>CM051234.1:116669965-117269965 GCA_027917425.1 Gastrophryne carolinensis
TTGAAATTAGGCCTGATAAAGACACTTTTGCTGGCATAAGCACTTCTGGACCCTGCAGGTCCACTTCTTTTTTGGGGCATCCCATTCTGTGACTATAGCAGCCTCTGTTTAAGACCATATAACCATTTGCACTTATTATAATTGAAATTAGGCCTGATAAAGACACTTTTGCTGGGCATAGCACTACTTGTCCCTGCCAGGTGTACTTACTGCTGGTTTTTAGGGCATCCCATTCTGTGACTACAGCAGCCTCTGTTTAAGACCATATAACCATTTGCACTTATTATAATTGAATTAGCCTGATAAAGACACTTTTGCTGGGCATAGCACTTCTGGACCCTGCCAGGTCCACTTCTTTTTTGGGGCATCCCATTCTGTGACTACAGCAGCCTCTGTTTAAAACCATATAACCATTTGCACTTATTATAATTGAAATTAGCCTGATAAAGACACTTTTGCTGGGCATAGCACTTCTGGACCCTGCCAGGTCCACTTCTTTTTTGGGGCATCCCATTCTGTGACTACAGCAGCCTCTGTTTAAGACCATATACCCATTTGCACTTATTATAATTGAAATTAGCCTGATGAAGACACTTTTGCTGGGCATAGCAACTTCTGGACCCTGCCAGGTCCACTTCTTTTCTTGGGGCATCCCATTCTGTGACTACAGCAGCTCTGTTTAAGACCATATAACCATTTGCACTTATTATAATTGAAATTAGGCCTGATAAAGACACTTTTGCTGGGCATAGCACTTCTGGACCTGCCAGGTCCACTCTCTTTTTTGGGGCATCCATTCTGTGACTACAGCAGCCTCTGTTTAAGACCATATAACCATTTGCACTTATTATAATTGAAATTAGGCCTGATAAAGACACTTTTGCTGGGCATAGCACTTCTGGACCCTGCCAGATCCACTTCTTTTTTGGGGCATCCCATTCTGTGACTACAGCAGCCTCTGTTTAAGACCATATAACCATTTGCACTTATTATAATTGAAATTAGGCCTGATAAAGACACTTTTGCTGGGCATAGCACTTCTGGACCCTGCCAGGTCCACTTCTTTTTTGGGGCATCCCATTCTGTGACTACAGCAGCCTCTGTTTAAGACCATATAACCATTTGCACTTATTATAATTGAAATTAGGCCCGATAAAGACACTTTTGCTGGGCATAGCACTACTTGTCCCTGCCAGGTGTACTTACTGCTGGTTTTTAGGGCATCCCATTCTGTGACTACAGCAGCCTCTGTTTAAGACCATATAACCATTTGCACTTATTATAATTGAAATTAGCCTGATAAAGACACTTTTGCTGGGCATAGCACTTCTGGACCCTGCCAGGTCCACTTCTTTTTTGGGGCATCCCATTCTGTGACTACAGCAGCCTCTGTTTAAGACCATATAACCATTTGCACTTATTATAATTGAAATTAGGCCTGATAAAGACACTTTGCTGGGCATAGCACTTCTGGACCCTGCCAGGTCCACTTCTTTTTTGGGGCATCCCATTCTGTGACTACAGCAGCCTCTGTTTAAGACCATATAACCATTTGCACTTATTATAATTGAAATTAGCCTGATAAAGACACTTTTGCTGGGCATAGCACTTCTGGACCCTGCCAGGTCCACTTCTTTTTTGGGGCATCCCATTCTGTGACTACAGCAGCCTCTGTTTAAGACCATATAACCATTTGCACTTATTATAATTGAAATTAGCCTGATAAAGACACTTTTGCTGGGCATAGCACTTCTGGACCCTGCCAGGTCCACTTCTTTTTTGGGGCATCCCATTCTGTGACTACAGCAGCCTCTGTTTAAGACCATATAACCATTTGGCACTTATTATAATTGAAATTAGGCCTGATAAAGACACTTTTGCTGGGCATAGCACTACTTGTCCCTGCCAGGTGTACTTACTGCTGGTTTTTAGGGCATCCCATTCTGTGACTACAGCAGCCTCTGTTTAAGACCATATAACCATTTGCACTTATTATAATTGAAATTAGCCTGATAAAGACTCTTTTGCTGGGCATAGCACTACTGGACCCTACCAGGTCCACTTCTTTTTTGGGGCATCCCATTCTGTGACTACAGCAGCCTCTGTTTAAGACCATATAACCATTTGCACTTATTATAATTGAAATTAGCCTGATAAAGACACTTTTGCTGGGCATAGCACTTCTGGGACCCTGCCAGGTCCACTTCTTTTTTGGGGCATCCCATTCTGTGACTACAGCAGCCTCTGTTTAAGACCATATAACCATTTGCACTTATTATAATTGAAATTAGCCTGATAAAGACACTTTTGCTGGGCATAGCACTTCTGGACCCTGCCAGGTCCACTTCTTTTTTGGGGCATCCCATTCTGTGACTACAGCAGCCTCTGTTTAAGACCATATAACCATTTGCACTTATTAGTAATTGAAATTAGGCCTGATAAGACACTTTTGCTGGGCATAGCACTACTTGTCCCTGCCAGGTGTACTTACTGCTGGTTTTTAGGGCATCCCATTCTGTGGACTACAGCAGCCTCTGTTTAAGACCATATAACCATTTGCACTTATTATAATTGAAATTAGCCTGAAAAGACACTTTTGCTGGGCATAGCACTTATGGACCCTGCCAGGTCCACTGTTCTTTTTTGGGCATCCCATTCTGTGACTACAGCAGCCTCTGTTTAAGACCATATAACCATTTGCACTTATTATAATTGAAATTAGGCCTGATAAAGACACTTTTGCTGGGCATAGCACTTCTGGACCCTGCCAGGTCCACTTCTTTTTTGGGGCATCCCATTCTGTGACTATAGCAGCCTCTGTTTAAGACCATATAACCATTTGCACTTATTATAATTGAAATTAGGCCTGATAAAGACACTTTTGCTGGGCATAGCACTACTTGTCCCTGCCAGGTGTACTTACTGCTGGTTTTTAGGGCATCCCATTCTGGGACTACACAGCTCTGTTTAAGACCATATAACCATTTGCACTTATTATAATTGAAATTAGCCTGATAAAGACACTTTTGCTGGGCATAGCACTTCTGGACTCTGCCAGGTCCACTTCTTTTTTGGGGCATCCCATTCTGTGACTACAGCAGCCTCTGTTTAAGACCATATAACCATTTGCACTTATTATAATTGAAATTAGCCTGATAAAGACACTTTTGCTGGGCATAGCACTTCTGGACCCTGCCAGGTCCACTTCTTTTTTGGGGCATCCCATTCTGTGACTACAGCAGCCTCTGTTTAAGACCATATAACCATTTGCACTTATTATAATTGAAATTAGCCTGATGAAGACACTTTTGCTGGGCATAGCACTTCTGGACCCTGCCAGGTCCACTTCTTTTTTGGGGCATCCCATTCTGTGACTACAGCAGCCTCTGTTTAAGACCATATAACCATTTGCACTTATTATAATTGAAATTAGGCCTGATAAAGACACTTTTGCTGGGCATAGCACTTCTGGACCCTGCCAGATCCACTTCTTTTTTGGGGCATCCCATTCTGTGACTACAGCAGCCTCTGTTTAAGACCATATAACCATTTGCACTTATTATAATTGAAATTAGGCCTGATAAAGACACTTTTGCTGGGCATAGCACTTCTGGACCCTGCCAGGTCCACTTCTTTTTTGGGGCATCCCATTCTGTGACTACAGCAGCCTCTGTTTAAGACCATATAACCATTTGCACTTATTATAATTGAAATTAGGCCTGATAAAGACACTTTTGCTGGGCATAGCACTACTTGTCCCTGCCAGGTGTACTTACTGCTGGTTTTTAGGGCATCCCATTCTGTGACTACAGCAGCCTCTGTTTAAGACCATATAACCATTTGCACTTATTATAATTGAAATTAGCCTGATAAAGACACTTTTGCTGGGCATAGCACTTCTGGACCCTGCCAGGTCCACTTCTTTTTTGGGGCATCCCATTCTGTGACTACAGCAGCCTCTGTTTAAGACCATATAACCATTTGCACTTATTATAATTGAAATTAGGCCTGATAAAGACACTTTTGCTGGGCATAGCACTTCTGGACCCTGCCAGGTCCACTTCTTTTTTGGGGCATCCCATTCTGTGACTACAGCAGCCTCTGTTTAAGACCATATAACCATTTGCACTTATTATAATTGAAATTAGCCTGATAAAGACACTTTTGCTGGGCATAGCACTTCTGGACCCTGCCAGGTCCACTTCTTTTTTGGGGCATCCCATTCTGTGACTACAGCAGCCTCTGTTTAAGACCATATAACCATTTGCACTTATTATAATTGAAATTAGCCTGATAAAGACACTTTTGCTGGGCATAGCACTTCTGGACCCTGCCAGGTCCACTTCTTTTTTGGGGCATCCCATTCTGTGACTACAGCAGCCTCTGTTTAAGACCATATAACCATTTGCACTTATTATAATTGAAATTAGGCCTGATAAAGACACTTTTGCTGGGCATAGCACTACTTGTCCCTGCCAGGTGTACTTACTGCTGGTTTTTAGGGCATCCCATTCTGTGACTACAGCAGCCTCTGTTTAAGACCATATAACCATTTGCACTTATTATAATTGAAATTAGCCTGATAAAGACTCTTTTGCTGGGCATAGCACTACTGGGCCCTGCCAGGTCCACTTCTTTTTTGGGGCATCCCATTCTGTGACTACAGCAGCCTCTGTTTAAGACCATATAACCATTTGCACTTATTATAATTGAAATTTGCCTGATAAAGACACTTTTGCTGGGCATAGCACTTCTGGACCCTGCCAGGTCCACTTCTTTTTTGGGGCATCCCATTCTGTGACTACAGCAGCCTCTGTTTAAGACCATATAACCATTTGCACTTATTATAATTGAAATTAGCCTGATAAAGACACTTTTGCTGGGCATAGCACTTCTGGACCCTGCCAGGTCCACTTCTTTTTTGGGGCATCCCATTCTGTGACTACAGCAGCCTCTGTTTAAGACCATATAACCATTTGCACTTATTATAATTGAAATTAGGCCTGATAAAGACACTTTTGCTGGGCATAGCACTACTTGTCCCTGCCAGGTGTACTTACTGCTGGTTTTTAGGGCATCCCATTCTGTGACTACAGCAGCCTCTGTTTAAGACCATATAACCATTTGCACTTATTATAATTTAAATTAGCCTGATAAAGACACTTTTGCTGGGCATAGCACTTCTGGACCCTGCCAGGTCCACTTCTTTTTTGGGGCATCCCATTCTGTGACTACAGCAGCCTCTGTTTAAGACCATATAACCATTTGCACTTATTATAATTGAAATTAGCCTGATAAAGACACTTTTGCTGGGCATAGCACTTCTGGACCCTGCCAGGTCCACTTCTTTTTTGGGGCATCCCATTCTGTGACTACAGCAGCCTCTGTTTAAGACCATATAACCATTTGCACTTATTATAATTGAAATTAGGCCTGATAAAGACACTTTTGCTGGGCATAGCACTTCTGGACCCTGCCAGGTCCACTTCTTTTTTGGGGCATCCCATTCTGTGACTACAGCAGCCTCTGTTTAAGACCATATAACCATTTGCACTTATTATAATTGAAATTAGGCCTGATAAAGACACTTTTGCTGGGCATAGCACTTCTGGACCCTGCCAGGTCCACTTCTTTTTTGGGGCATCCCATTCTGTGACTACAGCAGCCTCTGTTTAAGACCATATAACCATTTGCACTTATTATAATTGAAATTAGGCCTGATAAAGACACTTTTGCTGGGCATAGCACTTCTGGACCCTGCCAGGTCCACTTCTTTTTTGGGGCATCCCATTCTGTGACTACAGCAGCCTCTGTTTAAGACCATATAACCATTTGCACTTATTATAATTGAAATTAGGCCTGATAAAGACACTTTTGCTGGGCATAGCACTACTTGTCCCTGCCAGGCGTACTTACTGCTGGTTTTTAGGGCATCCCATTCTGTGACTACAGCAGCCTCTGTTTAAGACCATATAACCATTTGCACTTATTATAATTGAAATGAGGCCTGATAAAGACACTTTTGCTGGGCATAGCACTTCTGGACCCTGCCAGGTCCACTTCTTTTTTGGGGCATCCCATTCTGTGACTACAGCAGCCTCTGTTTAAGACCATATAACCATTTGCACTTATTATAATTGAAATTAGCCTGATAAAGACACTTTTGCTGGGCATAGCACTTCTGGACCCTGCCAGGTCCACTTCTTTTTTGGGGCATCCCATTCTGTGACTACAGCAGCCTCTGCTTAAGACCATATAACCATTTGCACTTATTATAATTGAAATTAGCCTGATAAAGACACTTTTGCTGGGCATAGCACTTCTGGACCCTGCCAGGTCCACTTCTTTTTTGGGGCATCCCATTCTGTGACTACAGCAGCCTCTGTTTAAGACCATATAACCATTTGCACTTATTATAATTGAAATTAGCCTGATAAAGACACTTTTGCTGGGCATAGCACTTCTGGACCCTGCCAGGTCCACTTCTTTTTTGGGGCATCCCATTCTGTGACTACAGCAGCCTCTGTTTAAGACCATATAACCATTTGCACTTATTATAATTGAAATTAGCCTGATAAAGACACTTTTGCTGGGCATAGCACTTCTGGACCCTGCCAGGTCCACTTCTTTTTTGGGGCATCCCATTCTGTGACTACAGCAGCCTCTGTTTAAGACCATATAACCATTTGCACTTATTATAATTGAAATTAGGCCTGATAAAGACACTTTTGCTGGGCATAGCACTACTTGTCCCTGCCAGGTGTACTTACTGCTGGTTTTTAGGGCATCCCATTCTGTGACTACAGCAGCCTCTGTTTAAGACCATATAACCATTTGCACTTATTATAATTGAAATTAGCCTGATAAAGACACTTTTGCTGGGCATAGCACTTATGGACCCTGCCAGGTCCACTTCTTTTTTGGGGCATCCCATTCTGTGACTACAGCAGCCTCTGTTTAAGACCATATAACCATTTGCACTTATTATAATTGAAATTAGGCCTGATAAAGACACTTTTGCTGGGCATAGCACTTCTGGACCCTGCCAGGTCCACTTCTTTTTTGGGGCATCCCATTCTGTGACTACAGCAGCCTCTGTTTAAGACCATATAACCATTTGCACTTATTATAATTGAAATTAGCCTGATAAAGACACTTTTGCTGGGCATAGCACTTCTGGACCCTGCCAGGTCCACTTCTTTTTTGGGGCATCCCATTCTGTGACTACAGCAGCCTCTGTTTAAGACCATATAACCATTTGCACTTATTATAATTGAAATTAGCCTGATAAAGACACTTTTGCTGGGCATAGCACTTCTGGACCCTGCCAGGTCCACTTCTTTTTTGGGGCATCCCATTCTGTGACTACAGCAGCCTCTGTTTAAGACCATATAACCATTTGCACTTATTATAATTGAAATTAGCCTGATGAAGACACTTTTGCTGGGCATAGCACTTCTGGACCCTGCCAGGTCCACTTCTTTTTTGGGGCATCCCATTCTGTGACTACAGCAGCCTCTGTTTAAGACCATATAACCATTTGCACTTATTATAATTGAAATTAGCCTGATAAAGACACTTTTGCTGGGCATAGCACTTCTGGACCCTGCCAGGTCCACTTCTTTTTTGGGGCATCCCATTCTGTGACTACAGCAGCCTCTGTTTAAGACCATATAACCATTTGCACTTATTATAATTGAAATTAGCCTGATAAAGACACTTTTGCTGGGCATAGCACTTATGGACCCTGCCAGGTCCACTTCTTTTTTGGGGCATCCCATTCTGTGACTACAGCAGCCTCTGTTTAAGACCATATAACCATTTGCACTTATTATAATTGAAATTAGGCCTGATAAAGACACTTTTGCTGGGCATAGCACTTCTGGACCCTGCCAGGTCCACTTCTTTTTTGGGGCATCCCATTCTGTGACTATAGCAGCCTCTGTTTAAGACCATATAACCATTTGCACTTATTATAATTGAAATTAGGCCTGATAAAGACACTTTTGCTGGGCATAGCACTACTTGTCCCTGCCAGGTGTACTTACTGCTGGTTTTTAGGGCATCCCATTCTGTGACTACAGCAGCCTCTGTTTAAGACCATATAACCATTTGCACTTATTATAATTGAAATTAGCCTGATAAAGACACTTTTGCTGGGCATAGCACTTCTGGACCCTGCCAGGTCCACTTCTTTTTTGGGGCATCCCATTCTGTGACTACAGCAGCCTCTGTTTAAAACCATATAACCATTTGCACTTATTATAATTGAAATTAGCCTGATAAAGACACTTTTGCTGGGCATAGCACTTCTGGACCCTGCCAGGTCCACTTCTTTTTTGGGGCATCCCATTCTGTGACTACAGCAGCCTCTGTTTAAGACCATATAACCATTTGCACTTATTATAATTGAAATTAGCCTGATGAAGACACTTTTGCTGGGCATAGCACTTCTGGACCCTGCCAGGTCCACTTCTTTTTTGGGGCATCCCATTCTGTGACTACAGCAGCCTCTGTTTAAGACCATATAACCATTTGCACTTATTATAATTGAAATTAGGCCTGATAAAGACACTTTTGCTGGGCATAGCACTTCTGGACCCTGCCAGGTCCACTTCTTTTTTGGGGCATCCCATTCTGTGACTACAGCAGCCTCTGTTTAAGACCATATAACCATTTGCACTTATTATAATTGAAATTAGGCCTGATAAAGACACTTTTGCTGGGCATAGCACTTCTGGACCCTGCCAGATCCACTTCTTTTTTGGGGCATCCCATTCTGTGACTACAGCAGCCTCTGTTTAAGACCATATAACCATTTGCACTTATTATAATTGAAATTAGGCCTGATAAAGACACTTTTGCTGGGCATAGCACTTCTGGACCCTGCCAGGTCCACTTCTTTTTTGGGGCATCCCATTCTGTGACTACAGCAGCCTCTGTTTAAGACCATATAACCATTTGCACTTATTATAATTGAAATTAGGCCCGATAAAGACACTTTTGCTGGGCATAGCACTACTTGTCCCTGCCAGGTGTACTTACTGCTGGTTTTTAGGGCATCCCATTCTGTGACTACAGCAGCCTCTGTTTAAGACCATATAACCATTTGCACTTATTATAATTGAAATTAGCCTGATAAAGACACTTTTGCTGGGCATAGCACTTCTGGACCCTGCCAGGTCCACTTCTTTTTTGGGGCATCCCATTCTGTGACTACAGCAGCCTCTGTTTAAGACCATATAACCATTTGCACTTATTATAATTGAAATTAGGCCTGATAAAGACACTTTTGCTGGGCATAGCACTTCTGGACCCTGCCAGGTCCACTTCTTTTTTGGGGCATCCCATTCTGTGACTACAGCAGCCTCTGTTTAAGACCATATAACCATTTGCACTTATTATAATTGAAATTAGCCTGATAAAGACACTTTTGCTGGGCATAGCACTTCTGGACCCTGCCAGGTCCACTTCTTTTTTGGGGCATCCCATTCTGTGACTACAGCAGCCTCTGTTTAAGACCATATAACCATTTGCACTTATTATAATTGAAATTAGCCTGATAAAGACACTTTTGCTGGGCATAGCACTTCTGGACCCTGCCAGGTCCACTTCTTTTTTGGGGCATCCCATTCTGTGACTACAGCAGCCTCTGTTTAAGACCATATAACCATTTGCACTTATTATAATTGAAATTAGGCCTGATAAAGACACTTTTGCTGGGCATAGCACTACTTGTCCCTGCCAGGTGTACTTACTGCTGGTTTTTAGGGCATCCCATTCTGTGACTACAGCAGCCTCTGTTTAAGACCATATAACCATTTGCACTTATTATAATTGAAATTAGCCTGATAAAGACTCTTTTGCTGGGCATAGCACTACTGGACCCTACCAGGTCCACTTCTTTTTTGGGGCATCCCATTCTGTGACTACAGCAGCCTCTGTTTAAGACCATATAACCATTTGCACTTATTATAATTGAAATTAGCCTGATAAAGACACTTTTGCTGGGCATAGCACTTCTGGACCCTGCCAGGTCCACTTCTTTTTTGGGGCATCCCATTCTGTGACTACAGCAGCCTCTGTTTAAGACCATATAACCATTTGCACTTATTATAATTGAAATTAGCCTGATAAAGACACTTTTGCTGGGCATAGCACTTCTGGACCCTGCCAGGTCCACTTCTTTTTTGGGGCATCCCATTCTGTGACTACAGCAGCCTCTGTTTAAGACCATATAACCATTTGCACTTATTATAATTGAAATTAGGCCTGATAAAGACACTTTTGCTGGGCATAGCACTACTTGTCCCTGCCAGGTGTACTTACTGCTGGTTTTTAGGGCATCCCATTCTGTGACTACAGCAGCCTCTGTTTAAGACCATATAACCATTTGCACTTATTATAATTGAAATTAGCCTGATAAAGACACTTTTGCTGGGCATAGCACTTATGGACCCTGCCAGGTCCACTTCTTTTTTGGGGCATCCCATTCTGTGACTACAGCAGCCTCTGTTTAAGACCATATAACCATTTGCACTTATTATAATTGAAATTAGGCCTGATAAAGACACTTTTGCTGGGCATAGCACTTCTGGACCCTGCCAGGTCCACTTCTTTTTTGGGGCATCCCATTCTGTGACTATAGCAGCCTCTGTTTAAGACCATATAACCATTTGCACTTATTATAATTGAAATTAGGCCTGATAAAGACACTTTTGCTGGGCATAGCACTACTTGTCCCTGCCAGGTGTACTTACTGCTGGTTTTTAGGGCATCCCATTCTGGGACTACACCAGCCTCTGTTTAAGACCATATAACCATTTGCACTTATTATAATTGAAATTAGCCTGATAAAGACACTTTTGCTGGGCATAGCACTTCTGGACTCTGCCAGGTCCACTTCTTTTTTGGGGCATCCCATTCTGTGACTACAGCAGCCTCTGTTTAAGACCATATAACCATTTGCACTTATTATAATTGAAATTAGCCTGATAAAGACACTTTTGCTGGGCATAGCACTTCTGGACCCTGCCAGGTCCACTTCTTTTTTGGGGCATCCCATTCTGTGACTACAGCAGCCTCTGTTTAAGACCATATAACCATTTGCACTTATTATAATTGAAATTAGCCTGATGAAGACACTTTTGCTGGGCATAGCACTTCTGGACCCTGCCAGGTCCACTTCTTTTTTGGGGCATCCCATTCTGTGACTACAGCAGCCTCTGTTTAAGACCATATAACCATTTGCACTTATTATAATTGAAATTAGGCCTGATAAAGACACTTTTGCTGGGCATAGCACTTCTGGACCCTGCCAGATCCACTTCTTTTTTGGGGCATCCCATTCTGTGACTACAGCAGCCTCTGTTTAAGACCATATAACCATTTGCACTTATTATAATTGAAATTAGGCCTGATAAAGACACTTTTGCTGGGCATAGCACTTCTGGACCCTGCCAGGTCCACTTCTTTTTTGGGGCATCCCATTCTGTGACTACAGCAGCCTCTGTTTAAGACCATATAACCATTTGCACTTATTATAATTGAAATTAGGCCTGATAAAGACACTTTTGCTGGGCATAGCACTACTTGTCCCTGCCAGGTGTACTTACTGCTGGTTTTTAGGGCATCCCATTCTGTGACTACAGCAGCCTCTGTTTAAGACCATATAACCATTTGCACTTATTATAATTGAAATTAGCCTGATAAAGACACTTTTGCTGGGCATAGCACTTCTGGACCCTGCCAGGTCCACTTCTTTTTTGGGGCATCCCATTCTGTGACTACAGCAGCCTCTGTTTAAGACCATATAACCATTTGCACTTATTATAATTGAAATGAGGCCTGATAAAGACACTTTTGCTGGGCATAGCACTTCTGGACCCTGCCAGGTCCACTTCTTTTTTGGGGCATCCCATTCTGTGACTACAGCAGCCTCTGTTTAAGACCATATAACCATTTGCACTTATTATAATTGAAATTAGCCTGATAAAGACACTTTTGCTGGGCATAGCACTTCTGGACCCTGCCAGGTCCACTTCTTTTTTGGGGCATCCCATTCTGTGACTACAGCAGCCTCTGTTTAAGACCATATAACCATTTGCACTTATTATAATTGAAATTAGCCTGATAAAGACACTTTTGCTGGGCATAGCACTTCTGGACCCTGCCAGGTCCACTTCTTTTTTGGGGCATCCCATTCTGTGACTACAGCAGCCTCTGTTTAAGACCATATAACCATTTGCACTTATTATAATTGAAATTAGGCCTGATAAAGACACTTTTGCTGGGCATAGCACTACTTGTCCCTGCCAGGTGTACTTACTGCTGGTTTTTAGGGCATCCCATTCTGTGACTACAGCAGCCTCTGTTTAAGACCATATAACCATTTGCACTTATTATAATTGAAATTAGCCTGATAAAGACTCTTTTGCTGGGCATAGCACTACTGGGCCCTGCCAGGTCCACTTCTTTTTTGGGGCATCCCATTCTGTGACTACAGCAGCCTCTGTTTAAGACCATATAACCATTTGCACTTATTATAATTGAAATTTGCCTGATAAAGACACTTTTGCTGGGCATAGCACTTCTGGACCCTGCCAGGTCCACTTCTTTTTTGGGGCATCCCATTCTGTGACTACAGCAGCCTCTGTTTAAGACCATATAACCATTTGCACTTATTATAATTGAAATTAGCCTGATAAAGACACTTTTGCTGGGCATAGCACTTCTGGACCCTGCCAGGTCCACTTCTTTTTTGGGGCATCCCATTCTGTGACTACAGCAGCCTCTGTTTAAGACCATATAACCATTTGCACTTATTATAATTGAAATTAGGCCTGATAAAGACACTTTTGCTGGGCATAGCACTACTTGTCCCTGCCAGGTGTACTTACTGCTGGTTTTTAGGGCATCCCATTCTGTGACTACAGCAGCCTCTGTTTAAGACCATATAACCATTTGCACTTATTATAATTTAAATTAGCCTGATAAAGACACTTTTGCTGGGCATAGCACTTCTGGACCCTGCCAGGTCCACTTCTTTTTTGGGGCATCCCATTCTGTGACTACAGCAGCCTCTGTTTAAGACCATATAACCATTTGCACTTATTATAATTGAAATTAGCCTGATAAAGACACTTTTGCTGGGCATAGCACTTCTGGACCCTGCCAGGTCACTTCTTTTTTGGGGCATCCCATTCTGTGACTACAGCAGCCTCTGTTTAAGACCATATAACCATTTGCACTTATTATAATTGAAATTAGGCCTGATAAAGACACTTTTGCTGGGCATAGCACTTCTGGACCCTGCCAGGTCCACTTCTTTTTTGGGGCATCCCATTCTGTGACTACAGCAGCCTCTGTTTAAGACCATATAACCATTTGCACTTATTATAATTGAAATTAGGCCTGATAAAGACACTTTTGCTGGGCATAGCACTTCTGGACCTGCCAGGTCCACTTCTTTTTTGGGGCATCCCATTCTGTGACTACAGCAGCCTCTGTTTAAGACCATATAACCATTTGCACTTATTATAATTGAAATTAGGCCTGATAAAGACACTTTTGCTGGGCATAGCACTTCTGGACCCTGCCAGGTCCACTTCTTTTTTGGGGCATCCCATTCTGTGACTACAGCAGCCTCTGTTTAAGACCATATAACCATTTGCACTTATTATAATTGAAATTAGGCCTGATAAAGACACTTTTGCTGGGCATAGCACTACTTGTCCCTGCCAGGCGTACTTACTGCTGGTTTTTAGGCATCCCATTCTGTGACTACAGCAGCCTCTGTTTAAGACCATATAACCATTTGCACTTATTATAATTGAAATGAGGCCTGATAAAGACACTTTTGCTGGGCATAGCACTTCTGGACCCTGCCAGGTCCACTTCTTTTTTGGGGCATCCCATTCTGTGACTACAGCAGCCTCTGTTTAAGACCATATAACCATTTGCACTTATTATAATTGAAATTAGCCTGATAAAGACACTTTTGCTGGGCATAGCACTTCTGGACCCTGCCAGGTCCACTTCTTTTTTGGGGCATCCCATTCTGTGACTACAGCAGCCTCTGCTTAAGACCATATAACCATTTGCACTTATTATAATTGAAATTAGCCTGATAAAGACACTTTTGCTGGGCATAGCACTTCTGGACCCTGCCAGGTCCACTTCTTTTTTGGGGCATCCCATTCTGTGACTACAGCAGCCTCTGTTTAAGACCATATAACCATTTGCACTTATTATAATTGAAATTAGCCTGATAAAGACACTTTTGCTGGGCATAGCACTTCTGGACCCTGCCAGGTCCACTTCTTTTTTGGGGCATCCCATTCTGTGACTACAGCAGCCTCTGTTTAAGACCATATAACCATTTGCACTTATTATAATTGAAATTAGCCTGATAAAGACACTTTTGCTGGGCATAGCACTTCTGGACCCTGCCAGGTCCACTTCTTTTTTGGGGCATCCCATTCTGTGACTACAGCAGCCTCTGTTTAAGACCATATAACCATTTGCACTTATTATAATTGAAATTAGGCCTGATAAAGAAACTTTTGCTGGGCATAGCACTTCTGGACCCTGCCAGGTCCACTTCTTTTTTGGGGCATCCCATTCTGTGACTACAGCAGCCTCTGTTTAAGACCATATAACCATTTGCACTTATTATAATTGAAATTAGCCTGATAAAGACACTTTTGCTGGGCATAGCACTTCTGGACCCTGCCAGGTCCACTTCTTTTTTTGGGGCATCCCATTCTGTGACTACAGCAGCCTCTGTTTAAGACCATATAACCATTTGCACTTATTATAATTGAAATTAGCCTGATAAAGACACTTTTGCTGGGCATAGCACTTCTGGACCCCTGCCAGGTCCACTTCTTTTTTGGGGCATCCCATTCTGTGACTACAGCAGCCTCTGTTTAAGACCATATAACCATTTGCACTTATTATAATTGAAATTAGGCCTGATAAAGAAACTTTTGCTGGGCATAGCACTTCTGGACCCTGCCAGGTCCACTTCTTTTTTGGGGCATCCCATTCTGTGACTACAGCAGCCTCTGTTTAAGACCATATAACCATTTGCACTTATTATAATTGAAATTAGCCTGATAAAGACACTTTGCTGGGCATAGCACTTCTGGACCCTGCCAGGTCCACTTCTTTTTTGGGGCATCCCATTCTGTGACTACAGCAGCCTCTGGTTTAAGACCATATAACCATTGCACTTATTATAATTGAAATTAGCCTGATGAAGACACTTTTGCTGGGCATAGCACTTCTGGACCCTGCCAGGTCCACTTCTTTTTTGGGGCATCCCATTCTGTGACTACAGCAGCCTCTGTTTAAGACCATATAACCATTTGCACTTATTATAATTGAAATTAGCCTGATAAAGACACTTTTGCTGGGCATAGCACTTATGGACCCTGCCAGGTCCACTTCTTTTTTGGGGCATCCCATTCTGTGACTACAGCAGCCTCTGTTTAAGACCATATAACCATTTGCACTTATTATAATTGAAATTAGCCTGATAAAGACACTTTTGCTGGGCATAGCACTTCTGGACCCTGCCAGGTCCACTTCTTTTTTGGGGCATCCCATTCTGTGACTACAGCAGCCTCTGTTTAAGACATATAACCATTTGCACTTATTATAATTGAAATTAGGCCTGATAAAGAAACTTTTGCTGGGCATAGCACTTCTGGACCCTGCCAGGTCCACTTCTTTTTTGGGGCATCCCATTCTGTGACTACAGCAGCCTCTGTTTAAGACCATATAACCATTTGCACTTATTATAATTGAAATTAGCCTGATAAAGACACTTTTGCTGGGCATAGCACTTCTGGACCCTGCCAGGTCCACTTCTTTTTTGGGGCATCCCATTCTGTGACTACAGCAGCCTCTGTTTAAGACCATATAACCATTTGCACTTATTATAATTGAAATTAGCCTGATAAAGACACTTTTGCTGGGCATAGCACTTCTGGACCCTGCCAGGTCCACTTCTTTTTTGGGGCATCCCATTCTGTGACTACAGCAGCCTCTGTTTAAGGACCATATAACCATTTGCACTTATTATAATTGAAATTAGGCCTGATAAAGAAACTTTTGCTGGGCATAGCACTTCTGGACCCTGCCAGGTCCACTTCTTTTTTGGGGCATCCCATTCTGTGACTACAGCAGCCTCTGTTTAAGACCATATAACCATTTGCACTTATTATAATTGAAATTAGCCTGATAAAGACACTTTTGCTGGGCATAGCACTTCTGGACCCTGCCAGGTCCACTTCTTTTTTGGGGCATCCCATTCTGTGACTACAGCAGCCTCTGTTTAAGACCATATAACCATTTGCACTTATTATAATTGAAATTAGCCTGATGAAGACACTTTTGCTGGGCATAGCACTTCTGGACCCTGCCAGGTCCACTTCTTTTTTGGGGCATCCCATTCTGTGACTACAGCAGCCTCTGTTTAAGACCATATAACCATTTGCACTTATTATAATTGAAATTAGCCTGATAAAGACACTTTTGCTGGGCATAGCACTTATGGACCCTGCCAGGTCCACTTCTTTTTTGGGGCATCCCATTCTGTGACTACAGCAGCCTCTGTTTAAGACCATATAACCATTTGCACTTATTATAATTGAAATTAGGCCTGATAAAGACACTTTTGCTGGGCATAGCACTTCTGGACCCTGCCAGGTCCACTTCTTTTTTGGGGCATCCCATTCTGTGACTATAGCAGCCTCTGTTTAAGACCATATAACCATTGCACTTATTATAATTGAAATTAGCCTGATAAAGACACTTTTGCTGGGCATAGCACTACTTGTCCCTGCCAGGTGTACTTACTGCTGGTTTTTAGGGCATCCCATTCTGTGACTACAGCAGCCTCTGTTTAAGACCATATAACCATTTGCACTTATTATAATTGAAATTAGCCTGATAAAGACACTTTTGCTGGGCATAGCACTTCTGGACCCTGCCAGGTCCACTTCTTTTTTGGGGCATCCCATTCTGTGACTACAGCAGCCTCTGTTTAAGACCATATAACCATTTGCACTTATTATAATTGAAATTAGCCTGATAAAGACACTTTTGCTGGGCATAGCACTTCTGGACCCTGCCAGGTCCACTTCTTTTTTGGGGCATCCCATTCTGTGACTATAGCAGCCTCTGTTTAAGACCATATAACCATTTGCACTTATTATAATTGAAATTAGCCTGATGAAGACACTTTTGCTGGGCATAGCACTTCTGGACCCTGCCAGGTCCACTTCTTTTTTGGGGCATCCCATTCTGTGACTACAGCAGCCTCTGTTTAAGACCATATAACCATTTGCACTTATTATAATTGAAATTAGGCCTGATAAAGACACTTTTGCTGGGCATAGCACTTCTGGACCCTGCCAGGTCCACTTCTTTTTTGGGGCATCCCATTCTGTGACTACAGCAGCCTCTGTTTAAGACCATATAACCATTTGCACTTATTATAATTGAAATTAGGCCTGATAAAGACATTTTTGCTGGGCATAGCACTTCTGGACCCTGCCAGATCCACTTCTTTTTTGGGGCATCCCATTCTGTGACTACAGCAGCCTCTGTTTAAGACCATATAACCATTTGCACTTATTATAATTGAAATTAGCCTGATAAAGACACTTTTGCTGGGCATAGCACTTATGGACCCTGCCAGGTCCACTTCTTTTTTGGGGCATCCCATTCTGTGACTACAGCAGCCTCTGTTTAAGACCATATAACCATTTGCACTTATTATAATTGAAATTAGGCCTGATAAAGACACTTTTGCTGGGCATAGCACTTCTGGACCCTGCCAGGTCCACTTCTTTTTTGGGGCATCCCATTCTGTGACTATAGCAGCCTCTGTTTAAGACCATATAACCATTTGCACTTATTATAATTGAAATTAGGCCTGATAAAGACACTTTTGCTGGGCATAGCACTACTTGTCCCTGCCAGGTGTACTTACTGCTGGTTTTTAGGGCATCCCATTCTGTGACTACAGCAGCCTCTGTTTAAGACCATATAACCATTTGCACTTATTATAATTGAAATTAGCCTGATAAAGACACTTTTGCTGGGCATAGCACTTCTGGACCCTGCCAGGTCCACTTCTTTTTTGGGGCATCCCATTCTGTGACTACAGCAGCCTCTGTTTAAGACCATATAACCATTTGCACTTATTATAATTGAAATTAGCCTGATAAAGACACTTTTGCTGGGCATAGCACTTCTGGACCCTGCCAGGTCCACTTCTTTTTTGGGGCATCCCATTCTGTGACTATAGCAGCCTCTGTTTAAGACCATATAACCATTTGCACTTATTATAATTGAAATTAGCCTGATGAAGACACTTTTGCTGGGCATAGCACTTCTGGACCCTGCCAGGTCCACTTCTTTTTTGGGGCATCCCATTCTGTGACTACAGCAGCCTCTGTTTAAGACCATATAACCATTTGCACTTATTATAATTGAAATTAGGCCTGATAAAGACACTTTTGCTGGGCATAGCACTTCTGGACCCTGCCAGGTCCACTTCTTTTTTGGGGCATCCCATTCTGTGACTACAGCAGCCTCTGTTTAAGACCATATAACCATTTGCACTTATTATAATTGAAATTAGGCCTGATAAAGACACTTTTGCTGGGCATAGCACTTCTGGACCCTGCCAGATCCACTTCTTTTTTGGGGCATCCCATTCTGTGACTACAGCAGCCTCTGTTTAAGACCATATAACCATTTGCACTTATTATAATTGAAATTAGGCCTGATAAAGACACTTTTGCTGGGCATAGCACTTCTGGACCCTGCCAGGTCCACTTCTTTTTTGGGGCATCCCATTCTGTGACTACAGCAGCCTCTGTTTAAGACCATATAACCATTTGCACTTATTATAATTGAAATTAGCCTGATAAAGACACTTTTGCTGGGCATAGCACTTCTGGACCCTGCCAGGTCCACTTCTTTTTTGGGGCATCCCATTCTGTGACTACAGCAGCCTCTGTTTAAGACCATATAACCATTTGCACTTATTATAATTGAAATTAGCCTGATAAAGACACTTTTGCTGGGCATAGCACTTCTGGACCCTGCCAGGTCCACTTCTTTTTTGGGGCATCCCATTCTGTGACTACAGCAGCCTCTGTTTAAGACCATATAACCATTTGCACTTATTATAATTGAAATTAGGCCTGATAAAGAAACTTTTGCTGGGCATAGCACTTCTGGACCCTGCCAGGTCCACTTCTTTTTTGGGGCATCCCATTCTGTGACTACAGCAGCCTCTGTTTAAGACCATATAACCATTTGCACTTATTATAATTGAAATTAGCCTGATAAAGACACTTTTGCTGGGCATAGCACTTCTGGACCCTGCCAGGTCCACTTCTTTTTTGGGGCATCCCATTCTGTGACTACAGCAGCCTCTGTTTAAGACCATATAACCATTTGCACTTATTATAATTAAAATTAGCCTGATGAAGACACTTTTGCTGGGCATAGCACTTCTGGACCCTGCCAGGTCCACTTCTTTTTTGGGGCATCCCATTCTGTGACTACAGCAGCCTCTGTTTAAGACCATATAACCATTTGCACTTATTATAATTGAAATTAGCCTGATAAAGACACTTTTGCTGGGCATAGCACTTATGGACCCTGCCAGGTCCACTTCTTTTTTGGGGCATCCCATTCTGTGACTACAGCAGCCTCTGTTTAAGACCATATAACCATTTGCACTTATTATAATTGAAATTAGGCCTGATAAAGACACTTTTGCTGGGCATAGCACTTCTGGACCCTGCCAGGTCCACTTCTTTTTTGGGGCATCCCATTCTGTGACTATAGCAGCCTCTGTTTAAGACCATATAACCATTTGCACTTATTATAATTGAAATTAGGCCTGATAAAGACACTTTTGCTGGGCATAGCACTACTTGTCCCTGCCAGGTGTACTTACTGCTGGTTTTTAGGGCATCCCATTCTGTGACTACAGCAGCCTCTGTTTAAGACCATATAACCATTTGCACTTATTATAATTGAAATTAGCCTGATAAAGACACTTTTGCTGGGCATAGCACTTCTGGACCCTGCCAGGTCCACTTCTTTTTTGGGGCATCCCATTCTATGACTACAGCAGCCTCTGTTTAAGACCATATAACCATTTGCACTTATTATAATTGAAATTAGCCTGATAAAGACACTTTTGCTGGGCATAGCACTTCTGGACCCTGCCAGGTCCACTTCTTTTTTGGGGCATCCCATTCTGTGACTATAGCAGCCTCTGTTTAAGACCATATAACCATTTGCACTTATTATAATTGAAATTAGCCTGATGAAGACACTTTTGCTGGGCATAGCACTTCTGGACCCTGCAGGTCCACTTCTTTTTTGGGGCATCCCATTCTGTGACTACAGCAGCCTCTGTTTAAGACCATATAACCATTTGCACTTATTATAATTGAAATTAGGCCTGATAAAGACACTTTTGCTGGGCATAGCACTTCTGGACCCTGCCAGGTCCACTTCTTTTTTGGGGCATCCCATTCTGTGACTACAGCAGCCTCTGTTTAAGACCATATAACCATTTGCACTTATTATAATTGAAATTAGGCCTGATAAAGACACTTTTGCTGGGCATAGCACTTCTGGACCCTGCCAGATCCACTTCTTTTTTGGGGCATCCCATTCTGTGACTACAGCAGCCTCTGTTTAAGACCATATAACCATTTGCACTTATTATAATTGAAATTAGGCCTGATAAAGACACTTTTGCTGGGCATAGCACTTCTGGACCCTGCCAGGTCCACTTCTTTTTTGGGGCATCCCATTCTGTGACTACAGCAGCCTCTGTTTAAGACCATATAACCATTTGCACTTATTATAATTGAAATTAGGCCTGATAAAGACACTTTTGCTGGGCATAGCACTACTTGTCCCTGCCAGGTGTACTTACTGCTGGTTTTTAGGGCATCCCATTCTGTGACTACAGCAGCCTCTGTTTAAGACCATATAACCATTTGCACTTATTATAATTGAAATTAGCCTGATAAAGACACTTTTGCTGGGCATAGCACTTCTGGACCCTGCCAGGTCCACTTCTTTTTTGGGGCATCCCATTCTGTGACTACAGCAGCCTCTGTTTAAGACCATATAACCATTTGCACTTATTATAATTGAAATTAGGCCTGATAAAGACACTTTTGCTGGGCATAGCACTTCTGGACCCTGCCAGGTCCACTTCTTTTTTGGGGCATCCCATTCTGTGACTACAGCAGCCTCTGTTTAAGACCATATAACCATTTGCACTTATTATAATTGAAATTAGCCTGATAAAGACACTTTTGCTGGGCATAGCACTTCTGGACCCTGCCAGGTCCACTTCTTTTTTGGGGCATCCCATTCTGTGACTACAGCAGCCTCTGTTTAAGACCATATAACCATTTGCACTTATTATAATTGAAATTAGCCTGATAAAGACACTTTTGCTGGGCATAGCACTTCTGGACCCTGCCAGGTCCACTTCTTTTTTGGGGCATCCCATTCTGTGACTACAGCAGCCTCTGTTTAAGACCATATAACCATTTGCACTTATTATAATTTTGAAATTAGGCCTGAT
The DNA here is from genome assembly GCA_027917425.1 of Gastrophryne carolinensis. Classification (NCBI taxonomy): domain Eukaryota; kingdom Metazoa; phylum Chordata; class Amphibia; order Anura; family Microhylidae; genus Gastrophryne; species Gastrophryne carolinensis. The sequence goes on from CM051234.1 coordinate 116,691,615, forward strand.
AAAGACACTTTTGCTGGGCATAGCACTACTTGTCCCTGCCAGGTGTACTTACTGCTGGTTTTTAGGGCATCCCATTCTGTGACTACAGCAGCCTCTGTTTAAGACCATATAACCATTTGCACTTATTATAATTGAAATTAGCCTGATAAAGACTCTTTTGCTGGGCATAGCACTACTGGACCCTACCAGGTCCACTTCTTTTTTGGGGCATCCCATTCTGTGACTACAGCAGCCTCTGTTTAAGACCATATAACCATTTGCACTTATTATAATTGAAATTAGCCTGATAAAGACACTTTTGCTGGGCATAGCACTTCTGGACCCTGCCAGGTCCACTTCTTTTTTGGGGCATCCCATTCTGTGACTACAGCAGCCTCTGTTTAAGACCATATAACCATTTGCACTTATTATAATTGAAATTAGCCTGATAAAGACACTTTTGCTGGGCATAGCACTTCTGGACCCTGCCAGGTCCACTTCTTTTTTGGGGCATCCCATTCTGTGACTACAGCAGCCTCTGTTTAAGACCATATAACCATTTGCACTTATTATAATTGAAATTAGGCCTGATAAAGACACTTTTGCTGGGCATAGCACTACTTGTCCCTGCCAGGTGTACTTACTGCTGGTTTTTAGGGCATCCCATTCTGTGACTACAGCAGCCTCTGTTTAAGACCATATAACCATTTGCACTTATTATAATTGAAATTAGCCTGATAAAGACACTTTTGCTGGGCATAGCACTTATGGACCCTGCCAGGTCCACTTCTTTTTTGGGGCATCCCATTCTGTGACTACAGCAGCCTCTGTTTAAGACCATATAACCATTTGCACTTATTATAATTGAAATTAGGCCTGATAAAGACACTTTTGCTGGGCATAGCACTTCTGGACCCTGCCAGGTCCACTTCTTTTTTGGGGCATCCCATTCTGTGACTATAGCAGCCTCTGTTTAAGACCATATAACCATTTGCACTTATTATAATTGAAATTAGGCCTGATAAAGACACTTTTGCTGGGCATAGCACTACTTGTCCCTGCCAGGTGTACTTACTGCTGGTTTTTAGGGCATCCCATTCTGGGACTACACCAGCCTCTGTTTAAGACCATATAACCATTTGCACTTATTATAATTGAAATTAGCCTGATAAACACTCTTTTGCTGGGCATAGCACTACTGGACCCTGCCAGGTCCACTTCTTTTTTGGGGCATCCCATTCTGTGACTACAGCAGCCTCTGTTTAAGACCATATAACCATTTGCACTTATTATAATTGAAATTTGCCTGATAAAGACACTTTTGCTGGGCATAGCACTTCTGGACCCTGCCAGGTCCACTTCTTTTTTGGGGCATCCCATTCTGTGACTACAGCAGCCTCTGTTTAAGACCATATAACCATTTGCACTTATTATAATTGAAATTAGCCTGATAAAGACACTTTTGCTGGGCATAGCACTTCTGGACCCTGCCAGGTCCACTTCTTTTTTGGGGCATCCCATTCTGTGACTACAGCAGCCTCTGTTTAAGACCATATAACCATTTGCACTTATTATAATTGAAATTAGCCTGATGAAGACACTTTTGCTGGGCATAGCACTTCTGGACCCTGCCAGGTCCACTTCTTTTTTGGGGCATCCCATTCTGTGACTACAGCAGCCTCTGTTTAAGACCATATAACCATTTGCACTTATTATAATTGAAATTAGCCTGATAAAGACACTTTTGCTGGGCATAGCACTTATGGACCCTGCCAGGTCCACTTCTTTTTTGGGGCATCCCATTCTGTGACTACAGCAGCCTCTGTTTAAGACCATATAACCATTTGCACTTATTATAATTGAAATTAGGCCTGATAAAGACACTTTTGCTGGGCATAGCACTTCTGGACCCTGCCAGGTCCACTTCTTTTTTGGGGCATCCCATTCTGTGACTATAGCAGCCTCTGTTTAAGACCATATAACCATTTGCACTTATTATAATTGAAATTAGGCCTGATAAAGACACTTTTGCTGGGCATAGCACTACTTGTCCCTGCCAGGTGTACTTACTGCTGGTTTTTAGGGCATCCCATTCTGTGACTACAGCAGCCTCTGTTTAAGACCATATAACCATTTGCACTTATTATAATTGAAATTAGCCTGATAAAGACACTTTTGCTGGGCATAGCACTTCTGGACCCTGCCAGGTCCACTTCTTTTTTGGGGCATCCCATTCTGTGACTACAGCAGCCTCTGTTTAAGACCATATAACCATTTGCACTTATTATAATTGAAATTAGCCTGATAAAGACACTTTTGCTGGGCATAGCACTTCTGGACCCTGCCAGGTCCACTTCTTTTTTGGGGCATCCCATTCTGTGACTATAGCAGCCTCTGTTTAAGACCATATAACCATTTGCACTTATTATAATTGAAATTAGCCTGATGAAGACACTTTTGCTGGGCATAGCACTTCTGGACCCTGCCAGGTCCACTTCTTTTTTGGGGCATCCCATTCTGTGACTACAGCAGCCTCTGTTTAAGACCATATAACCATTTGCACTTATTATAATTGAAATTAGGCCTGATAAAGACACTTTTGCTGGGCATAGCACTTCTGGACCCTGCCAGGTCCACTTCTTTTTTGGGGCATCCCATTCTGTGACTACAGCAGCCTCTGTTTAAGACCATATAACCATTTGCACTTATTATAATTGAAATTAGGCCTGATAAAGACACTTTTGCTGGGCATAGCACTTCTGGACCCTGCCAGATCCACTTCTTTTTTGGGGCATCCCATTCTGTGACTACAGCAGCCTCTGTTTAAGACCATATAACCATTTGCACTTATTATAATTGAAATTAGGCCTGATAAAGACACTTTTGCTGGGCATAGCACTTCTGGACCCTGCCAGGTCCACTTCTTTTTTGGGGCATCCCATTCTGTGACTACAGCAGCCTCTGTTTAAGACCATATAACCATTTGCACTTATTATAATTGAAATTAGGCCTGATAAAGACACTTTTGCTGGGCATAGCACTACTTGTCCCTGCCAGGTGTACTTACTGCTGGTTTTTAGGGCATCCCATTCTGTGACTACAGCAGCCTCTGTTTAAGACCATATAACCATTTGCACTTATTATAATTGAAATTAGCCTGATAAAGACACTTTTGCTGGGCATAGCACTTCTGGACCCTGCCAGGTCCACTTCTTTTTTGGGGCATCCCATTCTGTGACTACAGCAGCCTCTGTTTAAGACCATATAACCATTTGCACTTATTATAATTGAAATTAGGCCTGATAAAGACACTTTTGCTGGGCATAGCACTTCTGGACCCTGCCAGGTCCACTTCTTTTTTGGGGCATCCCATTCTGTGACTACAGCAGCCTCTGTTTAAGACCATATAACCATTTGCACTTATTATAATTGAAATTAGCCTGATAAAGACACTTTTGCTGGGCATAGCACTTCTGGACCCTGCCAGGTCCACTTCTTTTTTGGGGCATCCCATTCTGTGACTACAGCAGCCTCTGTTTAAGACCATATAACCATTTGCACTTATTATAATTGAAATTAGCCTGATAAAGACACTTTTGCTGGGCATAGCACTTCTGGACCCTGCCAGGTCCACTTCTTTTTTGGGGCATCCCATTCTGTGACTACAGCAGCCTCTGTTTAAGACCATATAACCATTTGCACTTATTATAATTGAAATTAGGCCTGATAAAGACACTTTTGCTGGGCATAGCACTACTTGTCCCTGCCAGGTGTACTTACTGCTGGTTTTTAGGGCATCCCATTCTGTGACTACAGCAGCCTCTGTTTAAGACCATATAACCATTTGCACTTATTATAATTGAAATTAGCCTGATAAAGACTCTTTTGCTGGGCATAGCACTACTGGACCCTACCAGGTCCACTTCTTTTTTGGGGCATCCCATTCTGTGACTACAGCAGCCTCTGTTTAAGACCATATAACCATTTGCACTTATTATAATTGAAATTAGCCTGATAAAGACACTTTTGCTGGGCATAGCACTTCTGGACCCTGCCAGGTCCACTTCTTTTTTGGGGCATCCCATTCTGTGACTACAGCAGCCTCTGTTTAAGACCATATAACCATTTGCACTTATTATAATTGAAATTAGCCTGATAAAGACACTTTTGCTGGGCATAGCACTTCTGGACCCTGCCAGGTCCACTTCTTTTTTGGGGCATCCCATTCTGTGACTACAGCAGCCTCTGTTTAAGACCATATAACCATTTGCACTTATTATAATTGAAATTAGGCCTGATAAAGACACTTTTGCTGGGCATAGCACTACTTGTCCCTGCCAGGTGTACTTACTGCTGGTTTTTAGGGCATCCCATTCTGTGACTACAGCAGCCTCTGTTTAAGACCATATAACCATTTGCACTTATTATAATTGAAATTAGCCTGATAAAGACACTTTTGCTGGGCATAGCACTTATGGACCCTGCCAGGTCCACTTCTTTTTTGGGGCATCCCATTCTGTGACTACAGCAGCCTCTGTTTAAGACCATATAACCATTTGCACTTATTATAATTGAAATTAGGCCTGATAAAGACACTTTTGCTGGGCATAGCACTTCTGGACCCTGCCAGGTCCACTTCTTTTTTGGGGCATCCCATTCTGTGACTATAGCAGCCTCTGTTTAAGACCATATAACCATTTGCACTTATTATAATTGAAATTAGGCCTGATAAAGACACTTTTGCTGGGCATAGCACTACTTGTCCCTGCCAGGTGTACTTACTGCTGGTTTTTAGGGCATCCCATTCTGGGACTACACCAGCCTCTGTTTAAGACCATATAACCATTTGCACTTATTATAATTGAAATTAGCCTGATAAAGACACTTTTGCTGGGCATAGCACTTCTGGACCCTGCCAGGTCCACTTCTTTTTTGGGGCATCCCATTCTGTGACTACAGCAGCCTCTGTTTAAGACCATATAACCATTTGCACTTATTATAATTGAAATTAGCCTGATAAAGACACTTTTGCTGGGCATAGCACTTCTGGACCCTGCCAGGTCCACTTCTTTTTTGGGGCATCCCATTCTGTGACTACAGCAGCCTCTGTTTAAGACCATATAACCATTTGCACTTATTATAATTGAAATTAGCCTGATGAAGACACTTTTGCTGGGCATAGCACTTCTGGACCCTGCCAGGTCCACTTCTTTTTTGGGGCATCCCATTCTGTGACTACAGCAGCCTCTGTTTAAGACCATATAACCATTTGCACTTATTATAATTGAAATTAGGCCTGATAAAGACACTTTTGCTGGGCATAGCACTTCTGGACCCTGCCAGGTCCACTTCTTTTTTGGGGCATCCCATTCTGTGACTACAGCAGCCTCTGTTTAAGACCATATAACCATTTGCACTTATTATAATTGAAATTAGGCCTGATAAAGACACTTTTGCTGGGCATAGCACTTCTGGACCCTGCCAGATCCACTTCTTTTTTGGGGCATCCCATTCTGTGACTACAGCAGCCTCTGTTTAAGACCATATAACCATTTGCACTTATTATAATTGAAATTAGGCCTGATAAAGACACTTTTGCTGGGCATAGCACTTCTGGACCCTGCCAGGTCCACTTCTTTTTTGGGGCATCCCATTCTGTGACTACAGCAGCCTCTGTTTAAGACCATATAACCATTTGCACTTATTATAATTGAAATTAGGCCTGATAAAGACACTTTTGCTGGGCATAGCACTACTTGTCCCTGCCAGGTGTACTTACTGCTGGTTTTTAGGGCATCCCATTCTGTGACTACAGCAGCCTCTGTTTAAGACCATATAACCATTTGCACTTATTATAATTGAAATTAGCCTGATAAAGACACTTTTGCTGGGCATAGCACTTCTGGACCCTGCCAGGTCCACTTCTTTTTTGGGGCATCCCATTCTGTGACTACAGCAGCCTCTGTTTAAGACCATATAACCATTTGCACTTATTATAATTGAAATTAGGCCTGATAAAGACACTTTTGCTGGGCATAGCACTTCTGGACCCTGCCAGGTCCACTTCTTTTTTGGGGCATCCCATTCTGTGACTACAGCAGCCTCTGTTTAAGACCATATAACCATTTGCACTTATTATAATTGAAATTAGCCTGATAAAGACACTTTTGCTGGGCATAGCACTTCTGGACCCTGCCAGGTCCACTTCTTTTTTGGGGCATCCCATTCTGTGACTACAGCAGCCTCTGTTTAAGACCATATAACCATTTGCACTTATTATAATTGAAATTAGCCTGATAAAGACACTTTTGCTGGGCATAGCACTTCTGGACCCTGCCAGGTCCACTTCTTTTTTGGGGCATCCCATTCTGTGACTACAGCAGCCTCTGTTTAAGACCATATAACCATTTGCACTTATTATAATTGAAATTAGGCCTGATAAAGACACTTTTGCTGGGCATAGCACTACTTGTCCCTGCCAGGTGTACTTACTGCTGGTTTTTAGGGCATCCCATTCTGTGACTACAGCAGCCTCTGTTTAAGACCATATAACCATTTGCACTTATTATAATTGAAATTAGCCTGATAAACACTCTTTTGCTGGGCATAGCACTACTGGACCCTGCCAGGTCCACTTCTTTTTGGGGCATCCCATTCCTGTGACTACAGCAGCCTCTGTTTAAGACCATATAACCATTTGCACTTATTATAATTGAAATTTGCCTGATAAAGACACTTTTGCTGGGCATAGCACTTCTGGACCCTGCCAGGTCCACTTCTTTTTTGGGGCATCCCATTCTGTGACTACAGCAGCCTCTGTTTAAGACCATATAACCATTTGCACTTATTATAATTGAAATTAGCCTGATAAAGACACTTTTTGCTGGGCATAGCACTTCTGGACCCTGCCAGGTCCACTTCTTTTTTGGGGCATCCATTCTGTGACTACAGCAGCCTCTGTTTAAGACCATATAACCATTTGCACTTATTATAATTGAAATTAGGCCTTGATAAAGACACTTTTGCTGGGCATAGCACTACTTGTCCCTGCCAGGTGTACTTACTGCTGGTTTTTAGGGCATCCCATTCTGTGACTACAGCAGCCTCTGTTTAAGACCATATAACCATTTGCACTTATTATAATTTAAATTAGCCTGATAAAGACACTTTTGCTGGGCATAGCACTTCTGGACCCTGCCAGGTCCACTTCTTTTTTGGGCATCCCATTCTGTGACTACAGCAGCCTCTGTTTAAGACCATATAACCATTTGCACTTATTATAATTGAAATTAGCCTGATAAAGACACTTTTGCTGGGCATAACACTTCTGGACCCTGCCAGGTCCACTTCTTTTTTGGGGCATCCATTCTGTGACTACAGCAGCCTCTGTTTAAGACCATATAACCATTTGCACTTATTATAATTGAAATTAGGCCTGATAAAGACACTTTTGCTGGGCATAGCACTTCTGGACCCTGCCAGGTCCACTTCTTTTTTGGGGCATCCCATTCTGTGACTACAGCAGCCTCTGTTTAAGACCATATAACCATTTGCACTTATTATAATTGAAATTAGGCCTGATAAAGACACTTTTGCTGGGCATAGCACTTCTGGACCCTGCCAGGTCCACTTCTTTTTTGGGGCATCCCATTCTGTGACTACAGCAGCCTCTGTTTAAGACCATATAACCATTTGCACTTATTATAATTGAAATTAGGCCTGATAAAGACACTTTTGCTGGGCATAGCACTACTTGTCCCTGCCAGGCGTACTTACTGCTGGTTTTTAGGGCATCCATTCTGTGACTACAGCAGCCTCTGTTTAAGACCATATAACCATTTGCACTTATTATAATTGAAATTAGCCTGATAAAGACACTTTTGCTGGGCATAGCACTTCTGGACCCTGCCAGGTCCACTTCTTTTTTGGGGCATCCCATTCTGTGACTACAGCAGCCTCTGTTTAAGACCATATAACCATTTGCACTTATTATAATTGAAATTAGCCTGATAAAGGACACTTTTGCTGGGCATAGCACTTCTGGACCCTGCCAGGTCCACTTCTTTTTTGGGGGCATCCCATTCTGTGACTACAGCAGCCTCTGCTTAAGACCATATAACCATTTGCACTTATTATAATTGAAATTAGCCTGATAAAGACACTTTTGCTGGGCATAGCACTTCTGGACCCTGCAGGTCCACTTCTTTTTTGGGGCATCCCATTCTGTGACTACAGCAGCCTCTGTTTAAGACCATATAACCATTTGCACTTATTATAATTGAAATTAGCCTGATAAAGACACTTTTGCTGGGCATAGCACTTCTGGACCCTGCCAGGTCCACTTCTTTTTTGGGGCATCCCATTCTGTGACTACAGCAGCCTCTGTTTAAGACCATATAACCATTTGCACTTATTATAATTGAAATTAGCCTGATAAAGACACTTTTGCTGGGCATAGCACTTCTGGACCCTGCCAGGTCCACCTTCTTTTTTGGGGCATCCCATTCTGTGACTACAGCAGCCTCTGTTTAAGACCATATAACCATTTGCACTTATTATAATTGAAATTAGCCTGATAAAGAAACTTTTGCTGGGCATAGCACTTCTGGACCCTGCCAGGTCCACTTCTTTTTTGGGGCATCCCATTCTGTGACTACAGCAGCCTCTGTTTAAGACCATATAACCATTTGCACTTATTATAATTGAAATTAGGCCTGATAAAGACACTTTTGCTGGGCATAGCACTTCTGGACCCTGCCAGGTCCACTTCTTTTTTGGGGCATCCATTCTGTGACTACAGCAGCCTCTGTTTAAGACCATATAACCATTTGCACTTATTATAATTGAAATTAGGCCTGATAAAGACACTTTTGCTGGGCATAGCACTTCTGGACCCTGCCAGGTCCACTTCTTTTTTGGGGCATCCCATTTCTGTGACTACAGCAGCCTCTGTTTAAGACCATATAACCATTTGCACTTATTATAATTGAAATTAGGCCTGATAAAGACACTTTTGCTGGGCATAGCACTACTTGTCCCTGCCAGGTGTACTTACTGCTGGTTTTTAGGGCATCCCATTCTGTGACTACAGCAGCCTCTGTTTAAGACCATATAACCATTTGCACTTATTATAATTGAAATTAGCCTGATAAAGACACTTTTGCTGGCATAGCACTACTGGACCCTGCCAGGGTCCACTTCTTTTTTGGGGCATCCCATTCTGTGACTACAGCAGCCTCTGTTTAAGACCATATAACCATTTGCACTTATTATAATTGAAATTAGCCTGATAAAGACACTTTTGCTGGGCATAGCACTTCTGGACCCTGCCAGGTCCACTTCTTTTTTGGGGCATCCCATTCTGTGACTACAGCAGCCTCTGTTTAAAGACCATATAACCATTTGTACTTATTATAATTGAAATTAGGCCTGATAAAGACACTTTTTGCTGGGCATAGCACTTCTGGACCCTGCCAGGTCCACTTCTTTTTGGGGCATCCCATTCTGTGACTACAGCAGCCTCTGTTAAGACCATATAACCATTTGCACTTATTATAATTGAAATTAGGCCTGATAAAGACACTTTTGCTGGGCATAGCACTACTTGTCCCTGCCAGGTGTACTTACTGCTGGTTTTAGGGCATCCCATTCTGTGACTACAGCAGCCTCTGTTTAAGACCATATAACCATTTGCACTTATTATAATTGAAATTAGCCTGATAAAGACACTTTTGCTGGGCATAGCACTTCTGGACCCTGCCAGGTCCACTTCTTTTTTGGGCATCCCATTCTGTGACTACAGCAGCCTCTGTTTAAGACCATATAACCATTTGCACTTATTATAATTGAAATTAGGCCTGATAAAGACACTTTTGCTGGGCATAGCACTTCTGGACCCTGCCAGGTCCACTTCTTTTTTAGGGCATCCCATTCTGTGACTACAGCAGCCTCTGTTTAAGACCATATAACCATTTGCACTTATTATAATTGAAATTAGCCTGATAAAGACACTTTTGCTGGGCATAGCACTTCTGGACCCTGCCAGGTCCACTTCTTTTTTGGGGCATCCCATTCTGTGACTACAGCAGCCTCTGTTTAAGACCATATAACCATTTGCACTTATTATAATTGAAATTAGCCTGATAAAGACACTTTTGCTGGGCATAGCACTTCTGGACCCTGCCAGGTCCACTTCTTTTTTGGGGCATCCCATTCTGTGACTACAGCAGCCTCTGTTTAGGACCATATAACCATTTGCACTTATTATAATTGAAATTAGCCTGATAAAGACACTTTTGCTGGGCATAGCACTTCTGGACCCTGCCAGGTCCACTTCTTTTTTGGGGCATCCCATTCTGTGACTACAGCAGCCTCTGTTTAAGACCATATAACCATTTGCACTTATTATAATTGAAATTAGCCTGATAAAGACACTTTTGCTGGGCATAGCACTTCTGGACCCTGCCAGGTCCACTTCTTTTTTGGGGCATCCCATTTTGTGACTACAGCAGCCTCTGTTTAAGACCATATAACCATTTGCACTTATTATAATTGAAATTAGCCTGATAAAGACACTTTTGCTGGGCATAGCACTTATGGACCCTGCCAGGTCCACTTCTTTTTTGGGGCATCCCATTCTGTGACTACAGCAGCCTCTGTTTAAGACCATATAACCATTTGCACTTATTATAATTGAAATTAGGCCTGATAAAGACACTTTTGCTGGGCATAGCACTTCTGGACCCTGCCAGGTCCACTTCTTTTTTGGGGCATCCCATTCTGTGACTATAGCAGCCTCTGTTTAAGACCATATAACCATTTGCACTTATTATAATTGAAATTAGGCCTGATAAAGACACTTTTGCTGGGCATAGCACTACTTGTCCCTGCCAGGTGTACTTACTGCTGGTTTTTAGGGCATCCCATTCTGGGACTACACCAGCCTCTGTTTAAGACCATATAACCATTTGCACTTATTATAATTGAAATTAGCCTGATAAAGACACTTTTGCTGGGCATAGCACTTCTGGACCCTGCCAGGTCCACTTCTTTTTTGGGGCATCCCATTCTGTGACTACAGCAGCCTCTGTTTAAGACCATATAACCATTTGCACTTATTATAATTGAAATTAGCCTGATAAAGACACTTTTGCTGGGCATAGCACTTCTGGACCCTGCCAGGTCCACTTCTTTTTTGGGGCATCCCATTCTGTGACTACAGCAGCCTCTGTTTAAGACCATATAACCATTTGCACTTATTATAATTGAAATTAGCCTGATGAAGACACTTTTGCTGGGCATAGCACTTCTGGACCCTGCCAGGTCCACTTCTTTTTTGGGGCATCCCATTCTGTGACTACAGCAGCCTCTGTTTAAGACCATATAACCATTTGCACTTATTATAATTGAAATTAGGCCTGATAAAGACACTTTTGCTGGGCATAGCACTTCTGGACCCTGCCAGGTCCACTTCTTTTTTGGGGCATCCCATTCTGTGACTACAGCAGCCTCTGTTTAAGACCATATAACCATTTGCACTTATTATAATTGAAATTAGGCCTGATAAAGACACTTTTGCTGGGCATAGCACTTCTGGACCCTGCCAGATCCACTTCTTTTTTGGGGCATCCCATTCTGTGACTACAGCAGCCTCTGTTTAAGACCATATAACCATTTGCACTTATTATAATTGAAATTAGGCCTGATAAAGACACTTTTGCTGGGCATAGCACTTCTGGACCCTGCCAGGTCCATTTCTTTTTTGGGGCATCCCATTCTGTGACTACAGCAGCCTCTGTTTAAGACCATATAACCATTTGCACTTATTATAATTGAAATTAGGCCTGATAAAGACACTTTTGCTGGGCATAGCACTACTTGTCCCTGCCAGGTGTACTTACTGCTGGTTTTTAGGGCATCCCATTCTGTGACTACAGCAGCCTCTGTTTAAGACCATATAACCATTTGCACTTATTATAATTGAAATTAGCCTGATAAAGACACTTTTGCTGGGCATAGCACTTCTGGACCCTGCCAGGTCCACTTCTTTTTTGGGGCATCCCATTCTGTGACTACAGCAGCCTCTGTTTAAGACCATATAACCATTTGCACTTATTATAATTGAAATTAGGCCTGATAAAGACACTTTTGCTGGGCATAGCACTTCTGGACCCTGCCAGGTCCACTTCTTTTTTGGGGCATCCCATTCTGTGACTACAGCAGCCTCTGTTTAAGACCATATAACCATTTGCACTTATTATAATTGAAATTAGCCTGATAAAGACACTTTTGCTGGGCATAGCACTTCTGGACCCTGCCAGGTCCACTTCTTTTTTGGGGCATCCCATTCTGTGACTACAGCAGCCTCTGTTTAAGACCATATAACCATTTGCACTTATTATAATTGAAATTAGCCTGATAAAGACACTTTTGCTGGGCATAGCACTTCTGGACCCTGCCAGGTCCACTTCTTTTTTGGGGCATCCCATTCTGTGACTACAGCAGCCTCTGTTTAAGACCATATAACCATTTGCACTTATTATAATTGAAATTAGGCCTGATAAAGACACTTTTGCTGGGCATAGCACTACTTGTCCCTGCCAGGGTGTACTTACTGCTGGTTTTTAGGGCATCCCATTCTGTGACTACAGCAGCCTCTGTTTAAGACCATATAACCATTTGCACTTATTATAATTGAAATTAGCCTGATAAAGACTCTTTTGCTGGGCATAGCACTACTGGACCCTGCCAGGTCCACTTCTTTTTTGGGGCATCCCATTCTGTGACTACAGCAGCCTCTGTTTAAGACCATATAACCATTTGCACTTATTATAATTGAAATTAGCCTGATAAAGACACTTTTGCTGGGCATAGCACTTCTGGACCCTGCCAGGTCCACTTCTTTTTTGGGGCATCCCATTCTGTGACTACAGCAGCCTCTGTTTAAGACCATATAACCATTTGCACTTATTATAATTGAAATTAGCCTGATAAAGACACTTTTGCTGGGCATAGCACTTCTGGACCCTGCCAGGTCCACTTCTTTTTTGGGGCATCCCATTCTGTGACTACAGCAGCCTCTGTTTAAGACCATATAACCATTTGCACTTATTATAATTGAAATTAGGCCTGATAAAGACACTTTTGCTGGGCATAGCACTACTTGTCCCTGCCAGGTGTACTTACTGCTGGTTTTTAGGGCATCCCATTCTGTGACTACAGCAGCCTCTGTTTAAGACCATATAACCATTTGCACTTATTATAATTTAAATTAGCCTGATAAAGACACTTTTGCTGGGCATAGCACTTCTGGACCCTGCCAGGTCCACTTCTTTTTTGGGGCATCCCATTCTGTGACTACAGCAGCCTCTGTTTAAGACCATATAACCATTTGCACTTATTATAATTGAAATTAGCCTGATAAAGACACTTTTGCTGGGCATAGCACTTCTGGACCCTGCCAGGTCCACTTCTTTTTTGGGGCATCCCATTCTGTGACTACAGCAGCCTCTGTTTAAGACCATATAACCATTTGCACTTATTATAATTGAAATTAGGCCTGATAAAGACACTTTTGCTGGGCATAGCACTTCTGGACCCTGCCAGGTCCACTTCTTTTTTGGGGCATCCCATTCTGTGACTACAGCAGCCTCTGTTTAAGACCATATAACCATTTGCACTTATTATAATTGAAATTAGGCCTGATAAAGACACTTTTGCTGGGCATAGCACTTCTGGACCCTGCCAGGTCCACTTCTTTTTTGGGGCATCCCATTCTGTGACTACAGCAGCCTCTGTTTAAGACCATATAACCATTTGCACTTATTATAATTGAAATTAGGCCTGATAAAGACACTTTTGCTGGGCATAGCACTTCTGGACCCTGCCAGGTCCACTTCTTTTTTGGGGCATCCCATTCTGTGACTACAGCAGCCTCTGTTTAAGACCATATAACCATTTGCACTTATTATAATTGAAATTAGGCCTGATAAAGACACTTTTGCTGGGCATAGCACTACTTGTCCCTGCCAGGCGTACTTACTGCTGGTTTTTAGGGCATCCCATTCTGTGACTACAGCAGCCTCTGTTTAAGACCATATAACCATTTGCACTTATTATAATTGAAATTAGGCCTGCTAAAGACACTTTTGCTGGGCATAGCACTTCTGGACCCTGCCAGGTCCACTTCTTTTTTGGGGCATCCGATTCTGTGACTACAGCAGCCTCTGTTTAAGACCATATAACCATTTGCACTTATTATAATTGAAATTAGCCTGATAAAGACACTTTTGCTGGGCATAGCACTTCTGGACCCTGCCAGGTCCACTTCTTTTTTGGGGCATCCCATTCTGTGACTACAGCAGCCTCTGCTTAAGACCATATAACCATTTGCACTTATTATAATTGAAATTAGCCTGATAAAGACACTTTTGCTGGGCATAGCACTTCTGGACCCTGCCAGGTCCACTTCTTTTTTGGGGCATCCCATTCTGTGACTACAGCAGCCTCTTTTTAAGACCATATAACCATTTGCACTTATTATAATTGAAATTAGCCTGATAAAGACACTTTTGCTGGGCATAGCACTTCTGGACCCTGCCAGGTCCACTTCTTTTTTGGGGCATCCCATTCTGTGACTACAGCAGCCTCTGTTTAAGACCATATAACCATTTGCACTTATTATAATTGAAATTAGCCTGATAAAGACACTTTTGCTGGGCATAGCACTTCTGGACCCTGCCAGGTCCACTTCTTTTTTGGGGCATCCCATTCTGTGACTACAGCAGCCTCTGTTTAAGACCATATAACCATTTGCACTTATTATAATTGAAATTAGGCCTGATAAAGAAACTTTTGCTGGGCATAGCACTTCTGGACCCTGCCAGGTCCACTTCTTTTTTGGGGCATCCCATTCTGTGACTACAGCAGCCTCTGTTTAAGACCATATAACCATTTGCACTTATTATAATTGAAATTAGCCTGATAAAGACACTTTTGCTGGGCATAGCACTTCTGGACCCTGCCAGGTCCACTTCTTTTTTGGGGCATCCCATTCTGTGACTACAGCAGCCTCTGTTTAAGACCATATAACCATTTGTACTTATTATAATTGAAATTAGGCCTGATAAAGACACTTTTGCTGGGCATAGCACTTCTGGACCCTGCCAGGTCCACTTCTTTTTTGGGGCATCCCATTCTGTGACTACAGCAGCCTCTGTTTAAGACCATATAACCATTTGCACTTATTATAATTGAAATTAGGCCTGATAAAGACACTTTTGCTGGACATAGCACTACTTGTCCCTGCCAGGTGTACTTACTGCTGGTTTTTAGGGCATCCCATTCTGTGACTACAGCAGCCTCTGTTTAAGACCATATAACCATTTGCACTTATTATAATTGAAATTAGCCTGATAAAGACACTTTTGCTGGGCATAGCACTACTGGACCCTGCCAGGTCCACTTCTTTTTTGGGGCATCCCATTCTGTGACTACAGCAGCCTCTGTTTAAGACCATATAACCATTTGCACTTATTATAATTGAAATTAGCCTGATAAAGACACTTTTGCTGGGCATAGCACTTCTGGACCCTGCCAGGTCCACTTCTTTTTTGGGGCATCCCATTCTGTGACTACAGCAGCCTCTGTTTAAGACCATATAACCATTTGTACTTATTATAATTGAAATTAGGCCTGATAAAGACACTTTTGCTGGGCATAGCACTTCTGGACCCTGCCAGGTCCACTTCTTTTTTGGGGCATCCCATTCTGTGACTACAGCAGCCTCTGTTTAAGACCATATAACCATTTGCACTTATTATAATTGAAATTAGGCCTGATAAAGACACTTTTGCTGGGCATAGCACTACTTGTCCCTGCCAGGTGTACTTACTGCTGGTTTTTAGGGCATCCCATTCTGTGACTACAGCAGCCTCTGTTTAAGACCATATAACCATTTGCACTTATTATAATTGAAATTAGCCTGATAAAGACACTTTTGCTGGGCATAGCACTTCTGGACCCTGCCAGGTCCACTTCTTTTTTGGGGCATCCCATTCTGTGACTACAGCAGCCTCTGTTTAAGACCATATAACCATTTGCACTTATTATAATTGAAATTAGGCCTGATAAAGACACTTTTGCTGGGCATAGCACTTCTGGACCCTGCCAGGTCCACTTCTTTTTTAGGGCATCCCATTCTGTGACTACAGCAGCCTCTGTTTAAGACCATATAACCATTTGCACTTATTATAATTGAAATTAGCCTGATAAAGACACTTTTGCTGGGCATAGCACTTCTGGACCCTGCCAGGTCCACTTCTTTTTTGGGGCATCCCATTCTGTGACTACAGCAGCCTCTGTTTAAGACCATATAACCATTTGCACTTATTATAATTGAAATTAGCCTGATAAAGACACTTTTGCTGGGCATAGCACTTCTGGACCCTGCCAGGTCCACTTCTTTTTTGGGGCATCCCATTCTGTGACTACAGCAGCCTCTGTTTAGGACCATATAACCATTTGCACTTATTATAATTGAAATTAGCCTGATAAAGACACTTTTGCTGGGCATAGCACTTCTGGACCCTGCCAGGTCCACTTCTTTTTTGGGGCATCCCATTCTGTGACTACAGCAGCCTCTGTTTAAGACCATATAACCATTTGCACTTATTATAATTGAAATTAGCCTGATAAAGACACTTTTGCTGGGCATAGCACTTCTGGACCCTGCAAGGTCCACTTCTTTTTTGGGGCATCCCATTCTGTGACTACAGCAGCCTCTGTTTAAGACCATATAACCATTTGCACTTATTATAATTGAAATTAGGCCTGATAAAGACACTTTTGCTGGGCATAGCACTACTTGTCCCTGCCAGGTGTACTTACTGCTGGTTTTTAGGGCATCCCATTCTGTGACTACAGCAGCCTCTGTTTAAGACCATATAACCATTTGCACTTATTATAATTGAAATTAGCCTGATAAAGACACTTTTGCTGGGCATAGCACTTCTGGACCCTGCCAGGTCCACTTCTTTTTTGGGGCATCCCATTCTGTGACTACAGCAGCCTCTGTTTAAGACCATATAACCATTTGCACTTATTATAATTGAAATTAGGCCTGATAAAGACACTTTTGCTGGGCATAGCACTTCTGGACCCTGCCAGGTCCACTTCTTTTTTGGGGCATCCCATTCTGTGACTACAGCAGCCTCTGTTTAAGACCATATAACCATTTGCACTTATTATAATTGAAATTAGGCCTGATAAAGACACTTTTGCTGGGCATAGCACTTCTGGACCCTGCCAGGTCCACTTCTTTTTTGGGGCATCCCATTCTGTGACTACAGCAGCCTCTGTTTAAGACCATATAACCATTTGCACTTATTATAATTGAAATTAGGCCTGATAAAGACACTTTTGCTGGGCATAGCACTTCTGGACCCTGCCAGGTCCACTTCTTTTTTGGGGCATCCCATTCTGTGACTACAGCAGCCTCTGTTTAAGACCATATAACCATTTGCACTTATTATAATTGAAATTAGGCCTGATAAAGACACTTTTGCTGGGCATAGCACTACTTGTCCCTGCCAGGCGTACTTACTGCTGGTTTTTAGGGCATCCCATTCTGTGACTACAGCAGCCTCTGTTTAAGACCATATAACCATTTGCACTTATTATAATTGAAATTAGGCCTGATAAAGACACTTTTGCTGGGCATAGCACTTCTGGACCCTGCCAGGTCCACTTCTTTTTTGGGGCATCCCATTCTGTGACTACAGCAGCCTCTGTTTAAGACCATATAACCATTTGCACTTATTATAATTGAAATTAGGCCTGATAAAGACACTTTTGCTGGGCATAGCACTTCTGGACCCTGCCAGGTCCACTTCTTTTTTGGGGCATCCCATTCTGTGACTACAGCAGCCTCTGTTTAAGACCATATAACCATTTGCACTTATTATAATTGAAATTAGGCCTGATAAAGACACTTTTGCTGGGCATAGCACTTCTGGACCCTGCCAGGTCCACTTCTTTTTTGGGGCATCCCATTCTGTGACTACAGCAGCCTCTGTTTAAGACCATATAACCATTTGCACTTATTATAATTGAAATTAGGCCTGATAAAGACACTTTTGCTGGGCATAGCACTACTTGTCCCTGCCAGGCGTACTTACTGCTGGTTTTTAGGGCATCCCATTCTGTGACTACAGCAGCCTCTGTTTAAGACCATATAACCATTTGCACTTATTATAATTGAAATTAGCCTGATAAAGACACTTTTGCTGGGCATAGCACTTCTGGACCCTGCCAGGTCCACTTCTTTTTTGGGGCATCCCATTCTGTGACTACAGCAGCCTCTGTTTAAGACCATATAACCATTTGCACTTATTATAATTGAAATTAGGCCTGATAAAGACACTTTTGCGGGGCATAGCACTTCTGGACCCTGCCAGGTCCACTTCTTTTTTGGGGCATCCCATTCTGTGACTACAGCAGCCTCTGTTTAAGACCATATAACCATTTGCACTTATTATAATTGAAATTAGCCTGATAAAGACACTTTTGCTGGGCATAGCACTTCTGGACCCTGCCAGGTCCACTTCTTTTTTGGGGCATCCCATTCTGTGACTACAGCAGCCTCTGCTTAAGACCATATAACCATTTGCACTTATTATAATTGAAATTAGCCTGATAAAGACACTTTTGCTGGGCATAGCACTTCTGGACCCTGCCAGGTCCACTTCTTTTTTGGGGCATCCCATTCTGTGACTACAGCAGCCTCTGTTTAAGACCATATAACCATTTGCACTTATTATAATTGAAATTAGGCCTGATAAAGACACTTTTGCTGGGCATAGCACTTCTGGACCCTGCCAGGTCCACTTCTTTTTTGGGGCATCCCATTCTGTGACTACAGCAGCCTCTGTTTAAGACCATATAACCATTTGCACTTATTATAATTGAAATTAGGCCTGATAAAGACACTTTTGCTGGGCATAGCACTTCTGGACCCTGCCAGGTCCACTTCTTTTTGGGGGCATCCCATTCTGTGACTACAGCAGCCTCTGTTTAAGACCATATAACCATTTGCACTTATTATAATTGAAATTAGGCCTGATAAAGACACTTTTGCTGGGCATAGCACTTCTGGACCCTGCCAGGTCCACTTCTTTTTTGGGGCATCCCATTCTGTGACTACAGCAGCCTCTGTTTAAGACCATATAACCATTTGCACTTATTATAATTGAAATTAGGCCTGATAAAGACACTTTTGCTGGGCATAGCACTTCTGGACCCTGCCAGGTCCACTTCTTTTTTGGGGCATCCCATTCTGTGACTACAGCAGCCTCTGTTTAAGACCATATAACCATTTGCACTTATTATAATTGAAATTAGGCCTGATAAAGACACTTTTTCTGGGCATAGCACTACTTGTCCCTGCCAGGTGTACTTACTGCTGGTTTTTAGGGCATCCCATTCTGTGACTACAGCAGCCTCTGTTTAAGACCATATAACCATTTGCACTTTTTATAATTGAAATTAGCCTGATAAAGACACTTTTGCTGGGCATAGCACTTCTGGACCCTGCCAGGTCCACTTCTTTTTTGGGGCATCCCATTCTGTGACTACAGCAGCCTCTGTTTAAGACCATATAACCATTTGCACTTATCATAATTGAAATTAGGCCTGATAAAGACACTTTTGCTGGGCATAGCACTTCTGGACCCTGCCAGATCCACTTCTTTTTTGGGGCATCCCATTCTGTGACTACAGCAGCCTCTGTTTAAGACCATATAACCATTTGCACATATTATAATTGAAATTAGGCCTGATAAAGACACTTTTGCTGGGCATAGCACTACTGGACCCTGCCAGGTCCACTTCTTTTTTGGGGCATCCCATTCTGTGACTACAGCAGCCTCTGTTTAAGACCATATAACCATTTGCACTTATTATAATTGAAATTAGGCCTGATAAAGACACTTTTGCTGTGCATAGACTTACTGCTGCCTGCCAGGTGCACGTCTGTTGGGGCATCCCATTCTGTAACATAGCATACCCCTCTTTATTTACACTAAGCAGGCCTGTTGGAGGCTGAGTGTTACTGCTCACTTTTGGTGTGCATTATATTCTGTTTCATATAGACCCACCGCTGCCCGGGGGTTCTTTAAATATCACCTACTACCACGCCAGTTAGACTATGTCGGGCAGACAAGTGCCTGGAAGTGAAAAGAGGAGTGGCAGAGGCCAAGATTCCGCAGGCAGAGCTCGCATCAGACTGGGGGCCATTAGCAGCAGGAGTCACGCTGAGAGACCTAATCTGCCAGTATCTGCTAGCGGTCGGGTCTCCACCAGTAACGCATCTGCCGTGGTAGATTGGTTGACGCGCTCATCAACAACATCATCACAACTTACGTCTGAGACCCCCAGTCTAGGGTAGGTAGGTTCCTCTGACACAACCCTGAGTTGGCATGCCCCGAGAGCAGTCCCTGTCCTCCCATTGCCTCTGGCCTACGCCGTTCCCTCCCCCAGCGACGTATCCTATGCTTTGGGTTCAGCTCCACTCTTTAGTGAGGAGGACCATCAGATAGAGGACAGTCAGCAGCTACTGCCCAGCCAAGAAATGGAGGTGGCTTCTCTAGCTAGGCAGACAAATAGTGATGTGGACAGTGTCGTGGGTGCTGCGAGCGTTCCAGCTCCTGCGCCAGACACTGTTGACGAATCCACGAACATCAGTGACGTACAGCCACAACTCGGTGATGATGATGATGACGATGAAGCCGATCGCACTTGGGAGCCGGGTGATGAAGGGGCTTCATCGTCATCATCAGAAGAAGAGGGGCGCAGGTTGCCCCGGAGTCAGCAGCTGAGGCAGCAAGGTGGTAGCAGTCAGCATGGGGGCACAATTTCAAAGGCTGGAGCCGGCCGGGGCCGGGGCCGGGGTAGAGCACCTGCTGTACGGCAGTCTACCTTATCGGGAGGTAGTGGAGCAGGGGTTCCTGGAGTTGGCAACAGCAGCAGTGAATCAGTGAGGCCAGGGGGTGGGAAAAGTAGCTACTCGGCAGTGTGGCAGTTTTTCCTGAAGCATCCGCAGGAGGGTAACATGGCCACATGCAAGATATGTAGGCAGAAGGTGAAGCGTGGCCAGGGTCCAAATGTTGGCACCACGGCCCTGCGTCAACATATGATGCGTCACCATAAAGCGACCTGGGAGAACCGAGGCTCCCAAGGGGTGGTCCAGTCTGCTTCCTCACCAAGTGAGCTCCCAATTTCTGCCAGCCAAGGCTCCAGCACCTCAGCCGAAGGAAGCTGTGCGTCATACCCATCCTCTGTCGCTCCTGCTCCTCCTCCTCCAAGTCATGCATCCCACCAGCAATCCATCAGCGAAGCCATGTCCAAGAGACAGCAGTATGCGCCCACTCATCCTACGGCGCAGAAGCTGAATGTGCTCCTGTCCAAGTTGTTGGTGCTGCAGTCGCTCCCTTTTCAGGTGGTGGAATCTGCACCTTTCAGAGAACTGATGGCTTGTGCCGAGCCGAGGTGGAGAGTCCCAAGCCGTCATTTCTTTGCCAAGAAGGCAGTACCAGCGCTGCACACTTTTGTTGAACAGAAGGTGGGCCAGTCCTTGAGCCTGTCGGTGTGTAGCAAAGTGCATGGCAGCGCCGACATCTGGAGCTGTAACTACGGTCAGGGACAGTACATGTCGTTTACGGCCCACTGGGTGAATGTGGTCCCTTTGCAACAGCAGCAGCAACTTGGACAGGTCACGCCGCTTCGGCCTCCGCGCTCCCTGCCCGTTGGGCCTGTGACACTGTGCGACTCGGCCTCCTCATCCTCCGCCATCTCCTCACCCTCTACTGTAGGCTCAAGTCTCAGTGCCCCTCCAGTCTACCATGTGTGCAGGGCACGGAGGTGTCACGCAGTGCTTCACATGGTTTGTCTTGGCGAACGGAGTCACACAGGGGAGGAACTGCTTAAATGTATTCATCAGGAAATCCAAACATGGCTTACTCCAAGAAAACTTAAAATGGGAATCATGGTTACCGACAATGGGAAGAACATTTTGTCTGCGCTGCGCCAAGGAAGCCTGACCCATGCCCCCTGCATGGCTCACGTCTTCAATCTGGTTGTCAAGCGGTTTCTGAAGTGTTCCCCCCATCTGCAAGACATCCTAACAACTTCAAGGAAACTTTGCATGCACTTCAGCCACTCCTACACCGCCAAACACACCCTTCTTGAGCTACAGCGTCAGAATGGTATCCCCCAACATAGTCTGATTTGCAATGTTTCCACCCGTTGGAATTCCACCCTTCACATGTTGGACCGATTATATGAACAGAGAAAAGCCATCACGGATTTCCTGATGATCCAAGCAGATAGGGGGACTCCCCTGTGTAACTTCAATGTCAACCAGTGGCAGCTCATACGTGACACCTGCCGTTTGCTCAGGCCCTTTGAGGATGCCACTTTATTTGTCAGTCGGCAGGATTACGGGATGAACGACGTGATTCCACTGCTTCATGTACTACAGCACATGTTGGAAACCATGGCTGGTCAGGGCACTGGAGACATGGCGTTTACATCTTACGGCCACATGAACCCCGTTGGAGCTGAACTGGAGGAGGAGGAGGAAGAGGAGGAGGAGGAGTTGCCCAGCGAAACACAGTTTAGGCTTGGCGAAATGGCTGGTTTATCTAGTCAGCGGACAGGAGAGGAGGAGCAGGAGCAGCCAGAGGAGCTAGAGGTTTTTGAGGAAGGCGAGACAGAGGACCTGGGCACACCGTGGCAGTATGCAGTGGAGATGGAGACAGGTAGTCCATCCGAGTCACTTGCGCAAATGGCACGAAGCATGCTCACGTGCTTGCGTAGTGACCCCAGAATTGTTTCCATCTGTCGGCGGGATGACTTCTGGCTGTCCACCTTATTGGACCCTCGCTTCCGGCACAAAATGGGGGCATTTTTTAAACCCACCGAGAGGGAGAACAAACTCAACTACTACAAAGACATTCTACGTAGGCAGTTGGCCGATGCCTATCTGCGCCATGGTCCATACTCTCGCAGGTCTGACTCGAGGGGACCTCTGCGCTCACCTTCCACTGCCATGGCCGCTGGGGGGGTTGGCAGGAGCAGCAGCAGCAGCTCCATCAGCAGCAGCAGCCTCAGTCTTCAGTCGCTAATGAGTAGCTTTCTACACCCGCATAGTGAGGCTACTCATGAGCAGCAGGAAGACCTGGAGCAGGACCTCAACCAGCAGGTCATGTCATACTTTGACATGACCATGCCAACACACCTTGAGGATCCGCTGAACTTCTGGGCAGCCAAACTTGATTTGTGGCCGCAACTAGCAGAGTTTGCCCTGGAAAAGCTGTCCTGCCCGGCAAGTAGCGTGCCATCTGAGCGGGTGTTTAGTGCGGCGGGGGCCATAGTTACGGTGAGGAGAACTCGTCTGTCAACTAAAAATGTGGAGAGACTCACCTTTGTCAAAATGAATCAGGGATGGATCAGCCAGGATTTCCACCCACCAATGCCTGATGCATGCGACTAGATTCAGCATGGTGCCACGTTTTACACTTTCCAAATGGTGCAAAACATATTTATGTCTTTAGGCCATTTTTTGGGCTCCTGCTGCTGCTGCCAACTTCTGCCAACTCCAGGGTGTGATTCATCCAATTTTTGGGCTCCTGAAGCCAACTCCAGTGTATATTTGGGCTCCTGCTGCTGCTGCTGCCAACTCCAGGGTGTGATTCATCCAATTTTTGGGCTCCTGAAGCCAACCCCAGGGTCTCTTTGAAGTAATATTTGGGCTCCTGCTGCTGCTGCTGCCAACTTCTGCCAACTCCAGGGTGTGATTCATCCAATTTTTGGGCTCCTGAAGCCAACCCCAGTGTCTCTTTAAAGTAATATTTGGGCTCCTGCTGCTGCCAACTCCAGGGTGTGATTCATCCAATTTTTGGGCTCCTGAAGCCAACTCCAGTGTATATTTGGGCTCCTGCTGCTGCTGCTGCCAACTCCAGGGTGTGATTCATCCAATTGTTGGGCTCCTGAAGCCAACCCCAGGGTCTCTTTAAAGTAATGTTTGGGCTCCTGCTGCTGCTGCCAACTTCTGCCAACTCCAGGGTGTGATTCATCCAATTTTTGGGCTCCTGAAGCCAACTCCAGTGTATATTTGGGCTCCTGCTGCTGCCAACTCCAGGGTGTGATTCATCCAATTTCTGGGCTCCTGAAGCCAACCCCAGGGTCTCTTTGAAGTAATATTTGGGCTCCTGCTGCTGCTGCTGCCAACTTCTGCCAACTCCAGGGTGTGATTCATCCAATTTTTGGGCTCCTGAAGCCAACCCCAGTGTCTCTTTAAAGTAATATTTGGGCTCCTGCTGCTGCCAACTCCAGGGTGTGATTCATCCAATTTTTGGGCTCCTGAAGCCAACTCCAGTGTATATTTGGGCTCCTGCTGCTGCTGCTGCCAACTCCAGGGTGTGATTCATCCAATTGTTGGGCTCCTGAAGCCAACCCCAGGGACTCTTTGAAGTAATGTTTGGGCTCCTGCTGCTGCTGCTGTCAACTCCTGCCAACTCCAGGGTGTGATTCATCCAATTGTTGGGCTCCTGAAGCCAACCCCAAGGTCTCTTTAAAGTAATATTTGGGCACCTGCTGCTGCCAACTCCAGGGTGTGATTCATCCAATTTTTGGGCTCCTGAAGCCAACCCCAGGGTCTCTTTAAAGTAATATTTGGGCTCCTGCTGCTGCTGCTGCCAACTTCTGCCAACTCCAGGGTGTGATTCATCCAATTTTTGGGCTCCTGAAGCCAACCCCAGGGTCTCTTTAAAGTAATATTTGGGCTCCTGCTGCTGCCAATTCCAGGGTGTGATTCATCCAATTTTTGGGCTCCTGAAGCCAACTCCAGTGTATATTTGGGCTCCTGCTGCTGCTGCTGCCAACTCCAGGGTGTGAATCATCCAATTTTTGGGCTCCTGAAGCCAACCCCAGGGTCTCTTTAAAGTAATATTTGGGCTCCTGCTGCTGCCAACTCCAGGGTGTGATTCATCCAATTTTTGGGCTCCTGAAGCCAACTCCAGTGTATATTTGGGCTCCTGCTGCTGCTGCTGCCAACTCCAGGGTGTGATTCATCCAATTGTTGGGCTCCTGAAGCCAACCCCAGGGTCTCTTTAAAGTAATGTTTGGGCTCCTGCTGCTGCTGCCAACTTCTGCCAACTCCAGGGTGTGATTCATCCAATTTTTGGGCTCCTGAAGCCAACTCCAGTGTATATTTGGGCTCCTGCTGCTGCCAACTCCAGGGTGTGATTCATCCAATTTTTGGGCTCCTGAAGCCAACCCCAGGGTCTCTTTGAAGTAATATTTGGGCTCCTGCTGCTGCCAACTTCTGCCAACTCCAGGGTGTGATTCATCCAATTTTTGGGCTCCTGAAGCCAACCCCAGTGTCTCTTTAAAGTAATATTTGGGCTCCTGCTGCTGCCAACTCCAGGGTGTGATTCATCCAATTTTTGGGCTCCTGAAGCCAACTCCAGTGTATATTTGGGCTCCTGCTGCTGCTGCTGCCAACTCCAGGGTGTGATTCATCCAATTGTTGGGCTCCTGAAGCCAACCCCAGGGACTCTTTGAAGTAATGTTTGGGCTCCTGCTGCTGCTGCTGTCAACTCCTGCCAACTCCAGGGTGTGATTCATCCAATTGTTGGGCTCCTGAAGCCAACCCCAAGGTCTCTTTAAAGTAATATTTGGGCACCTGCTGCTGCCAACTCCAGGGTGTGATTCATCCAATTTTTGGGCTCCTGAAGCCAACCCCAGGGTCTCTTTAAAGTAATATTTGGGCTCCTGCTGCTGCTGCTGCCAACTTCTGCCAACTCCAGGGTGTGATTCATCCAATTTTTGGGCTCCTGAAGCCAACCCCAGGGTCTCTTTAAAGTAATATTTGGGCTCCTGCTGCTGCCAATTCCAGGGTGTGATTCATCCAATTTTTGGGCTCCTGAAGCCAACTCCAGTGTATATTTGGGCTCCTGCTGCTGCTGCTGCCAACTCCAGGGTGTGAATCATCCAATTTTTGGGCTCCTGAAGCCAACCCCAGGGTCTCTTTAAAGTAATATTTGGGCTCCTGCTGCTGCCAACTCCAGGGTGTGATTCATCCAATTTTTGGGCTCCTGAAGCCAACTCCAGTGTATATTTGGGCTCCTGCTGCTGCTGCTGCCAACTCCAGGGTGTGATTCATCCAATTTTTGGGCTCCTGAAGCCAACCCCAGTGTCTCTTTAAAGTAATATTTGGGCACCTGCTGCTGCTGCTGCCAACTCCAGGGTGTGATTCATCCAATTTTTGGGCTCCTGAAGCCAACTCCAGTGTATATTTGGGCTCCTGCTGCTGCTGCTGCCAACTCCAGGGTGTGATTCATCCAATTTTTGGGCTCCTGAAGCCAACTCCAGTGTATATTTGGGCTCCTGCTGCTGCTGCTGCCAACTCCAGGGTGTGATTCATCCAATTTGTGGGCTCCTGAAGCCAACCCCAGTGTCTCTTTAAAGTAATATTTGGGCACCTGCTGCTGCTGCTGCCAACTCCAGGGTGTGATTCATCCAATTTTTGGGCTCCTGAAGCCAACTCCAGTGTATATTTGGGCTCCTGCTGCTGCTGCTGCCAACTCCAGGGTGTGATTCATCCAATTGTTGGGCTCCTGAAGCCAACCCCAGGGTCTCTTTAAAGTAATGTTTGGGCTCCTCCTGCTGCTGCTGCCAACTTCTGCCAACTCCAGGGTGTGATTCATCCAATTTTTGGGCTCCTGAAGCCAACTCCAGTGTATATTTGGGCTCCTGCTGCTGCTGCTGCCAACTCCAGGGTGTGATTCATCCAATTTTTGGGCTCCTGAAGCCAACTCCAGTGTATATTTGGGCTCCTGCTGCTGCTGCTGCCAACTCCAGGGTGTGAATCATCCAATTTTTGGGCTCCTGAAGCCAACCCCAGGGTCTCTTTAAAGTAATATTTGGGCACCTGCTGCTGCTGCTGCCAACTCCAGGGTGTGATTCATCCAATTTTTGGGCTCCTGAAGCCAACTCCAGTGTATATTTGGGCTCCTGCTGCTGCTGCTGCCAACTCCAGGGTGTGATTCATCCAATTTTTGGGCTCCTGAAGCCAACTCCAGTGTATATTTGGGCTCCTGCTGCTGCTGCTGCCAACTCCAGGGTGTGAATCATCCAATTTTTGGGCTCCTGAAGCCAACCCCAGGGTCTCTTTAAAGTAATATTTGGGCACCTGCTGCTGCTGCTGCCAACTCCAGGGTGTGATTCATCCAATTTTTGGGCTCCTGAAGCCAACTCCAGTGTATATTTGGGCTCCTGCTGCTGCTGCTGCCAACTCCAGGGTGTGATTCATCCAATTTTTGGGCTCCTGAAGCCAACTCCAGTGTATATTTGGGCTCCTGCTGCTGCTGCTGCCAACTCCAGGGTGTGATTCATCCAATTTTTGGGCTCCTGAAGCCAACCCCAGTGTCTCTTTAAAGTAATATTTGGGCACCTGCTGCTGCTGCTGCCAACTCCAGGGTGTGATTCATCCAATTTTTGGGCTCCTGAAGCCAACTCCAGTGTATATTTGGGCTCCTGCTGCTGCGGCTGCCAACTCCAGGGTGTGATTCATCCAATTTTTGGGCTCCTGAAGCCAACCCCAGTGTCTCTTTAAAGTAATATTTGGGCACCTGCTGCTGCTGCTGCCAACTCCAGGGTGTGATTCATCCAATTTTTGGGCTCCTGAAGCCAACTCCAGTGTATATTTGGGCTCCTGCTGCTGCTGCTGCCAACTCCAGGGTCTCTTTAAAGTAATATTTGGGCTCCTGCTGCTGCCAACTCCAGGGTGTGATTCATCCAATTTTTGGGCTCCTGAAGCCAACTCCAGTGTATATTTGGGCTCCTGCTGCTGCTGCTGCCAACTCCAGGGTGTGATTCATCCAATTTTTGGGCTCCTGAAGCCAACCCCAGTGTCTCTTTAAAGTAATATTTGGGCACCTGCTGCTGCTGCTGCCAACTCCAGGGTGTGATTCATCCAATTTTTGGGCTCCTGAAGCCAACTCCAGTGTATATTTGGGCTCCTGCTGCTGCTGCTGCCAACTCCAGGGTGTGATTCATCCAATTTTTGGGCTCCTGAAGCCAACTCCAGTGTATATTTGGGCTCCTGCTGCTGCTGCTGCCAACTCCAGGGTGTGATTCATCCAATTTGTGGGCTCCTGAAGCCAACCCCAGTGTCTCTTTAAAGTAATATTTGGGCACCTGCTGCTGCTGCTGCCAACTCCAGGGTGTGATTCATCCAATTTTTGGGCTCCTGAAGCCAACTCCAGTGTATATTTGGGCTCCTGCTGCTGCTGCTGCCAACTCCAGGGTGTGATTCATCCAATTGTTGGGCTCCTGAAGCCAACCCCAGGGTCTCTTTAAAGTAATGTTTCGGCTCCTGCTGCTGCTGCTGCCAACTTCTGCCAACTCCAGGGTGTGATTCATCCAATTTTTGGGCTCCTGAAGCCAACTCCAGTGTATATTTGGGCTCCTGCTGCTGCTGCTGCCAACTCCAGGGTGTGAATCATCCAATTTTTGGGCTCCTGAAGCCAACCCCAGGGTCTCTTTAAAGTAATATTTGGGCACCTGCTGCTGCCAACTCCAGGGTGTGATTCATCCAATTTTTGGGCTCCTGAAGCCAACTCCAGTGTATATTTGGGCTCCTGCTGCTGCTGCTGCCAACTCCAGGGTCTGAATCATCCAATTTTTGGGCTCCTGAAGCCAACCCCAGGGTCTCTTTAAAGTAATATTTGGGCTCCTGCTGCTGCTGCTGCCAACTTCTGCCAACTCCAGGGTGTGATTCATCCAATTTTTGGGCTCCTGAAGCCAACCCCAGTGTCTCTTTAAAGTAATATTTGGGCTCCTGCTGCTGCCAACTCCAGGGTGTGATTCATCCAATTTTTGGGCTCCTGAAGCCAACTCCAGTGTATATTTGGGCTCCTGCTGCTGCTGCTGCCAACTCCAGGGTGTGAATCATCCAATTTTTGGGCTCCTGAAGCCAACCCCAGGGTCTCTTTAAAGTAATATTTGGGCTCCTGCTGCTGCCAACTCCAGGGTGTGATTCATCCAATTTTTGGGCTCCTGAAGCCAACTGCAGTGTATATTTGGGCTCCTGCTGCTGCTGCTGCCAACTCCAGGGTGTGATTCATCCAATTTTTGGGCTCCTGAAGCCAACCCCAGTGTCTCTTTAAAGTAATATTTGGGCACCTGCTGCTGCTGCTGCCAACTCCAGGGTGTGATTCATCCAATTTTTGGGCTCCTGAAGCCAACTCCAGTGTATATTTGGGCTCCTGCTGCTGCTGCTGCCAACTCCAGGGTGTGATTCATCCAATTTTTGGGCTCCTGAAGCCAACTCCAGTGTATATTTGGGCTCCTGCTGCTGCTGCTGCCAACTCCAGGGTGTGATTCATCCAATTTTTGGGCTCCTGAAGCCAACCCCAGTGTCTCTTTAAAGTAATATTTGGGCACCTGCTGCTGCTGCTGCCAACTCCAGGGTGTGATTCATCCAATTTTTGGGCTCCTGAAGCCAACTCCAGTGTATATTTGGGCTCCTGCTGCTGCGGCTGCCAACTCCAGGGTGTGATTCATCCAATTTTTGGGCTCCTGAAGCCAACCCCAGTGTCTCTTTAAAGTAATATTTGGGCACCTGCTGCTGCTGCTGCCAACTCCAGGGTGTGATTCATCCAATTTTTGGGCTCCTGAAGCCAACTCCAGTGTATATTTGGGCTCCTGCTGCTGCTGCTGCCAACTCCAGGGTGTGATTCATCCAATTTTTGGGCTCCTGAAGCCAACTACAGTGTATATTTGGGCTCCTGCTGCTGCTGCTGCCAACTCCAGGGTGTGATTCATCCAATTTTTGGGCTCCTGAAGCCAACCCCAGTGTCTCTTTAAAGTAATATTTGGGCACCTGCTGCTGCTGCTGCCAACTCCAGGGTGTGATTCATCCAATTTTTGGGCTCCTGAAGCCAACTCCAGTGTATATTTGGGCTCCTGCTGCTGCTGCTGCCAACTCCAGGGTGTGATTCATCCAATTGTTGGGCTCCTGAAGCCAACCCCAGGGTCTCTTTAAAGTAATGTTTGGGCTCCTGCTGCTGCTGCTGCCAACTTCTGCCAACTCCAGGGTGTGATTCATCCAATTTTTGGGCTCCTGAAGCCAACTCCAGTGTATATTTGGGCTCCTGCTGCTGCCAACTCCAGGGTGTGATTCATCCAATTTTTGGGCTCCTGAAGCCAACTCCAGTGTATATTTGGGCTCCTGCTGCTGCTGCTGCCAACTCCAGGGTGTGAATCATCCAATTTTTGGGCTCCAGAAGCCAACCCCAGGGTCTCTTTAAAGTAATATTTGGGCTCCTGCTGCTGCCAACTCCAGGGTGTGATTCATCCAATTTTTGGGCTCCTGAAGCCAACTCCAGTGTATATTTGGGCTCCTGCTGCTGCTGCTGCCAACTCCAGGGTGTGATTCATCCAATTTTTGGGCTCCTGAAGCCAACTACAGTGTATATTTGGGCTCCTGCTGCTGCTGCTGCCAACTCCAGGGTGTGATTCATCCAATTTTTGGGCTCCTGAAGCCAACCCCAGTGTCTCTTTAAAGTAATATTTGGGCACCTGCTGCTGCTGCTGCCAACTCCAGGGTGTGATTCATTCAATTTTTGGGCTCCTGAAGCCAACTCCAGTGTATATTTGGGCTCCTGCTGCTGCTGCTGCCAACTCCAGGGTGTGATTCATCCAATTGTTGGGCTCCTGAAGCCAACCCCAGGGTCTCTTTAAAGTAATGTTTGGGCTCCTGCTGCTGCTGCTGCCAACTTCTGCCAACTCCAGGGTGTGATTCATCCAATTTTTGGGCTCCTGAAGCCAACTCCAGTGTATATTTGGGCTCCTGCTGCTGCTGCTGCCAACTCCAGGGTGTGATTCATCCAATTTCTGGGCTCCTGAAGCCAACTCCAGTGTATATTTGGGCTCCTGCTGCTGCTGCTGCCAACTCCAGGGTGTGAATCATCCAATTTTTGGGCTCCTGAAGCCAACCCCAGGGTCTCTTTAAAGTAATATTTGGGCACCTGCTGCTGCCAACTCCAGGGTGTGATTCATCCAATTTTTGGGCTCCTGAAGCCAACTCCAGTGTATATTTGGGCTCCTGCTGCTGCTGCTGCCAACTCCAGGGTGTGAATCATCCAATTTTTGGGCTCCTGAAGCCAACCCCAGGGTCTCTTTAAAGTAATATTTGGGCTCCTGCTGCTGCTGCTGCCAACTTCTGCCAACTCCAGGGTGTGATTCATCCAATTTTTGGGCTCCTGAAGCCAACCTCAGTGTCTCTTTAAAGTAATATTTGGGCTCCTGCTGCTGCCAACTCCAGGGTGTGATTCATCCAATTTTTGGGCTCCTGAAGCCAACTCCAGTGTATATTTGGGCTCCTGCTGCTGCTGCTGCCAACTCCAGGGTGTGATTCATCCAATTTTTGGGCTCCTGAAGCCAACTCCAGTGTATATTTGGGCTCCTGCTGCTGCCAACTCCAGGGTGTGATTCATCCAATTTTTGGGCTCCTGAAGCCAACCCCAGTGTCTCTTTAAAGTAATATTTGGGCACCTGCTGCTGCCAACTCCAGGGTGTGAATCATCCAATTTTTGGGCTCCTGAAGCCAACTCCAGTGTATATTTGGGCTCCTGCTGCTGCTGCTGCCAACTCCAGGGTGTGATTCATCCAATTTTTGGGCTCCTGAAGCCAACTCCAGTGTATATTTGGGCTCCTGCTGCTGCTGCTGCTGCCAACTCCAGGGTGTGATTCATCCAATTTTTGGGCTCCTGAAGCCAACCCCAGTGTCTCTTTAAAGTAATATTTGGGCACCTGCTGCTGCTGCTGCCAACTCCAGGGTGTGATTCATCCAATTTTTGGGCTCCTGAAGCCAACTCCAGTGTATATTTGGGCTCCTGCTGCTGCTGCTGCCAACTCCAGGGTGTGATTCATCCAATTGTTGGGCTCCTAAAGCCAACCCCAGAGTCTCTTTAAAGTAATGTTTGGGCTCCTGCTGCTGCTGCTGCCAACTTCTGCCAACTCCAGGGTGTGATTCATCCAATTTTTGGGCTCCTGAAGCCAACTCCAGTGTATATTTGGGCTCCTGCTGCTGCTGCTGCCAACTCCAGGGTGTGATTCATCCAATTTTTGGGCTCCTGAAGCCAACCCCAGGGTATCTTTGAAGTAATGTTTGGGCTCCTGCTCCTGCTGCTGTCAACTCCTGCCAACTCCAGGGTGTGATTCATCCAATTGTTGGGCTCCTGAAGCCAACCCCAGGGTCTCTTTAAAGTAATGTTTGGGCTCCTGCTGCTGCCAACTTCTGCCAACTCCAGGGTGTGATTCATCCAATTTTTGGGCTCCTGAAGCCAACTCCAGTGTATATTTGGGCTCCTGCTGCTGCTGCTGCCAACTCCAGGGTGTGAATCATCCAATTTTTGGGCTCCTGAAGCCAACCCCAGGGTCTCTTTAAAGTAATATTTGGGCTCCTGCTGCTGCTGCTGCCAACTTCTGCCAACTCCAGGGTGTGATTCATCCAATTTTTGGGCTCCTTAAGCCAACCCCAGTGTCTCTTTAAAGTAATATTTGGGCTCCTGCTGCTGCTGCTGCCAACTCCAGGGTGTGATTCATCCAATTTTTGGGCTCCTGAAGCCAACTCCAGTGTATATTTGGGCTCCTGCTGCTGCTGTTGCCAACTCCAGGGTGTGATTCATCCAATTTTTGGGCTCCTGAAGCCAACTCCAGTGTATATTTGGGCTCCTGCTGCTGCTGCTGCCAACTCCAGGGTGTGAATCATCCAATTTTTGGGCTCCTGAAGCCAACCCCAGGGTCTCTTTAAAGTAATATTTGGGCTCCTGTTGCTGCCAACTCCAGGGTGTGATTCATCCAATTTTTGGGCTCCTGAAGCCAACTCCAGTGTATATTTGGGCTCCTGCTGCTGCTGCTGCCAACTCCAGGGTGTGATTCATCCAATTTTTGGGCTCCTGAAGCCAACCCCAGGGTATCTTTGAAGTAATGTTTGGGCTCCTGCTGCTGCTGCTGTCAACTCCTGCCAACTCCAGGGTGTGATTCATCCAATTGTTGGGCTCCTGAAGCCAACCCCAGGGTCTCTTTAAAGTAATGTTTGGGCTCCTGCTGCTGCCAACTTCTGCCAACTCCAGGGTGTGATTCATCCAATTTTTGGGCTCCTGAAGCCAACTCCAGTGTATATTTGGGCTCCTGCTGCTGCTGCTGCCAACTCCAGGGTGTGAATCATCCAATTTTTGGGCTCCTGAAGCCAACCCCAGGGTCTCTTTGAAGTAATATTTGGGCTCCTGCTGCTGCTGCTGCCAACTTCTGCCAACTCCAGGGTGTGATTCATCCAATTTTTGGGCTCCTTAAGCCAACCCCAGTGTCTCTTTAAAGTAATATTTGGGCTCCTGCTGCTGCTGCTGCCAACTCCAGGGTGTGATTCATCCAATTTTTGGGCTCCTGAAGCCAACTCCAGTGTATATTTGGGCTCATGCTGCTGCTGCTGCCAACTCCAGGGTGTGATTCATCCAATTGTTGGGCTCCTGAAGCCAACCCCAGGGTCTCTTTGAAGTAATGTTTGGGCTCCTGCTGCTGCTGCCAACTTCTGCCAACTCCAGGGTGTGATTCATCCAATTTTTGGGCTCCTGAAGCCAACCCCAGTGTCTCTTTAAAGTAATATTTGGGCTCCTGCTGCTGCCAACTCCAGGGTGTGAATCATCCAATTTTTGGGCTCCTGAAGCCAACCCCAGGGTCTCTTTAAAGTAATATTTGGGCTCCTGCTGCTGCTGCTGCTGCTGCCAACTCCAAGGTGTGATTCATCCAATTTTTGGGCTCCTGAAGCCAACCCCAGTGTCTCTTTAAAGTAATATTTGGGCTCCTGCTGCTGCTGCCAACTCCAGGGTGTGATTCATCCAATTTTTGGGCTCCTGAAGCCAACTCCAGTGTATATTTGGGCTCCTGCTGCTGCTGCTGCCAACTCCAGGGTGTGATTCATCCAATTTTTGGGCTCCTGAAGCCAACCCCAGGGTCTCTTTAAAGTAATATTTGGGCTCCTGCTGCTGCTGCTGCCAACTTCTGCCAACTCCAGGGTGTGATTCATCCAATTTTTGGGCTCCTGAAGCCAACTCCAGTGTATATTTGGGCTCCTGCTGCTGCTGCTGCCAACTCCAGGGTGTGATTCATCCAATTGTTGGGCTCCTGAAGCCAACCCCAGGGTCTCTTTAAAGTAATGTTTGGGCTCCTGCTGCTCCTGCTGCTGCTGCCAACTCCAAGGTGTGATTCATCCAATTTTTGGGCTCCTGAAGCCAACTCCAGTGTATATTTGGGCTCCTGCTGCTGCTGCTGCCAACTCCAGGGTGTGATTCATCCAATTTTTGGGCTCCTGAAGCCAACCCCAGTGTCTCTTTAAAGTAATATTTGGGCACCTGCTGCTGCTGCTGCCAACTCCAGGGTGTGATTCATCCAATTTTTGGGCTCCTGAAGCCAACTCCAGTGTATATTTGGGCTCCTGCTGCTGCCAACTCCAGGGTGTGAATCATCCAATTTTTGGGCTCCTGAAGCCAACCCCAGGGTCTCTTTAAAGTAATATTTGGGCTCCTGCTGCTGCTGCTGCTGCTGCTGCCAACTCCAGGGTGTGATTCATCCAATTTTTGGGCTCCTGAAGCCAACTCCAGTGTATATTTGGGCTCCTGCTGCTGCTGCTGCCAACTCCAGGGTGTGAATCATCCAATTTTTGGGCTCCTGAAGCCAACCCCAGGGTCTCTTTGAAGTAATATTTGGGCTCCTGCTGCTGCTGCTGCCAACTTCTGCCAACTCCAGGGTGTGATTCATCCAATTTTTGGGCTCCTGAAGCCAACTCCAGTGTATATTTGGGCTCCTGCTGCTGCCAACTCTAGGGTGTGAATCATCCAATTTTTGGGCTCCTGAAGCCAACCCCAGGGTCTCTTTAAAGTAATACTTGGGCTCCTGCTGCTGCTGCTGCTGCCAACTCCAGGGTGTGATTCATCCAATTTTTGGGCTCCTGAAGCCAACTCCAGTGTATATTTGGGCTCCTGCTGCTGCTGCTGCCAACTCCAGGGTGTGATTCATCCAATTTTTGGGCTCCTGAAGCCAACTCCAGTGTATATTTGGGCTCCTGCTGCTGCTGCTGCCAACTCCAGGGTGTGATTCATCCAATTTTTGGGCTCCTGAAGCCAACTCCAGTGTATATTTGGGCTCCTGCTGCTGCTGCTGCCAACTCCAGGGTGTGATTCATCCAATTTTTGGGCTCCTGAAGCCAACCCCAGTGTCTCTTTAAAGTAATGTTTGGGCTCCTGCTGCTGCTGCCAACTCCAGGGTGTGATTCATCCAATTTTTGGGCTCCTGCTGCTGCCAACTCCAGTGTCTCTTTAAAGCAATGTTTGGGCTCCTGCCCCTCATAGTGATGCCACTTCAACTCTCTTGAATTCAATTGTGCCACTCTGCGATTCTATTAGCGATGCCTCTGATCTGCATGTGATATTTCTGCAAAGTATTATTTAACTAACCCAGCACGCATCCTGTGCGTGTTACAGCAAGGCAGAATGGTTTACAACCCTATTGAGGCTCTAGGAGGCTCAGAAATAGCCGTTTTTAATAGCGATTCGTCGCAAATTTATTCGGGTCGAAACAATTTTTGTCGGAAAATTCGGCGAATCAGTCGAATCGAATTTTTCAAAAGTTCGCTCATCTCTAGTATTCACTATATTAATGAGTTTTAGGCCAGTATTTAGTGATGCTATATCATTTAAAAGGATCACTTTAAGAATTATAGAGATTTAATTTAAGTAAACATATGCAGCAAATAAATGTGTAAAAAAAGGGTTACAAATTCAAGTGCAAGAACCTGGGAAACAGGATCTGTCTACTGAAAGCATTTCAGTTACATAAGGTGAGGGTTTGGCTGTTAGCATGCAAATCCCACATGTGCTGTGGAATAAAGCAATCACTTAACAAGGCATGACACTGTTTATCACAGACTTAAAATCCAAAATATCCAAATCATTTATTGTAATACACGTGGTTATTTCTCAAGATAAGTAACTACCCCAGTATGGTGTGTCAGTGTTAGAGAGCTGAGCTTATCTTTGATGGTGGGGATATGTCTATACACACAGAGTAGCACTTCATTTTGCTGAAAGCACTGGAAGTGACAGGATGGCAAGTGCAGTACAGTTCAGGTCTACAAAGAAATTGAGGGATATGGACTTTTCACCAAGAGAATTTAGACATGCGTAGAGAAGATCCAGGAGACTTCTATTCTCAAATTGTTATGAAACTAGGGGTAATCGACTCAAAAGGAATTTTGTGTGCAGTAGCCAGCTGGACAATACATGGCAATATTTTTGGGGATTATGAAGGAGTTTTCTAACTAGAATTAATGCCGCGCAATACAACAATTACTGAAGACACCTATGCTTCAACAATGAAGGCATTATGTGAATGAATGAGGGAGAAGCTCTATTGGACATTATTGGCAGATATTTTGCCGCTTCACAGCAATGCGCCAGCTCTCTCAAATCACAAGCTGCTATCAGTAAATGCGGCTTCATGGAGCTTAACTATCCATCCCAGATTACTGTCTCCCAGTGGTTACTTTCTCTTTGATAACTTTAAAGAATTTCTCTGTGGCCAACATTTCCCTGATAACAATGCTGTCAAAGATGAACAGGGTTCATGAAGCAGCAAGCAGTTTACTTCTTTTTTGAGGGCATCTGATCATTGGAGGCAAAGTGGAAAAGTGTGTCGAAGTGTGTTGAAGTCAATGGGGATTACACTGAAAAGCAGAAAGTCTGATTACATCTGAAATCTTGTTTTCAAATTTAGGCAGATAACATATTAAACACTGTTTGTAGAATACATTTAAGCACAAACAAACTAAACCAAAAGTGGAACCTTACCTTACCAAAATCCTGTCCCAAACCAATGTAAATTCATTTCAAAACATTTCAACAACAACACATTACTTATTATTAGTGATGAGCGGATCCAACCCGCAAAGTCCCGATCTGTACCAAACTTTGTGGGTTGGAGCACTCGAAGGACATCATCCTTTCCCCCATCCATTGGCCTGACGGGACATCTGACCCCCGCCGTAGGCAGGGTTCACATCTCTCAGCGGCATCTTGCAGCGCTGATTTAGATACAGAGAGGATCCCACTGCAGCGCTTTAGGGACAGATAGAGTCTATCTCATCACTACTACTGTACTAATAGCCCAATCTCCCTGGTGTTACCCCCCAATTTGACCTCTGCCGAATGTAAAAAAAATAATATTTGAATTCTTTTTATTTATGTTTGCATTTCCTAAATTTTTTTTTTTTTTTACGATATTGTTTTGAGTACTTTCCCATTTTGTGCTGAAAAATCACTCTGGGGCTCCCCTTGCTGGCCCCATTTTACAACCATGTTTGGGCCCTAAAGTTTGAGTCCCAATTTACTTCAATAGAGTTCTGATTTGGATTCAGGGTTCCGGACCCAAAGTTTAGTGGCAAGTTCGGCCGACTTCGTCAAACCCTAATTTTAACCAATT
The DNA here is from genome assembly GCA_027917425.1 of Gastrophryne carolinensis. Lineage (NCBI taxonomy): Eukaryota > Metazoa > Chordata > Amphibia > Anura > Microhylidae > Gastrophryne > Gastrophryne carolinensis. Next base: position 116,729,193 of record CM051234.1, read on the forward strand.
TCAACCAACCCACTCATCACTACTTATTATTATATTGCCTTGAGAAAGAGACCTGTTGGTCTCGAAACGCGTTGGTGTACTGTGGGGGGTGCTGCCTGCTCTGGATCATACACTATGGTGATTGGTTAGTAATTCATGTGTTGTATGTCTGCTCTTATCTTATTCAAATCCTGTATTGGGTCAAGTATTATTCTTTGCACATGTGATATTTGAAATGGATGCACTTTATTTAGCACTTGCACTTTTTGGAACGATTTGGGTATTTGCATATTGAGATAGGATTAATTAACTGTATTAGACAATAGTATATGCACTTATGTGAGCAACAGCTCCCCCTGGAGGTTAAAAACGCCTATGGCATGGATTGTGTTTTTAATGGGTTTTAATAAGGTGACAATAAAAATTACTGTTTTGACACTAGTCACTATTAAGTGAGTGCAATTGTTAGACCCTGTGGGCTCTGTTGGTGGGGTGTGAGAGGTAACCCCTACATTGTATATACTTATTATTATACACAAATAATAATTATGCTCAAACTATATAAATTGCTAGTTGTTTTAATATAATAAATATACATGGATTCTGAATGTTCTGAATATAATAAAGTCAAAAATCACAATGCCTGTCAATACAATACATGAAACAATTAATGATTTGTGTCACCAGGTGCATTGCAGCTCATGGGCTGCATTCTCAAGGGGAGTAGGGAATAGGTGGTTGGTGACTTGTAGGTCGGTTGAACCTAAACCTTCATGACAGCATGTCAGGTCCATTACCAGTTACATAAGGACACAGTGCCAAAGCAGTAGCCACAGGTAAGCCTTGCTGGGAATATGTAATCTGCTGTATTGGATTATTGGGTCAAGTGACTTACTAAGGGGTTTATTCATCAAGGGATGGCGGCAGGTAGTGGCTCGTAGCGGCAGGCAGCGTCTGGTGAATGGCGGGCGCTGTACACAATACCACATTCATGAAAGCGAATATGGTGAGCGACTTTAACAGCGCCATGTAGCATACAATTCATCATTACAGGTGGCTCATCCTATAGTTCCAGTGCTCTAGCTTCCAGAGAGCCAGGTATTACCTGTCGCTACCTGTCGTTCTCCCATACATTTCAGAGGACGTTTCTTTTCTTCTAACCAATCACCATAGTGTATGATCCAGAGCAGGCAGCGCCCCCCACAGTACACCAACGCGTTTCGAGACCAACAGGTCTCTTTCTCAAGGCAATATAATAATAAGTAGTGATGAGTGGGTTGGGTGAAATTGGTTAAATCTGTTTAAACAGGGTTTTTTGTTTTTAATTTATTTTTTTTTCTCTCAAATAATTGTTTCACCTCTCCTGGCCTAGAAAGAGTCATTTTTGATTTTTGATATTTTTATGCCGAATTGTCATTACAGGTCTGGCATTGTAGTTCCATGTGTTTTCTCTTTGTTACTGGTGGATATGTGTTCAAAAACAGACTTAAATCACACAGCGTCTGTCGCTCTATGCTATTGCGACCAGATCCAGAGCGCCTATGTGTGTGTGCATGCGCCGCTGAGAGTCGGTCGCAATGAGCTGGCGCTACCTTTCGCTCCCTGCAACGCTGTACTGGTGTTAGAATGCCCAACAAACATCACATTCATCAATGTGGGCCAGGTTACTACAGCAGCTGAGGCTCTCTGTTACAGCGCCCGATATCCGATCACAGCGTATACTAGCGGTCACTCTAAGCACTGCTATACAGATGCTCATCTGGCAATACCTGGCATTAGTAATGAATCAGCCTGCCCATCATTGACCTTTAGCTTTAAATTTCACAATTTCACAAATTGTAGATGCTAAGATTTACTATTTAAGAACGAACCTCTCATCACCTTGTCCTTGCTATCACTGGGTATTATCATCTGTATTATTAACTAATTCATGACATTGGCAGAAAAAGAAGCAATGCATCTTGTTTTCAAGAGCAAGACAATGTGTTCTCAAAGCCAGTAGATTTTTAGCTGACAACTCCCAATTAAAATCCTGGCAGCCGTTCCTTCTTCAAGTCGCTCATAAATCAGCACTAGAAACTGTTCATTTCCCATAGGCACAACTGATAATGGGAAAATATCTGAGGTTTACTGTCGGGTTAAAGATGTGATATGTTGTACAAGTATATCAAAGCAGAAAATTAATTTCTATGGGTACTATAAACTGAACATATACAAAGCTTAAAAGACACTTGGCATAAAGGACAGAAAACTGTGATTGATGTCCTCTGAAGTGGACATTGAAGAGTGAAAGGTGGGGACAGGAGTAAGACAAAAAAGGAGAGTTAAATATGGGCACAGTGCACTGTGCTAAGCAGAGAGCAAGCACAGCAAAGGAGTACCAAGAAGTGAGTATAGGTGGCATACAGTAGGTGGGTGAGCAAAGAGTAGAAAGGACTATTGAGAGCTGGGATTAGAAAAGTGACACTAGTGGGGGTAGAGGGTCAGCTAAAGTGACAGAGAAGGGAGAACAGAGAGCATCAGAAACTATTCAGTAAAGTGAGGTATCAGAGACATAAATAAAGAGTGGTAAAAACAAGGCCTTGCAAAACGCTGGTTCAGAATTCAGATTATTGTAAGTTGGTCTAGCCTTTTCTGGAAGTAACGGGACATTCTGGTAAAGTAAATGTTTTCATACTGATTCTTGGGCCCGCCCTTCAGCTACAACAAAATTAAAATGTAATAAAAATGTATCAAATCAAATGTTTATTGACTAACCAAATAACAAATGTAAATTACTGAAGGGATACCAAATTCAGGAACAATGTTTTAGCCTTTGATCCCTTGACCCTCCCTGATGGTGGCCCTAAATCAGAGCCTGTGGCCACAAGAGGATTCATGGCCAAAGTTGACCTTTGCAGCATTAACATGAAAAATATACATTTTGACCATGGTGGTAAAATTGTGCGCCCACCAAAGCACTTTATACACTGTGTTATACACAAGTGTTGCATACTGCCTGCTGCCCACCCCTTTCCAATGAGCAAACTATTTCAGTTGCTAAAGGTTGCCTGATCTGAGATCTAAACATTTGTTTACAATAAACTGTATAAATATTATTTTTATACCAAAATTGCCAACCCCACAACGTCCATATTAGCCCATTTTATCACCAAATGGGAAAAGCAGCTTTTTGGAAAAAAAAGGTAATTTTACAAATAAAGAGATGTTCTTTGGAAAGATAGGGGAGGACATGATTTGTGGAGGCTGATTCACTGCTAGCGCCATGTATTGCCAGATGAGCGTCTGTATAGCAGCACTTAGATGCTGTAAACGGGTATTGGGCGCTGTAACCTAGCATTGCGGTCACTGTAGTAACCTGGCCGGCATTGATGAATGTTATGTGTTTTGGACGCTTTAACAACAGTACAGTGCTGCAGCGAGCGTCAGGTAGCGCCAGCTCTGTGCGCTTGGCACTTGGTGCCCCACACCATATTTAACAAGAACAAAAAACTACACACACACAGCATCGGCAACTCTAAAGGGTGCTCTAGCATAGAGCACCAGATGCTGTGTGATTAAAGTCTGTTCTTGAACACATATATACCAGTAACAAAACGAAAACACATAGAATTACATTGTTTTAACACTGTGACAATTCTGCATAAAAATATAAAAAGTCCAAAAATTGTATAAAAGTGTTTGTTTGCAGCCAGGAGAGGTCACACAATGGTTTGAGCAAAAACACACTATTTATACATAACTAATGAAACCTCATTGAAATGTATAGGAGAGTGCTACAGAGCGACAGGTACTACATGGCGCTCCTGAGCCTAGAGCGCCGGTGCTATACGCTGAGCCGCCTGTATTCATACATGTGACGCTACATGGCGCTTAGAGGCTCTCACCAGATTCGCTTTCTTAAATGTGGTTTTGAGTACAGCGCCCGGTGTTCACCAGGCGCTACCTGCCACTTCGAGGCACTACCTGGCGCTATCCCTTCTTAAATAACCCCTATGGTGTTCTTTTTGGCTAAGCCCAGGTTGCATTGAGATGGCATTAAAGGGTGAAAACCTGTGTAGATCATTTAATGGCAACACATACATGATATATTTCTCTTTAAGGCTTATGTCTGGGCAATTAGGCTATTATTGTAAACACAAACAGATATCCTCTTCTCATCTGAGTTTTAGTTGAAGTAATACTTTTCATTGTTGCGTTCTTGGATTAATATTCATCATTGGCAATACATTTGTTTAGAAGAGCCATTTAAAGCCTAATGAGAACAATTTCAACATAATGAAAATGTGATTAAAAACTTGTGCCAATTGGCAGCGCATTTCTTAATAATGAAAAATGACACAAATTAGAGCAGTGCTGGATTATTATGTTACACTTATTAAAATGTACAAATCACAGTTTCTTTGTCTTGAATAATTTGAACTTTTTCCAGCTGTCTTAAAATAGAACAAATCCATATACATTTTTCTTTGTTATTATTTATTGAAACTGCAATAGATAAAGACCTAGAACTAACATTTTCTTTCTAAATCAGCCACTGACATCATTTTCAAGCCAAGAAAGACTTAGGATATTTGGCTAGTCATTACAAGCATGAATTTTTAAAGATTTAGACAACCCAATAATATTTCTTTTTGAGATTTGCCCTAACACCCAGACTTTCTGCCTTTTCTAAAAAAGTAATAATAATAATAATATATATATATATATATATATATATATATATATATATATATCCTATAATACCAGTCTTTTTTTTTTTTTGTCAACATCTAACACAGTGGTAGAAACACATAAAACAACTATATAAAGTGCATGAAAAGTTAAGAAATGCACATAAATAGTTTTCTCACCCTGCCGGCAGCTGAAATGGAGGGGAACACAGGTTTCCCTCCCATCATCCCGGATCCCGGCCAGGGACTCCATTTTGAACTGTCGGGGAGCTGCTTTTATACTAAGAGGCAGGGCCGCTATGGAATCTCCCCCACGTGACCTAAGACATCACAAACGGGGAGGGGCCTAGAAGGATTGCATGGGGAAAAGACCCTCAAGGCCCCTCCCCTTCTGTGACATCATACATGACATAGGGGAGATTGCATGAAGGCCCCATCTACAAGTATTAAAGTCAACTTTCCCAGCCTTCACTCCACTCCCTTGCTCGGTAGTGAGGAAGAAAAAAGAAGAAGAGGATGGCGCGGGAAGCAAGAAATAAGCCGGGACCAGGGAGTAAAGACTATTCAAGATTCTTTTTGTGATGCTGATGTTTTTATTTTTTACACTTTGGGGTGAACTGGTAAAGTGTTCAGGGGAAACCCTAGACCTGTTCACCTGAATCAGGATCCAGAATGGCACCTGTCAGACTCGGCAGGTGACATGCCAGTAACCTGTCCTACATGCACCCCCTGGAAAAGTGGCCAAAAAAGGAGATTCTGCCCAAACATTTTTGTTAGATAAAAAGTGTATCTAACAGACAAATATACATTTATTAATGTCAAAATTAACTTAACTTGTTAATAATCATGCCATCTCGAACAGCATGATTTTTAACAAGTTTGCCCATGTTAAGCCGACTATTCTTGACAGCTCTTTGCTGGCGAGAAAGACCAGGCCCAAAAATTAGGTTTTTCCCCAGTTCCCTGCATCACATGATTTCACACGATTTGTGATTGACGAATTCTTGATTGGCAAAAGGAGGTGCATCATGTGATTTCTCACAAATGTGCACCATTGATGTGCTTACAGTGGTGGGCACTCACATGCATGCTGGGGCACTCAGAAGCATGTTCTTAGGTTAAGAGCTGAAGGCACTGCAACCAGACTGCCTCACATCCCAGGACTATGAAAGGATAACCCTGTGGGCTGGCAGGTACGTTATAAAACTGTATATTTATTGATAAGAGCACACTTGTTGTGTCCGTATAATTTTATCCAATCCTCATAGACTTCAATCAGCTATACATGGATTTTATATCCTAGTAGAATCACTGGAGTCCCAGGCCCACAGATGGAATATCGGGGGTCCTGGGACAGACGATCCAGGTCTGCTTCAAACAATCTCTGCACTAGCTGTAGCTTACGCGTTCCCCGTCCTGGAAGCTGCGGTTCACTCAGGTAGTATCCAACCCTTCCCTGTCACATCATTTCTCTCCCCGTGCAGGTCCCGCTAGCCAAGCAAGGTGATTATATTGTTTTATATGTTACACCCTGCCTCTATTTTCTTTTTTATGGCCTGTCCTAGTTTTCTGGTATGTATGTGCCATTAGAGCTGCTGCAATGGCGCATAAATACCAGTAAACTAGGGCAAAAAATAGATACATTTTTTTTCAAGCATAAGGGCTTGTAACACAGGACTCAGAGGCTACGATCATTGCCCTGAAAGTTACAAGCCATTATGCCCTTTGGTATGGGTTCGGGGCTCTTTCAGAAGTGCTTTGGGCACTCCTCAAAGAACCCCATGCTCACGCTTAGCTCCTCCTCACCACCAATGTTCCAAATGGGGGGAGCGGGTAGTTGTCATTTAACCGGCAAGTCACCCACTGAGTCCGGCTGATGTGTGGGCCATGGGACTGAGGTGTGAAGTGTGGGCTGGGGATTTTATACTTGGAGGCATGGCCTCCGTGGAATCTTCCCTCCATCACTTCTAACATTACAGAAGGGATGGAGCCAAACCCCACTAGGCCCCTCCCCTTTTGTGACATTTTAAGTGATGTGGGGGAGTCCCTGCCTCTTAGTATAAAAGCCACTCCCTGGCGGCTCATCAGTGAGTCACTGAATGGGAGACAGAATGATAAGAGGGTAACTTGTGTTTGTTAAACTATAGAAAAACACAGCGTAGAGCCAAAGCATGAAAACACTATCACAGGCAATGCATGCAGGGAACGACTTGGTTTTATGTGGCTATCGGCCAATCAAATACTGAAACCGGAGTCAGCTCACTAACCATAATCCTCTGAAGTACTTGCAGAAATGCTGGCCTGCAATGGACAGCAAGACACAGCCAGAATGCCTTCCAGGGAGACTGTGCCTCTAGAGAGGCACAGGGAAACAGATTGCCACCGCACAGCGCAGGTGATTAGCCAGCATGTGGAGGATCTGAAAGCCTGACACTTATGCTAAACACTTTTGCGGGCATACGCACAAGCAAACGAATCTCACCGGCAGCTTTGAATCACACAAGCAATCGGGAATTCTGCTGGGGAGCCACACAGCATCTATGGGAGCTCTGAGCCACAAAGCACCGCGTTATTTGCTGAGTTACTAAATGCATGTTTTTAGTGCACCAACATGTACCAATTGAACAAAAATATAATCAATGCTGTTTGCCACTATTCACTATTGTGCACCTATAATCAGGGCCTTGCAGTAAAAACCTACACATGCACAAGTCATTTGAACATAGACAGACTGGTGAATGGTGGCACAGCACTAGGTTACTGAAAGTCATTAGCCAGTAATGTGCGCCGTTAATTACGTGAAGCATGCAAAGAGTCTAAAAGGTAAGTGGCTAAGTCTGCTGGCAGCATGGATGATGTTGAAGGATTAATGAGGAGGAGAACAGACAGGACAGGAAATTGAGTTTATAGAGAACAATAAATATGCAAATGCACAAGAGAAAAAAAACTCAATCCTTAGCACTGTACAATAAGGCACATTATACTAAATGCGTAGTAACATTTTTTCTATATATATTAATGCAGTAAAGGAGCAGAACATTATGTATCCTAAAATATGTTTTAAGAATATGTACACAATATATACAGCATATAAGCAAAATCTGCAAAGGTTCTCATTCATACAGGTCATGGTATATCTGTAGCTATAAACAGGGCCGGATTATGAGGGGGGAGCAAGGGGCCCACTTGCCCTGCAAGTCCACCAACCTTTGGCTTATGGTCTGCTCCAGGAAGCTTCTCAGTCTTTGGTCTGCCGGGCCAGCAACAAAACTATCGGCGGCAGTGGGGCCCATTGCACAGACACTGCTTACTGCATCGCTGTCAGGGATTCTCTGATGAGATCCCACACTGTGTAAATGACCAGTATTGAAACAGAATCACTAAGAGACAGATCCAGATCTGCGAAGAAACACAGGTTTATTATTGGCAAAATAAGGCAGAAATCTAATATTTGAAGGTGCGGTTGGGAGCTAAGCGGGCAAAGGTGGGCAGAGTTCCTGGCAGGGGCAAAGTAAGCAGAGGTCCTGGCAGGAGAGAAGCAGACAGAGTTTCTGGCAGGGGTGAAGCAGGTACAGACTCAAAGGCAAGGTAAGCCCCATAGTGGCAGCCTGCCAACAGACACTGGCCAGCAGCTGGGCGGCCATGGTGCAGGCACTGGGCAACATCGCAACTGGGGGGAGCAGGCACCGTGCAGCCTGGCGATTCAGATGCTGGAAGCCAAAAGGCTGAATGCTTGAACACAGGGAGCAGGTGGGCTAAAGGCTCAGACGCAGGAAGCTGGCGGGCAGAAGGCTCACACCTGGGGAGCTGGCAGGCAGGAGGCTCACACCCGAGGAGCTGGCAGGCAGGAGGCTCACACCCGGGGAGCTGGCAGGCAGGAGGCTCACACCCGGGGAGCTGGCAGGCAGGAGGCTCACACCCGGGGAGCTGGCAGGCAGGAGGCTCACACCCGGGAAGCTGGCAGGCAGGAGGCTCACACCCGAGGAGCTGGCAGGCAGGAGGCTCACACCCGAGGAGCTGGCAGGCAGGAGGCTCACACCTGGGGAGCTGGCAGGCAGGAGGCTCACACTTGGGGAGCTGGCAGGCAGGAGGCTCACACCCGAGGAGCTGGCAGGCAGGAGGCTCACACCCGAGGAGCTGGCAGGCAGGAGGCTCACACCGGGGGAGCTGGCAGGCAAGAGGCTCACACCCAGGGAGCTGGCAGGCAGGAGGCTCACACCCGGTGAGCTGGCAGGCAGGAGGCTCACACTTGGGGAGCTGGCAGGCAGGAGGCTCACACCCGGGGAGCTGGCAGCCAGGAGGCTCACACCCGAGGAGCTGGTTGGCAGGAGGCTCACACCTGGGGAGCTGGCAGGCAGGAGGCTCACACTTGGGGAGCTGGCAGGCAGGAGGCTTGCACCCGGGGAGCTGGCAGGCAGGAGGCTCACACCCGAGGAGCTGGAAGGCAGGAGGCTCACACCGGGGGACCTGGCAGGCAGGAGGCTCACACCCGGGGGGAGCTGGCAGGCAAGAGGCTCACACCCGAGGAGCTGGCAGGCAGGAGGCTCACACCTGGGGAGCTGGCAGGCAGGAGGCTCACACTTGTGGAGCTGGCAGGCAGGAGGCTCACACCCGGGAAGCTGGCAGGCAGGAGGCTCACACGTGGAGAGTAGGCAAGCAGAGGACATGGATGCTGGAAGCTGGCAGACTGAGGGTGGAACCACTGCTGGAACTGCACCCTTGTGTCATGGACCCCCTCAGGAAAACTGGTGTAGCTCCAGTAGAACTGCCTATGTTTCCCCAGGAAACACTTTCAGAACTGCATCCAGATCTTTGGGGAACAAGGCTTAAATGGTATGAATAGTTTTTTTGCATCCATGGGCAAAAACACTGAAAAAAATCATAACAGACAGGAGGGCTAGCACTAGGACCCAACAGAATTCTACAACTTTCTAACTAAGCAACCTAGCCAAAAGACAAGCTAATTCAGTGTACAGTTTCCTGGTCTATGGGATCAGCTTTCTGTCAGGGATTCTCTGATGAGATCCCACATTATGTAAACGAGTATTGAATCTGTACCACTGCGAGACAGACCCAGATATGTGAGAAAACACAGGTATATTAGTGGCAAAATAATTAGGTACCTAAGGGTGCAGGTAAGCCAGAAGTGTCCTTGAGCAAAACAAAAACTAGTGCAGGAATCCAGATTACTAAGTGAGATACAGAGTCCAAAATCCAAGAACAGACATGCTCTAACTCCAAATATGACTCAATGAGGTTTATTCATGAAAGTCTAGCGTCAGGTAGTGCTTCGTAGCGGTAGGCAGCGTCTGGTGAACGCTGGGCACTGTACGCACATTTGTGAAGACAATTCTGGTGAGCGACTCTAACAGCGCCATGTAGCGTAAAATTCATCATTACAGGTGTCTCAGTGTATAAAGCCGGCGCTCTAGCTTCCAGAGCGCCAGGTCTTACCTGTCGCGCTACCTGTCGCTCTCCCATACATTTCAATGGACATTCCTTCTAATCTCTTTAATTATCTTATTTTTTTTTTGCTCTTAATCACCTCGCATGGCCTAGAAAAAGTCATTTTTGTAAACTTTTTGGATGTTTCAGTTTTTTTTTTTTTTTTTTGTATAATCTGTTTTTATTGAAACATGTACACAAAAACAATGCATAGGAAACAGTCCCTGTGTAGGTACAAAGAAAGAATCGTGAACTCAATCAACCAAAAGACTTCTTAACAGCGAACAGTTCAGGACAACAGCTTAATGTATCATGTCACTCCATAAAGAGATCTCGGGCCCGACCGCCGTCCGAGGACTCCCCAGGTGCCTGGGTAGGGAGGGCGAGAGGGGCTCCGCTGCAAAAATATTCTTGGTGTACCAAACAGGGATAAAGTAAGGAGAGAAAAAAGAAGGAAAAGAGGAAGAGAAGAAGGAAAGGAAATTTGGCTTCACTTGATCCATTACCCGCCTCGTCTTTCAACTTGACCAACCTCACTCCAGCCCCCGCGGAAACAATATAACATCACCCTAGCTGATTGAGCCTGTCTTTAAACCCATCCGAGTCCCGTAGGTTCTCCCAACAGGTCCAGGTTAGCGCATACTTGTCCCCGAGCCCCCTGTCACCCCACACCAGTTCCTCAGCCCGCCTGATCCGCTCCAATTCCGTCAGCCACTCCCGCAGAGAGGGAATCTCACGTGATTTCCAGTGTCTGGGGATCACTGCTCTTGCGGCTGAAAGGAAGTGTCGGAGTATATCCGTCCTGTAGCGTGAAGTTGGCCCCTCCCATAAGGAGAGAAGGGTTAATTGAGGGGAGTTGCTGATCGGCTCGCCAGTGGTCTCTGTATATATGCTCAGTACCCTATCCCAGAAGGAGCGTATGGCTGGGCAACCCCACCAAATGTGCGTCATATCACCCACTGCGTCTAGGCACCGCCAGCATTGGTCTGAGGAGAGAGGAGCAAATCTCTTGATGTCCGATGGGCATCTGTACCACCTGGAGACTATCTTGTAGCTTCTCCTGTGCGGCCCCCTCCACCACCGCCTTATGCGCCAGGTAGAACATTTTAGATTGGTCCTCCTCTGAGAGGGACATCCCCAGCTCTCTCTCCCATCTCGGGATAAAGCCCAACGGCCCCGTGTGGATATTATTTATCAGGGCGGAGTAGATCCTGGAGAGGGAATGGGGTGTGGGGGACACCGAGGAGAGGAGCCCCTCCAACTCCGACAGCGGGCCTTCCATGGTACATTCCCCCTTTAACGTCAGCACAAATGCCGTCAGCTGCCCATGCAGGAACCAGGACATCTGAACCCCGGGACTCCGCTCCCTCAACTCGCCCAAGGGCGGGAGGCCCCCCCCACTTACCAACTGACCTAGTCGCGGGGCCGTCTCGACCCTCCAACCCAGGAAAGACTCCACCCCCACCCCGGGCTCAAAGTCAGGATTTCCCAGGATTGACGTCAATGGACCTGGGCGTCTCACGAGTCGATCCCTAGCAGTCATGCGGTCCCTCAGTGTGAAAAAGTGCTGGGTCAGGAATGGCAGAGACCTAGTCCGCCTCCTTGGTTGGGGTCTCGTCCATGGCAGAGAAACCAGCGGCCATGGGGAGAGCGCCTTCTCGATGGTGACCCAGATCTTTGTAGTGTCTCGATGGGCCCAGTCCAACATTCTCATCAAGACCGCCGCTGCATGGTAGAGCTTAAGATCTGGCATGCCGAGACCTCCCTTCGTTTTATGTCGAGCCAAGGTGTTGAAACGGATCCGTGGCTTTGAGACCCCCCAAACAAATTTGAGGAAGGCAGATTTTAGGATCTTGAAAAAACTGCTGGGGGGGATTATAGGGGCAGTTTGAAAGATATATAGAAAGCGGGGGAGGATGTCCATCTTAATCACATTTATCCTGCCACCCCATGACAAGGGTTTCCTGGTGTATTGTTTAAGATCGCTAATTGTTTTGTTCAGTAGTGTGGCATAGTTCAACTCGTATATTTTTGACAAGTCATTGGGGACCTGAACTCCCAGGTATTTTATGCTCACCAGTTGCCATTTGAAAGAGAAGCCACTTCTGAGACCCGTCATTACTGTCGGTGATAAAGTAAGGTTAAGGGCCTCCGACTTCCCATAATTGATTTTAAAGTTGCTCGCCCTTCCAAAAAGCTCAAATTCCTTCAACACGAGGGGGAGGGAAGTCACTGGAGCGGTTAAATGCAGTAGGAGATCATCCGCATATAGGGACAGTTTATGTTGTCTATCTCCCACCTCTATCCCCCGTATGTCCGGGTTGTTTCTCAGAGCTGTCGCCAAATGTTCCATCGTGATGATGTACAGCAGTGGCGACAGAGGGCAGCCCTGGCGAGTACCATTGCTAATTGGGAAGGGGGCCGACAAAATACCATTCGTCCTGACAGAGGCCGTGGGATCCCTATATAGTGCCATAATTTTCCCCAGTAGTGATGGTCCAATTCCAATCTGTTGAAGCGAAGCCCGGAGGAAATCCCAGCTCACGCGGTCGAACGCCTTCTCTGCATCACAGGAGAGCAAACAGGCGGGGATTCCTCTGGTCTTCACGTAAGAGATCAGGGTGAGAAGCTTGTTTGTATTGTCCCGAGCCTCTCTGCCAGGGACAAACCCCACCTGGTCCGGGTGGATGATAGCAGGAATCTGTGCCTGGAGACGGCTAGCTATCAATTTGGCAAAGAGCTTAACGTCGACATTTATTAACGAGATGGGGCGGTAACTGCCGCATACTGCGGGGTCCTTGCCGGCCTTGGGGATAACGGTAATTGTTGCCATCAGTGACTGCTTGGGGAATGGGGTTTCCAGGCTTACTGCGTTGAAGACCCTGGTCAGGAAGGGGGCCAGCCGCGGACCTAATTGTTTGTAAAATCTGGGGGTGAATCCGTCCGGGCCGGGGCTCCTCCCACCAGGGGTGTTTTGTATGGCCTTAAGCACCTCCGTCACTCCGAAGGGGGCCTCCAAGGTCTCAGCCTCCTCCTGCGGGATCCTGGGGAGTGGGGTTCTATCAATATATTCCTGGACGGCTGCCTTTATAGTGATGTTAGTCCCCCCGGTGGCAGAGCAGGGTAGATAATATAGGGAGCTATAATAATCCCTGAAGGCCTCCGCTATGCCCACTGGATTGGAGGTCTCGGTATTCCCCCGCAGTTTAATGCTGGGGATGTAGGAAGCTGAAACACGGGGGTGAAGTAGTCTAGCCAGCAATCTGCCTGGCTTGTTGGCGCCCTCATATAGCATAGCTCCAAACCTATCCCTGTGTCGTAGGTAGCATTGGCTGTATAGGCCTTGCAATATCCCCCTTGTCCTTTCCAGCTCCAGCCACAGGGCGTTGGAAGGGGAGAGCTTATGATCGCGTTCAAGGTTTTGAATCTGGGCTAATGTCTGCTTAATCAGGGCGGATCTTTCCCTTTTGAGCCTAGACCCATGCTGAATTAAATTGCCTCTCAGGACACACTTTAGCGCCTCCCATTGGGTGGGGAGGGGCGTGTCGTCATTTACATGGTCGGATAGGAAATGCTCTATGGTGCTTTCGACCGCTGCCATGCAGACCCCGTCCTTCAGTAAGTTGTCATTAAAGTGGACCAACACCCAGGATTTTGACTATCCTGGGTTTTGGTCCACTTCGGCGGGGCACCCCGATCGGGGGTGCCCCGCTGTGTGAAACCCCCTAGAAACCCCAATAAACTCACCTCTCCCCGCTCCCACGTGACTGCCCGGTCCAATCCCCGCCAACGTCCAGGCGGGGAACAGGAACGTCCAAGCGGCCTCCGCCGCCGCCGCCTCCCTCGCGTCACTTTCGGCGCGCGCGCGCCCGTGCCGGCCATTCACAGATGGCCGGCGCAGGGGTGCGCACGCCTAGAGGGGCGCGAGGGAGGCGGCGGCGGCGGAAGATAAGGTAGGTGATTTGGGGGGTTTGGGGGGGTTTCACCCCGCGGGACATCCCGATCTCGGATGTCCCGCGGGGTGGGAGGTGATCGGCCCGGGAATCTTATAGATTTCCGGGCCGATCACCTCTCGGTGTTGGTCCACTTTAAGGCGCCAATCCCATCTGCTGGGGTACAATCCGGGCAGCTCAAAGGCCAGGAAGATCGGGGCATGGTCAGACCAGAGAAAATTTCCAGTGCTGGCCTGTGGATCCCAGGACATAGCGTGGTGGCTTAGTAAGAGATAGTCTATACGGCTATATGAGTTGTTTGTGTTAGAGAAAAACGTGTAGTCCCTGGAACCCGGGTGCAGGGCTCTCCACACATCTACCAGTCAGAGGTCCGACAACATACACTTCAGCTTTTTAAGTCTGGATAGGGGGATGGAGGACCTTCCAGAGGAGGTGTCAATCTGCGGGTTTAAGGGTATATTCAAGTCCCCTCCCAATATGACTATCCCCTCTGCGAAATCAGCCAACTGTTTCAAGACCCCAAGACAGAATTGGGGCTGATTCCTGTTAGGGCTGTACAAGTTCGCCACTGTATAGGTCTTTGTACAAATGGAGAGTTTCAGGAAAATATATCTACCCTTAGGGTCTATCTTGGAGTCTGAAATCTTGTGGGGAAGGGATCTGTGGATTGCAACTGAAACCCCCCCGGATTTGGCGTCCGGGTTGGGGGCATGCACCCAAGAAGAGAAATAACGGTCCCTCACGTACGGGACTCGACCCTCTTTAAAATGTGTTTCCTGCAACAGAATCAATTTGGCACCACATTTGTGGAGGTCGTACAGAACTTTAGATCTCTTCTCGGGGGCGTTAAATCCCTTCACGTTAAAAGAGCAAACAGTCAGATTAGCCATCCTTGCCTTTCGTTGTTCCTAGTGACTGGGAGGGAGGGAAGCCGCAAAGTGGAGGTTATGGAGGGGGAGAGGCGAGGACCTCAGTGAAGAAAAGGGAGGATAAGGGGGGAATATAGCGCAGAAAGCAGAAACAGAGAAGATGGGGGAAGAGAGAAGGGGAAACAATCAAAAACAATGAAAACACAACTTACTATGTTACTACAGTTGCTAGACTAACCGAAATCTAATAGGCACAGTAAGCAAACCAATCAACAAGTCTAGGGCACTGAAGTGCCGGATCTCCCGACGCCTCCCCAGGAATTTCCGGAGGAGGGTAGGGGATCACTTGAGTGGGGGGTAGTGGAAGACGAGAACCCGTGAGAGCCGCCCAAGCCGGAGCGCTGGTGGTTAATCAGAGTCTCGGGACCGGTGGTCTCCAAGATAACCAATACGCCCGATAATGCCACAACGTCCTGAGCCTCTCTCAGGGGGGACCGCGTAAGTAGCCGTCATCTGACTCTCTTCCGATAGAGGGGCCGAAGATGTCGCGCGAAGAGCTCCTCCTCGTCCCCCAGGGGGTCTAGCCAGCAGCCCACACCCCGCCAGCCCATCGGTGGACGAGGCACAGGGCGGTAAAGCCCGCCGGGACCCACCAGGTGGAAGAAGAAACAAAAAATGGTCCGTGTGATCGGATGAGGCAGCATGTCATGTAACGAAGGATAAGTCCCACCTAGATGAAGCAGTCCGTACACTTGAGCCAACGCAGCAGGAGAAGAAAAAAGGGAAAACCTCACTTAAACCCAATCATTAGCGGCGTTGGGTGCTCGTGGTCTGACCGCTCTGATCGTTCTGGGCTGGGGGTCGATTCGGCGGCCGCCTATCCCGGGCATCCCAGGCGGGCACAGTGAGGGCGACAGCCAGTTCTCGAGCTCCACCGCCGGGGAACCTAGGGAGTCAAAGGCCTCCCCAAGTTGGGAGTGGCTGCGGAGAATGAAGCTACGTCCGCGCAGTTGGAGAATCAGATGAAAGGGGTGGCCCCATCTGTACGTGGCGCCCGCGGCCCTGGCACTTTCTAGTAACGGTTTCATGACCTTCCGCATCTGAAGCGTGCGGCGTGCCAAATCGGGTAACAAGACGATCTGCGCTCCTTTGAACGTAATGGTTTTTTTGAGCCACACTTGACGCATGATAGCTTCTTTCAACTTGTAAAAGTGCACTCGGCAAATGATGTCCCTCGGCCTGCGTGGGTCTGGATTTTTAGGGCCTGTAGCTCTGTGCACTCTGTCCAGTTCCATATCGGCCCGGGCGGTCGGTCCAGAACTTGATTGAAGATCTGCATCACCGTATCTGGGAGGTTGGAGAATTCAGGGGCCTCCGGAAGTCCCCTTATCCTTATGTTGTTTCTCCTCCCCCGATTTTCCATGTCGTCTTGGTGAAGCAATATGCCCGCAATCTGACGAGCGGACTCCGCCTGGGCCTCCGCCAAGGCGCCATGATTATTCTCCAGTGCGGTGAGCCACTGGAGGACCGAGTCCTGTACTTGTTCCACCAAAGTGACCCTGTTGTCTATTTCAGACACTGATTTTGATACTTCGTCCATTTCTCTCCGGAAGGTGGACTCCATTCTGTTGATAAAGGTCTCGAAATCTTTCCGCGTGGGCAGAGATGAAATGAGGGCCTTGATGTCGTGCTGATCAAACTCGGCAGGGGCCATCCTGAGACCGTCGTGCTCCATCTCATTCCTGGTGGCAGATCCTGGGGACCAACACGGAGAGGCGGACAGCCCGGATAGGGAGGCCGGGTCGTCGCACGCTCCCCCCCGCCGCCCCGGGGGGGTCAGGTCCCCGCGAGGGGAACCCGCTCCGGGCGAGATGGATTTGGAGTCCCTCCCTGGGGGGGATGGCATGTCTGCGCTCCAATCAGTGTCCCTCTGGGAGTTCACTGAGGGGGGACGGGAGCCGCCATGCGGGGACCGCTGACGGGCAGGGGAGGATGTATTATAGGGGTACAGTCCACAGGCAGCGTCCATACTCTCTCTCAGGTGTGCCCCCCCCACTCATGCTGACGTCGTGCCTCTGGGATCGGGAGGGGTGCCCCAGGTTATCTCCCTTGTTGATGTGACCCAGATCCATCTTGGATGCTGATGGGGAGGGCTGCGGCGGGCCCCCAATAGGAACCGCGTTGTCAGGCAAGGGGGCTGGGTGATCCCTGCTGCTCCCTGTCCTGGGGGTGCCGGGTGATGTGATGTGCAGAGGTGGCTGAACATACGAGCTGCGGTGGGGTCTCATCCCCGACCCACCGCTGCAGCTGTCATTGTCTTCTTCGGCTCCAGCAGCATCACGCCGTGGGAGCGGTCTCCCCTCCGCCGACAGCCCGCCACCCGGCTCACCTGTCAGGGGGGGGGTTCGTCCCCCACCCCGCGCCTCTCTGTCTCCTCTCTCTGACGGCTCCCGCCGCGTCACCCCCTCGCCTCTGGCACTCGCGAGCGGTGGGGCCCCCGCCCGCTCCACCTCCGGCACAGCTGACAAGCCAGATGGGAGCCCGAGCTCCGACGGGGCACGTCCGCCCACCTTTTCCCGCTCCGCCGCGGCCGACGGGGCTCCATGAGGCTCCGCTTGTGGGGATCTTCTCCCGGATGCAGCCACCATCTTGCGGCCCACCTCCTCACTCCCTCCGCGCTCCCCAGCGGGGAAGAAAGCCGTGATGGGGCCCGATCCTCGACCCGCGGTCGCCACTCCACCCCTCTTTTTCTTGGGCATCACTCTGGTAAGTTGTGATCCTCTCCAGGCGCTGAAAATGGGCTTTCCTGTAGGTAGTCCGGCAGGAGCTCTGCAGTATGCTCCCTCACACGGCCATCGCCAAGCCACGCCCCCCGTTCCTGTTTTTTTATGCAGAATTGTATTTACAGGTCTGGTATTAAAGTGTTAATGCCACAATGTTACAACAATGTCATTCCATGTGTTTTCGCTTTGTTACAGTTGTATATGGGTTCAAAATCAGACTTTAATCACACAACGTCTGGCGCTCTGTGCTATAGCGACCAGATTTAGAGCGCTGACGCTGTGTGTGTGTAGTTTTTTGATAAGTATAGTGTGAGTCGCCAAGAATTGGTTGCACTGAGCTGCCGCTACCGCTCACTCGCTGCAGTGCTTTACTGATGTTAGCGTGCCCAACATATATCACATTCATCAATGCTGGCCAGGTTACTACAGCGACTTAGGCGCTCTGCTACAACGCCCGATACCCGCTTACAGCGTATACTAGCGGTCGCACTAAGTGCTGCTATACAGACGCTCATCTGCTTATAGCTGGCATTAGTAATGAATCAGCCTCAAAGCTGATTCACAGGCTGCAGGGATGACCAGCTTATAAATTGCAGGCAGTGTTCAGCACAGGTGCTGACAAATCAGCATCTCTCGTGCAGCAGAGGGCAATCTGCTGGTGGAGCAAAATACCACTGGGGAAATGCAGGGAAACAGAGCCAGCAACAGCTAAACCAGGGAAACTGTTTCAACTGAATCAATGTTATTCACACTCCAGCTACATAAGTGCCATATTATTTCTCCGTCTTGCTTCCCAGCTTCACTGGTGGTTTTCTGTGTACTTTGCTCTGCTTGTTTTCTGTTTTGACAAAAATTGCACCTAAAACAATTGCCTAGAATGTGCAATTCTATGTTTAACCTCTCCAACCGTTAAGTGCCAGCTACGTGAGAAAAAAAAAAAAGTGTAAATGTCAGTACTCACCTCGCAGTGCGATCGCTTTCCCCGGGTCTTCTCTTCACCAGAGGGGGCTCCGATCCCCCCTGGGCTTTCCACGCTGCTAGTGAGGACCCAGAAACGGGCCCTCACCATCCTCTTCGGGCGGCGCTGGCCCCGCCCCTGGCCCCGCCCACTTGTGGGAGGAGCGGGATGACGTCATCCCGCTCCTCATAGTGTCACACCCTGCTCCGATCTGTCACTTGTCGGTAGCAATCGGAGCATACTCCCATACCCGCTCCTCATAGTGTCACACCCTGCTCCGATCTGTCACTTGTCGGTAGCAATCGGAGCATACTCCCTACTCCGATCACTACCGACAACTGTCATCTGCAACGGCCATGAGACCCCTTATACCAGTTTACAAGGCTCTGGGGCTGACAATCACCGGCGGCTAGCGGGTGACTTGCCAAAACCCCCAGCCCCCCATTACCTGCCTCCCCAACGGCTGGGGGGGCAGAAGGGCCTGGGCCACTTAGTGGCTATGTGGGCTAGTAGCCTGCAGGGCCAGGGGCCACCAACGCTGGCCCCTGTGCCCTGTTCTACAAGCCCCCATAGCTGGTCCGGGTCGGTAATGCTGGGTAAGGGGTACCCTACGTCAATTCTTGGGGGGATTTTAAGGGTTTTTAACCCTTAAAATTCCCCCAAAAATGAGGTTTCCCCCCCCCGGTACCATATGTGGTACCGTTGTAACCGGGAGAAATAGGGCTTTCACACGCAATAATATTTTATTAACAA
Source organism: Gastrophryne carolinensis (assembly GCA_027917425.1). Classification (NCBI taxonomy): domain Eukaryota; kingdom Metazoa; phylum Chordata; class Amphibia; order Anura; family Microhylidae; genus Gastrophryne; species Gastrophryne carolinensis. The sequence continues at coordinate 116,748,606 of CM051234.1, forward strand.
ACTTACATTTTTTATTACAAAGAAACACTACAAATTGTATAATAAAAGCCCAAACAAGACATTTCATGTTGAAGCCAAGACTCTGCTGAAAAAAATAATATATAATTTTCCTGGAAAATCCCTGGAAATCCCTTCAAAAATCAAGGTTGAACATGTGTAGTGCAAAAACGTGAAAAGTAGTCTGGCAACAGAGTGTGACAAAAAATCGAGGTAGGCTGGCACTTAAAGGGTTAAACACTTTTTTATCCTTAAAATGCACATACTTTTTACACCTGCTCCAGGCACTTGTAAAACAATACTCTAATCCCAGCATGGCATTTTTCAATTAAATAAAGGTCACATGTATACAGTATCTTGCCTATTCTGAGTTACACTTTGTTCACTTGTTCTGTTCAGAGCTACTAAGACCAGTTCACTGTATGTGAATACTTATTTTGGCAATGTATTATTTGTGATTCAGATAATATGCATGGTATTATGAGTCAGGTGTGACAGAAGTGGAAAAACACTGATAGCTAAGAGACCCGGCTCCCATTGTGGCGGGAATGGACTTTGGAGACTACTGCTCTAGACCTAATTCTTGACCCAGAAGGCCCGGAATCTAAGGGTCTACCTGGTGTTCCCTAGAGGGCTTGAGCAGAGCAGCAGTGGTCACCTGGTTGGAGTCTGGAGAGGCAGATAAGGAGTCAAAAGCCAAAGGCAGAGGTCACAAGCTCAGGTACGGAGCCAGGGGTAATTGCTGAGGCCATAGACAACTAAACAAAGTTCAGCTAGGGTTATCCAAATTTAAGTAAAAGGGGGAGAGCCAAGCTCCGACACTTGTTAATCCAAGGTTTTCACTAATCCAATATACAGAGATGGCACAGAAGAACACCATAGGAATCTTGTTCCATATTGATGCTTTCCTATAAAGGGACCTTGAGTGTTTCAGTTGGTACCCCCAGAATCAACCTACATTGAATTACTCCAACTAGCATCACTTGTGCAGGAACCAGTGCTTGTGCTCAGGGTTCGTCGCCACTTCATGGGCGGAACAGGCCGTTGCTTGTGCACGCACCAAGGAACCAGGCCCCAGGTTGCACAATAGCAACTGAAGATCGGGAACGCGCAGAAGGAATCGCTACTCGTGCCTACACAGTGCTCCTTAAAGACTGTGCACATGCAGATAAAGATAGTAGTGCTGCTATCGAGAGCACCCACAGTGCTGCCATTATCTGGGAGCCAGGGCACATGCTGACAATGTTGCCTAGATTCCAGGATGAACAGTGCTGGCAGGGGTATGACATCCACAATGGTATAGGATTAATAAAGAGAGACCTGGTCTTGCAGGCTTTCAATCTAGAGGATAGGGGTGTAAACGAGAGGTTGGGATGCTAGGCATGCTTGCAAGTGCTGTAAAGGATGACAAGACTATAAAGTGGGTATGTCAACAAGATGATAGGCTAGTCTAAATAGGGGCATTTTAGGGGTAATTATGAAGGTTTCAAGGGTTGGAGAATTGTATGGGGTAGGGCATTCGAGAGGAGGGAATTAGCCTACGTGAACTCCTGGAAAGGAGAGTGAGATGGGGTGGGTTTTTTAGGTTAGAATTCTGAACTATTTATTTTGTCAGATCAGTGGAAGCCAGTGAAAGCGTTGACAGATAGGGGCAGTGCTGGAAGCCTGTTTGCTGGAAGACAGCAGAGGACAGTATTGCAGTAGTCTAGTTGCGAAATGATGCCTTAGAATTTTAATGGTTCCAGGTGTGAGAGGATGGGGCATATGAAGGGAAATGTTTTTGAGATGGAGACAGGGGGTTGCTGATGACTAGATATGACGTGTAAATTAGAGAGAGGAATCCAGTATAACACCAAGACGTTGTGCTTAGGAAGCTGCAGCGGTAATGAAGTTATTAACAGATATTATTATTTTGGAGCCAGGAGAAGAATTTTATGGTGGAAAATGGCAAGCTCTGTTTGGCCGTAACAAACCAGATACACAATCCTAGGCTGAGCTGTAGCTATGGATCCACTTAAGACTTTGTTACCATAACCAAAGACTTAGGGCCTTATTTATGAAGGGATAGCGACAGGTAGAGACAGGTGAACGCTGGACACGGGACGCAATTACACATTTATCAAGCAGAATCTGTTGAGCGACTGGGATAACGCCATGTAGCGTCTGATTCATCATTATCCCAGCCTCAGCGAACAGCGCCGGCGTTCAGCCTTGCACAGCGCCAGGTATTACCTCTCGCTACCTGTCGCTCTCCAATACATTTCAATGGACGATCCTTTTCTTCTCTTTTAACAGGGTTTTTGTTTTTTTTTATTTTTTTTTTTAAATCTCAAAAATGTGGCCTCTTATGGCATTGAAAATGCAGTTTTTTCAAAAATGTTTAATGTTTTATATATTTCTACAGAAATGACATTACAGGTCTGGCATTAAAGTGTTCATGTTACAATGTTATTACAATGTAATTCCATATGTTTTCGCTTTGTTACTGGTGGATACATGCTGAAAAACAACTTTAAACACGCAGCCTCCGTTTTGTGAGGATTTTTTTTAATGAATATGTTGTGAGTCGGTCGCACTGACCAGTCGCTAACATGCGCTCCCACACAGCGCTGTACTGGTCAAATAGCGACTCATCACAATGTATTCATCATTGCTGCACAGCGACTGAGTCGCTAAGAACTAGCGACCCACGTCTGAGCACAGTGACTACTAGCGGGCGTTCTGAAAATGCCTGCTACAGACGCACATCTGTCGCTACCTGGCGTTAGTGATGAATCAGCCTGCCCATATCCAAAGTTCTTAAAGTGGACCAACACCCAGGATTTTGACTATCCTGGGTTTTGGTCCACTTTTGCGGGGCACCCCGATCGGGGTGAAACCCCCCAGAAACCCCGAAAAACTCACCTCTCCTCGCTCCCACGTAACAATCTTCGCCGACGGACAAGAGAGTGCGCCCGCCGCCGCCTCCCGCGCGTCACTCTCACAGGGCGCGCGCCCGCGCCGGCCATTCACAAACGGCCGGCCCGGGTGCGCGCCCTGATAGAGGAACGCGCGGGAGGCGGCGGCGGGCGCCCCTGGATCGTGGATAAGGTAGGGATTTCTGGGGGGTTTCACACAGCGGGGCACCCCCGATCAGGGTGCCCCGCAGTCAGGGGTCTGATCGGTCCGGGAATCTTATAGATTCCCGGGGCGGTCATGGGAGGGTGTTGGTCCACTTTAAGATCTACTGTATGCCCTTGGTTGGATAACTATGCACCCCAAGACCTGGACAAAATTGTAGCAACTTTTTGACCATAGAAGACAGAGGTGTCAGAGGCTCTCTGTTTCCGGTTTATTGCATTTTTGCTTTGTGTTGGATTACTTTCCTGTTCCTCTCCCTCTTTTTTCTTTCTTTTAATTTGTTTTCTTGCTTTTCTTTTTCTATTTAAATATACCCCATTTCACTTTCTCCTCTCCCCCTGCTTTTTTTTTTTCAATTAACTTATTTGAAAGGGTTGTATGTATCATTAGAAGCTTCGTATGTAGCATTAGAAGATCGTCCGATGCTGTTAGGACATTTCCCTTAAATTGATGCACTTTTGGTTGTTTTTGTGATTTGTTTTATTTAATCCTTGTAGGCTGATTATTGCCTTTGTGAACCAATTTTTTATGCTACTATGAGGAATATAAAAATAAAATGAATGCCAAAATAGGACATAAACAATGCATATCATCAAAGAAGCAAAGTTGGGGTCAGCTTAACAGAAAACTATTTATGTGCATAGGTCCTCAAATAGATTTTGATTTTCATATTTATATTATTTGCAATAATTGTGTATGCATGCCTGATTTAATTTGCCAGAAATCACTAAGTGCAAAGAACAAACCGAGAAAGTATGTCAAGAACAAGGTCAACAATAAAAAGCCAGAATTAGAATTACAAATCCCAAACAACAATAAAATATTGCATGATGAATCTCATGATGGATTTTACAGAAGACTAGCACCATCTGTATGTTTGCTTTTTGCTTGAAAGTTCATGTCTGCTTTGCTAATGACTAGGCTTTACTCATTATCCTTATGTTTGTTAATTCTTATATCTGATAATTCCTTTTTTTTGTCTTTACAATTCATGACTCTCATTTATAATCCTTGAAAGCCTGTATTGGGTCTGATTGCTGATATGTTTGCTGTGTAGTGAAGATGAATAATGTGCTTTTTCATTTTTTCTTGTTTTGTAGTTCAAATAATAAATGTTTGAAGGCCTGGCAGATATTTTCCTTTATTGTGTTCAATGAAAAAAGATGAAAGAGTTCAATACCCTTAACGGTATGTCTTTCATAAAAAAAAAAAAAAAAAAAAAACCTTAAAAACTTTCAGTTCTTCATCTTGTAATTTACATTCACACAGACATATATCTATTATGTTACTTCTGTTTTTGTAACACCTTGAGCAGCTTAGATAAACTTGTAGTTTGCCGAAAATTGTGTACATTACAGTAAGCTCTTCATTTTGGTGAATCTATTTAAAGTGGAACAAATCTGGGATTTGAATTATCCCGGGTTTTGTTCCATGGCCAGCGAGCATCAACTTTTGGGATGCCCCCTCAGCGAAACCCCCAGATCACCCATAATAACTCAACTCTCCCCTGTCGAACAGTGCAGTCAGAGGAGTTTGCTGTGACTGTGTAATTTGGCAAAATGCTCTGATAGACTTCAGCGATGCTCACCCTCCTGTCCCAATCTATCTGAATGGCTGGGGTGGGAGTGTGTGCACAGCCCAAACATGCAGGGGATGCGGCCACTTGTGATCCCCATTGAAAAAAATGAGATTTGTTTTCCAAATAACATAGTTATGGCAAACGGCTCTGATTGGACGAGAGCGTGTGCATGCATCATTGGACTGGGAAGAGGTGAGTAATTATGGGTGATCTTGGTGGTTTCATACAGCAGGGCATCCTAAAATGGGATAGGATGGCTAGTGGCCAGCCCTGGAATCTTTTAGATTGATCCACCGTTGGTCCAAATCCTCAGGCAAGTGCGGGGTGCAGGGGGTGGGGGAATGGGTTTTTGTGCTGCTTTAAGCCATATATATAGACATGTAAGTGTCATTTATCACTACAAATATGGATGTCTTGGAAGGGGGGAATCATAGGCATTGCTATTACTATTTAAATTCTAAGCATGAATGGATAGCAAGCCTGGAGATAATACCTTCCCATATGAGAATATGTGTTATAGGCAGCTGCAATTAAGCAATTAGAGTCATAGCAATTAGAGTCATATAGAAACAGTTAGTTACAGTAGGTTACTAGATAGGCGTCTAGACTCCCAAGTAGTCAGGAAAACCTTACACATGAGCATGTGCCTTGCTGTGTCATTTTTTAGTAATGATGCATGGGATCAGAAGTGTTATAAGTGAGAAACCATTCAGAATTTGCTTCTAGGAGTAGAACCAGCAAGACACTTGTACAGGAAGAGAGTATTCGGGAGCAAGAAGGGCCCTAGGCCTTAACTGCTCCAGATAACAGAGCCAGATAAGTCTGATTTGTAAGGAAAATACCAAAATGCTCTAAAAAGTGATGAATACTAAAGTGATGAATAGTAAATGGATAGTAAATGGATACTGAATGTTAATTTTTGGGATTTCATTGGAACACTTAACCCCATTTACAAGTAACTGAGTCAATTTCTTTTCCATTAATGTATAAAGTTAATCAACATTTTTTATTTTCATTGAGTACGATATTTGTACAATCAGTCATAACACAAAGCTTACATTTCTGAAAGGCATCCCTCTAAGGTACATATCAAAATTAACATATACTCCATCCAATCCTGATTAATATCAAGTAAATATCACATAGATAAGCTTTGTCAGAAACCAACAAAACATACCAATTACCCCTACCCTATAGTCCACATCCTCTTCCAGTGTTCCCCTTCTAGTGAACCCCCCAAGTCCTCCTGCAACCTAGAGACATAACTCGGCACCCCTACCGCAGAGGAGAGGGACAAGGTCATATAAACATCAGACAATATAGCTCTTCCCCTAGGATCCTTTAGGCAGTGCTTCTCAAAATTTGTTAATCTATCCAATTCTGTTTTACCCAAAGTTCTGCATTTGCATGTATCCAAATTGTGCCCCTTCACCCAACTCAAAATTTTCTTTGAACTGCTGGAAAGCTAACACCCTACCTTACCTACCTACCTACCGAGGAGACAATAGTTGGTTGAAACATAGGATTATTCCAAAGAGACCCCCCTGAATATTTTACCCCATCCCATACTGACAAAGAATGACGAATAATCAGATTTTTACACACCCCTCTCGCAGAGGGAATTGTCGATTAAAAGATTCTATATACCTAATGCTGACATAATTCTCCCCTCCATTTCCACCCAAATGGGGATATCTAATTTCTCATGGTAACCATATAGTTGCGCAATTTGCGCTGCCTGATAATACTTCCTGAATCCTGAACCCTCCCAACCACTTTGGTCTCAAAAGTATATTCCTCGCAACTCTAGGCCTTTTCCCCTCCAATATGAAATCCAAGATTTTATGCTCAAAATCCACAATATGCTTTAATTGAACTTTTATTGGTAGAACCCTAGCATAATATTGAAATCTTGGAGGCAGGGTCATTCTTACCGAATTTATTCTGCCCAGCCAAGATAATCCTAAACCCCTCTGACTCAAAATAGTATATCCGACAATGTCTTAAACAGGGGTGGATAATTCGCCACATATAACCCAGAGAGATTTCCCGTAAGATAAACCCCAAGATACTTCAGACGCTCCTTCTCCCACCTGAAGTCAAACAGCAGAGATAACCTCTCCCAAACTCTCTGATAAATTAATGTTTAATGCCCTTGATTTGGAGGTATTGACTTCCAAACCCGAATCTCAGCAAGTTGCCCTAAGAGTTTCACCAAATTTGGAAGAGTTATTAAAGGGTTGGAGATAAACAAAATTACATCATCCACAAACATACATAACTTATGGGACAGCCCCTCCAGGTTAAATCCCTCGCCTCTTTTAAAGCTAAAGCCAAGGACTCCATCATCAGGCGAAAAGCAGGGGAGACAAAGGACAACCTTGCCTAGTTCCTCTCTCCAGCTGGAAGGCCTGGGACTTAAATCCACAATACTTAACAAAGGCACAAGGAGCCGCATATAATGCCTCCAAGCTGGAGATGAAACCAGCGCCAAAACCCCAGTACTCAGTTGAAACAAATACTCACACGAGACTGAATGAAACGCCTTCCTCACGTCAAGTGATAAAAGCATGGTCGGTATCCCACTCTGCTCAGCTACATGAATCACATGAGCAATCCTCCTTATGTTATCCCCTGCCTGCCGCCCTGGGATGAAACCCACTTGGTCCCTCACCACTAAATGCGGCAAGAAACCTGAGAGTTTCTCTGCCAAATCCTTGGTGTATACCTTAACATCTAAATTCAAGAGGGATATTGGCCTATACTTTGACCAAATTAAATGATCTGTATCAGGTTTCTGGATCATACTGATGGCAGCCGTCAATGTTTCTTTAGAAAAGGACCATCCCTGCTTAACTTCATTTTTGGGGCTAAAATTGAATTGAATTTCTTAAAATATTCCGCAGAGAATCCATCCAGACCAGGGGCTTGGTTCATCTTCAAACCCTTTATAGCTTTAACAACTTCTGCGAGACTAAAGTCACTATCCAACAATTCCCTCATTCCCTCGGAGACATGCGGCAAATTCATCCCCTGCAAAAATTGACAGAGAGCGCCCTTGGGCACCCCAGCTGGGGCAGAATAAAGCTTTTGGAGTTGTAAACCAAAAATTTCAACAATTCTCTTAGGGTTACTTGTAGGTGCTCATCTTGCATCCGTCAACTTGATAGGATTATATACATGGTCAGGAGTTTTAAGCTTCCGGGCCAACAAGGAATCTGGCTTATTTCTTTAATGTAATACTTATGCTTAATCCACCTTAAATAATTCTCTGCCTTAGCAGCTAAGGCCAAATTTAAATCCTCGGCTGCTCTTGTCAGGCTAGCCCTTACCGAGGGTGTCATTGCTACCGAGGCCTACTCTACCAAATCTGCATATCTTTTTTCCAGCTTTTCTATACAAGCATTTCTCTCTCTTATTTTCCTAGCAGCTAATTGCAATAGCTTCCCCATACTAACAAGCGTATGCTCCTCCCATTGAATAACTGCTGAAACCTCAGGGACCTAATTTTCGCTGAAATAATTTTGGAGGACCTCTTGAACTTCCTCAACCAAGTTCTCATCCGATAGCAAGGATTCATTCAGGACCCACATATTCCCCGGTTGCTCTACTAATAGTGAATTAAATTTTATCATGACCCCATCATGGTCAGTCCATGAAATCAGTACTATCTGGGAGCTACGCATATTGGGGAGAATCCGAAATGGGATAAAAATATGGTCTATTTGCATATATAGATCATGGGGATACGAAAAATTTGTAAATATTTGTGTACCTGGATGCCCAATGTGTGGTTGCAAGATCATATTAGAATCTCCACATATAACCACCAACCCCCGAGCCTGTTTGGATACTGTCTCCAGGAAATTTTCTTTAAAGTGAAGTTGACCTGTATTGGTAGCATAATATGATGCCACAGTAATTTCAACATCCTGCAAAGTACCCACCAATATTAAAAACCTGCCTTCTGGGTCACTGATCTCAGAGTTACAGGGGAAAAAAAGCATTTTTCCTAAATCCAATAAATATCCCCCTCTGTTTCGTCTGTGCACATGAAAGAAAATATTGTGGGTATAAAGCATCAAAATACCGGGGTCTTGAGGTGTGCAAAAAATGTGTTTCCTGGAGACATATCACTTCCGGCTTAAGAAAGCGAATCTTCCTTAAGGCCATATTACGTTTATGCTGGGAATTAAACCCCTGAACATTAAGAGAAAAAAAAGGAACACATCATCTTTGCACTTCAATATCAAAAGAACAATTGAGAAAAAGAAGAGAAGAAAAGAAAAAAAAGTCAGCAGAGAAAAAGAGAGAGAAATAAAAAAGAAAAGAAAGAGAAAAGAAATAAAGGAAAAAGAAAAAACACCTCCCCCTCCCAGCGACAGGTTCTGGTCAGCTTCAATAACAACACAATAATCAAGAAAATACAGGGAAGGGGAAAAGGAAAACATGTTACCACCTCCCTCCCACCCACCAACAGAAGAATAAGACAGAATAAGGCAGAAAAAAAAACTTATGAAACATTAACCTTACCAATAGGAAGGAATTCTCGAGATCCATTCTGGTCAATCCCCCCTTACAGGACTAAGTTCCATGCCAAATATTTGACCAGGAAGTTGAGGAGACCTATTTATACATTAACATACCAAATATTTTATTAACCCACCGTCCCATCTAGAAGTGCTAAATCAAGGAACATTTACAAGCCCAACTCCTAAACCCTAAAAGTCTTAAACCCCCACTATTACAACCTTAACCCAATGTAACCCATAAATGAAAAATGAAACAAGGAACAATTATCCAAAGATCTTACAAAAAAATAAAACTACAAAGCTAGTCTACCCCAAAGCAATTAAACAACCTCCCTTCCCTCCCACCCCACTACCCATCCTTCCAAATCAGATTCAAATCCCAATTAACCCCCCCACTTCCAAGAAACCAATAGGTCTCGCATGGACCCTTAAAATTAGGAGACTATAAGAAACAACCTAAAAGAAAAGGAGAAACACCCAGAAACAAAAACACATTAACTGTTTCCCTCCTCCAATAAAGGGGTGATTATATCAGAGGATGCTTGTCTTCTTTGCCGCTTCCCAGCCCTCTGCGCTTTAGGGGAGTCCTCCAGGTTCAGCAATCTTCTGGCTACTGATCCCGCCGGTTTACCACTCAACAGGCCCAGGTCAGATAAGATGCTTTGAATCTTTTATAAGAGAACTGAACCCTAAATGGAAATCCCCATTTATACTTAACGCCATGATCTTGCAAAACTTTAAGAAGTGGACGCAGTTCCTTTCTCTTGTTGATTGTAGTGGGAGAGAAATCTGAAAAGATTTGAAAGTTATTGCCTTGAAAAGATAATTGTGAACTAGCACGTGCAGCTTGCAGAACCCTTTCCTTTGTTTTGAAATGATGAAATCTTACAACAATGTCATGGGGAAGGGGGAATCCTCAGGCCTCCTTCTCCGTGTTAATGCTCTATGATCTCTATCCATTTCCAATAGTTCCCCCGGTTCCCCGAGTAAGAGCTCCTGGCAGATAGCTAGCACTGTCGACTGCAGGTCCTCTAGATGCTCAGGCAGGCCTCTAAATCTCAAATTCTGCATGCGATCTCTATTTTCTGCATCTTCCAGCTTGTTTAGCAAAAGGTTATTATCAGCCTTAGCTTAGTAATGTCCTCCTTATGCGCCTCTATCATAGTAACCACATCACTCAGCCTTTCATCCATTGCAGTGAGACACTGTGACACCTTGATTAACTCCTTGGTGAAATGCTCAGTTTTTTTTTGTAAAATAAACAATCGATTTGCTCAAGCAGGGCAGGGTTAAACCTCGCCACCAAAGCCCCATCTGTGTCGTGAATCTGACTCGCGGTTATCGCAGGCTTCATTCGGGCTTCTTCCCCTTGCTTCATCCGTTATGGCGCCGGCGGCCGCCATCTTGAAGGCTCACCTCACCAAAGAACAGCGTCCCACAGCCGCAGGAAGAGACAGGTAGGGCCGCTTCTTAGATCTTCCCCACGCCACTGATACCTCCGGAGGATGAGCCGAGTGTTCCAAAAGCTCTGCAGCACCCGATAGCCGCCGTTCGCCTCTATTTCCGTAGAGCGGAAGTGCGCATCACGCACGCATGCGCACTTCGGGCGTGTTTATTTCTACTACAACTACAACTAAACAACAAGTTTTTTTTACATCCACGCATATCAGTTCCATGAAAAACTGGAATTTACGAAACCATCAGCTCGAAAACTGCGCTTTCAGTAAGTCTGCATTTTTAGCACATAGTATATAATGGGCAAATTATTCAGTGTGCTATTTTCACCAGTTTTTTTTTTTGTGTTTTAACAAACTTTGTCCCTGGCTTTTGGGACATAAGAGAAGCACAAAAATACTTCTAACGATTTTTTAAAATGTTTTGAAAAGTTTATTTTTTACTCATCTGTAGCATTTATAACTGTTTGTCTGCTTAAATTGTTTTTTTTTTTACTATTAAACAATCTTTTCATCAGAAGTGTGTGTTTTCTGTGTGCAAGTCTGAACCAATCCCAAAACATCCATTAAATATGTATAGGTTATAAGAGCTAACATTGGTGCACGCTATGTAGAGGCCAGGGTTGGACTGGCCCACTGGAGAATTGGAGGATTCTCCAGTTCACCCCAGTAGCAATGGGCCCCATCATAGAGGAGCTCTGGCACAGCATAGAAACAGGCAGTTTTGGTGGGGGAGGGAAGATTTTCAGTGCTGTAGATCCCTACAGCCTACATAAAAAGTCAGGGCCCCTGCTGTCACCCAACACGTTGCCAGGAACTCTTTTTTCAATTTGGGGCCAGGAGTGGAGTGATTGCTGCCTGGCTGTCTGTACAGACTGCAAAGTGGAGGGGTGTGGTTGGGCAGAGCTAGAATGTGCTCCTGGCTCGCCGACGATCTTCAAACTCGAGCCAGCAACCTGTGGGGAACATGATTTATGGAGCAGCCCCTCAGCCTCATCAGCGGGGAAAAGAAAACATCAGCCAATCAGGAGAAAGGTTAGGTTGGGGAGTGAAGCCAGTGAAAAATGTAAACAAAAATAGTTTCAGCCAGACCTGATGGGGGAACAACCACTTGTACTAAGCTAACTCTAGGGCTGGCCAACTTACTGTCCCTGGGGGGGGGGGGGGCACTTTTGATAGACTGGGCACGGGAGGGCAACAGAGCATAGGAAGGCATCTGCTCCAGCTAAAACTGGGCAGCTGTGGACCTGGGGGGTGGGGGTCACACAGCAGGGCATCTCAAATCAGGAATCCCCAGGGCCATGGACCATAACCTGGGAGAGTGAAAATATTGAGTTTTGGTCCACTAACATATTCATTGTTCAGTTAGTGTGTTAAAGTTGACCTTTCATTTTCTTTACATTTTGCTCACTTAACAGGGGCTTCCCGATTTGTCATGCCGCTGTATGTGAAACCTCTAGGAATTGCCAGATCTCTTATCTCACCTCACAATCCTAGTATACAAAACACACTTACCCCTGCACTACACCTTTAATCCAAAGGATCAAAGATATATAACTTTATGAATCGGTGTGCCAGTATGGGATGCCCTTTAAACCAAAAACAATTTGTCTATCATTATATTTACATAATCATCATAGATTTTATTCAAATTAAAAAAGAGCTCATAACAAACTTTGTTTTAAAAACATTAATCTCCACAGGAAATTCGCAAGCCAAAGAGTGTCATTGTGCATCAAGTATACTAAATAAGTATCCAAAAAAGTATATACAGAAATATATATATATATATATATATATATATATATATATATATATATACACAAAAATGTGCCAATACAATTAGTTCACAATCAGAAAAAAGTGCCAATGCATATCTAAAGTGCCCTATGGAAAGTGCATGTGCTGTAAAAATACAGAAAGAGAAAACTTTCACAAAATGCTTCAAATCAAATGCATGAATTTATATCACCATAAGTGCTTTGGCCAGGGTTCCTGCGGATATCTGGTGCCCCCTTTACCCACGCGTTCCGTGGGACAAGCCCACTTTTACAAGGTGCCAGAGAAAGACATACCTATCCACTCCTTAAATAGTTGCAGCGAGCTCCACTGTGCAGATGTATCGTATTATGCAATCAATGTGCGCTCTCCTGCGTACAGCGGCCCTGGCCGGCGGCCGCACTGTACGCAGGAGACGCTGCGTCCGTAACCTAGACAATCCCCCCACACACAGGAGGACGTCACTGTGCACTGCCCCTCGCCGCCCGCCCTCCAAACCACCCGGCCGTCCGCGTTACCAGACCCCGCCGCATAGCGGCGTGTCACCATGACAATAACGCTGAGGTGGAGAGATACCGGCGGCGAGGGGAGGGCACAGCTGTGCATTCCGGGCAGCATAGCATGCACAGATACAGAGTGGATAAATAGGTAAATATATATATATATATATATATATATATATATATATATATATATACAAAGTGTCTAAAAATGTTTTTTAAAAAACAATGAAACTTTATTACATTAATCAACTATCTAAATAATATGTACACAACTGAAAATAAGTAAATAATCTCCATTCTCAGATCAATATGTCTCATGATTAAATAAAGCAAACAAATAATACATATACTAACTAAATTAATAGATGACCAGAGATATTAAATATATGTATACACACATTAGAGATCAATGCCATAAATTATTTATCAAATACTGGTTGCAGTATAATGTTATTTAAGAAGGATTGAGCAATGTATGACAATAAAAATAATGAAAATAAAAATAATAATAATAAAAATGAAAATAAATATGAAAATAAAAGTTAATAAAAAAAACACAAAAACAAACAAAAAAAAAAGGGTTTATGTGGGCGTCCAACTCTTCATCACTCCAGAGATATCATGGACTTCATAAGGTCTTCTTTAATAGTCCAATCCCATGCATGCAACGAAGAGATGCCCTTCACCACACAAAAAAATCTGCCAATGAGGTGAACCATGTGACTGCAATAGAAAATCTTCTGACAACATCAGCCATGTGAACACTATAAACATCTTCAGAACATGAATCACATAACCTAACAAAAAACAAAACCAACAATCACAAAAATATAGTGAAATACTTGAATAGAAAACATATAACAAAAAAAAAAAAAAAAAAAAAATTATATATTTACACTTAACCATACATTTTCATTTCCCATTATGCTCGCACCTGTAAACAATGCCTTTAGTCCACCCAAGTCTATCCCGAAAGAAACACAAGAGAGTATATATTCTATTCTACCTACTTAAATGGTTCCAATGAGACCTCCTCATTCAAACCCAGTGGTGCCATGGTGTTCAAATGATGCATCCACTTGAACACCCTACAACGCCGTTTCCAGCAAATCAGTATAGATTGCGGTGCCTATTCATACCCAGCAATCTATTATGACTGAAGAGATCACCAGGGCACCCGTCCAGCTGCACGCATTGGACACAGGGGTGCCCCCATAGGCCCACGGATGGACCATAAGAGCGGATATCAAGTATTTCATGAGCGATCTAGGGCGGTTAAAGCAGCAGGACATTAAAAAGGCCCTACAACCATTGAGATTGGAGGAGTTTAGTCCCAAGTCAGTCTTCTCCCCCAGGGGGGTGGCACCCCCGATCGGCCCCACTGTCCCCCGGGAGGAGTAAGTATGTCTGTCCTGGACTCTCATAGACTCCAGGGTAGGTTTTGGTCCTCTTTAAGTGTGGGTTTTAATAATGATTTCCTCTGATGGGCCCCAAGTACTCCAGTCTGACCCTGGAAGGGGCTGACTCATTGCTACTAAATTGGCTCACTACTCCACTTCTCATTTCACACTGAACCACTCTACGCCACACAGTGCACTGAAAAATGAGTACACTGTGCCTAGTATGGCAATAGTAGTGGTGTTTAAAAAAGTGCATTGTTTAATTTTTTGTATAAATCAGGTCCTTTGTCAGTTGTTAAAATAGTGATTATGTATCTTGTATAGTGACCGGATCATAGGCAGGACATGCTATCTTATTTGTATTTAATTTGTATGTTCTGTTTTTGCTCCCCCTACCCCTCACCCCTCTTTTGTCCCATTTTATTTATAAGCTTGTTGTCTATGTGTATGTCATTCATGGCTATGATTCATGTTTTTGTGTCTTTGTTGAATTCAAGTAGCACCAAGTTATTATTTTTGCAGACATTGATACAGTCACAGTACAGCATGTGATTGGGTGACTGACCTCTCCCTCAAGGTCCTAGGTTTTGCTTCCATGCATTGTCTGCCCCCTGTTGTTTTTTTATGTTATTACCCAGATTGGGCTTAGCAAGAAGGGGAGGGAAATAAAATGGACCTTCTGTTACCTATGAAAGTTTATATTGTTTAATTCTACATTAAAGGCACACCATGACAATATTTAACAAGACGGCAGGAAGTGGTGCTCGTGCATTTTAAGCCACCACCCCAGCCATGAGTTAGCCAATCAGTGCTGCTTTAAAGGGATGCTGTAGTCAAGTCACCACTTTCTCATTCACATGTTTGGAAAAACATGGCAGCCAATCACGTGACCCCCAGCCAACATTCAGGTTTTATGTGCAAGCCCACTCAGCAAACTCTATTGGGTACCGACAGTCATGTGTGTTTTACCTATGCTCAAGCCAAACCAAATAGTTTGCTACTGGACAAGAAAGGCAAAATGTTTTGCAATGCCCTAGGCAGTAGAGGCAGGTTTGAATATTTTTCTACAGAGATTAAAGCATAACAATAAAGATGTTTTTATTATGAACAAGATATAAATAAATATATACTTTTATAAATATAAACAAGCTGACAACAGTATAAATATAAAGATATACAAAACGAAACAACTTACATCAGCACGAGTAAATAAACAGCATCTTTCAAGGGGACTCAGTGGGACACGATACTACTTTATCACAGAATAAAGAGGGTCATCATCTGTCAAAGGTACTTTTAGAGGTCCTGCCATGATACCACCTGTCACGAAATCGAGCGTTCAACGTCTGTTTGATCGAGCGATCTGTGACGTGTGTGTGGGCTGCTTCCAGCACAGAGAGCAATCAAACCAAAAACACCCCACACACCAATTACAACACGCTGCCACCACCACCGCAACTACACTTTAAACGATTAAATCGGGCCAGTGGAACCCTCCTCAATCACGATCCGATCAAACTCTGCTGGCGAGTAATCGAGACAGTCACCACACACATCTACACACCCCTCTCCACATACAAGCAGGGCACAGGCAATACACACAAATTCTGTCCCACACTTATCCTGAGGAGAGTCTGATCAGTTCTGCTGTCGAACGATCAGATACAATCAGCTTGCAATCTGCTGGTTCACACACAGTCACCATACAGCACTCCAAGTTAACTGTGAGTCATTCAACCTTGTAACACTATATGATTAGTTACACTTTCCCAATCATACAATGGATTAGTTTCAATCAATCTTACAGGGGTTATTACACAATTACGAGCGGTCATACAATCTTCAGAAACCAGGGTCGTTTTTAGAGCTTCAAGGAAACCAGGTTAGAGGATTTCTAATTGGCAAGAAGGTAGGCCCGTGCAAAATGGAAATTTTAAAATTTTAATGAAAAGACAAAAATTCAAATAATAAAAAAAAAAAAAGACAATAAACAAATGTGCAGAAAAACAGTTAGAAAATAAAAGGAGTAAACACTGAAAATCCTATACCTCTTAAATGGATACTGGGAGGCTGATTCATTAATAGCGACTGTTGAGCGACTGTAGCGGTATTTTGACAGCGACTGCTAGTAGTCGCTGTGCTTGGCCATTGTTCGGTGGATGATAGCGACTCAGTCGGTGTGCCGTAATGTTGAATACAAGATGCTGAGTAGCTATTTGACAGGTTCGCTGTTGTATGGGAGCGCATAATAGCGACTGGACATAGCGACCGGCACCCACCATATTCATTAAAAAATCAGCCTTAAAAATTCCTAGCGCTGTGAAATGCATGTTTAAATCCCAGAGCGCAGTAGGCGATGTGTTAAAAGTAGTTTTTAACCCCCTAACCACCAAAAAAAAAATGGAATGATTTTGAAATAATATTCAAACCTGAATAGTTTAAAATCAGACCTGTAATATCAATTCTGCAAAGCTCCCCAGTCGCTATCTGTCGCTATCTGTCGCTATTCCTTGATAAATAAGGCCCAAAGTCTTCAGTTGTCCGAGAGTTAGAAGGAGCAATGGATCAGACACCCCACAATTGAAGATCGGACCCACTGTATCTGAACCCAAAAAACATTTCTTCCCTGGATTTATTCTCAATTCCAAGGGGGCTGGAAGGGCAGATGCCACCCCTCCCCCCCCCCCCCCCCGGGTGGGGGCTGGGGGGACAAATTGTAAACCTCTTGCTCCAAGCTGCCTGCGCTCACCCCACAGCAGTGGTGCTTTCTGTTCCGAGATAAGGATTTATTGCCCTTGTGTCCAGGAAGTCTTTGAAGGACTGTTTATTTTGGTTATAGAACATGTGTAGGAATGCTGGGGATGAGGCAGAGAGAGGAATCATGACATAAATTAAGACATTGGATGTCACACCACCCTGTGTTTTGGACAATGGGAGTTATTTAAGAATGGCGTCAGGTAGTGCTTTGTAGTGGTGAAATCCGGAAGCTGCACGGGAAACCACATTTAAGAAAGCGAATCTGGTGAGCGCCTCCAACAGCATCAGGTAGCATCACATGTATTACCAGAGGTGGCTCAGCATATAGCCATAGTCGGCTCTCTAAGTTCAAGAGCGCCAGGTGTTTCTTTTCGCTCAGTGTCGCTCTCCCATACATTTCAATGGCCTTTCATTTGTTTGTGTTTAAATAACGTGTTTGGCAATTAATTTTTTTTTTTTTTTTTTTTGCTCAAATCATTGTGTGACCTCTCCTGGCTGCAAACAAACACTTTGTGTTAAATTTTTGGGACTTTTTATATTTTTATGCAGAATTGTATGTGCAGGTCTGGCACTAAAGTGTCATTGTCACAGTGTTAAAACAATGTCATTCCATGTGTTTTCGCTTTGTTACTGGTGGATATGTGTTCAAAAACAGACTTTAATCCGACAGCATCTGGCGCTCTATTCTACAGCGCCCAGCTTTAGAGCACCGACGCTGTGTGTGTGTAGTTTTCTGTAAAATATGGTATGTTAAATCCCCTCCCAAAAATGTCATGAGGTCCCCACACCCAGCATAACCAGCCCGTGACCAGCTATGGGGGCTTGTAGAACAGGGCGCAGGGCCAGCTTTGGTGGCCCCCTGCCCTGCAGGCTACAAGCCGGTATAGCCTATGGCCACGGGCTCTTCTGCCCCCCGGGCTTTGGGGAGGCAGGTAATGGGGGAGCTCGGGGTTAATGGCAAGTCACCTGCGGCTAGCCAGAGCCTTGTAAACTGGTATAGGGGTCTCGTGGACCCCTTACCAGTTCACAAAGGGTTAACAGTGAAAAAAATACCACACAAAAATGTCATTTATTAAAAGAAAAAAAAATGTTTTCTTTACTCACCACCGATTGTCAGCTCCTGTGTCCCTCGCCGATCCGATGACAAATGCGGTGATCGCCCGCCAGAGGAGAGAGGGAGGGGATCAGAGCATCCCCCACCCCTCTATTTCTCTGCCCAGCGATCACCAGGGCATCTGAGAGCAGAACTGCCAGGAGCCAGGACAACACCCGCCAGGTGACGTAATCCGCCCCGCCCCAAAGTGGTGGGGCTAGTCATCAACATGGTGGCGCCCATCTGGAAGCAGAGGGAGAGGGCATGTTGAGCCCTCTCCTGAAGACTGAGCAACCTGGGGGGTGATCGAAGGTCCTCCCAAAGAAGAGAAGAGCTCGAGGGAGTGATCGCAGTCTCAGGTGAGTAAATGTCATTTTTTTCTTAAACAGGAATTGCCCACTGCTGAATCGGGGGGCACCCTATTCGGGGCACTCCCCTGCAGCCAGAGGAGCCTGGGTGGGATCGGAGGCCCCCAGGGTGAAGAGGAGACCTGGCCGGATTGAACAAGGGGTCAGGTAAGTGTTTTTTTTTTTACTTGTTTTTTACTGTAGCAGGGGGGAAATTCTGGCAGGTAGTTTCGACATGCTTGGCACTTAAAAGGAGTTGAAGCGAACATGTAGAAACTACGTGCTTAGCACTGAAAGGGATAAAGTGAAGTGATATAAAAAGAGTCTTGCACCCGCTGTCCCCGCTCTGGATTCTGGGGCCGCCATTGCCTCTTGGGTGTCAACGTGCACTGACACAAACATTCGGGTGCCACTTCTGGCAGTCAGAGACAGCGCAGGAGTGAACAGCATGGGACACAGAGCTCAACGTTGTATCAGAGGTAAGTGCAAATGTAAAGGGTTGTTTTTGTTGAAAAGCTGCAAGGTGTGCATAGTAACTGTAATTGTATTTTCTTTGAAAAACTCCTAAAGTGCTGTTCCAGTTTACACAGTGTGTTGGGGAGGAAAGGGTGTCTGCCAATACATATGTGGTACTGATCACTGTTATAAGTGGTAGGATTGGGACTTAAACACGCAATATGACTTTCATGAAAAACTTTTTATTTGAAACATTTACAAATTTAACATTTTCAAAATTAAAAACATTTAAAAATGTAAAAAATAGCATTTTTCCCACATATTTTACCCAAAAAGTATTGCAAAAGCACTGAAAAATTTACAAACAAGACATTGGGCGACATTGCAGCGTTGGGCACTCTGGTTGAAGAAGCGGCAATTGAAAGTGGCACTGTAGGTCAAGATCCCATAGATCTTGGGCAGAACTGTGCTGAAGTGTTTTATGCTAATAATTGATATTAGGGATGAGCGAACCAGTTCGGACGAACCGGAATTCGCTCTGAATTTCAGGGAAAATTCGATTCGGCATGAACCCGAATTTTTTTTGGTTCATGCCAATCGAATTTTCCCTGAAATAAAAAAAAAAAATGCCGGCATGGTGGGAGCGGGCAGGCCGGCTACGCTGTCAGCGGGCGGCGGAAGCCGGCCCTTCCGCCGCCCGCTGACAGCGTAGCCGGCCTGCCCGCTCCCACCATGCCGGCATTTTTTTAAAAAGCAAACACTTACCTGCATGGTCGGAGCGTGGAGGCCGGCGCCGCTCTCAGGCGCCCTCTGATGACGCGCCCTCTGATGACGCGTCCTCTGATGACAGCTGAGAGCGGCGCCGGCCTCCACGCTCCGACCATGCAGGTAAGTGTTTGCCGTTCTCAGCTGTCATCAGAGGACGCGTCATCAGAGGGTGCGTCATCAGAGGGCGCCTGAGAGCGGCGCCGGCCTCCACGCTTCGACCATGCAGGTAAGTGTTTGCTTTTTAAAAAAATGCCGGCATGGTGGGAGCGGGCAGATGAGCGATTCGTGAATGTTCGATTCGGGCGAACCGGAATTTCTTGGGGAAATTCGGTGAATCGCCTGAATCGAACTTTCAAGAAGTTCGCTCATCTCTAATTGATATCACACACATTTATTTGTACAGAATTTGCATTGTGACTTGTGAATAATGGAAATACAGGACCTAGATGTCACCAAATGTCATTTTTTTTGTATATTAAATATGATTTTCATGGTTTCACTTTCTTAGCAATGTGCAATTTGAACCAGAACAACTAAAACACAGCCTAAATGCAGTGTAAAATGTGTCCCCTTTGTGCCCAGCAGTAATATCCTATAACTGTAACAATCAAACGCTGACCAGCAGTTGAGAAATACTGGACCAATCTTATCAAATAGGACAAAAATCAGAAATACGCTGTGCAGTGCTGAAAAGATGGCGGTACAAAGTGGTGCTCACTGGCGCTGGAAAAATCAGCAGTCGGGTCTAACAGGTGCTGACACAGGCCATCTAATACCTAGTGCAACAATCAAAGCAAATTAGTTAGCATCCATGGCTGCGACTTCTAGCGCCATTGTAGTCCAGCACAGCACAGCGCCAGAAAAGACAAAAATGCTGTCTCTCCAAAACTGGTGCTATAGCCATCAGAAAGATGGTGCACATCATAAAAAAGGCCCATTGATTAAGGTCCAAAGCCTGTTAAAGTCCAAACTCTGCTAAAAAAAACATATAATTTTCCTGAGAAATCCTTGGACTGTCCTTCAAAAATCACAGTTAAACATAACATTTTATAGCACAAAAACATCAGTATCACTGAAAAACGAGTTGTATAAGCTGTGTATTGCAATGTATTGAAGTTACTTATAACAAAAACATGTCGAAAAGAAAAGCAAAAAATGGAAATAATTTCTGTAACATGTCAAAAATTCAAATGCTTGACTCTATTTGTCACCAAATGCTATTCTATTATAAATTGCCAAAAATCAATTTTCCACAAAGTTGCTGGATCAGAGTGGCATTGGTGCTGTTAAATGCACCATAAGGGGCAACAGGTACACAAACAGGCACTGACACAGGCTGGCCAATAGGAAGAAACCAAGAGCCCTATTCATAAAGTGCGCTGTTTAGTGTCATTTTGCAGGCATTCGGCCCAGCCATCTATTCATATACTGGAGCTGTTTTTTTTACAGAATGGCACAGCAAGTCAAAAGGCTTGATGTTAAATAATCAGCTAGGATTGGTGCATTAGGTATAGGCAAGCCTGTGTCAGTATTGAATGCCGAAAATAACACCGCCAGAGCACACTGTATTTATTAATTTGGTGCCCTGAAAAGATTGGTGCTGTATATTACATTCACTGGTCAGCGTTTCTTCATTACAGTTACATGATATCACTGCTGTGAACAAACGGAACAAACTTCACAGTGTTTTTAGGCTTGTTTTAGTTGTTGTGCTCCTAAGCACAGATTGATAAGCTGTGATAAAAGATTTTACAATAGAATAATAAAATTACATTTGGTTACATCTAAGTTCAGCATTCACATTATTAACAAGTCATCAAAGCACAAATATCTGTGTTTAACATTAATTAGAATCAAGAAACACTTCAGTACATTTCTGGCCATTGTGGTCTATGGGATCTAAGCACACAGCACCACTATAAACCAGTGCAGCTTTGAAAAGAGCGCCAGTCACCACAAACTATATGGCGTGGGTGATGAATTAGACGTATGCTGGTGGACGCATTGCACTGACTGTCTGTTAAATCAGTCACTGATTGTCATTGAGTCAAAATATTGGCACTCAATGGCATTGACTGCGCTGACAATTGATAAATGAGTCTCCCAGTGTGTCAATAATACCATTTTGTGAATTCCCACCTGTAAAATGGGTATTATAAGTATGTCACACACCCCGCTTCAAGAAATTCATAACGTGTAGGTAATACTGACCTGTAGAGGGCGATATGCAGAGATGCCAGGAAAAAAGAGAGCCCCTCCCGGTCCATAAATACCTGGGACCTCCCACTCATTACCCAGTATAAGAACAGCAGTAAGGTAAGGGACCAGGAAGAGCCCAACACAAAGCATAACAACGCAAAGTTCACCATATAAAGGGTCCAGAATACAAAAGGGCAGGGTGAAGCGGGGTGTGTGACATACTTATAATACCCATTTTACAGGTGAGTATTCACAAAATGGTATTATTCTAAGTATGTCACACACCCCGCTTCAAGAAATTCATAACGTGTGGGACATCCAACAGCAGTGTCCATAAAGGGCGGGGATCCAAAACAAGGCAACAAGGCACAACTTAAACCACTGCAGCTTGCAGAACTTTGCGGCCAAACACAGCATCCGCTGAGGCCCAAACATCAACCTTGTAAAACTTGGAAAAAGTGTGAACAGAAGACCAAGTAGCGGCCTTACAAACTTGCTCAACAGAGGCCTGGTGCTGAAAAGCCCAGGAAGCCCCAACTGCACGAGTAGAATGAGCAGTAACACGAAAAGGGGGTACCTTCCCTTTGGCAGAATAGGCCCCAACTATGGTCTGACGGATCCATTTACTAATGGAAGACTTGGCAGGCGCCAAGCCTTTTCGGGGCCCGGAGGGCACCACAAAAAAGGCATCCGTCTTACGAAAGGAACCACATCCAAAGAATGCAGGGCCCTCTCCTTGTCATTGCTGGGATTAGGACACAGAGAGGGCAGAACAATGTCTTGGTTTAGGTGAAAGGCAGAAACAACCTTAGGAAGGAAATCGGACTTGAAACGAAAAACCACCTTGTCCTGATGCCCCTCAAAGTACGGGGCTTGAATGGACAAAGCCGCCAACTCAGAGACACGCCTAACCGAAGTGATGGCTACCAAAAAGGCCACCTTCTGCGTAAGTGAAGACAAGGCAATATCATTCAAGGGCTCAAAAGGAGAATCCTGAAGAGCAGAAAGAACCAAATTCAAATCCCAAACAGGGAGCAAAGGTTTTCTAGGAGGCCGCACATGCGTGACTCCCTGGAAAAAAGTCTTAACCAAAGGATGTAGGGCAAATGACCTTTGAAAGAACACTGCCAGGGCAGAAACCCCTTCAGAGTACTAAGCTGGAGCCCCAGGTCCAGACCATGTTGAAGAAACTCCAGGATTCTGGAGATGGAAAATTCCCTACAAGGCAACGCCCTGATCTCACACCAATCAATATAAGACCTCCAAGTCCTATAGTAGATATTAGAGGAAGACCGCTTCCTAGCACTAGCACTTCACAGCATCGGAAAGACCTTCCTCCTTCAAGATGGAGGTTTCAGCAGCCATGCCGTCAAAGCCAGCAGTTCTGGTGTCCAATACCGCTTGGCTGAAGGAAGATGCCATAATGAGAAGGTCGTCCAGATAAGGGACAATGCGAATACCCTGGGCTCTGAGGAGAGCCATCACCCCGGCCAGCACCTTGGTGAAAACCCTTGGAGCCGAGGTAAGACCGAAAGGAAGTGCCACAAACTGAAAATGCCGATCCTCCACCACGAACCTGAGAAATCTCTGGTGCGCTGGAAAAATCGGCACATGCAGATAGGCGTCCTTGATGTCTACGGACGCCAGAAAGTCCCCCTGCCGAAGAGAATGGATAGCTGAACGCAGCGTTTCCATGCGAAATTTCCGTGGACGGACGAACCTGTTGAGGATCTTTAGATCCAGAATGGGTCGAACCGAGCCGTCCTTCTTGGGCACCGTGAACAGATTGGAATAAAAGCCCCGACCCCTGTCTGAGGGGGGCACTGGGCAAATAACTGCCATATCCAACAGACTCTTTACTGCCGCCTGGAGCTCCTGCGCGGCCAGAAGGTCCGAAGGCACCCGAGACCTGAGGAATCTGGGAGGGGGCCGGAGCTCGAACTCCAGCTTGTAGCTGGAAGTCACCACTTCCCGGATCCATCTGTCCGAGACCTCCCGGTCCCAGACCTGGGAGAAGTGTTGCAGCCGTCCCCCCACCCACATGGGTGAGGGTGCCCCCTCATTGCTGAGCTGGCTTGGCAGCGGGTTTGGGCTTAGAGCCCCAGCTGTATCCTGGGCAGGCACGTCCTCTGCCCCTGTTCCAGGAATCTCCTCTGGCTGCGGGGAAAACAATTCCTCTGCCAGCTCTAGCCCCACGAAAGGAAGGAGCAAAGGAACCCGCCCCCCGAAAGGGACGACGCTGTTTTTTGCGTTGAGGTAACTTACCACCCTTGGCAACTGAATCCAACTTCTCACCAAAGAGCCGTAATCCCACAAAGGGAAGAGCGGTCAGCGACTTTTTAGACACAAAATCAGCCGCCCACTGGCGCAACCAAACCGAACGCCGAATAGTCACCAATAGAGCCGACGTTCTGCCACACATCATCAGTGTGTCATCCAAGGCGGCTAGTACAAATGACAAAAACAATTCACACCTTTTAAGGCCAAGGAACTCGTCACTATCGGGATCTAACCCGGAAGAAGTCAACAGGTCCCTGACCACCGACCTGGTAGCCACCACCAGCAGCGCTGAAGCACAAACCGGCCTCATGGCTGACCCAACACTGGCAAAACCATGACAAGCCATTTGGTCAATGCGTTTATCCTCACCATCTTTAAGCGTGGAGCAATCAGGAGAATTTAAAATAGTAGTGTTGGATAAACCCAGAATCTGTGCATCCACCTCGGGAGGGGACACCCAACGCTTAACCTTATCCAAGGGAAAGGGATATTTTTTGTCCCAACCCTGAGGGACACCTGGGAGCCGGGCAGGCCTCTCCCATTCCTTAGCAATAATCCCATCAAAATGCTTTTGGTTAGGAAATTCCAAGCGCGGCCTGGATTCTTCGAAAAATTCCCCCTTTTGCTGTGGAACCACCTCAGGAGGAGAAATAGCCAAAACCTCAAACATCTGAGCCAGAAAATTAGGAGTATCCGAAGACCTCCCCAAGCCCCGCTCGGTATCAGCACCCACGAACTGCTGATCGTCTGAATTATCTGATTCTTCATATACCTCCCCTTCCTGAACTTGGGAGTAATCAGACCAGTCCAGATTATCAAGATCATCCAAGTCGGCCGCCGGTAAAGACGGCGACAAGTGCTTTCTCTTAGCCGGAGCCTTTCTGGTGACCGTGCTGGAGAATAATTTTTCAAGATTGGCCAATCGGGCACACATCTCCTATTGCAACTGCCCGCCCATGACAACATCAGACTGGGCACGGATCAAACTGGGAGGGGGGGAGGAGAGACCAGCGGCGCTGAACCAGACGCCTGGGGTCCGGACTGCCGCGTAATAGTCTGCTGTGCGCATGGTATACACAGATATACATCATCGCCAGTAAGGGATGCCCCACACCCCATACACTTCCGGGATTGCCCCGAGGGGAGCCCGAGCCCAGTATCCGGGGATGCCTCCATAAGGTGAACTTATAGTTGGTTGCAATGACCAAGGGAATTACGCATATTAGCAACCCGGGATGCCCCTTCAATGTCCCAAGTGGGAGGATTTGCAATAAGCCAATTAAGAACCCAGGGACCCTAGGACCGGGAGAAACCCCCTAATACCACTGTAGGTTATATCTGAAAGACATAATAAAAAAGGCTAATAAGAAAAGCGGAGTATAAAATATATATATATATATATGACATAAAAATATATAATTATAGGTGATGGGACAGAAGGGGGGGCCCACCGGGCCGCTCACTGTGGTCCTGAAGACAGCTTCCTCTCTCCGTGAGGTAAAGAGCAGCTCTGAGGAGAGAAGGGGGGAGTGGCCAGCTCCTTCTGAGGAAACAGGCACAGAGAAAAGCACCTCAGCGGTGCCTGTGACACAGGGGCGGGCCGCAGCGCTGGAAAGCCCGGCCCCGCCCCCAAGAGTGAAAGCGTGAGGGGAAAAGCTCCCCTCCGCCATGACAAAGCAAAACGGCCGGCACCGCAGCCATGTGCGGCCGCGGCGCCGGTCTCAGAAGAGACAGAAGGAGGGGAGCGGGCCGTGGCTTTGACCCTGAGGCCCAGCCCCGCCCCTTTTACCTCAGGGAGAAAGCCTGCATAAAAATGGCGGCCACAGTGCCATTTTGACAGAGAAATACACGCTGTTATGAAGTAATAAATAAGTTAATAACTATTGGGAGGATAATTTAATAAATTAATACATTAAAACATTATTAAGAATTAATGATTGCAAAATTTGGACCTAACACCGAATAAGGGGCCCTGCTCCTACCCTCCGCTATCCCGCTAGAGAGAGGGGCATTACCCAAAGGGGGGGACCACCCAAAGTGTAAGGCCAAGGGACGGGGCATCCCAAACCGGGGTCACCGTCCCGGATGACCACCTACCCTCTTATATAGGGTCTCACGGGAGAGCATTTGCTCTTAAGCACCAAGGGTGCTTTTCTACCCTCACCCAGACCGTCAGCCTAGGCTGGGAGGCATGAGGTAACAGAAAAAAAAAAAAAAAAAGATCCAGGTGGAAATAGATAACTAAAGGGCCGGGAGTCATCCCGGCTACCTGAAATCCCCCTGTGCAAGGAGGAGACCACATCTTCTGACTTGCTCGCCGACTGCAGAGATGAAGACTGGGGTAATGAATGGGAGGTCCCAGGTATTTATGGACCGGGAGGGGCTCTCTTTTTTCCTGGCATCTCTGCATATCGCCCTCTACAGGTCAGTATTACCCACACATTATGAATTTCTTGAAGCGGGGTGTGTGACATACTTAGAATATAAGCTATTTTTTGGTTTGACTTGCTGAACCATTCAGTGCACGCTTTTGGAAAGATAACAGTGGCCAAATTTAAAAACGACGCAAGCACCTTAAGGTGGACGCGTCAGTCAGCAAAATAACGCTACCGGGCTCAAAATGCAGCAAAAGCCACAAGAGATATCAACATTCATGAAATATTCTTTGCTTAAGTGGTTTTAAAAATCATACTAAAAGTTTGACTTAGATGGGAAATAAGATTTGCATCCATAGGGAGGTAAAATATTTTACTCTCATCAATTTTGCATTTTCTAAAATCTATATAAAAAAGACTCACAAACTCACTATCCTTTAGATTAGATCAGTGCACTCAGCTTTCAAACAGACTAAACCCTCTGAAAATATTGACATTATCTTTGCTTAACTTTTGCTTTTTCTCGAGTAATGTCTTTCATTTCACTTTATTTTTTTAATACCTATATGAAGCGTTAAAATAACATTCTATAAAAGTAGATACATCTTACAAAGTACACATCAGCATTCCTACAATTCAAAATGTAAGCGTTTTATTTTGTAAATAAAACTTTTCATGTTGGCCCTGGGATAAGCTGTTGCCCCCGTTTTATTTAATTTAATTTACATTACGCGCAGCTTTTTGTAGCTTCCAGTCTAACTAAGGGTTCATTTGCAATTTAGCTTCCAACTAATTGTTCAAATGAAAAACAGAACACATTTTCAGGGCAAGAACATGTGTCCATATGAAACTCACATTCTGAAACATTACGCTTTTTAGTTTTGGAGTAAGGAAAATGTAAGTTAGAAATCAATTATGTTTTTGAGACTCCGTTCTGCTGTGTCTTAATAGAAAGTTCATCTGACTGTCAAACTATGGTCATGAAGATCAAGGGAGCTCATCGAAACACAAATCAAATATTTTGTGCTGTTACTATATTTAGCCCTGATAAATAGGACTGCATATAGCAAAAAAACATTTGCTCACCAGCATTAACCCCCCCCCTCAAGCTACACGAGAGTCACTGCAAGGATGGATATAGCTCCAGAGCAGCAAGCTCTCAATTCATCTTTGGATGTAAATGTCCTAAATATAGGGCTGTCCTGTTTGGAGTAGGAATCTATATGAAGCTAGAGCTATATGACTGTAGCCAGTATATTTCCTCAAGCTGTGGCAATGTATGTTCAACTGTTAATTATAAAATTATTACCAACTACATTTTATTATACCTTATGACTTGGCATTTTCAAGGGTCTCTTTGATAATGTAAAAAAATTCTGGGGTGCGTGGGGACCCTATACAGCAATTGATAATGTAAAATAGCTAGGTTCCCGACGATCTTAAGGTAAGCAAGATGCTATTAATCTGATCATGTATTGTGTATATAAGGGGATCTAATAGAGATATAAATACAGACAGATTTTGTGGCAGTAAGTAGACTGATGTGATTGCATGTCTATGGAAAGTTCATGTGAAAAAGCAATCAGACTTGTGACATTTTAATATGAAACACAGTATGATATATCCTCTACCATAATATAATATATAATATATATATATATATATATATAATATAATATATATCAACAATTTTCAACGGTAGTTTTAGGAAAAGCAGACTAAAACATGAATTTAAATAAATATTTTGTAGATGGGTTAAATCTGTTCTAACGGGGAGGCCGATTCAGTAATAGCGCCAGGTAGCGACAGATGAGCGCCTGAAGTGCGGCGCTATGAGCGCCGCTAGCGTACGCCACGAACGCCTGTGATTCGCTATAGCAGGCCTCCTCAGTCGCTATCTGGCGTTGTTGGGAAGAATGCCTACATTGGTGAATATGATGTTTCTGATCTGCTTTATAGGCGCTGTAGTTTTTTCACACGCTATTCAAGACAGCGCCTGAGCGTTGGTTTGCTGTTGGATTGAAATCAATGTTATGACCTTCAGTAGTAAACACATTGCACCATGTTTCTTGGTTTATATTTTTTTTATTTTTTTTGTGTTTTTGGCTTCAAAGAAAAAATTAAACAAATGTGGCTTTCTCTTCATGGTGCCTACAAAATAAGAAAAAGTGTAGTTAGTTTTTATTTTTAAATTTGGTTTGTAGCATTTAATTTCATTTTTTTTTTTTTTTTTTTAGGGTCAATTGTTGTCAACTTGCACAACACCCCTAATTGTTATGTGGGTCAACTTTCACACCTCCCCTTATAGTGGTTTTGGTCAACTTACACCCCCCCCCTTATACTGCTTTAGGTCAACTTGCACCCCCCCCCCTTATAGTGGTTTTGGTTAACTTACAACCCCCCCTTATACTGCTTTTGGTCAACTTACACCCCCCCCCTTATACTGCTTTTGGTCAACTTACACCCCCCCCCCATAGGGGTTTTGGTCAACTTACACCCCCCCCTTATAGTGGTTTGGGTCAACTTACACCCCCCCTATACTGCTTTTGGTCAACTTACACCCCCCCTATAGTGGTTTTGGTCAACTTACACCCCCCCCTTATACCGCTTTAGGTCAACTTACACACCCCCCCTTATAGTGGTTTGGGTCAACTTACACCCCCCCCCCCTTATACTGCTTTTGGTCAACTTACACACCTCCCCTTATAGTGGTTTGGGTCAACTTTCACCCCCCCCTTATGATTGGCTCCAACAAATAGTTCCCCTGTAGTGCAGTACTTGTATTATAGTGAAGTTGAGGTAGCTTACCGAGAAAAACGAAGTGATCATGCTTTCCCTTAGCTCAAATCCAGTCTGGGTGTCCTCACTCGTTTCTGCGGCCATGTTGGGGACTTCTGGCACCAGTGCTGTTTCTTCAGGGCGTTGTATTCTGTGGCATATGCAAATATTGTGTAGCACACAGCATGCGAGGATAATTTTGGAGACCTTTTGTGGGCTGTACAACATTTCTCCTCCTGGGCGTGCCAAACACAGAAAGCGCGCTTTCAGCAGTCCAATGGTTCTTTCCACAATGCTTCTGGTTTTGCGATGTGCTGCATTGTAGCGTAGTTGGGCAGAGGTCTGTGGGTTTCTGACCGGAGTCATGACCCACGTTCTCTGCCCGTATCCCTTATCCGCTGTGGAATAAACACAATGAGAGAGACAGCAATTAGTACTAGTACATGTTATTTTTTCAAAAATTTGAAATTTAGCTTACTAGGCCACATTTTTTTCAACAAATACTTTGTCATGGTTAGTTATTTACCCAGTAGCCAGCCAGGTGGCATTTCATTGTTTTCAAACTTCCGCCACAGGACTGACTGCTGAAGCACGTAAGAGTCGTGGCATGAGCCGGGGAAGCCAGATCTCACGGCCCGCAGCTTCATGTCATGGTCACAGACCACCATGACATTCATGGAATGGTATTGCTTCCTATTTCTATAATGCAGCTCCTGTGCACGGGGAGGGCAGAAAGGGATATGTGTACCATCCACGCACCCTAGCACATTCGGAATCCCTCCCATGCGATAGAATGCATGTTTGATTTGGGCAACCTCATCCGCATCCTCAGGAAATTTGATGTAAACAGGGATAAGGTCACAAATAGCCAGTACTACCTGAATAAATATGCGGCTCATTGTAGCCTGGCTGATCCCGCTGAGGAGGGCAGAGGTTGCCTGGAAATTCCCTCGTGCCACAATATTAAGCGTGGCACATAGGCGTACTATGCCTGGAATGGATTGGGTGCGTTTGGTGGATGGATCGATTTTGGTCTTAATCTGATCATATAGGGACTGTAGTGCTGCATGATTCAGACGAAAGCGGCTTCTGATCTGCTCGTCACTTAAATCCCACACTGAAAGACGGAGGCCAAAGGATCGGGGTGCCCTAAGCCTCACAGCACCCTCCTCCCTGGCCTCCTGTTCTTCCAGCATTCTACCACATCCATACACCCATAACCCATACATCACCCTCTTATCCATCTCACACTCACTGACCTGAAATCCAAATGAAGGCAAAACAAAATAAATCAACAAACACACCACACACACAAGCACAACAATGCAGCTCACCACAAAACCAGATCTATAGTGGTCAGAACCACCAGACTGCTGAAAGTGTGCTTTCTAAGTTAGGCACAACCAAGAGGGGATTTGCTGCACAACCCACAAAAGGCCCCAAAATCAATCCTCACTTGCTGTATGCTACACAATATTAGCATATGCCAACAAAATAAATCTCCTAAAGAAACAGCACTGATGTCAGAAATCACCCAACAAGCCACAGAGAGTAAGGCCCAAACCCAGCCAGACAGTAAAATGAGCTAAGGGAACAAAGCACCACACCACAGCCTTTGCCACAGTGTAACAATACAAGAAGGTTGTCAAATAAAGCCATTTATACTTAACTTTGGGAAAGGACAGGTCCGCTTTGCTGCCTTTTGCGTTGCTATGCTATTTCCTGTCTGCAATTAGGTGACCCAGGTGTGCTAGAAACGGTTTGCGCATGCGTACGCTAAAACATACTAGCGTACGTGAGCAGATACTTGCGTGCTTTAGCGGACATGTTTGAACATTCCGTTTGGGACCAATCAAAGGTAAGCTGCTCTCAAATTAAATAGCCGTTTGTCGAGCCACATTTAACAAGTGTTTAATATACCTGATTACATTGTTGTCTTTGGTTGTGTTGTTTGCATAATGAGGTCTCTAATTAGTTAATTGGCTTCCACACATGCTTCAAACAAACAGCAGTCATTGCAGTGTAGCTGTTGCTACAAGCACCTGGGCAGTATGTGTGAAGCAATTAAGTGGACCTGTTTGTGATTGGTTGTTAGAGCACATAAAACCTGCCATCCCCCAAAAGATCTTGTTGCCATTCTGTAGTTTGTATGCGTGCTTGTGTGTGGGCTAGTGGTGTGTGTGCAGCTACAGGATGGAGCCAAATTCCGGACATCTGCCGGCCACAGCTGGGCCAAGTAGGAGTGTGTTGGGTGCTGTGCGCAGACCTCCCTTAAGGAAAAGGGCCCAGGCCGAAGGTGAGCCTGCACCCAAGGCCAGGCGCCCATTTGCCAAGAGGGAGCCAGAATTTAATTTGGCGGATAACAATACTCTTGTGCGTCTTACCCTGGCAAAATGGGAGCTCATCTTTGGCTCCCAAAGCCAGTCTATAGGCAAGCAAGAAAGGAGCAAATTGTGGGATGCCATTGTTGAGGAGCTTACTAGCAGTGCTCAATACCCACGTAGTGGCCCATCCTGCAAGAAACGCTTCTACACTTTGAAAAGGGCTCTTATGCAAAAGATGAAGCATGATCTTGAGGTCGAGAGTGGGACCATCCAGGGTCCAAAGAGTACCTACAGGCCATATGAGGAGATGCTGAAGTGCAAAATTCCCCTCGTTCGGCTGCAGGGTGTGGATGCTGGGGATGCCACCACAGGTTGGGCAGAAGGTACATCTTTTTACAAATTTTTTTCCGGGTGATGTTAATGTATGTGATTTGCTTTGTCTCTTTCTGGCCAACTAACAGTAGGACATGTGAACTAGGACATTATACCTCATAAATGTTTTACTTTCCTGTCTGTTGCTTTATGCATAGGTGCACATGGTGATGTCCATGAATCGGGGGAGGAGGACACCCCAACTCCTGGCCTTCAACCAACCTCAAGCCTAACCCAGTCTGCCATTGAAGGTATTCATCACAAATTAATGGGATGGTTTGTTTACAATAAATGGGTGTGGGAGCACCTCAAACAATAGTTCTTAACACATTTTAGGTTTATTAATATGGGCCTGGGAACTAATTTCACGCCCAGTTTAACCCTCTCATCAACTAAATAACAAGGCCCAAACATGTGTAGCTATGTGGGAAGCCAGAGATGTTTTGGCATATATCTGCAGATACAAGTGGAAGCCACACTGGGCCGCAAAGGCACTCTGTGTTTAGTGGTTTCCCTACTCTTAAATCTGACTGCACAAAGTTGGGACATGCAATGCTGAATAATGGAATCTCTAGTTGTCAGGCCCGGCGTCATCTGACTTTTGGTGTGTAAATATTTGTGATTGAGCTGCTCACACACACCTTGATTCATGGTTTATTTGGTGCCACACATTACCAATGCCTAAATCCTTAATTTGCTTTTGGATAGCTGCACCCCCATTGGCACCAGCATCTCCTCAGGAGCCAAGCTACTCTTTGGATGCCGGTAAGTGCATGTGTCAACCTTGCTGGAGCCGCTTTAACACAAGTGCATGTCTTTCATTTTGTTTTTTTCTTTGTAGGCCAAGTCACTGCTTCATCTTTGGACACCACTTCTTATGTTGCAGGTCAACAGGACCCTGTTGGTGTGTATTGCCAAAAACACTGTATCCTTTATGCTGCTTATGTTACACTGGGTCTATTTTGTTCCTCTAATAATCTACATGTTTTCAATGTCAACTTGAAGATGGCTATTTAGAGTGGATTTGCCATCCCCATGCTCATTAGTCAACTGTTTTGCGTGATTTCAATGCATTTTGTTGGTATATTAAAAGACAAACATTCACCAGAGTAGTGTTGTGAATATTTATAGACATTCATTGTGTATTTTAGTTTGCCGGAATCCCGGAAAGGGCCCTTCAACGTGAGGCTGCTAGAGATGAGGGTAAGTTGGGTTTGCTTTATTATCTAGTAAGGATGTTTGTGAACCTTTTATTAGAATTTATTAGTCCAACTTGTGTTTAAACATTGAATTTTCAAGGGCAAAGCTCGAGTGAGGGACTAACTCTGGACATCTGTGAGATGGCGGGTATGTGAAATTTGAGTTATGTGACTGTTAGTGTTTGGGCCAATGATTGCCTACTCTTCCTCTTACATACATGTTGGCAATCTGAGTTGGCAAGTTACATTTTGGCTATTGTGAAATCTAGCACTTTGTCGAGGTATGGCCTCGATAGTCTACCCATCTAAAAATTTACTAATCTCAACTGACCTACTAACATGACTTTCCTGTTTAGCATATGCCAGCTTGCCCCATCTCTCAGATGTGGATTTGCCCCTTTCTGGCAGCCAGATCCCAGAAATACTTAGGGCGGACGACACTGAGGTAACATGGATGATTTTTGGGAACACTAACCACATTGACATGTTGGTGGGTAGTCCAGGAACCACCATGTAACCTGTTTTGTTTTTTTGCCAGGAGGCCATACCGGATTCCCAAGCTGTGTCGTCTGCCCATGTGCCATGTGGACAAGCTACAGAGGCACAAGCAACGGTAAGTTTGACTTTTACACTTTGGGTAAAGGATCGGGAGGGGCATACCTGCATTGTTTAAGCTTCACTACAATCTTTTGTTTGGTTTTTTTAGGCTGAACACCCAAGAAGAGGAGTTGGTGCACCCACAAGTGCTGATTTCTATGAGCTAGGGGTCCGGATGCTGGAGGACTACAGTCACCAACAGCCACGTGATGGAACTAGTGAGCGCATTGCGGCGTTGGAAAATCAGGGGCTGGTGTATCGGCAACAAATTGAGGACCTGCAGCGCCAGCTCCATGACATGCAAAATCAGCAGCAATCAGAAAACAACACGAATGGCACATGCCATGGAGCAAGCTGTAGAGCGCCAGGACCAAACTTTGTTGTTGATCCATCAGCTGATACAACAGCAGTCTATATTTTTTACTGCACTGTTGTCCCCCAACACCACCCCTAGCAATGACTCACAACCTCCTCCAAGGCCACCAAGCCAAGAATTTTGATTTATTTTGTTTCTTGGAATATTTTTGTTCAATAAATTTTAGTAACCCACCTCAAAATAGTGTTTTTGAAAAGACATAGCTACTAACACAGTCAGGGATGAGTCTCTAGATCTAGATATGTACATGTAGCCAGAAATGTATGACACACATTGTTGGGCATATATTACTATGGTTTACACATTAAATGGCTACAAAGTTAACCAAAAAATAACCAAATAATGGGTTGCTAGACACTTAAAC
This sequence comes from Gastrophryne carolinensis, assembly GCA_027917425.1. NCBI lineage: Eukaryota > Metazoa > Chordata > Amphibia > Anura > Microhylidae > Gastrophryne > Gastrophryne carolinensis. Next base: position 116,783,255 of record CM051234.1, read on the forward strand.
TATGATTGATAAGGCACAACACACTGTAATTAGAAAAATAGAAAACATTTATTATGGCTCAAGGCGGCCAACATGGCCAACATTCCACCGCACAGCGACAAAACCATACCCCCCACCCTAACGATGCCTCTTCTTGCCCAGCAGCATAAGGTGTGTCCGACGGACATACTGCCACAGTCTGCGATGCTCCGTTTCACAAGCTGTAGAGAGTATAAAAAAAATATTAAACACATATAATGTGATCTCAACATACACAGATGTAGCAATGTAATGAAATTGCCTCAAATTATCTGAGCCACACATTCCCATTGTTGTAAACTGTGCCCTTATGTGTTACCATTATATGAGTACTCGTGCCTGCCTTACATGTGGCTACAACATCCCAAGCATGCATTTACTATGAACTCTTGGGAATAAATTAAGGGATAAGTCCCAGTGTGCACATTTATTTGGTTATTTACAGCAAAACATCAGGGCCTAAGTCCTAACGATTAAACTGCTTGGGCCAAGCATATTACAGTTCACCACCTTAGCAGCCCAATTTGTTTGTTCTCCAAACACATTTTAACACTACGTATAAAAAACAAGAATGTGAGCCAACAATCAAGCATGCAGACATGCATTTAGGATTGTAGGACATGTAATCACATGTAACCTAGATGTGTGCTTAGAAAAGACATAGGTACATTGTCAATTTATAAAGAATTTACAATAAGACATAGGTGTCCAAAGTCTTTAGCCATATGAAGTGGGATGTACTCACCATCGCAGCTGTGGCTGAGGCCCATGCTGCTGGACGTCCCGGGAGCTGGGGTGGGGAGTATGGTCACCGGCTCCATCTGCGTGGCAACATCTGTCAGGAGAAAGCAAAAGAGCAAAAAAATATTAGTTGGGCAATGACACATGAAGATTTGACATCCATGTGTTTCGGGAGTCTGGAAAAAAAAATGCTTGCATGGTTACACACATGTTGTCAGACATTAGCATATTTCCTGGTCCATGAGTTAATGTAAATCATTTATGTGGGTAACATGGACACATCAAGATAATGTGCCAATAACCTTTAAAGTGCAATGCTAAGGCGTAATTTGAAGTTGAGTGTCGATTCTTACTTTGAGAGTGTGCAACATGTGTTAGCCGGACCAACTTACAAAAATAACACATTTGCTAGCCCCCATCATGGTGTGGGCTGAAACATAGGGGTGGTTGGCAGTTGGATTGCACTGTAGTGGGGTTTGTGATGTTAACTTAAATTAGAAAACCATCTTGTACTATGGACCAGGAAACATGTGTATGTTTAAGGAATGTCATAACATATGGAATGTGAGGGATAACAACAAACACTTACCACGACTATGCCCGCGGGCAAGAGCTGGCGCATAGCTGCTGGAGGTGGTGGCTCTATGATGCCCTAAAAACCAGATAACAAGGGCACAGGATTAGTGTTAAGTCACCAGGATCACCTGTAACAGACAAACAAGAATTAGAAATGCACTCACCAGGGGATGACCTGCCGCTGGTTTCCCAGGGAGGACTCTGAGGAGGAGGCATGGAGCCTCGACTCCTCACAATTGGCCCTGAAGATCCCAAACCACATGGGCCACCCTCCTCCCTCTCACTCCCAGATTCTCGAGGGAGTGTGGGTGAGTCCACTTCCACCTCCCCACTTGGACTCCCCACTTGAGAGTGGCCCACGGGGTTTGCGGACTCAGCAGAGTCCAATTGTGAGGAGCTGAGGCTCCACACTGCCCGCCCCCCAGCAGAACGCTCCTCTGGCGTCATCCCCTTCCTCCCCTGGGTCCTCTAGATTTGACTGGTGAGAGGGCCCCTCCACTCTGCTGCGGGGGAAGAAAACGCTTCCCACGTTTGCCCAGGGGAGGACGCTTATCTGTGTAAATGGGGGCGAAAAAAATGACAACTTTAAAACCTAGAATGTTTAAAAAAAAAAAAAAACTAAGACTAATAAGCATAAATAACAAGCTATATGGTTGCACAGCATAAATGCAACGTATACTTACTTTGACCACCTGGCCATTCACCCGAGGATCCACCCTTTTGCGATGTAATTTGGGGGGTGCAGGGGATGTTGAGGGACCAGGGGAGACAGGGGGAGGAGGGGGGGAAGGGATTGGGGAGGAAGAATCGGAGGTGTAGCTGGGGAGGGGGACAGCTCTGCGTCTGGGCCGCATGGTGAATCCTCAGAGGTGGAAACCGGAAGTTGCAAAACGAAAGTAAAAGTAAAAAATAAACAAACACGCATCGCTAAAATACGCTGGAATATGCTTAGCAATTGAATACGCTTAGCAATTCGCTAGGGTACGCAACATCACAATAACGTATAGCGCCGAGTCAGCGCCGGCCGTGTCTGCTGCATATTCAGCAACAGCGACTGGGGGGCGTGACGTGTGAAATAGCGAACCAAAACCAAACACACATTTATGAACTTCATAGCACCGCCTGCTACACACAGCGACTCGGCATAGCGACTGGGCCTCGCTGCTATACCACGGATTCATCAAAGACATTACTCTCATAGAGCGTGGGCGCTGTTGTTCGGTGACTGCGGCACAGAGCGCCTGTAACGCTTTAACAAAAAAGATAGTTTGGGGGTTAGACACCTTCGAAAATGCAAACAATAACAGAAATGACATTGGGAGAGTGCTGTGATTTGGACATCCAAGTGACACAGTCCTAATTTAATCTTTAAAAAAAACAAACAAACCAAAGCATTACAGAAAAATCCAAAATTATGTTTTATGCATGACAGAGATTATTTAAAAACCAAAAAAAAATAAGAAAGCCAAAAAACACAAAAACAATGTCTGCCATTGAAGTGTATGGGAGAGCGCCGGGTAGCGAGAGGTAATACCTTGCGCTGTGCAAGGCACAACACTGGCGCTGTTCGCTATGGTTGAAAATTTGATGAATCTTCCGCTACATGGCGCTATTCCAGTCGCTACACAGATTTCGGATGATAAATGTGCTATTGTGTGCCGGGTCCGGCGTTGACCAGCGTTCATCCGTCGCTAGTTAGCGCTACCTCCCGCTAACCAGGCGCTGCCTGACGCTATCTCTTGTTAAATAAGGGCCTTAGGTGTGGACCTAGGTGGAGAAGAGATTAGTGTAGGTGCGCTGTGGATAAAATGGCAGGTTAAAAGGGAGAGTAAATAAAGGGTTAATGTTCTCCTCAATCCTGTGAGGAAAAATAGTTTAGTGTATATACATAAAAGTATGAATAAACAAATGCAATAGTATTACCAAAGTGAAGTTTTGTTTGAGGGGGTGTTTCCACCTTTTAATTAAATCAGAAACAACTGGCAGGCTGATTCATCATTAGCGGCAGGTAGCGACAGATGAGCGTCTGTAGCAGGCATTTTCAGAGGGCCCGCTAGTAGTCGCAGTGCTCGGCCGTGAGTCGCTACTTTATAGCGACTCAGTCGCTGTTCAGTAATGTTGAATACATTGTGAGGAGTCGCTATTTGACCAGTACAGCGCTGTATGGGAGCGCATGTTAGCGACTGCTCATAGCGACCGACTCACACCATATTCAGCAAAAAAACTGCCTCACAAATCTCTGGCGCTGAAAAATACTTGTTTGTAGCCCAGAGCGCAGGAGGCGGTGTGTTTAAAGTCTGTTTTCAAGTATCTATCAACTAGTAACAAAGCGAAAACATATGGAATTACATTGTAGCAACATTGTAACATGAACACTTTAATGCCAGACCTGTAATGTCATTTCGGAGGAAAAATATAAAAAAAGAAAAAAATATGAAAAAACTGCTATTTCAATGCCAGAAGAGGTCACAGAATTATTTGTGATTTAAAAAAAAAAAAAAAAAAAAAAAGAAAACCCCGTTTAAAGAGAAGAAAAGCATTGTCCATTGAAATGTATGGGAGAGCGTCAGTTAGCGAGAGGTCATACCTAGTGCTGTGCAAGGCTGAACGCTGACGCTGTTCGCTGAGGCTGTGAAAATGATGAATCAGACGCTACATGGCGCTATCCCAGTTGCTAAACAGATTCTGCTTGATAAATGTGTAATTGCGTGCCGTGTCCGGTGTTCACCAGTCGCTACCTGTCGCTACCTGTCATTAACCAGCCACTACCTGATGCTATCCCTTCTTAAATAAGGGCCTAGGTATCATTGCCTCTGACTAATTAGGCCTCAAAAATTGTTGGAATTTTTAATCTTGCTGTCTGAGGGATTTCTCCTCTCAGGTAGCGTTATACAGATTGGTCAGTGTTGATTACACTTAGAGATGAGCGAACTTTTGAAAAATTCGATTCGACTGATTCGCCGAATTTTCCGACAAAAATCGTTTCGAATTTATTCGCGACGAATCGCTATTAAAAACGGCTATTTCTGAGCCTCCTAGAGCCTCAATAGGGTTGTAAACCATTTTGCCTTGCTGTAACACGCATAGGATGCGTGCTGGGTTAGTTAAATAATACTGTAAATAAATATCACATGCAGATCAGAGGCATCGCTAATAGAATCGCAGAGCGGCACAATTGCAGAGGATTGAAGTGGCATCACTATGAGGGGCAGGAGCCCAAACATTGCTTTAAAGAGACACTGGAGTTGGCAGCAGCAGGAGCCCAAAAATTGGATGAATCACACCCTGGAGTTGGCAGCAGCAGCAGGAGCCCAAACATTACTTTAAAGAGACACAGGGGTTGGCTTCAGGAGCCCAAAAATTGGATGAATCACACCCTGGAGTTGGCAGCAGCAGCAGCAGGAGCCCAAACATTACTTTAAAGAGACACTGGGGTTGGCTTCAGGAGCCCAAAAATTGGATGAATCACACCCTGGAGTTGGCAGCAGCAGCAGCAGCAGGAGCCCAAACATTACTTTAAAGAGACACTGGAGTTGGCTTCAGGAGCCCAAAAATTGGATGAATCACACCCTGGAGTTGGCAGCAGCAGCAGGAGCCCAAACATTACTTTAAAGAGACACTGGGGTTGGCTTCAGGAGCCCAAAAATTGGATGAATCACACCCTGGAGTTGGCAGCAGCAGCAGCAGGAGCCCAAACATTACTTTAAAGAGACACTGGAGTTGGCTTCAGGAGCCCAAAAATTGGATGAATCACACCCTGGAGTTGGCAGCTGCAGCAGCAGGAGCCCAAACATTACTTTAAAGAGACACTGGGGTTGGCAGCAGGAGCCCTAAATTTGGATGAATCACACCCTGAAGTTGGCAGCAGCAGCAGCAGGAGCCCAAACATTACTTTAAAGAGACACTGGAGTTGGCTTCAGGAGCCCAAAAATTGGATGAATCACACCCTGGAGTTGGCAGCAGCAGCAGGAGCCCAAACATTACTTTAAAGAGACACTGGGGTTGGCTTCAGGAGCCCAAAAATTGGATGAATCACACCCTGGAGTTGGCAGCAGCAGCAGCAGGAGCCCAAATATTACTTTAAAGAGACACTGGGGTTGGCAGCAGGAGCCCAAAAATTGGATGAATCACACCCTGGAGTTGGCAGCAGCAGCAGCAGCAGCAGGAGCCCAAACATTACTTTAAAGAGACACTGGGGTTGGCAGCAGGAGCCCAAAGATTGGATGAATCACACCCTGGAGTTGGCAGCAGCAGCAGGAGCCCGAACATTACTTTAAAGAGACACTGGGGTTGGCTTCAGGAGCCCAAAAATTGGATGATTCACACCCTGGAGTTGGCAGCAGCAGCAGCAGGAGCCCAAACATTACTTTAAAGAGACACTGGAGTTGGCTTCAGGAGCCCAAAAATTGGATGAATCACACCCTGGAGTTGGCAGCTACAGTAGCAGGAGCCCAAACATTACTTTAAAGAGACACTGGGGTTGGCAGCAGGAGCCCTACATTTGGATGAATCACACCCTGGAGTTGGCAGCAGCAGCAGCAGCAGCAGGACCCCAAACATTACTTTAAAAAGACACTGGAGTTGGCTTCAGGAGCCCAAAAATTGGATGAATCACACCCTGGAGTTGGCAGCAGCAGCAGGAGCCCAAACATTACTTTAAAGAGACACTGGGGTTGGCAGCAGGAGCCCAAAAATTGGATGAATCACACCCTGGAGTTGGCAGCAGCAGGAGCCCAAACATTACTTTAAAGAGACACTGGGGTTGGCTTCAGGAGCCCAAACATTGGATGAATCACACCCTGGAGTTGGCAGCAGCAGCAGCAGGAGCCCAAACATTACTTTAAAGAGACACTGGGGTTGGCAGCAGGAGCCCAAAAATTGGATGATTCACACCCTGGAGTTGGCAGCAGCAGGAACCCAAACATTACTTTAAAGAGACACTGGGGTTTGCAGCAGGAGCCCAAAGATTGGATGAATCACACCCTGGAGTTGGCAGCAGCAGCAGGAGCCCGAACATTACTTTAAAGAGACACTGGGGTTGGCTTCAGGAGCCCAAAAATTGGATGATTCACACCCTGGAGTTGGCAGCAGCAGGAGCCCAAATATTACTTTAAAGAGACACTGGAGTTGGCTTCAGGAGCCCAGAAATTGGATGAATCACACCCTGGAGTTGGCTGCAGCAGCAGGAGCCCAAACATTACTTTAAAGAGACACTGGGGTTGGCTTCAGGAGCCCAAAAATTGGATGAATCACACCCTGGAGTTGGCAGCAGCAGCAGCAGGAGCCCAAATATTACTTTAAAGAGACACTGGGGTTGGCTTTAGGAGCCCAAAAATTGGATGAATCACACCCTGGAGTTGGCAGCAGCAGGAGCCCAAAAATTGGCCTAAAGTCATAAATATGTTTTGCACCATTTGGAAAGTGTAAAACGTGGCACCATGCTGAATCTAGTCGCATGGTGGGTGGAAATCCTGGCTGATCCATCCCTGATTCATTTTGACAAAGGTGAGTCTCTCCACATTTTTAGTTGACAGACGAGTTCTCCTCGCCGTAACTATGGCCCCCGCCGCACTAAACACCCGCTCAGATGGCACGCTACTTGCTGGGCAGGACAGCTTTTCCAGGGCAAACTCTGCTAGTTGCGGCCACAAATCAAGTTTGGCTGCCCAGAAGTCCAGCGGATCCTCAAGGTGTGTTGGCATGGTCATGTCAAAGTATGACATGACCTGCTGGTTTAGGTCCTGCTCCAGGTCTTCCTGCTGCTCATGAGTAGCCTCACTATGCGGGTGTAGAAAGCTACTCATTAGCGACTGAAGACTGAGGCTGCTGCTGATGGAGCTGCTGCTGCTGCTCCTGCCAACCCCCCCAGCAGCCATGACAGTGGAAGGTGAGCGCAGAGGTCCCCTCGAGTCAGACCTGCGAGAGTATGGACCATGGCGCAGATAGGCATCGGCCAACTGCCTACGTAGAATGTCTTTGTAGTAGTTCAGTTTGTCCTCCCTCTCGGTGGGTTTAAAAAATGCCCCCATTTTGTGCCGGAAGCGAGGGTCCAATAAGGTGGACAGCCAGAAGTCATCCCGCCGACAGATGTAAAACAATTCTGGGGTCACTACGCAAGCACGTAAGCATGCTTCCTGCCATTTGCGCAAGTGACTCGGATGGACTACCTGTCTCCATCTCCACTGCATACTGCCACGGTGTGCCCGGGTCCTCTGTCTCGCCTTCCTCAAAAACGTCTAGCTCCTCTGGCTGCTCCTGCTCCTCCTCTCCTGTCCGCTGACTAGATAAACCAGCCATTTCGCCAAGCCTAAACTGTGTTTCGCTGGGCAACTCCTCCTCCTCTTCCTCCTCCTCCTCCAGTTCAGCTCCAACGGGGTTCATGTGGCCGTAAGATGTAAACGCCATGTCTCCAGTGCCCTTACCAGCCATGGTTTCCAACATGTGCTGTAGAACATGAAGCAGTGGAATCACGTCGTTCATCCCGTAATCCTGCCGACTGACAAATAAAGTGGCTTCCTCAAAGGGCCTGAGCAAACGGCAGGTGTCACGTATGAGCTGCCACTGGTTGACATTGAAGTTACACAGGGGAGTCCCCCTATCTGCTTGGATCATCAGGAAATCCGTGATGGCTTTTCTCTGTTCATATAATCGGTCCAACATGTGAAGGGTGGAATTCCAACGGGTGGAAACATCGCAAATCAGACTATATTGGGGGATACCGTTCTGACACTGTAGCTCAAGAAGGGTGTGTTTGGCGGTGTATGAGTGGCTGAAGTGCATGCATAGTTTCCTTGAAGTTGTTAGGATGTCTTGCAGATGGGGGGAACACTTCAGAAACCGCTTGACAACCAGACGTGAGCCATGCAGGGGGCATGGGTCAGGCTTCCTTGGCGCAACGCAGACAAAATGTTCTTCCCATTGTTGGTAACCATGATTCCCATTTTAAGTTTTCTTGGAGTAAGCCATGTTTGGATTTCCTGATTAATAAATTCAAGCAGTTCCTCCCCTGTGTGACTCCGTTCGCCAAGACAAACCATGTGAAGCACTGCGTGACACCTCCGTGCCCTGCACACATGGTAGACTGGAGGGGCACTGAGACTTGAGCCTACAGTGGAGGGTGAGGAGATGGCGGAGGATGAGGAGGCCGAGTCGCACAGTGTCACAGGCCCAACGGGCAGGAAACGCGGAGGCCGAAGCGGCGTGACCTGTCCAAGTTGCTGCTGCAAAGGGACCACATTCACCCAGTGGGCCGTAAATGACATGTACTGTCCCTGACCGTAGTTACAGCTCCAGACGTCGGCGCTGCCATGCACTTTGCTACACACCAACAGGCTCAAGGACTGGCCCACCTTCTGTTCAACAAAAGTGTGCAGCGCTGGTACTGCCTTCTTGGCAAAGAAATGACGGCTTGGGACTCTCCACCTCGGCTCGGCACAAGCCATCAGTTCTCTGAAAGGTGCAGAGTCCACCACCTGAAAAGGGAGCGACTGCAGCACCAGCAACTTGGACAGGAGCACATTCAGCTTCTGCACCGTAGGATGAGTGGGCGCATACTGCTGTCTCTTGGACATGGCTTCGCTGATGGATTGCTGGCGGGATGCATGACTTAGAGGAGGAGGAGGAGGAGCAGGAGCGACAGAGGATGGGTATGACGTACAGCTGCCTTCGGCTGAGGTGCTGGAGCCTTGGCTGGCAGAAATTGGGAGCGGCGTGCCACTCGGTGAGGAAGCAGTCTGGCCCACCTCTCCGGAGCCTAGGTTCTCCCAGGCCGCTTTATGGTGACGCTGCATATGTTGACGCAGGGCCGTGGTGCCAACATTTGGACCCTGGCCACGCTTCACCTTCTGCCTACATATCTTGCATGTGGCCATGTTAACCTCCTGCGGATGCTTCAGGAAAAACTGCCCCACTGCCGAGTAGCTACTTTTCCCACCAACAGGCCTCACTGATTCGCTGCTATTGTCGCCAACTCCAGGAACCCCTGCCCCACTACCTCCCGATAAGGTAGCCTGCCGCGCAGCAGGTGCTCTACCCTGGCCCCGGCCCTGTTTGGCTCCAGGCTTTACAATTGTGCCCCCATGCTGCCTGCCAACCATGCTGCTAACACCTTGCTGCCTGAGCTGCTGACTCCGGGGCAACCTGCGCCCCTCTTCTCCTGATGATGTCGATGAAGCCCCTTCTGCACCCGGCTCCCAAGTGCGATCGGCTTTATCGTCATCATCATTATCACCGAGTTGTGGCTGTACGTCACTGATGTTCGTGGATTCGTCAACAGTGTCTGGCGCAGGAGCTGGAACGCTCGCAGCACCCACGACACTGTCCACATCACTATTTGTCTGCCTAGCTAAAGAAGCCACCTCCATTTCTTGGCTGGGCAGTAGCTGCTGACTGTCCTCTATCTGATCGTCCTCCTCACTAAAGAGTGGATCTGAACCCAAAGCATAGGATACGTCGCTGGGGGAGGGAACGGCATAGGACAGAGGCAATGGGAGGACAGGGACTGCTCTCGGGGCATGCCAACTCAGGGTTGTGTCAGAGGAACCTACCGACCCTAGACTGGGGGTCTCAGACGTAAGTTGTGATGATGTTGTTGATGAGCGCGTTAACCAATCTACCACGGCAGATGCGTTACTGGTGGAGACCCGACCGCTAGCAGATACTGGCAGATTAGGTCTCTCAGCGTGACTCCTGCTGCTACTGGCCCCCAGTCTGCTGCGACCTCTGCCTGCGGAATCTTGGCCTCTGCCACTCCTCTTTTCACTTCCAGGCACTTGTCTGCCCGACATAGTCTAACTGGCGTGGTAGTAGGTGATATTTTAAGAACCCCCAGGCAGCGGTGGGTCTATATGAAACAGAATATAATGCACACCAAAAGTGAGCAGTAACACTCAGCCTCCAACAGGCCTGCTTAGTGTAAATAAGAGAGCTGCTTAGTGTAAATAAAGAGGGGTATGGTATGTTACAGAATGGGATGCCCCAACAGCAGAGCACCTGGGAGCAGTATTACTATGCACAGCAAAAGTGTCTTTATCAGGCCAAATAACTTTTAGAATAAGTGCAAAGGGTTATAGTAAATAGAGGCTGGTGTAGTCACAGAATGGGATGCCCCAACCGGAGTGAACCTGGGAGCAGTAGTACTATGCACAGCAAAAGTGTCTTTATCAGGCCAAATTACTTTTAGAATAAGTGCAAAGGGTTATAGTAAATAGAGGCTGGTGTAGTCACAGAATGGGATGCCCCAACCGGAGTGCACCTGGGAGCAGTAGTACTATGCAAAGCAAAAGTGTCTTTGTCAGGCCAAATTACTTTCAGAATAAGTGCAAAGGGTTATAGTAAATAGAGGCTGGTGTAGTCACAGAATGGGATGCCCCAACCGGAGGGCACCTGGGAGCAGTAGTACTATGCACAGCAAAAGTGTCTTTATCAGGCCAAATTACTTTTAGAATAAGTGCAAAGGGTTATAGTAAATAGAGGCTGGTGTAGTCACAGAATGGGATGCCACAACCGCAGTGCACCTGGGAGCAGTAGTACTATGCACAGCAAAAGTGTCTTTATCAGGCCAAATTACTTTTAGAATAAGTGAAAAGGGTTATAGTAAATAGAGGCTGGTGTAGTCACAGAATGGGATGCCCCATCCGGAGTGCACCTGGGAGCAGTAGTACTATGCACAGCAAAAGTGTCTTTATCAGGCCAAATTACTTTTAGAATAAGTGCAAAGGGTTATAGTAAATAGAGGCTGGTGTAGTCACAGAATGGGATGCCCCAACCGGAGTGCACCTGGGAGCAGTAGTACTATGCACAGCAAAAGTGTCTTTATCAGGCCAAATTAATTTAGGATAAGTGCAAAGAGTTATAGTAAATAGAGGCTGGTGTAGTCACAGAATGGGATGCCCCAACCGGAGTGCACCTGGGAGCAGTAGTACTATGCACAGCAAAAGTGTCATTATCAGGCCAAATTACTTTTAGAATAAGTGCAAAGGGTTATAGTAAATAGAGGCTGGTGTAGTCACAGAATGGGATGTCCCAACAGCAGAGCCCCTGGGAGCAGTAGTACTTTGCACAGCAAAAGTGTCTTTATCAGGCCAAATTACTTTTAGAATAAGTGCAAAGGGTTATAGTAGATAGAGGCTGGTGTAGTCACAGAATGGGATGCCCCAACCGGAGTGCACCTGGGAGCAGTAGTACTATGCACAGCAAAAGTGTCTTTATCAGGCCAAATTACTTTTAGAATAAGTGCAAAGGGTTATAGTAAATAGAGGCTGGTGTAGTCACAAAAAGGGATGCCCCAACCGCAGTGCACCTGGGAGCAGTAGTACTATGCACAGCAAAAGTGTCTTTATCAGGCCAAATTACTTTTAGAATAAGTGCATAAAGGGTTATAGTAAATAGAGGCTGGTGTAGTCACAGAATGGGATGCCCCAACCGGAGTGCACCTGGGAGCAGTAGTACTATGCAAAGCAAAAGTGTCTTTGTCAGGCCAAATTACTTTCAGAATAAGTGCAAAGGGTTATAGTAAATAGAGGCTGGTGTAGTCACAGAATGGGATGCCCCAACCGGAGGGCACCTGGGAGCAGTAGTACTATGCACAGCAAAAGTGTCTTTATCAGGCCAAATTACTTTTAGAATAAGTGAAAAGGGTTATAGTAAATAGAGGCTGGTGTAGTCACAGAATGGGATGCCCCAACCGCAGTGCACCTGGGAGCAGTAGTACTATGCACAGCAAAAGTGTCTTTATCAGGCCAAATTACTTTTAGAATAAGTGCAAAGGGTTATAGTAAATAGAGGCTGGTGTAGTCACAGAATGGGATGCCCCAACCGGAGTGCACCTGGGAGCAGTAGTACTATGCACAGCAAAAGTGTCTTTATCAGGCCAAATTAATTTTAGAATAAGTGCAAAGAGTTATAGTAAATAGAGGCTGGTGTAGTCACAGAATGGGATGCCCCAACCGGAGTGCACCTGGGAGCAGTAGTACTATGCACAGCAAAAGTGTCTTTATCAGGCCAAATTACTTTTAGAATAAGTGCAAAGGGTTATAGTAAATAGAGGCTGGTGTAGTCACAGAATGGGATGCCCCAACCGCAGTGCACCTGGGAGCAGTAGTACTATGCACAGCAAAAGTGTCTTTATCAGGCCAAATTACTTTTAGAATAAGTGAAAAGGGTTATAGTAAATAGAGGCTGGTGTAGTCACAGAATGGGATGCCCCAACCGCAGTGCACCTGGGAGCAGTAGTACTATGCACATCAAAAGTGTCTTTATCAGGCCAAATTACTTTTAGAATAAGTGCAAAGGGTTATAGTGAATAGAGGCTGGTGTAGTCACAGAATGGGATGCCCCAACCGGAGTGCACCTGGGAGCAGTAGTACTATGCACAGCAAAAGTGTCTTTATCAGGCCAAATTACTTTTAGAATAAGTGCAAAGGGTTTTAGTAAATAGAGGCTGGTGTAGTCACAGAATGGGATGCCCCAACCGGAGTGCACCTGGGAGCAGTAGTACTATGCACAGCAAAAGTGTCTTTATCAGGCCAAATTACTTTTAGGATAAGTGCAAAGGGTTATAGTAGATAGAGGCTGGTGTAGTCACAGAATGGGATGCCACAACCGCAGTGCACCTGGGAGCAGTAGTACTATGCACAGCAAAAGTGTCTTTATTAGGCCAAATTACTTTTAGAATAAGTGCAAAGGGTTATAGTAAATAGAGGCTGGTGTAGTCACAGAATGGGATGCCCCAACCGGAGTGCACCTGGGAGCAGTAGTACTATGCACAGCAAAAGTGTCTTTATCAGGCCAAATTACTTTTAGAATAAGTGCAAAGGGTTATAGTGAATAGAGGCTGGTGTAGTCACAGAATGGGATGCCCCAACCGGAGTGCACCTGGGAGCAGTAGTACTATGCACAGCAAAAGTGTCTTTATCAGGCAAAATTACTTTTAGAATAAGTGCAAAGAGTTACAGTAGATAGAGGCTGGTGTAGTCACAGAATGGGATGCCACAACCGCAGTGCACCTGGGAGCAGTAGTACTATGCATAGCAAAAGTGTCTTTATCAGGCCAAATTACTTTTAGAATAAGTGCAAAGGGTTATAGTAAATAGAGGCTGGTGTAGTCACAGAATGGGATGCCCCAACCGGAGTGCACCTGGGAGCAGTAGTACTATGCACAGCAAAAGTGTCTTTATCAGGCCAAATTAATTTTAGAATAAGTGCAAAGAGTTATAGTAAATAGAGGCTGGTGTAGTCACAGAATGGGATGCCCCAACCGGAGTGCACCTGGGAGCAGTAGTACTATGCACAGCAAAAGTGTCTTTATCAGGCCAAATTACTTTTAGAATAAGTGCAAAGGGTTATAGTAAATAGAGGCTGGTGTAGTCACAGAATGGGATGCCCCAACCGCAGTGCACCTGGGAGCAGTAGTACTATGCACAGCAAAAGTGTCTTTATCAGACCAAATTACTTTTAGAATAAGTGAAAAGGGTTATAGTAAATAGAGGCTGGTGTAGTCACAGAATGGGATGCCCCAACCGCAGTACACCTGGGAGCAGTAGTACTATGCACAGCAAAAGTGTCTTTATCAGGCCAAATTACTTTTAGAATAAGTGCAAAGGGTTATAGTAAATAGAGGCTGGTGTAGTCACAGAATGGGATGCCCCAACCGGAGTGCACCTGGGAGCAGTAGTACTATGCACAGCAAAAGTGTCTTTATCAGGCCAAATTAATTTTAGAATAAGTGCAAAGAGTTATAGTAAATAGAGGCTGGTGTAGTCACAGAATGGGATGCCCCAACCGGAGTGCACCTGGGAGCAGTAGTACTATGCACAGCAAAAGCGTCTTTATCAGGCCAAATTACTTTTAGAATAAGTGCAAAGGGTTATAGTAAATAGAGGCTGGTGTAGTCACAGAATGGGATGCCCCAACCGCAGTGCACCTGGGAGCAGTAGTACTATGCACAGCAAAAGTGTCTTTATCAGGCCAAATTACTTTTAGAATAAGTGCAAAGGGTTTTAGTAAATAGAGGCTGGTGTAGTCACAGAATGGGATGCCCCAACCGGAGTGCACCTGGGAGCAGTAGTACTATGCACAGCAAAAGTGTCTTTATCAGGCCAAATTACTTTTAGGATAAGTGCAAAGGGTTATAGTAGATAGAGGCTGGTGTAGTCACAGAATGGGATGCCACAACCGCAGTGCACCTGGGAGCAGTAGTACTATGCACAGCAAAAGTGTCTTTATTAGGCCAAATTACTTTTAGAATAAGTGCAAAGGGTTATAGTAAATAGAGGCTGGTGTAGTCACAGAATGGGATGCCCCAACCGCAGTGCACCTGGGAGCAGTAGTACTATGCACAGCAAAAGTGTCTTTATCAGGCCAAATTAATTTTAGAATAAGTGCAAAGAGTTATAGTAAATAGAGGCTGGTGTAGTCACAGAATGGGATGCCCCAACCGGAGTGCACCTGGGAGCAGTAGTACTATGCACAGCAAAAGCGTCTTTATCAGGCCAAATTACTTTTAGAATAGGTGCAAAGGGTTATAGTAAATAGAGGCTGGTGTAGTCACAGAATGGGATGCCCCAACCGCAGTGCACCTGGGAGCAGTAGTACTATGCACAGCAAAAGTGTCTTTATCAGGCCAAATTACTTTTAGAATAAGTGCAAAGGGTTATAGTAAATAGAGGCTGGTGTAGTCACAGAATGGGATGCCCCAACCGCAGTGCACCTGGGAGCAGTAGTACTATGCACAGCAAAAGTGTCTTTATCAGGCCAAATTACTTTTAGAATAAGTGCAAAGGGTTATAGTAAATAGAGGCTGGTGTAGTCACAGAATGGGATGCCCCAACCGCAGTGCACCTGGGAGCAGTAGTACTATGCACAGCAAAAGTGTCTTTATCAGGCCAAATTACTTTTAGAATAAGTGCAAAGGGTTATAGTAAATAGAGGCTGGTGGAGTCACAGAATGGGATGCCACAACCGCAGTGCACCTGGGAGCAGTAGTACTATGCACAGCAAAAGTGTCTTTATCAGGCCAAATTACTTTTAGAATAAGTGCAAAGGGTTATAGTAAATAGAGGCTGGTGTAGTCACAGAATGGGATGCCCCAACCGCAGTGCACCTGGGAGCAGTAGTACTATGCACAGCAAAAGTGTCTTTATCAGGCCAAATTACTTTTAGAATAAGTGCAAAGGGTTATAGTGAATAGAGGCTGGTGTAGTCACAGAATGGGATGCCCCAACCGGAGTGCACCTGGGAGCAGTAGTACTATGCACAGCAAAAGTGTCTTTATCAGGCCAAATTACTTTTAGAATAAGTGCAAAGGGTTTTAGTAAATAGAGGCTGGTGTAGTCACAGAATGGGATGCCCCAACCGGAGTGCACCTGGGAGCAGTAGTACTATGCACAGCAAAAGTGTCTTTATCAGGCCAAATTACTTTTAGGATAAGTGCAAAGGGTTATAGTAGATAGAGGCTGGTGTAGTCACAGAATGGGATGCCACAACCGCAGTGCACCTGGGAGCAGTAGTACTATGCACAGCAAAAGTGTCTTTATTAGGCCAAATTACTTTTAGAATAAGTGCAAAGGGTTATAGTAAATAGAGGCTGGTGTAGTCACAGAATGGGATGCCCCAACCGGAGTGCACCCGGGAGCAGTAGTACTATGCACAGCAAAAGTGTCTTTATCAGGCCAAATTACTTTTAGAATAAGTGCAAAGGGTTATAGTGAATAGAGGCTGGTGTAGTCACAGAATGGGATGCCCCAACCGGAGTGCACCTGGGAGCAGTAGTACTATGCACAGCAAAAGTGTCTTTATCAGGCCAAATTACTTTTAGAATAAGTGCAAAGAGTTATAGTAGATAGAGGCTGGTGTAGTCACAGAATGGGATGCCACAACCGCAGTGCACCTGGGAGCAGTAGTACTATGCACAGCAAAAGTGTCTTTATCAGGCCAAATTACTTTTAGAATAAGTGCAAAGGGTTATAGTAAATAGAGGCTGGTGTAGTCACAGAATGGGATGCCCCAACCGGAGTGCACCTGGGAGCAGTAGTACTATGCACAGCAAAAGTGTCTTTATCAGGCCAAATTACTTTTAGAATAAGTGCAAAGGGTTATAGTAAATAGAGGCTGGTGTAGTCACAGAATGGGATGCCCCAACTGCAGTGCACCTGGGAGCAGTAGTACTATGCACAGCAAAAGCGTCTTTATCAGGCCAAATTACTTTTAGAATAAGTGCAAAGGGTTTTAGTAAATAGAGGCTGGTGTAGTCACAGAAAGGGATGCCCCAACTGCAGTGCACCTGGGAGCAGTAGTACTATGCACAGCAAAAGTGTCTTTATCAGGCCAAATTACTTTTAGAATAAGTGCAAAGGGTTATAGTAAATAGAGGCTGGTGTAGTCACAGAATGGGATGCCCCAACCGGAGTGCACCTGGGAGCAGTAGTACTATGCACAGCAAAAGTGTCTTTATTAGGCCAAATTACATTTAGAATAAGTGCAAAGGGTTATAGTAAATACAGGCTGGTGTAGTCACAGAATGGGATGCCTCACAGCAGACTTGAGATCAGTTCAGTATATATGCACAGTAAGTGTATAAGCAGCCTGAAAACGCTAACAAAGCCAGTCAGCCAGCCCGTAACACTCAGGCTGGATGAAAAAAAAAAAAAATCTCCCTGTGACTGTCTCCGATTTTTCCTAACTTTCCCTGCTTCTCGCTGACTTCCTGCCTGTCTCCTGCCTGTCTCGTGCCTGTCCCTGTCTGTCCCTGTCTCTCTAACTGTCTCTGCCTGACTACAGCAGTGTCCTGTCTCTCACGAACGCAATAGAGAAATGAGGAAAAGCAAGCACTGGTGCGGGGTAAATGTCTGGACATGTCCCGTCCGCCATCTTAGAATGCCTGCAATGTAAATGAATGGATGTTAAAGGAAAACTTCGAGCGATCAAAGCACGGGGAAATTCGGATTCGATCCGAATCGAATTTTTCATGAAATTCGGATCGAATCCGGGTTCGTCCGGATCGATTCGCTCATCCCTAATTACACTATTGACCCTGTATTCTGAGTTCTTTGAGCTGGTTAGTGGTCTATGATTCCTTGTTCAGAGTGAGTTGAGTTTCTAGCTGGTTGGAGCAATGTGGTTGGTGGAACCTAAATGGTTTAGAAGTTGTGGGTCGGCGCTGAAATGAAATAAGCGGTGTTCCTGAGGTCCAGGTAGGCGGTGTGAGTTGAGGTAGATGACTGTTTTGGATGGATGGAGATGATTATGTCATCAGAAAGGGTTCTGGTGGTTAGTGCAGAGTAATTGGTTGAGGTCTGCTTTAATGTTCTGATTTTAGATGTGTTGTGAGGCTTGTAACCGTTGTGGGGGAAGTGTGAAACTTGTAATTAAAGGTAAAACGAACCTGCGCCCCTCTTCTCCTGATGATGACGATGAAGCCCCTTCATCACCCGGCTCCCAAGTGCGATCGGCTTCATCGTCATCATCATCATCACCGAGTTGTGGCTGTACGTCACTGATGTTCGTGGATTCGTCAACAGTGTCTGGCGCAGGAGCTGGAACGCTCGCAGCACCCACGACACTGTCCACATCACTATCTGTCTGCCTAGCTAGAGAAGCCACCTCCATTTCTTGGCTGGGCAGTAGCTGCTGACTGTCCTCTATCTGATGGTCCTCCTCACTAAATAGTGGAGCTGAACCCAAAGCATAGGATACGTCGCTGGGGGAGGGAACGGCGTAGGACAGAGGCAATGGGAGGACAGGGACTGCTCTCGGGGCATGCCAACTCAGGGTTGTGTCAGAGGAACCTACCGACCCTAGACTGGGGGTCTCAGACGTAAGTTGTGATGATGTTGTTGATGAGCGCGTCAACCAATCTACCACGGCAGATGCGTTACTGGTGGAGACCCGACCGCTAGCAGATACTGGCAGATTAGGTCTCTCAGCGTGACTCCTGCTGCTACTGGCCCCCAGTCTGATGCGAGCTCTGCCTGCGGAATCTTGGCCTCTGCCACTCCTCTTTTCACTTCCAGGCACTTGTCTGCCCGACATAGTCTAACTGGCGTGGGAGTAGGTGATATTTTAAGATCCCCCGGGCAGCGGTGGGTCTATATGAAACAGAATATAATGCACACCAAAAGTGAGCAGTAACACTCAGCCTCCAACAGGCCTGCTTAGTGTAAATAAGAGAGCTGCTTAGTGTAAATAAAGAGGGGTATGCTATGTTACAGAATGGGATGCCTCAACAGAAGTGCACCTGGCAGGCAGCAGTAAGCCTATGCCCAGCAAAAGTGTCTTATAATATAAATATAATAAGAGCAAATGCTTATATGGTCTTAAACAGAGGCTGCTTTAGTCACAGAATGGGATGCCCCCAAAAAAGATCCAGTAGTACTATGCCCAGCAAAAGTGTCTTTATCAGGCTAATTTCAAATATGATAAGAGCAAATGCTTATATGGTCTTAAACAGAGGCTGCTTTAGTCACAGAATGGGATGCCCTGGCAGGGACAAGTAGTGCTATGCCCAGCAAAAGTGTCTTTATCAGGCTAATTTCAAATATGATAAGAGCAAATGCTTATACGGTCTTAAACAGAGGCTGCTTTAGTCACAGAATGGGATGCCCCCCAAAAAAGATCCAGTAGTACTATGCCCAGCAAAAGTGTCTTTATCAGGCTAATTTCAAATATGATAAGAGCAAATGCTTATACGGTCTTAAACAGAGGCTGCTTTAGTCACAGAATGGGATGCCCCAACAGGAATGGACCTGGCAGGGTCCAGTAGTGCTTTGCCCAGCAAAAGTGTCTTTATCAGGCCTAATTTCAAATATGATAAGAGCAAATGGTTATATGGTCTTAAACAGAGGCTGCTTTAGTCACAGAATGGGATGCCCCAACAGAAGTGGACCTGGCAGGGTCCAGTAGTGCTATGCCCAGCAAAAGTGTCTTTATCAGGCCTAATTTCAAATATGATAAGAGCAAATGCTTATATGGTCTTAAACAGAGGCTGCTGTAGTCACAGAATGGGATGCCCTGGCAGGGACAAGTAGTGCTATGCCCAGCAAAAGTGTCTTTATCAGGCTAATTTCAAATATGATAAGAGCAAATGCTTATACGGTCTTAAACAGAGGCTGCTTTAGTCACAGAATGGGATGCCCCCAAAAAAGATCCAGTAGTACTATGCCCAGCAAAAGTGTCTTTATCAGGCTAATTTCAAATATGATAAGAGCAAATGCTTATATGGTCTTAAACAGAGGCTGCTTTAGTCACAGAATGGGATGCCCTGGCAGGGACAAGTAGTGCTATGCCCAGCAAAAGTGTCTTTATCAGGCTAATTTCAAATATGATAAGAGCAAATGCTTATACGGTCTTAAACAGAGGCTGCTTTAGTCACAGAATGGGATGCCCCCAAAAAAGATCCAGTAGTACTATGCCCAGCAAAAGTGTCTTTATCAGGCTAATTTCAAATATGATAAGAGCAAATGCTTATATGGTCTTAAACAGAGGCTGCTTTAGTCACAGAATGGGATGCCCTGGCAGGGACAAGTAGTGCTATGCCCAGCAAAAGTGTCTTTATCAGGCTAATTTCAAATATGATAAGAGCAAATGCTTATACGGTCTTAAACAGAGGCTGCTTTAGTCACAGAATGGGATGCCCCCCAAAAAAGATCCAGTAGTACTATGCCCAGCAAAAGTGTCTTTATCAGGCTAATTTCAAATATGATAAGAGCAAATGCTTATACGGTCTTAAACAGAGGCTGCTTTAGTCACAGAATGGGATGCCCCAACAGGAATGGACCTGGCAGGGTCCAGTAGTGCTTTGCCCAGCAAAAGTGTCTTTATCAGGCCTAATTTCAAATATGATAAGAGCAAATGCTTATATGGTCTTAAACAGAGGCTGCTGTAGTCACAGAATGGGATGCCCCAAATAGGAGTGCACCTGGCAGGGTCCAGTAGTGCTTTGCCCAGCAAAAGTGTCTTTATCAGGCCTAATTTCAAATATGATAAGAGCAAATGCTTATATGGTCTTAAACAGAGGCTGCTGTAGTCACAGAATGGGATGCCCCAAATAGGAGTGCACCTGGCAGGGTCCAGTAGTGCTTTGCCCAGCAAAAGTGTCTTTATCAGGCCTAATTTCAAATATGATAAGAGCAAATGCTTATATGGTCTTAAACAGAGGCTGCTGTAGTCACAGAATGGGATGCCCCAAATAGGAGTGCACCTGGCAGGGTCCAGTAGTGCTTTGCCCAGCAAAAGTGTCTTTATCAGGCCTAATTTCAAATATGATAAGAGCAAATGCTTATATGGTCTTAAACAGAGGCTGCTGTAGTCACAGAATGGGATGCCCCAAATAGGAGTGCACCTGGCAGGGTCCAGTAGTGCTTTGCCCAGCAAAAGTGTCTTTATCAGGCCTAATTTCAAATATGATAAGAGCAAATGCTTATATGGTCTTAAACAGAGGCTGCTGTAGTCACAGAATGGGATGCCCCAAATAGGAGTGCACCTGGCAGGGTCCAGTAGTGCTTTGCCCAGCAAAAGTGTCTTTATCAGGCCTAATTTCAAATATGATAAGAGCAAATGCTTATATGGTCTTAAACAGAGGCTGCTGTAGTCACAGAATGGGATGCCCCAAATAGGAGTGCACCTGGCAGGGTCCAGTAGTGCTTTGCCCAGCAAAAGTGTCTTTATCAGACCTAATTTCAAATATGATAAGAGCAAATGCTTATATGGTCTTAAACAGAGGCTGCTGTAGTCACAGAATGGGATGCCCCAAATAGGAGTGCACCTGGCAGGGTCCAGTAGTGCTTTGCCCAGCAAAAGTGTCTTTATCAGGCCTAATTTCAAATATGATAAGAGCAAATGCTTATATGGTCTTAAACAGAGGCTGCTGTAGTCACAGAATGGGATGCCCCAAATAGGAGTGCACCTGGCAGGGTCCAGTAGTGCTTTGCCCAGCAAAAGTGTCTTTATCAGGCCTAATTTCAAATATGATAAGAGTATATGCTTATATGGTCTTAAACAGAGGCTGCTGTAGTCACAGAATGGGATGCCCCAAATAGGAGTGCACCTGGCAGGGTCCAGTAGTGCTATGCCCAGCAAAAGTGTCTTTATCAGGCCTAAATTCAAATATGATAAGAGCAAATGCTTATATGGTCTTAAACAGAGGCTGCTGTAGTCACAGAATGGGATGCCCCAAATAGGAGTGCACCTGGCAGGGTCCAGTAGTGCTTTGCCCAGCAAAAGTGTCTTTATCAGGCCTAATTTCAAATATGATAAGAGCAAATGCTTATATGGTCTTAAACAGAGGCTGCTGTAGTCACAGAATGGGATGCCCCAAATAGGAGTGCACCTGGCAGGGTCCAGTAGTGCTTTGCCCAGCAAAAGTGTCTTTATCAGGCCTAATTTCAAATATGATAAGAGCAAATGCTTATATGGTCTTAAACAGAGGCTGCTGTAGTCACAGAATGGGATGCCCCAAATAGGAGTGCACCTGGCAGGGTCCAGTAGTGCTTTGCCCAGCAAAAGTGTCTTTATCAGGCCTAATTTCAAATATGATAAGAGCAAATGCTTATATGGTCTTAAACAGAGGCTGCTGTAGTCACAGAATGGGATGCCCCAAATAGGAGTGCACCTGGCAGGGTCCAGTAGTGCTTTGCCCAGCAAAAGTGTCTTTATCAGGCCTAATTTCAAATATGATAAGAGCAAATGCTTATATGGTCTTAAACAGAGGCTGCTGTAGTCACAGAATGGGATGCCCCAAATAGGAGTGCACCTGGCAGGGTCCAGTAGTGCTTTGCCCAGCAAAAGTGTCTTTATCAGGCCTAATTTCAAATATGATAAGAGCAAATGCTTATATGGTCTTAAACAGAGGCTGCTGTAGTCACAGAATGGGATGCCCCAAATAGGAGTGCACCTGGCAGGGTCCAGTAGTGCTTTGCCCAGCAAAAGTGTCTTTATCAGGCCTAATTTCAAATATGATAAGAGCAAATGCTTATATGGTCTTAAACAGAGGCTGCTGTAGTCACAGAATGGGATGCCCCAAATAGGAGTGCACCTGGCAGGGTCCAGTAGTGCTTTGCCCAGCAAAAGTGTCTTTATCAGGCCTAATTTCAAATATGATAAGAGCAAATGCTTATATGGTCTTAAACAGAGGCTGCTTTAGTCACAGAATGGGATGCCCCAAATAGGAGTGCACCTGGCAGGGTCCAGTAGTGCTATGCCCAGCAAAAGTGTCTTTATCAGGCCTAATTTCAAATATGATA
Organism: Gastrophryne carolinensis; assembly: GCA_027917425.1. Classification (NCBI taxonomy): domain Eukaryota; kingdom Metazoa; phylum Chordata; class Amphibia; order Anura; family Microhylidae; genus Gastrophryne; species Gastrophryne carolinensis. Next base: position 116,805,826 of record CM051234.1, read on the forward strand.
AGAGCAAATGCTTATATGGTCTTAAACAGAGGCTGCTGTAGTCACAGAATGGGATGCCCCAAATAGGAGTGCACCTGGCAGGGTCCAGTAGTGCTTTGCCCAGCAAAAGTGTCTTTATCAGGCCTAATTTCAAATATGATAAGAGCAAATGCTTATATGGTCTTAAACAGAGGCTGCCGTAGTCACAGAATGGGATGCCCCAAATAGGAGTGCACCTGGCAGGGTCCAGTAGTGCTTTGCCCAGCAAAAGTGTCTTTATCAGGCCTAATTTCAAATATGATAAGAGCAAATGCTTATATGGTCTTAAACAGAGGCTGCTGTAGTCACAGAATGGGATGCCCCAAATAGGAGTGCACCTGGCAGGGTCCAGTAGTGCTTTGCCCAGCAAAAGTGTCTTTATCAGGCCTAATTTCAAATATGATAAGAGCAAATGCTTATATGGTCTTAAACAGAGGCTGCTGTAGTCACAGAATGGGATGCCCCAAATAGGAGTGCACCTGGCAGGGTCCAGTAGTGCTTTGCCCAGCAAAAGTGTCTTTATCAGGCCTAATTTCAAATATGATAAGAGCAAATGCTTATATGGTCTTAAACAGAGGCTGCTGTAGTCACAGAATGGGATGCCCCAAATAGGAGTGCACCTGGCAGGGTCCAGTAGTGCTTTGCCCAGCAAAAGTGTCTTTATCAGGCCTAATTTCAAATATGATAAGAGCAAATGCTTATATGGTCTTAAACAGAGGCTGCTGTAGTCACAGAATGGGATGCCCCAAATAGGAGTGCACCTGGCAGGGTCCAGTAGTGCTTTGCCCAGCAAAAGTGTCTTTATCAGGCCTAATTTCAAATATGATAAGAGCAAATGCTTATATGGTCTTAAACAGAGGCTGCTTTAGTCACAGAATGGGATGCCCCAAATAGGAGTGCACCTGGCAGGGTCCAGTAGTGCTTTGCCCAGCAAAAGTGTCTTTATCAGGCCTAATTTCAAATATGATAAGAGCAAATGCTTATATGGTCTTAAACAGAGGCTGCTGTAGTCACAGAATGGGATGCCCCAAATAGGAGTGCACCTGGCAGGGTCCAGTAGTGCTTTGCCCAGCAAAAGTGTCTTTATCAGGCCTAATTTCAAATATGATAAGAGCAAATGCTTATATGGTCTTAAACAGAGGCTGCTGTAGTCACAGAATGGGATGCCCCAAATAGGAGTGCACCTGGCAGGGTCCAGTAGTGCTTTGCCCAGCAAAAGTGTCTTTATCAGGCCTAATTTCAAATATGATAAGAGCAAATGCTTATATGGTCTAAAACAGAGGCTGCTGTAGTCACAGAATGGGATGCCCCAAATAGGAGTGCACCTGGCAGGGTCCAGTAGTGCTTTGCCCAGCAAAAATGTCTTTATCAGGCCTAATTTCAAATATGATAAGAGCAAATGCTTATATGGTCTTAAACAGAGGCTGCTGTAGTCACAGAATGGGATGCCCCAAATAGGAGTGCACCTGGCAGGGTCCAGTAGTACTTTGCCCAGCAAAAGTGTCTTTATCAGGCCTAATTTCAAATATGATAAGAGCAAATGCTTATATGGTCTTAAACAGAGGCTGCTGTAGTCACAGAATGGGATGCCCCAAATAGGAGTGCACCTGGCAGGGTCCAGTAGTGCTTTGCCCAGCAAAAGTGTCTTTATCAGGCCTAATTTCAAATATGATAAGAGCAAATGCTTATATGGTCTTAAACAGAGGCTGCTGTAGTCACAGAATGGGATGCCCCAAATAGGAGTGCACCTGGCAGGGTCCAGTAGTGCTTTGCCCAGCAAAAGTGTCTTTATCAGGCCTAATTTCAAATATGATAAGAGCAAATGCTTATATGGTCTTAAACAGAGGCTGCTGTAGTCACAGAATGGGATGCCCCAAATAGGAGTGCACCTGGCAGGGTCCAGTAGTGCTTTGCCCAGCAAAAGTGTCTTTATCAGGCCTAATTTCAAATATGATAAGAGCAAATGCTTATATGGTCTTAAACAGAGGCTGCTGTAGTCACAGAATGGGATGCCCCAAATAGGAGTGCACCTGGCAGGGTCCAGTAGTGCTTTGCCCAGCAAAAGTGTCTTTATCAGGCCTAATTTCAAATATGATAAGAGCAAATGCTTATATGGTCTTAAACAGAGGCTGCTGTAGTCACAGAATGGGATGCCCCAAATAGGAGTGCACCTGGCAGGGTCCAGTAGTGCTTTGCCCAGCAAAAGTGTCTTTATCAGGCCTAATTTCAAATATGATAAGAGCAAATGCTTATATGGTCTTAAACAGAGGCTGCTGTAGTCACAGAATGGGATGCCCCAAATAGGAGTGCACCTGGCAGGGTCCAGTAGTGCTTTGCCCAGCAAAAGTGTCTTTATCAGGCCTAATTTCAAATATGATAAGAGAAAATGCTTATATGGTCTTAAACAGAGGCTGCTGTAGTCACAGAATGGGATGCCCCAAATAGGAGTGCACCTGGCAGGGTCCAGTAGTGCTTTGCCCAGCAAAAGTGTCTTTATCAGGCCTAATTTCAAATATGATAAGAGCAAATGCTTATATGGTCTTAAACAGAGGCTGCTGTAGTCACAGAATGGGATGCCCCAAATAGGAGTGCACCTGGCAGGGTCCAGTAGTGCTTTGCCCAGCAAAAGTGTCTTTATCAGGCCTAATTTCAAATATGATAAGAGCAAATGCTTATATGGTCTTAAACAGAGGCTGCTGTAGTCACAGAATGGGATGCCCCAAATAGGAGTGCACCTGGCAGGGTCCAGTAGTGCTTTGCCCAGCAAAAGTGTCTTTATCAGGCCTAATTTCAAATATGATAAGAGCAAATGCTTATATGGTCTTAAACAGAGGCTGCTGTAGTCACAGAATGGGATGCCCCAAATAGGAGTGCACCTGGCAGGGTCCAGTAGTGCTTTGCCCAGCAAAAGTGTCTTTATCAGGCCTAATTTCAAATATGATAAGAGCAAATGCTTATATGGTCTTAAACAGAGGCTGCTGTAGTCACAGAATGGGATGCCCCAAATAGGAGTGCACCTGGCAGGGTCCAGTAGTGCTTTGCCCAGCAAAAGTGTCTTTATCAGGCCTAATTTCAAATATGATAAGAGCAAATGCTTATATGGTCTTAAACAGAGGCTGCTGTAGTCACAGAATGGGATGCCCCAAATAGGAGTGCACCTGGCAGGGTCCAGTAGTGCTTTGCCCAGCAAAAGTGTCTTTATCAGGCCTAATTTCAAATATGATAAGAGCAAATGCTTATATGGTCTTAAACAGAGGCTGCTGTAGTCACAGAATGGGATGCCCCAAATAGGAGTGCACCTGGCAGGGTCCAGTAGTGCTTTGCCCAGCAAAAGTGTCTTTATCAGGCCTAATTTCAAATATGATAAGAGCAAATGCTTATATGGTCTTAAACAGAGGCTGCTTTAGTCACAGAATGGGATGCCCCAAATAGGAGTGCACCTGGCAGGGTCCAGTAGTGCTATGCCCAGCAAAAGTGTCTTTATCAGGCCTAATTTCAAATATGATAAGAGCAAATGCTTATATGGTCTTAAACAGAGGCTGCTGTAGTCACAGAATGGGATGCCCCAAATAGGAGTGCACCTGGCAGGGTCCAGTAGTGCTTTGCCCAGCAAAAGTGTCTTTATCAGGCCTAATTTCAAATATGATAAGAGCAAATGCTTATATGGTCTTAAACAGAGGCTGCTTTAGTCACAGAATGGGATGCCCCAAATAGGAGTGCACCTGGCAGGGTCCAGTAGTGCTTTGCCCAGCAAAAGTGTCTTTATCAGGCCTAATTTCAAATATGATAAGAGCAAATGCTTATATGGTCTTAAACAGAGGCTGCTGTAATCACAGAATGGGATGCCCCAAATAGGAGTGCACCTGGCAGGGTCCAGTAGTGCTTTGCCCAGCAAAAGTGTCTTTATCAGGCCTAATTTTAAATATGATAAGAGCAAATGCTTATATGGTCTTAAACAGAGGCTGCTTTAGTCACAGAATGGGATGCCCCAAATAGGAGTGCACCTGGCAGGGTCCAGTAGTGCTTTGCCCAGCAAAAGTGTCTTTATCAGGCCTAATTTCAAATATGATAAGAGCAAATGCTTATATGGTCTTAAACAGAGGCTGCTGTAATCACAGAATGGGATGCCCCAAATAGGAGTGCACCTGGCAGGGTCCAGTAGTGCTTTGCCCAGCAAAAGTGTCTTTATCAGGCCTAATTTCAAATATGATAAGAGCAAATGCTTATATGGTCTTAAACAGAGGCTGCTTTAGTCACAGAATGGGATGCCCCAAATAGGAGTGCACCTGGCAGGGTCCAGTAGTGCTTTGCCCAGCAAAAGTGTCTTTATCAGGCCTAATTTCAAATATGATAAGAGCAAATGCTTATATGGTCTTAAACAGAGGCTGCTGTAATCACAGAATGGGATGCCCCAAATAGGAGTGCACCTGGCAGGGTCCAGTAGTGCTTTGCCCAGCAAAAGTGTCTTTATCAGGCCTAATTTCAAATATGATAAGAGCAAATGCTTATATGGTCTTAAACAGAGGCTGCTTTAGTCACAGAATGGGATGCCTCACAGCAGACTTAAGATCAGTTCAGTATATATGCACAGTTAGTATAAGCAGCCTGAAAACGCTAACAAAGCCTGTCAGGCTGGATGAAAAAAAAAAAAAAAACTGACAGCCTCCGATTTTCCCTTCCTTTCCCTGTTTTTCGCTGACTTTCTGTCTGTCTCCTGTCTGTCTCCTGCCTGTCTCCAGCCCGTCCCTGTCTGTCCCTGCCTGTCTCCAGCCTGTCCCTGTCTGTCCCTCAGCTACACAGCGTTCTGTCTCTCACGAATGCAATAGAGAAATGAGGAAAAGCAAGATGGCTGCCGTTAAATACCGCTGTGTGACGTCACCGGGCTTGCTGGCTGCTGATAGGCTGCATGTGACTGCCCCAGCTTGCACTGGCGCGGGATACATGTCCAGACATGTCCCGTCCGCCATCTTAGAATGCCTGTAAATGTAAATGAATGGATGTTAAAGGAAAACTTCGAGTGATCGAATCGCGGGGAAATTCGGATTCGATCCGAATCGAATTTTTCCTGAAATTCGGATCGAATCCGGGTTCGTCCGGATCGATTCGCTCATCCCTAGATGCGAGAGTACAGCCTGGCAACGAGATAACTGATGCTCAGATTAAGAACAGGTACCTAGGGTACATGTAAGATAGCTAGGGCAGACTGGGAAAAGCTCATGCAGACTTGGGTCAGAAGCAAATGGGGATAACAAAACCTGTTCTAAAACCTTGCTCTACTGCCTCTCTTTTAATTAAAATGTGTAATTGCTACAATTACTGTATAGTGGTATCAGGTCAAACTTAACACAAGATTTTAGTACATTTTAGTTCCACAATACAATTCTGTTTGTGATAGAAATCATAGACAGCTATTTGGCTAATTAATGACATTCTTTTTCATGCTTTGATGAGTTTCTTTTTAAAGATGTAGCAGTTTGACATGTGGAAGCTACAGAGTATATGCGTGTACATGTACTAGACCTGTACTTACAGATTTTATGCTAATTAGAAGTGTTCGTCAGATTCTTTGCAGGCAGAATGTTGTGACATTCTAGGCTGTGTAAATGGCCCTTTCATGGACGTTACATTAAAGTGTTAAGACTTAATTAAGGATAAACATCCATCCAGTAACCTCTGGCTTCATGTGTCTGCAACAGTTCTATTTTAATACCATCTTTGCAGGCTGCCCTCCCTTGTGGGAACCTCTATGAGGTTACTAATGAGTGTATGTAAGGGAATTAAAAGAAATATGGGGACTACATCTGGGTCAGCTGACCACAAAAACGTAGCGCATCTATGTATATATGTGTCAATGTGAGGTCTCCTCCGTTCTAACCCTCTCTTTATGCTTTCCTTGGCCTTTAGTCACTTGACTGTAAGCACCTCTATTATGTTTTAGTTCTAACAAATCTCTTTAAACTTTCCATTCCGTGCAAATAAGAAAATGTTATGTTGTTTGCTTAGCTTTGCTTTTTTCCTCTCATAGGCCCTTATTTATGAAGGAATAGCGACAGGTAGCGACTGGTGAGTGACCGGTAATGACGGGCACGCCGGCTCCCCACCACAATCACACATTTATCAAGCCGATCATGCTTAGCGACTGAGATAGCGCCAGATAGCCACTCATTCATCATTATTCCAGCCTCAGCCCACAGCGCCAGCGTCCGACCTTGAACAGCGACAGGTGTGACCTCTCGCTACCTGGCGCTCTCCAATGCATTTCAATGGAACAATCTTTAAATATTCATAATTAATTGTTATTAATGTTTTTTTTTTTTTTTCAATGTGAAAAATTCTGTGACCACTTCTGCCATGTTAGATCATTTTTTTAAGGTAAAAAAAAAAAAAATTGTGCAGAATTGATATTACAGGTCTGATATTATTGTATTCATATTACTAAATTCTTTAAAATTTTTTTTTTTTGTTTCCAAAAATATGGTGGTTTGGGGGTTAAAAAACTACTTTTAACACATCGCTGCCAGCGCTCTGGGGTTTAAACATGCATTTCACAGCGCTTGAATTTTTGGAGCGTGATTTTTTGATGAATATGGTGGGAGCCGGTCGCTCTGACCAGTCGCTATCATGCGCACCCATACATCGCGGAACCTGTCAAATAGCGACTCCTAACCCCGTATTCAACATTACTGCACACCGACTGAGTCGCAATCAACAACTGAACAACGGCCAAGCACAGCGACTACTAGCGGGCGCTGTGAAAATACTGCTACAGTCGCTCAACTGTCGCTACCTGCCGCTATTAATGAATCGGCCTCCCCGTCTTTGCTATTGCTTCTCCTAGTGCCTGCTGGCTCCATGACATACTGCATCTTGGGAGCTAATCACTTATAATTCACACAGTGGCTAAGAAAGTGCTGTTGCTGGCTTGGTGACAGTTGAGAGAAAGCTGATGCTGGTCATTGCTTTTTCAGCCAACCAGACAGATTGGTCTTTGTTTTGAGCTATGGAGGTGAAATAAAACTTGAACTGGATGGTGGCAGATTAAATTCCTGGCTGCGACATGACAGAAGTTCTCTTGAGGAAGACACCTAACCCTTAAAGCGGACCAACAGTCAAAAATGAATTAAATCAGACCAACACAATAAACAGTGCTCATATGCATCCTTCCCCAGGGCAATTTAGATCGCTGCACATAAATTTAAAAAACAAGATGGCTGCTCATGGGCTTCCAGGCCACCTGCAAACAGTAAGTCATTATGGGCTTCCTGTTACTGTGCATTTCAGTTATGTCAGTTGGGAGTGGAAGCTCCAAAATGGCTGCTACCTTTCTTTTCCAACTGTGCCAGGCTGTTGGTCCGGTTTAACTGCTCCCGGAGTTTCACACAGTGGGGCATTCTGATTCTGGATGCCCCAGGTAGAGGAAGTCTAGAGGATGATGGAGATCTACAGATAAATAAGCATCATTTTAAAAATCATAATGATAATACTTAAAAGTATCCTAGAGGATATGGGTTAAAGGGTCACATAATCTAAATGCTAAAACTTTATTTTGTTAGTTTCAGGTGCATATTGAAATTGGAAGTCTAGTAACCCTACAATAAATATAACTCTTTACCTCACCCAGAACCCTGCGCTTATTTCCCGGCAATATCACCAATAGACGCCATCATCTTGGAATGGCTGCACAGTGTAACTTCCCCTGCTCTGTGTGCTGCCCCATCCACCCTTTCACTTGAATAGGCTGGCAGACACATGCATAAAGCAGGGGAAGCTGCTCTATCTATGGTCTGTGCATCCGCAAGGGGAGTCTGGGACTTTCCTGTATTCCAGCCAAGGTAAGGAGTTTTTTTTGTAACCCCCCTCCGTCTCAGCAGACTGGGTAACTAGACTTCCACTTTAAATGAGCTCAAACAGCAATTACCAAATCTTGTCATTGAATTTTCAACTGTATTTTTTTGTAAATACAATGTATAGACACTGGTAATTTATTACATGCCGGCTGCATTACAGGGCATTATGTGGCTCAGCCTTCCACTGATTATCATTTGCAGAAGCACATCACCTTTGTACAGGGGTGAACTGGCCATAGGGAGCACAGGGAAAATTCACGGTGGGCTGCACAACTTTGGTGTTGGAAGGGCTGGATTTAGCCCCTCTCACCCACAGATGGGCCCGAATAAATGCATCATGATTTTAACACCACCTCCACCATTTGACTCCCAAGTCACTCCATTTATAGCCCAACTGTATCCCTCAGCCCATGTTCTGCCCTTGCAATGTTATAGCCTCAGCAACCATTCCCTGCATTGCTATTGCCTCATTTAACAAACTAATTTGCTAACTGGCTGGGAAGCACATTGGGTTTGGGGCTTAGCAGCTCATGGGCTGGCTTAAGCAAGTGAATTCCTAGGCTTTTTTGGCCCCAGTCTTCCCCTACCTTTAAATCATAACTGTTTAAGGGTGTGCCTTTTCAAACATACATTCATTTGTGATTATGTTAAAGTCAACTCCAGCCATTTGCTCTGCTTTTTAAAAGCAAAAAACGCCTATTAATAAGCTACTTTTTGCTGTAATTAGTAACATTAAAATATGTAGTCTCAATTCATATTTGGTTGCTGGAAAAAAAGAAGTACAGTGAACAGAAAACGTATGGGTGTCAACAGGGTTAATGGTGGTAAAAAGTGTGAATCCTATACCAGTGACACTGCTAACGTTTCTGTAACAGCTCTACAGTTCCTGTTACATTTATGAGGCCGATTCATCAATAGCGCCAGGTAGCGACAGATGAGCGACTGTAGCGTGATTTTTTCAGCGCCAGCCAGTATTCGCTGTGCTTGGCCGGCGTTAGCTTGATGACAGCGACTCAGTCGGTGTGCGGTAATGTTGAATACGGGCTGGGGAGTCGCTGTTTCACAGGTCCAGCGTTGTATGTGAGCGCCTGACAACGAATGGCCAGAGCGAACGGCTAGCTTCATATTCATCAAAAAATCACGCTCCGAATGTGCTGTCGCTGTCCATTCCTTGTTTAAACCCCAGAGCGCTGGCGGCGATCTGTATTAACTAGTTTTTAACCCCTAAACAACCATATTTTTTTAATGTAACATTATACATGTTTTTAGAATCATTTTGTAATATGAATACATTAATCTCAGACCTGTTAGATCAATTCTGCACTTTTTTTTTTTTTTTTTTTTTTTGACTTAAAAATAATTACTAACATTGCAGAAGTGTTCTCCGATTTTTTGACATTAAAAAAAAAAATTAAAAAAATAATACCAATTAATTATGATTAATTATAGCTTGCTCCATTGAAATGCATTGGACATCGCCAGGGAGCGACAGCTCATACCTGGCGCTGTGAGGGAATTTGCAGCGGCGCTGTTCGGTCCAGGCGGCTTCATGATGAATGCCGCGCTAGCCGTCGCTCTCGCCGGCGCTAGCCTCATTTTGCTTGATAAATGCGTCATTGTGACCGCCGCGGGCGTACTTGAGTCGGTAGTCGCCGTTAGCTGCCGCTACCTGGCGCTCGTCAGACACTACCTGGCGCTATCGCTTGATGAATAAGGGCAAAAGAGTTTCTTGTATAATAGGAACGGCAAATATGGAGCTAGAGCTTTTGCTGTTTTTGCAAGATCTAGGCCTTGATTCTTAAAGTATCTCCCGAACATAAAGTCCATTTAATGCTTTATTTAAGAATAAGGCATCCGTTTTAAGCATTTATCAATGCTTAAAAGGGTAAATATGCTGGTAATTAAAACCTAAAGCTTTCACTGTGGGAAGGTAAAAGGATCAATTGGCTATAAATGTAAAATGTTATCAAGATTTTCAAAGTTCTATTATTACTCTAGTGAAAGTTTTAGGAGCAAATCATAGAGCCTCTTTTATCAAACATGTGTGAATACCACAGAAGCCAAAAACAGGCCGTGCCAATGTGCCAAATGCACCAGCCTGTGTCGGCCAGGTAATTTACCACATGCCCCCTTTTGTATGCAGTGACCTGTGCTCTTGTATAAGCTGCCCCAGTTTATAGTGGCGCTGAAGGTTAAGATGACATACATCACAATGGGCAGAAGTATTAAAGTGTGTTTGGGTAGAAATATTGTTCATTGTAGAGAACATGCTTTGGTGACTTGTCATGAATGTAATTAAAGGACTTAGATGTCATCAAATGTAATATTATAATATGTAATTATTAATTTCTTACATTTTTTTCACGTCTGTTTTTGGCTGTGTACTTTGGAGCACAACAACTAAAAAGTGGCCTTAATACACTGTCATGTTTGTTCTATTTGTTCATAGCAGTGATTCCCTGTGACTGTAATGAAGAAACGCCGACCAGTGCCCATTAAATACAGCAACAATCTTTTCTTCATGTAAAAGAATGAATAAATACTGCGTTTGGAGCGTATTATTTGTCGTCCGAAGCGGAAGCAGCACCGGACGCTGTGATGGAAGCAGTGCCAAATAACACCTGGTGCTGTAGGTCAAGATCCCATAGAGCACAATGGGCAGAACTGGATTGTAGTGTTTACTGCTTTTAACTAATATTAAACACATTTATTTGTACAGAACAGCATTGGGACTTGTAATTAATTGAAAAGCAGGACCTAGATGGTCCAAAATGATTTGTGGGTTATTAAAATTGATTTTAATGGCTTCTTTTGCTTAACAATGTGTAATTTGGTTAACCAACTAAAACACAGCCAAATTGCACTGTAAAGTTTGTCCCCTTTTTCCCCAGGAGTGATTTCTTCTAACTTTAATGCAGAAACACTAAACAGCAGCAGAAAAATCCAAAGCTAAAGATTTCCAGGAGGACAAAATTCCTGAATATGCTAGGGATCGCCTGAAAAAACGCAGTACAAAGTGGTGCTGGGATAATCAGCTAGCAGGTCCAACAGGCACTGACATAGGCCAGCCAATAGCTAAGGGCAACAATCAAAGCTAATTAGCATTAGACTGCTAGCGCCAATGTAGTATATAGCACAGCACCAGATTAGACAGGAATGCCAGGACTCTGAAGTTGGTGCTATAGCCACAAAAATTATGCTAAAATGCACACATCATAAATAAGGCCCATAATTTGCATAAGGGTCTAACAGGCACTTGTACAGGCTGGTCAATACCTAGTATGGCAATTCAAGCTGATTATTTAACGGGCAGGCTGATTCATTAATAGCGCCAGGTAGCGACAGATGAGCGACAGTAGCGTTATTTTCACAGCGCCCGCTAGTATTCGCTGTGCTTGGCCGTTGTTCGGCTGTTGACAGCGACTCAGTCGGTGTGTGGTAATGTTGAATACGCGGTTATGAGTCGCTGTTTGACAGGTTCCGCGCTGTATGGGAGCGCATGACAGTGAACGGCCATAGCGAACGGCTCCCAGCATATTCATTAACAAATCACGCTCCAAAAATTCTCGCGCTGTGAAATGCTTGTTTAAACCCCAGAGCGCTGGCGGCGATGGGTTAAAAGTAAGTTTTTTAACCCCCAAACAACCATATTTTTAGGGAAAAAAAAACATGTTTTTCAAAACATTTTGTAATATGAATACATTACTATCAGACCTGTAATATCAATTCTGCACAAATTTTTTAAAAAACATGTTTTTCAAAACATTTTGTAATATGAATACATTACTATCAGACCTGTAATATCAATTCTGCACAAATGTTATTTTTTTTTTTTTTTTTAGCTTAAAAAAAAAAAATCTAACATTACAGAAGTGGTCACAGAATTTTTTACATTAAAAAAAAAAAAAAAAAAAAAATGAATAGCAATTAATTATGAATATTTAAAGTTAGCTCCATTGAAATGCATTGGAGAGCGCCAGGTAGCAAGAGGTCATACCTGTCGCTGTTCAAGGTCGCTCGCTGGCGCTGCGGGGTGAGGCTGGAATAATGATGAATGATTCGCTATCTGGCGCTCTGTCAGTCGCTAAGCAGGATCGGTTTCATAAATGTGTGATTGCGGAGGGGAGCCGGCGTTCTCGTGGCGGTGAGCGTCACAACCCTTCGCTCACCATTCGCTACCTGGCGCTATCCCTTGTTAAATAAGGGCCATAGTGCCTATGTCGGGGCGGTGTGGCTTCCACATGTATCTGCAGATATATGCAACCAAATCTCTGTCTTTCCACACAGCTAGACATGTTTGGTGCTTGATATTTAGATGATGAGAGGGTTAAACTGGGCGGTAAATTAGTTCCCAGGCCCTGAATAAATAATAATAATTTTATATAAATAATAGTGATTGAGCTACTCCCACCCCCCTTTATTCATTATTTAATATTTTATATTTAATATTTATAGTCTGAAAAAATTGCAAACTATAAAAAGATGCGTTCGCTCCGCGTTCCAAGGAGAAAGCATATATTATCAAAATGAGGCTAAATGGCACATAAATGTGCACTTCATAATTTAGGCTCATGTCTAACTCTCTATCTTCCCTTTACTGAATGGCGCCTTATTTTAACCCCTGCCTTATTTTGGAAAAAGCACAAAAACAGACCAAAGTCCTTATTTTAATGAGATATTTTAAGGCAAGTTTATTTATCAGGGATACCACTGACAGGAAGATCATTTTTGTTTTTTTAGAAGTTTAAGTCCTATGTCAAGCTGTAGTGAATTAAACAGCAAATCATTTTGCCAGTAAGATATTGCTAAAATGCCTAATGTATTACTATTCTATTGGCACCAGCATAAAATATGGATAACCTCACAAACTGTATGCTGAGCTCCATAAATCATGCTTCTCCTTGTTCCTAATGTCTGGGTATTGATCGCAATCTAGCCTGAGCTATTACTAATGTATTTGTGTTTATAAAAATGACCCCGACGCTTTGTTTCCATCAGATTTGAGAAATGTTATCAGATCATTTTTTAAGGAATATGGTACTGAATATATTTAACAAAATCTATTACTAAAGTGACAGAAATTTATAGGAACACCAAAAATGTTCCATACAAAGCACTGACACGCTGCTCACTTGTCATAGCTAGGATCTATTTTTACCTCTAATGATAGGTCAGATTTATTAGAATAGAATTAGGTCAGATCTATTAAAATATGTTTTCTATATTTTATTTATTTGATATTTAATTAGTCTTTTCCTAAGGATCAAGGAATATATTTTTATAAATTCCACTTTTTGACCTTACATTTTGCAGGATAGGAGCAGAAAGGGGGTTTTGGGTGCCAGATATGAAAGCTTGTGCCTTTCCTCTCTTATCAGTTACCATTAGAGATGTGCAAAACAATTCTGACAAATCAGAATTTGCTCTGCATTTCAAGGAAAGATTGATTCGGCATGAAGTCAAATAATTTGGGATTTGTGCCAATCAAATCTTTCCCTGAGTTACAAAAACCCCCAACAAGTTCACCTATTGTCTCGCTATCTTCCAGCAGGGATGTTTCACGTTTCTACCCGCTCTGCAGCAAGACAGGAGACACAGATCTTTTGCCATACCAGCTCTTTATACCCTAGGGTGTAGGTTGCTGAGGGAAGCCCTCATGCCCTACATCCCCCTTAAAAATGTTAAATAACAAATATTGTGGGGTCCCTCCTCTTTGGCAAAGCCAGCTTGGGCACAAGCTATGTGGGCATGTAGCCCCAGGACACAGAGACCAAGTGGCGGTCCCCTGATCTTAAAAGCTACTAGCCCACAACACCCACAATGGCACCTTCTAAACCCACCTGATTTTGGGGGGTATAGGCAATCTAGCTGGGGGTTTGCCGGCCCTTTGAACTATTCACAAAGGGTTAAGTGTAAGAAAGACACCACACACCAATGCCAATTACCAATAACACCAATACTTACAATATTGCCGATGTCCCCAGGACACAGATCCTCCATCCTGCTCTCAGCCTCATCCGTTCACTTTTACTACAGGGTGGGGCCATTTATAGTGCCAGTGAGCTAGCAGGGAAGCCCTTCATGCCCTCTTTCGCAGTGACATCAGAGGAAATTCCCTGTGCCAGAGGATAGCGAGGGAGGAGATGAGTTCAGTTTTTTCTTTTTTTTTAATTTAACCGATTTCTTGAAACAAAGTTTAACAGAATTTGCTCATTTCTAATTGCTATTTTCCATTTTCTTATTATTTTAGAAAGCTCTAATGTGAAATTGTTTAATATTAAAAGCATGCTGGAATTTGAAAGTATGGGTCACTTGTACACCATAACTGAAAATGTGGTTTTCTTCTATAAGTAGAATGAAAACACAGGGTTCACTGTTTTTGAGTTTACAATTACACTTTTACGTTTATTTCTTGACCAATTTTGCATACATTTCAGCAGGTATTTTGTCTCACTTTGATCCATACAGATCTTCTCCAGATTGTACAGGTTTGGGATTGTCACTCAGCAACACTGATTTTCAGCTCCCTCCAAAGATTTTCAATTGGGTTTAGGTCTGGACCACTGTAGGACCTTGAAATGCTTACAGAGCCACCTCTTATTTGCCCTGTTTTTTGGATCACATGCTGGAAGACCCGCCACAGCCCATCTTCAAGGTCCTTAGTGAGGGAAGGAGGTTGTTGGCCAAAATCTCATGGTACAGGGCCCCATCCATCCTCCCTTCAATAAGGTGCAGTTTTCCTGTCTCCTTTTTTAGAAAAGCAGCACCCAAAGTATGATGTTTCCAGCTCCATGCTTCACGGTGGGGATTGTGTTCTTGAGGTAGTACTCAACCTTATTCTTCCCCCAAACATGGAGAGACCGTGGAAGACGGTCAACTTGTGTTGCTTCCATTTTCTAATAATTGCGCCAACAGTTGTTGCCTTCTAGCCAAGCTGTTTATCTTTTGTCATGTAGCCTATCCCAGCCTTGTACAGGTCTAAAATTATGTCCCTGGTGTCCTTAGACAACTCTTAAAGGCTGATTCATTAATAGCGACAGATAGCGACAGATAGCGACTGTTGAGCGACTGTAGCGGTATTTTGACAGCGACCGCTAGTAGTCGCTGAGCTTGGCCATTGTTCGGTGGATGATAGCGACTCAGTCGGTGTGCCGAATGTTGAATACAAGATGCTGAGTCGCTATTTGACAGGTTCGCTGTTGTATGGGAGCGCATGATAGCGACTGGACATAGCGACCAGCACCCACCATATTCATTAAAAAATCAGCCTTAAAAATTCCTAGCGCTGTGAAATGCATGTTTAAATCCCAGAGCGCAGTAGGCGATGTGTTAAAAGTAGTTTTTTAACCCCCTAACCACCCAAAAAAAAATGCAATAATTTTGAAATAATATTCAAACCTGAATAGTTTAAAATCAGACCTGTAATATCAATTCTGCAAAAAAAAAAAAATGTTTTTTAAATCCCCAAAAAATAAATTTTCAAAGGAAGAAGTGTTCACAGATTTTTTTTTTGAAATTTGAAAAAAAAAAAAAATATTAAAAAATAATTATTAATTAAAATACATTCTGCCATTGAAATGCATTGGAGAGCGCCAGGTAGCGAGAGGTCATACCTGTCGCTGTTCAAGGATGTTTGCTGGCGCTGAGGGATGAGGCTGGGATAATGATGAATGAGTTGCTAGGTGGTGCTATCTCAGTCGCTAAGCAGTATCGGCTTGATAAATGTGTGATTGTGGAGGGGAGCCGGCGTTCTAGTTGCGGTACCTGGCTTTACTGGCCGGCTCCCCAGTCGCTATCTGTCGCTATCTGTCACTATTCCTTGATAAATAAGGCCCTTAGTTCTTTGCCATCGTGAAAAGGTTGAAGTGTGGTTGAGTGTTTGGCGAGGTGTTTTTTATACATGTAGAATACGGGGGCTTCCTAAAAAAAATAACAGATGTATGAAAGGAGGAATTCTTGCGATTTTTTTAAACTAACACTCAATAGTACTGACTATTAATTGGCAATGGGGGAGGGGGGGTCATCCAATTACTGGACCACCACATGGGACCGAAGATGCCAGAGCCCCCAGCGTTTATGCGGGCATTCCTGCCGGCTGCCCTCTCTAGTTAATATGGGAAATAACTGGCCAGCTTAGCAGGCATAGTGCATCAATGCTGTGTCCACCTTTGCCAGATTCAATGATTTAAATGAATAATAATAAGTCACACAAATGACTGAAACTGCATTATACAGGCAATTTATCTGCGTGCAGGGCATTGTTAAGATTTTTTAATCTTCAAAAGCTGTGATATATTCGGTCTTATTTTTTCTTTATGTAAATGTCAATGTTCTCATGTGAAACACATGTACCTAGGTGAAATTATGTAAGTGAGCACATCAAGGACCTGATTTACTGTTTCGCTCATATTTTCCTGACATTCACAAGTTTTTGTCTCATTTGCCACATTTACCAATCAAAACGCTGGCTGAAACTATAGGAGGTGCACGTGGTGTGACCCAGAAGGTCACCCAGAAGGTCAGGGGGGTCTCCATTAGAGATGAGCGAACTTTTGAAAAATTCGATTCGACTGATTTGCCGAATTTTCCGACAAAAATAGTTTCGACCCGAATTTATTTGCGACAAATCGCTATTAAAAACGGCTATTTCTGAGCCTCCTAGAGCCTCAATAGGGTTGTAAACCATTCTGCCTCGCTGTAACACGCATAGGATGAATGCTGGGTTTGTGAAATGATACTGTAAATAATTATCACATGCAGATCAGAGGCATCGCTAATAGAACCGCAGAGCGGCACAATTACAGAGAGTTGAAGTGGCATCACTATGAGGGGCCCCTATAGTGCCTGAAAAACACACCCTGGAGCTGGCAGCAGCAGGAGCCCAAAAATTGGATGAATCACACCCTGGAGTTGCAAGCAGCAGCTGCAGGAGCCAAAACATTGCTTTAAAGAGACACTGGAGTTGGCTGCAGGAGGCCAAAAATTGGATGAATCACACCCTGGATTTGCAAGCAGCAGCAGGAACACAAACATTGCTTTAAAGAGACACTGGAGTTGGCTGCAGGATCCCAAAAATTGGATGAATCACACCCTGGAGTTGCAAGCAGCAGCAGGAGCCCAAACATAGCTTGAAAGAGACACTGGATTTGGCAGCAGGAGCCCAAAAATTGGCTGAATGACCCACTGGAGTTGCAAGCAGGAGCAGCAGGAGCCCAAACTTAGCTTGAAAGAGACACTGGAGTTGGCAGCAGGAGCCCAAAAATTGGATGAATCACACCCTGGAGTTGCAAGCAGCAGCAGCAGGAGCCCAAACATAGCTTTGAAAGAGACACTGGAGTTGGCTGCAGGAGGCCAAAAATTGGATGAATCACACCCTGAAGTTGCAAGCAGCAGCAGCAGGTGCCCAAACATAGCTTGAAAGAGACACTGGAGTTGGCTGCAGGAGGCCAAAAATTGGATGAATCACACCCTGGAGTTGCAAGCAGCAGCAGGAGCACAAACATTGCGTGAAACAGACACTGGAGTTGGCTGCAGGAGGCCAAAAATTGGATGAATCACACCCTGGAGTTGCAAGCAGCAGCAGCAGGAGCCCAAACATAGCTTGAAAGAGACACTGGAGATGGCTGCAGGAGCCCAAAAATTGGATGAATCACACCATGGAGTTGCAAGCAGCAGCTGGAGCCCAAACATTGCTTTAAAGAGACACTGGAGTTGGCTGCAGGAGCCCAAAAATTGGTTGAATCACACCCTGGAGTTGCAAGCAGCAGCAGGAGCCCAAACATTGCTTTAAAGAGACACTGGAGTTGGCAGCAGGAGGCCAAAAATTGGATGAATCACACTAAGGAGTTGCAAGCAGCAGCAGCAGCAGGAGCCCAAACATAGCTTGAAAGAGACACTGGAGTTTGCTGCAGGAGGCCAAAAATTGGATGAATCACATCCTGGAGTTGCAAGCAGCAGCAGGAGCCCAAACATTGAATGAAAGAGACACTGGAGTTGGCTGCAGGAGCCCAAAAATTGGATGAATCACACCCTGGAGTTGCAAGCAGCAGCAGGAGCCCAAACATTGCTTTAAAGAGACACTGGAGTTGGCAGCAGGTGGCCAAAAATTGGATGAATCACACCCTGGAGTTGCAAGCAGCAGCAGCAGGAGCCCAAACATAGCTTGAAAGAGACACTGGAGTTGGCTGCAGGAGGCCAAAAATTGGATGAATCACACTCTGGAATTGCAAGCAGCAGCAAGAGCCCAAACATAGCTTGAAAAAGACACTGGAGTTGGCTGCAGGAGCCCAAAAATTGGATGAATCACACCCTGGAGTTGCAAGCAGCAGCAGGAGCCCAAACATAGCTTGAAAGAGACACTGGAGTTGGCTGCAGGAGGCCAAAAATTGGATGATTCACACCCTGGAGATGCAAGCAGCAGCAGGAGCCCAAACATTGCTTTAAAGAGACACTGGAGTTGGCTTCAGGAGCCCAAAAATTGGATGAATCACACCCTAGGATTGCAAGCAGCAGCAGAAGCCCAAACATAGCTTGAAAGAGACACTGGAGTTGGCTGCAGGAGGCCAGAAATTGGATGAATCACACCCTGGAGTTGCAAGCAGCAGCAGCAGGAGCCCAAACATAGCTTGAAAGAGACAGTGGAGTTCGCTGCAGGAGGCCAAAAATTGGATGAATCACACCCTGGAGTTGCAAGCAGCAGCAGCAGGAGCCCAAACATTACTTTAAAGAGACACTGGAGTTGGTTGCAGGAGGCCAAAAATTGGATGAATCACACCCTGGAGTTGGCAGCAGCAGGAGCACAAACATTAGCTGGAAGGCACACCCTGGAGTTGGCAGCAGCAGAAGCAGGAGCCCAAACATTGCTTGGAAGACACCCTGGAGTTGGCAGCAGCAGGAGGCCAAAAATTGGCTGAAAGGCACACCCTGAAGTTGGCATCAGCAGGAGGCCAAAAATTGTCTGAAAGGCACACCCTGAAGTTGGCAGCAGCAGGAGCCCAAAAAATGGCCTAAAGACATAAATATGTTTTGCACCATTTGGAAAGTGTAAAACGTGGCACCATGCTGAATCTAGTCGCATGCATCAGCCATTGGTGGGTGGAAATCATGGCTGATCCATCCCTGATTCATTTTGACAAAGGCGAGTCTCTCCACATTTTTAGTTGACAGACGAGTTCTCCTCGCCGTAACTATGGCCCCCGCCGCACTAAACACCCGCTCAGATTACACGCTACTGGCCGGGCAGGACAGCTTTTCCAGGGCAAACTCTGCTAGTTGCGTCCACAAGCCAAGTTTGGCTGCCCAGAAGTCCAGCGGATCCTCAAGGTGTGTTGGCATGGTCATGTCAAGGTATGACATGACCTGCTGGTTCAGGTCCTGCTCCAGGTCTTCCTGCTGCTCATGAGTAGCCTCACTATGCGGGTGTAGAAAGCTACTCATTAGCGACTGAAGACTGAGGCTGCTGCTGATGGAGCTGCTGCTGCTGCTCCTTCCACCCCCACCAGCAGGCATGGCAGTGGAAGGTGAGCACAGAGGTCCCCCCGAGTCAGACCTGCGAGAGTATGGACCATGGCGCAGATAGGCATCGGCCAACTGACTACGTAAAATGTCTTTGTAGTAGTTCAGTTTGTCCTCCCTCTCGGCGGGTTAAAAAAAATGCCCCCATTTTGTGCCGGAAGTGAGGGTCCAATAAGGTGGAGAGCCAGAAGTCATCCCGCCAACAAATGGAAACAATTCTGGGGTCACTACGCAAGCACGTGAGCATGCTTCCTGCCATTTGCGCAAGTGACTCGGAGGGACTACCTGTCTCCATCTCCACTGCATACTGCCACGGTGTGTCCGGGTCCTCTGTCTCGCCTTCCTCACATTCCTCTAGCTCCTCTGGCTGCTCCTGCTCCTCCTCTCCTGTCCACTGACTAGATAAACCAGCCATTTCGCCAAGCCTAAACTGTACTTCACTGGGCCACTCCTCCTCCTCTTCCTCCTCCTCCTCCAGTTCAGCTCCAATTGGGTTCATGTATCCGTAAGATGTAGACGCCATGTCTCCAGTGCCCTGACCAGCCATGGTTTCCAACATGTGCTGTAGTACATAAAGCAGTGGAATCACGTCGTTCATCCCGTAATCCTGCTGACTGACAAATAAAGTGGCTTCCTCAAAGGGCCTGAGCAAACGGCAGGTGTCACGTATGAGCTGCCACTGGTTGACATTGAAGTTACACAAGGGAGTCCCCCTATCTGCTTGGATCATCAGGAAATCCGTGATGGCTTTTCTCTGTTCAAATAATCGGTCCAACATGTGAAGGGTGGAATTCCAACGGGTGGAAACATCGCAAATCAGACTATGTTGGGGGCTACCGTTCTGACGCTGTAGCTCAAGAAGGGTGTGTTTGGCGGTGTATGAGTGGCTTAAGTGCATGCAAAGTTTCCTTGAAGTTGTTAGGATGTCTTGCAGATGGGGGGAACACCTCAGAAACCGCTTGACAACCAGATTGGAGACATGAGCCATGCAGGGCGCATGGGTCAGGCTTCCTTGTCGCAGCGCAGACAAAATGTTCTTCCCATTGTCAGTAACCATGATTCCCATTTTAAGTTTTCTTTAAATAAGCCATGTTTGGATTTCGTGATGAATAAATTTAAGCAGTTCCTCCCCTGTGTGACTCCGTTCGCCAAGACAAACCATGTGAAGCACAGCGTGACACCTCCGTGCCCTGCACACATGGTAGACTGGAGGGGCACTGAGACTTGAGCCTACAGTGGAGGGTGAGGAGATGGCGGAGGATGAGGAGGCCGAGTCGCACGGTGTCACAGGCACAACGGCCAGGGAGCGCGGAGGCCGAAGCGGCGTGACCTGTCCAAGTTGCTGCTGCTGCTGCAAAGGGACAACATTCACCCAGTGGGCCGTAAATGACATGTACTTTCCCTGACCGTAGTTACAGCTCCAGACGTCGGCGCTGCCATGCACTTTGCTACACACCGACAGGCTCAAGGACTGGCCCACCTTCTGTTCAACAAAAGTGTGCAGCACTGGTACTGCCTTCTTGGCAAAGTATGGCTTGGGACTCTCCACCTCGGCTCGGCACAAGCCATCAGTTCTCTGAAAGGTGCAGAGTCCACCACCTGAAAAGGGAGCGACTGCAGCACCAGCAACTTGGACAGGAGCACATTCAGCTTCTGCGCCGTAGAATGAGTGGGTGCATACTGCTGTCTCTTAGACATGACTTCGCTGATGGATTGCTGGCGGGATGCATGACTTGGAGGAGGAGGAGGAGCAGGAGCATCAGGAGCGACAGAGGATGGGTATGACGCACAGCTGCCTTCGGCTGAGGTGCTGGAGCCTTGGCTGGCAGAAATTGGGAGCGGCGTGCCGCTTGGTGAGGAAGCAGGCTGGACCACCTCTTCGGAGCCTCGGTTCTCCCAGGCCGCTTTATGGTGACGCATCATATGTTGACGCAGGGCCGTGGTTCCAACATTTGGGCCCTGGCCACGCTTCACCTTCTGCCTACATATCTTGCATGTGGCCATGTTACCCTCCTGCTGATGCTTCAGGGAAAACTGCCACACTGCCGAGTAGCTACTTTTCCCACCAACAGGCCACACTGATTCACTGCTACTGTCGCCAACTTCAGGTCCACTACCTCCCGATAAGGTAGCCTGCCGTGCAGCAGGTGCTCTACCCCAGCCCCGGCCCCGTTTGGCTCCAGGCTTTACAATTGTGCCCCCATGCTGACTGCCAACCATGCTGCTAACACCTTGCTGCCTCAGCTGCTGACTCCAGGGCAACCTGCGCCCCTCTTCTCCTGATGATGACGATGAAGCCCCTTCTGCACCCGGCTCCCAAGTGGGATCGGCTTCTTCATCATCATCATCATCACCGAGTTGTGGCTGCACGTCACTGATGTTCTCGGTTTCCTCAACAGTGTCTGGCGCAGGAGCTGGAACGCTCGCAACACCCACGACACTCTCCACATCACTATTTGTCTGCCTAGCTAAAGAAGCCACCTCCATTTCTTGGCTGGGCAGTAGCTGCTGACTGTCCTCTATCTGATCGTCCTCCTCACTAAAGAGTGGAGCTGAACCCAAAGCATAGGATACGTCGCTGGGGGAGGGAAACGGCGTAGGACAGAGGCATTGGGAGGACAGGGACTGCTCTCGGGGCATGCCAACTCAGGGTTGTGTCAGAGGAACCTACCGACCCTAGACTGGGGGTCTCAGATGTAACTTGTGATGATGTGGATGACCGCGTTAACCAATCTACCACGGCAGATGCGTTACTGGTGGAGACACGACCGCTAGCAGATACTGGCAGATCAGGTCTCTCACCGTGACTCCTGCTGCCACTCACCCCTAGTCTGCTGCGACCTCTGCCTGCTGAGTTTGGGCCTCTGCCACTCCTCTTTGAACATCCTGGCACTTGTCTGCCTGACATTTTATGTATCTGAAATGCGCAATAGGTACTTTAAAAAATGTGTTTACTTTAAAAAGCAGAAGCTAAATAAAGTGAGGAACTGCTTCTCTGCACCAGATACTATGAAAATTGGCAATATGGGATACCCTGCAGCCTAGTGTTTTGACAGCAGGACAAAAACCAATTCAAAATGCAATAGCTTGATTAAGCTGAGGCTGAACAAGCGTATTTAGTATAACATATAGGGTGCTACGTGCAGGTTTGGGATACCCTGCGGCCTAGTGTTTTGGCAGCAGACCAAAAACCAATTAAAAATGCGATAGCTTGATTAAGCTGAGGATGAACAAGGGTATTTAGTATAACAGATTGGGTGCTACGTGCAGGTTTGGGATACCCTGCGGCCTGGTGTTTTTTTTAAAAGCAGGACAAAAACCAATTCAAAATGCAATAGCTTGATTAAGCTGAGGATGAACAAGGGTATTTAGTATAACAGATAGGGTGCTACGTGCAGGTTTGGGATACCTTGCGGCCTAGTGTTTTGGCAGCAGGACAAAAAACAATTCAAAATGCAATATCTTGATTAAGCTGAGGATGAACAAGGGTATTTAGTATAACAGATAGGGTGCTACGTGCAGGTTTGGGATACCCTGCGGCCTGGTGTTTTTTTTAAAAGCAGGACAAAAACCAATTCAAAATGCAATAGCTTGATTAAGCTGAGGATGAACAAGGGTATTTAGTATAACAGATAGGGTGCTACGTGCAGGTTTGGGATACCCTGCGGCCTGGTGTTTTTTTTAAAAGCAGGACAAACAACCAATTCAAAATGCAATAGCTTGATTAAGCTGAGGATGAACAAGGGTATTTAGTATAACAGATAGGGTGCTACGTGCAGGTTTGGGATACCCTGCGACCTGGTGTTTTTTTTAAAAGCAGGACAAAAACCAATTCAAAATGCAATAGCTTGATTAAGCTGAGGATGAACAAGGGTATTTAGTATAACAGATAGGGTGCTACGTGCAGGTTTGGGATACCTTGCGGCCTAGTGTTTTGGCAGCAGGACAAAAAACAATTCAAAATGCAATAGCTTAATTAAGCTGAGGATGAACAAGGGTATTTAGTATAACAGATAGGGTGCTACGAGTAGGTTTGGGATACCCTGCGGCCTAGTGTTTTGACAGCAGGACAAAAACCAATTCAAAATGCGATAGCTTGATTAAGCTGAGGATGAACAAGCACTTATTTAGTATAACAGTTTAAGTGCTACGTGCATGTTTCGGATACCCTGCGGCCTAGTGTTTTGGCAGCAGACCAAAAACCAATTCAAAATGCAATAGCTTGATTAAGCTGAGGATGAACAAGCGTATTTAGTATAACAGATAGGGTGCTACGTGCAGGTTCGGGATACCCTGCGGCCTGGTGTTTTTTTTTAAAAGCAGGACAAAAACCAATTCAAAATGCAATAGCTTGATTAAGCTGAGGATGAACAAGGGTATTTAGTATAATGTATAGGGTGCTACGTGCATGTTTGGGATACCCTGCAGCCTAGTGTTTTGGCAGCAGGACAAAACCCAATTCAAAATGCAATAGCTTAATTAAAATGAGGCTAAACAACGCTTATTTAGTATAACAGATAGGTTGCTACGTGCAGGTTTGGGATACCCTGCAGCCTAGTGTTTAGGCAGCAGGACAAAAACCAATTCAAAATGCAATAGCTTAATTAAAATGAGGCTGAACAACGCTTATTTAGTATAACAGATAGGGTGACATGTGCTGGTTTGGGATGCCCATGTGGGCTGGTGTATTTAAATCAGACAAAACCCAATTCAAAATGCAAAAGCGTAATTAAAACGAGGCTGAACAAGGCTTATTTAGTATAACAGATACGGTACTACGTGCAGGTTTGGGATACCCTGCGGCCTAGTGTTTTGGCAGCAGGACAAAACCCAGTTCAAAATGCAATAGCTTCATTAAAATGAGGCTGAACAACGCTTATTTAGTATAACAGATAGGGTGCTACGTGCAGGTTTGGGATACCCTGTGGCCTAGTGTTTTGGCAGCAGGACAAAAAACAATTCAAAATGCAATAGCTTAATTAAAATGAGGCTGAACAACGCTTAATTAGTATAACAGATAGGGTGCTACGTGCAGGTCTGGGATACCCTGCAGCCTAGTGTTTTGGCAGCAGGACAAAAACCAATTCAAAATGCAATAGCTTAATTAAAATGAGGCTGAACAACGTTTATTTAGTATAACAGATATGGTGCTACGTGCTGGTTTGGGATATCCTGCGGTTTAGTGTTTTGGCAGCAGGACAAAAACCAATTCAAAATGCAATAGCTTGATTAAGCTGAGGATGAACAAGGGTATTTAGTATAACAGATAGGGTGCTACGTGCAGGTTTGGGATACCCTGCGGCCTAGTGTTTTGGCAGCAGGACAAAACCCAATTCAAAATGCAATAGCTTAATTAAATGAGGCTGAACAACGCTTATTTAGTATAACAGATAGGGTGACATGTGCTGGTTTGGGATGCCCATGTGGGCTGGTGTATTTAAAGCAGACAAAAAACAATTCAAAATGCAATAGCATAATTAAAATGAGGCTAAACAATGCTTATTTAGTATAACAGATAGGGTGACATGTGCTGGTTTGGGATGCCTATGTTGGCTGGTGTATTTAAAGCAGACAAAACCCAATTCAAAATGCAATAGATTAATTAAAATGAGGCTGAACAACGCTTATTTATTATAACAGATAGGGTGCTACGTGAAGGTTTGGGATACCCTGCGGCCTAGTGTTTTGGCAGCAGGACAAAAACAAATTCAAAATGCAATAGCTTAGTTAAAATGAGGCTGAACAACGCTTATTTAGTATAACAGATAGGGTACTACGTGCAGGTCTGGGATACCCTGCGGCCTAGTGTTTTGGCAGCAGGACAAAAACCAATTCAAAATGCAATAGCTTAATTACAATGAGGCTGAACAACGCTTATTTAGTATAACAGATAGGGTGACGTGCTGGTTTGGGATGCCCATGTGGGCTGTTGTATTTAAAGCAGACAAAACCCAATTCAAAATGCAATAGCTTAATTAAAATGAGGCTGAACAACGCTTATTTAGTATAACAGATAGGGTGCTACGTGCTGGTTTGGGATGCCCATGTGGGCTGTTGTATTTAAAGCTGACAAAACCCAATTCAAAATGCAATAGCTTAATTAAAATGAGGCTGAACAACGCTTATTTAGTATAACAGATAGGGTGCTACGTGCAGGTTTGGGATACCCTGCGGCCTAGTGTTTTGGCAGCAGGACAAAAACCAATTCAAAATGCAATAGCTTGATTAAGCTGAGGATGAACAACGCTTATTTAGTATAACAGATAGGGTGCTACGTGCAGGTTTGGGATACCCTGCGGCCTAGTGTTTTGGCAGCAGGACAAAACCCAATTCAAAATGCAATAGCTTCATTAAAATGAGGCTGAACAACGCTTATTTAGTATAACAGATAGGGTGCTAAGTGCAGGTTTGGGATACCCTGTGGCCTAGTGTTTGGGCAGCAGGACAAAAACCAATTCAAAATTCAATAGCTTAATTAAAATGAGGCTGAACAACGCTTATTTAGTATAACAGATAGGGTGACATGTGCTGGTTTGGGATGCCCATGTGGGCTGGTGTATTTAAAGCAGACAAAGCCCAAATCAAAATGCAATAGCTTAATTAAAATGAGGCTGAACAACGCTTATTTAGTATAACAGATAGGGTGACATGTGCTGGTTTGGGATGCCCATGTGGCTGGTGTATTTAAACCAGACAAAAAAATATTAAAACTAATCCAGTTATGAGAAATGCTTTTGTGTAACAGGGTTAAATATGCCACTGCATAGATGGGATGCGCAGTGGCAAGGCAGGTTTACAGCACAAAGAACTGAAATTGAATTGAAAAATGATCTGGCTAATGAAAATAAAAAAAAATAATTTCCTGTCACTTCAATGCTGTCCCTGCCTTGATCGTTTCGGTTTTTCCCTATCTTTCACTATCTTTCCCTGGCTCTGTCTACCTCTCTTTCTGCCTCTCTGTCGGTCTCTCTGACTCTCCCTACCTATCTCTAACTCTGTCCCTGTCTGTAACCAGCTCTGCTCTGGCTGCAATACAACGCTGAACTGTGCACAAGGAAAATGGCTGCCGGTTTATATAGGTGACGTCACCGGGCTTCCTGGCTGCTGATAGGCTGCATGTGACTTTCCCATGATACCTTGCCCCAGGGAATATGTCCGGACATGTGCTTCCACCATTTTAGAATGCCTGTAATTGAAATAAATGGAGTTTAAAGGAAAACTTTGTTCGATCGAATCGCGGGAAAATTCGGATACGTTCAGAATCAAATTTTTCCTGAAATTCGGAACTAATTCAGGTTCGTCAGCATCGATTCGCTCATCCCTAGTCTCCATCATTGTTGCTCCTCCAGCTTGTTCATCAGACTTGGCATCATTTAGATCCATACAGTGCCTGAACACCTGATAGGTAACTATTATTTGAAATACATCTAATGAACTGTTTATAATATATATATATATATATATATATATATAGAGAGAGAGAGAGAGAGAGAGAGAGAGAGAGAGAGAGAGAGAATATTTTGAGCTCTTACTGAATCAAGACCAAAGAGAGAGAAAAGTACATGTGGGTCCTCCAACTGTTCAGTAGTTTGAAAAAATGGTGGCTGAAATTATTATTATTATTTTATTATTATTGTTTATTTATATAGTGCCATCATCTTCTGTTGCGCTTTTCAAGGTATGATTACAGACAAGGTAAAACATATAGTACAGGGAACAATACAAAAGTAGACGCCACAAGTTTTAAACCAAGTGTTGTGAGCACCGGAGACAAAAGGAAGGAGAGCCCTGCCCTTGCAAGCTCACAGTCTAAAGCAGCCATACTCAACTGGTGGACCGGGGTCCGAATGTGGACCTAGGTGCCAGTTTTCCGGACCCCTGCCCTGACAGCCCTGCAATCAGTTGCTTCTGTGTTGCCATGCTCAGCACTGCCCTCTTTACTTGATTGACGATGTAGTGCTTAGTCTCCCTACCAGGGTCTTGACTCCTTAGCATTGCAATATGAAGTACTACACGGACGTGAAGTGGCATTGCAAGATACACACAAACAATGTCTCTTTGCCCCATTCAATCCTATCCCGCCAGTTCTGCCCCATCTATCCCAACTCTGCCCCATCCATTCCTGTCCCCCCAGCTCTGCCCCATCCATTCCTGTACCCAAGCTCTGCCCCATCCATTCCTGTACTCCAAGCTCTGCCCCATCATTTTGCCTGTGGAATCTATAGCCCACCCCTCCCGTGCTCTGGATTCTGACTATCCACCCCCCACGACTGCCCCCTGCCCAGATACTTCACCTCTCACCAGATGTCTGTAAATGGACCTTTACAATAAGTGCTTCAGTACCCCTGGTCTAAAGGATGGAGGTGGAGAGAAAAGGTAGGGATCATAAGTGGTAGAGCTAGAGTTGGGCTGCATGTGCCATTTGAAGGTTATCATGGCTTGATTGTGTTGGACTGGCTCTGACCACCATGACTACAATATAAATTAGAGAGCTTATGGTTAAGGCTTTTTAAGGTTATAATTTTATCATTGTTTCACAGCTAGCTGAATTGTGTTTATTCTGCTGTCTAATGATCACATGTAGTGTTTAGCACTTTAGGAAGGTGGGCAAATAAAAATATTTACACTGCGCTGTATTGTGATAATTATTTTTTATGCTATGTTGACCTATGGCATAATGAGTTGATGCGGGATCAATTAAAGGGAAAAGCTAACAGCCCACATATTTATCAGCTCATTACTTGGAATACCTTAACTCAGTTTGTGTATGTTTCTCGACAGATTCAAATTTCTCCATAGAGCTTGCTGATCTGTCGGCATTTTCTATAAATACATTATTTTATGCAGGATAGGTTTCTGTATCACATCAATGTTTTAATAGCTTGCAGTATGTAAGTCTGTACACACAAAGCTTTTGGCATAAAGGACAAAAAAAATAAATAAACATGTTTTCCCTGTGTATTGTGCTACAGTTTCTTCACAGAAAAAATATACGAAATTATGATATAATAAGTATATTTTTTTGCTTCTATTTCTTTAAAATGTTAACTACATTCAGAGTTGGAAGTAGCAGCATCAGTAGTAAGTATAATCTAAAAGTTACAAATAGCTACATGGATAAAGTTGATCTAAAGACTAAACTCCTTTCTCATTCCTCCCAGCCCTCCTAAGCCTTTTAGAAGCAAACAATAAAAAAAGAACCTTTGAGAAAATGTGTAGGGATTGCCCTTTAGGCAGGGGTGTTATTTCTCTCAGCTTAATAGGTCTTCTTTTTCTTTGCCTTTGTATGCAGTGAAATGGTCTTGTGAGCTCTCGGTTTGCAAAAATACCTTTTGAGGAGTGCTCAACACCAAGGCCTTAGGGCCTAATAGCAAGGTCCTTCTTTGTTGGTATCTTGTTCTGGATCCGCAGAGCCCTTCCTTTATACCCCTCAAGTTGCTTTTGGGGAGCCCTGAGAATAAGGCTCTTAAACATATATATGGTGGTATTGTAGAAATGCTAGACAGCTTGGGGGTCAAAGTATTTTATATAACTAATAAAGTATTGGGATTGAATATTAGGCCTGATGTTCAGGCTTCACTTGCTGTACATAATGACTGGTCTACACTGTCTTGATCTAAGATGGAAATAAAAGTGGAAGGTTTACTGAACATGATGGAGGATACCCCAGAACACTTTCTAGAACAGTATAGAGACCGACCTAAGCAATTTATAGCAGGTTTCATAGATTTGGTTAATAAATTGGTAGATTAGATAAAATTTACTCTGCATTCTGTGACTCAGCCTGCTGATGTTTCTGAGCCACCAATAAAATCTGCTGCTGCTGTTTCTGAGCCACCACCGAAGCTTGCCATTGTCTCCGGCCCACAGTTGTTCCCGCATCTACATCTGGCGCTTCCACTTCCAGTCAGAGATACTGCCTGCAGCCTTCGCCCAAAAAAATCTGCTCCCAACCAAATGAGATGATGGTGGGTAATGCCACCTGCCTGCTTCCAGAGCGGAATGCCTTGCCAGCCTCTGATGACATCTGTCTGACAGCCTCTGAAGACATCTGCCTGCCAGCCTCTGATGACATCTGCCTGTCAGCCTCTGCCTCTGATAATGACTGTCTGCTTGCCTCTGTCCCTATTGATGCCTGCCAGCCTTTGCCACTGATGATGTCTGTCTACCAGCCCCTGCGATGATGTATGCCTACAAGAATGTGATGATGCCTGCCTGCCAGCCTCTGATGACCTCTAACAACATGCCTTTGCCCATGATGCCAGACAGTCTGCTTCTACCATTGTTTCTGGCCAACTTGCCACCTTTGTTCCTAGCCTTATGGCTCTTGCCAGTATTTGAAACTATGCACCCAATCCAGTTTTTGGCATGTCCTCTATGGACTCCTTGGTACCAAGAATTGTTGCCCCTGCTCCCATATTGCCAGTACCCCTAATGCTGCCCTGTCAAGGGTTGCCACCATCCCTGGGACCAGGTGCAACCCAGTCCCCTGAACAATCTGAACCTCCTGAGGGTATGTGCTGCCTGGCCCTAAGGCATCCTCAACACATCCCCAAGTATAACGAAGCCTGCCTTATACCTCAGTTATGGGTGCAGCTGCCTGAAGTAGACCATGGAGGCTTCACCCCTTGAAAAGGTCCCTGGCAGTGGCACCTTGGCCAACGGCTGGTGGTATTGTCCCAGCTGGATATCCGGACTGAGTTTAGCCTCACCAGCAAGTGGCTTAGCTGGCTTCTACCCCTAGGGTAATTGGCCTCATCCGAAGCCAATCATTAATGTTTAAACAGGCTCTGCAGACAGGAAGGTTGCTGTTAGGTCCTTACCTCCTCCTGGCGCCCGGTCCCGCGGCGTCTCTGCGCGGCGGCGCGCGGCTCCGGTCTTCTGGCGGCCATTGCCGCATCTGCTGCGGTCTCGCCCGCCACCGCTCCCTCTACCTTGGCGGGGGTGGCCGGCATCGCAGGGCCCCCCTCCGCTCCTTCTGGCAGCTCCATCGCCTCTCCGGCCGGCGCGGTTTCTCCTTCCCTCTCGGGGAGCGCGCCCGGCCCTCTGTCACATGCGCGTGCGTGCAAGCACAGTTCCAATATGCCCCTCGGCGGTGCTGCTCCCTGCGCATTAGCCGGGGGCAGATTCAAATGGACCAGTTAGGTCCATAGCCTGGGTGGGAATGAACCCAGGGACTGGACAGCCTGACTGGCCAGGGCGGTCCAGTCCCTGGGGCTGCTCCAATAGGGAGCTACATCCTAAGTAGCACCAATCACTACATTTCCCCCCAAATCACAGTTGCACCAATCACCAGTCCCCCCTTCCCATTGGCCAGTTCCCCTTTAAATATGTTTTGGTCCCGTCCACTAGTGCCCGTTATAGCCTTTGATAGCTAGGGTGTGCGTTTGGATCTTGTTTAAAGTTACTATCCGGCTTTGTTCCTGACCATCCCTGTCTGCTGCCCGCACCGACCATCCGCCTGTCTGACCATCCCTGTCTGCTGCCTGCACCGACCATCCGCCTGTCTGACCACGTCTTTGTCTAGCCCTTCTGATACCGCGTCTTGGTGACCACCTGGTTTTGACCTCGGCCTGTCTCGACTACTCTACGTTTTGACTCTGCCCACTCTGACTACCAATTTGGGATACCCTGCCGTTCATCCGCCTCCACTTAAGCCAGCAATCTTTGCGCCAAATAAGACCTGGGGGCAACCGAGTCTGGAGAGGCATATCCCGTGTCTCCAGCGAGTGGGGGCTTGTCTATAGGCAGAAGAGGCGGTGGAGATTGGGGATTGCTTGGCTCAAGAGAGAAGGGTGTCCGGCGGTCCCTTACAGTTGCTCTGGTATTAAATTTCTCACAGCCATGTTCTTATGCCTCCTGTTCAGCTCTTGCAACCCTGCATCCACTGATCACCTCGCTTCCTGCCTGTTCTGCTTTCCCCTGGATTCCCTGACTCCCTTTACCCTGTCTTGTCCTCCTCTGGGTTACTGCACCCTTCCTTCTCCAGCCATCATTTTCCATCCTCTGGTTTCTGTTGCCATATTCCATCTTCAGGTAGCTATTCCCCTCCTTGCCCCAGATCCTTGTATATATTTGTATATAGAGCCTTGTAAATCTGTATATAGTGTGTTGTTCTGGTGTGTATTGTATATAGTAGTTTGGTTTGTAGTGCAATGTTTTTGATTTGTTTATTTAGATAATTTAGGTCAGAGTGTTGCAATGATTAGTGCTTGCTGTGTTCACTGTGTCACAATAAATCTATTCAGTTACATTAGTTTTGGTCTCAATTTCTATCACTTGCTGGTCACACCTTGCAGTTGTGACACGCGGGTTTATGAACCCATGTTCTTTCTGCATCCTTGAAAGGTATATTTAAGATTTAGTTTTCTAACCACAAATGTTGATTACTTGTTGCTTACAATTTTATATCCCTCAATGTTGATGTTTAATCTACCCCTCTTTCCTTCCTCATTCTAGCTCATACTATGTGATGTGCATAATATCCAAAGGAGCTTTGGTTTTTCATGCTCAGCAGTCAGCTAATTCCAACCTGATCTCACACAAACATTACGTGAGGTCAATACCTCCGGTGATGACAGGAGGCGGGAATGGGGGGGCGCATCAGACTTCCCTTTATATGGCAGCTAAACCTTTTTTATTGTATGATTGAGAGCCCAAAACAGGTCTTGAAATGCATCACGCGGCCGTGCAACCTGATTTTTTTTTTGTTTGGCTGTTCCTTTTAAAATTCTTAAATACAACGTGGATTTTATGGACTTCACTTGTGCTGGCAACCTTCTTTCTTTATTTTTAAGTTTGGAAGTTTATTCATATGATTATTGCATATGACAAGTGGTTGTGTATGTAAGTTTATGACATTATGGGCTTGATTCAACAAAGTTCGAAAATGGATTTTCATGTGTTTTGTGCCTAAAAAGTTGCGATTTTGTGATCGTTTAATTTTAGTGCAATTCAGCAACCTGGAACCATTGTAAAACAAGTGTTTTTCGAATTATATTCTAATTTTTGTCTGCATTTTGCAAGACAAAAATTTTACTTGTGATTCACTTGCACTTGATGAGCCACACACATGATATAAACTAGAGTGTTTCACACTATTTTTTTGAGGCGGCTTTGGTCTTTCTCACAATGGAGCCCTTCTAATTTGTTTTCGTTGGCTTTGAACTTCTTGCAGATGTTGTGGCGCAAAGAAGGCGCAGACTGTCCATTCCAAAGTATTTTCGCCCAGGTTTACATGTGGATCAGATCAAGCACTTTTCCAGCTTACTAGGCTAAATCGTGCAGCTTTGGAAGACCTCTATAGCCTGCTGCATCCATATTTGGCACCATTGACTGGGAGAGGACATGCAATATCAGGAATGGCTAATCTGATAGTTTGCTTGCAATTTCTGGGTGGTGTGGGGGTTGGCATGTCCCAGGCTTCTGTATGCTGTGCTGTAGGTACATTTTTAAATAGAATGCAAGCCATATTGCAAAGGTATGTCCATTTACCCTCCTCACCCCAGGAATGGACTGTGGTAAAATCGTGTTTTTATCACATTGCAGGCATGCCACATGTCATAGAGGCTGTGGATTGCACCCATGTTTGCTTTATACTAACCAGTGTGGATGAACATATCTATCGAAAGCTGGGACATTCACTCAATGTATAAATGATTGCTGGTCCAGATCTGCATTTAGCTTTGTGGCTGGGTTCCCCGGCTCATGCCATGAGGCCCACATTCTGCGTAATTTGTTGATTTATCGACAATATGAAGAGGTACATTTATCTGGTGGATGGCTCCTTGGTACGTGTTTTTACATTATTGTAAAGCAGAGTGCTTGTGACATTTATGAAACTTCAACGGCATATGCACAAGCAGCGGACACTCCCTACAATACCTCTGCCAGGGTATGCACTGGTGCCAGGCACTTGTGAATGGCTGGTGCAGACACATTCCCTGTTCCAGGGTAGCAGGGATGTGGGGGCTGTTCTGATGCAAACTCAGGTCGACTATGCTGGACTCATGTTGAGCTCTTAGAGAACCATAGACAATGTTGCGTCTGCACCATGGATCAGGCTGATTGGATCCGAGGCGCTATTGCAGTGGGGAAAGGTGCCTGGGAGTGGTCAATCTTGGGGTTTTAACACAGTGGGGTATCCCGCATTGGGATGCCACATACACACATGGAATCTGCAAGCCATTAAGTCGTTTTCACCTCAGGGACACCAAATACAGGTTTGGGACCACTTTAAAGTGCTCCACTCACACCTAATATCATGCTGGTAGGGAGGGAGAGGAGAAGTGTGTGGAGGGGACTCGCACAGGGCACCTTAGGTCCTAAGGCCGGCGCTGCCTATAGCTAGTGCCATGCTTAGAAAAACCCAGGGAAAATACTGCTCAAAGAGGATGAAAAAAACGTAGCATGTAAAATCCTGGAGAAGCATAGTTCCAGGAAAAGCTCACTATAGTACTTCTGTTATAGGGAGAAAAATGTTATGCGGCACGGGAAATGCAAATTAGCATGGAACAACAGTGCCTGGCATTACATTCTAACTATCTCATGCTCATTAAAATACCAGCATGCTTACACTTTTGATGAAACTAAACTCCCACACTTGGGAATGTGTTTCGACTGGGGCACCCCGTAGCTTAAACCGGGCCTTCAGCATCATTCAATGAAAACTTTTAAAAACTTTTTAAATTAATATATTCTCCTTCTTATTCTGTGCCCCGCTGGGCTCGGGACTCCAGGTTACGGGCACCACCATCTTGCCTCAGAAGCATCACATATTGATGAGGGGGGTGCAGGGGGTGGGTTATAGCTGTGCTTTGCTCAGACAGAGCAGAGCTGGGGCAAGGAAAAGGACAGCAATCCCAGAATGCAGAGCGGCATATTCAGAAGTCACTTCCTTACTTCAGGCAGCCTGAGACTCCATGCGCCGCTATTTTGGCATGTTTAAAAGACCATAAAAGGCAGTAAGTGCAGGTAGGATGATTTTTAATGTGAGCAATCTGTATGTACAGGGTGGGGAAAATATATAAGATATTTAGGGTGAGGGTCCGGTTTAAGGTTTATACTGGCCCGCTAGGTGTATCATAGTGAATAAACTGGTGATGATGCAATATCAATGGCCTTCAACTCGGTTATCTGCGACGCCATTGCAGCACCGTACTATTCATTGGCAACATGTGCAAAGGTAGCAGACTGCCCAGTGCACCCAAGGACAAGTGGTGCTGTGTGAGGAAGCAAAAACCTTGGGCAAAGAACAGCATGAAAGGCAACAATGTCTACAAACAGCTGGCTGCCAATCCAAAAATGGCGACATATATGCCTGTAAAAAAATTTGTTTTATTAGTACATACCTTGCCTAAATATAGGTAAACAGGCAAATAAAAAAGTTGGAAAATGAATGCATGCAAAAATAACCTATGAAAAGGCTATAAACAACATGCAACAGTCAGGGAAACAATGCCCTGCCCCAGAAATGCACAAACACAGTTAAGAATGCATACTGGAAAATTCGAGCACATTTTCCAGTAGTTTTCGCACATATTCGAGAGCACGTATTTAATCTGACCCCTTTTCTGAATCACATGAAAAGTAAAAAATTCATGCATGCGATCCAATTTTCTGAGCAAAACTATTTTATTTCTACTATTGTTAAATCAAGCCCTATATATATAAGGCTATTATTTCTTTCTAGAGCTTTCTATTTTGGAACCAGAGATTATGGTTCATGCATATACTTTAGAACAGTAATGTGAAGAACCCGCGCTGCTATCTTAAGGCTTGAATTTAGAAAACACTATGGTTACTTAAATTGAAAACTGCTCGACGTGTTAGAACCTCTTATCCCAAATAGAGAGTGTATAACAAATATAAATATATAAACACAGAGCAGAAAGAATGCCTCTATTAGGTCTAATTAGGAGGTATTGGCTCCTTGGTTGGCTCCTATTCTTAGAGACACTACTCCTTTAACACTTCTAGTGTCAAAATTCAAATTAGGAATACAGAGCTCATTCTTAGAACGCTAGTTAGATACACTAGATTTTCTCTCTTTTGTTTTATCCTACACCTGTACTACCCTGGTGAGCTGAAATCTAGTGCAACCAGCACCTATAGCCCCTAATTGGATATCTACACAGAGGAGAAAGATCTAAGAGGAGTTAATATACACAGCTCTATATTCATTCACCAGCCGGTAAGAGTACCTAGCAACGGTGACGGGCACAGTGGTGACTTTATAAGTTTATGGGCACTGAAAATACTGTATAAGAAAGAACTACAGCCAGATATCACTTTGAATGGAAGAGGAAGAATTATAACTCTACCACTATATAAACAAGGACTATTTAAAGAGCCAGTGTCACCTGTTAAGAAAACTGCTAGCAGCATTTCTCTGTAGTTTTATATTTACAATTTGAACTTTGATACCTGAGGTGCTAAAGGTGCAGCGTTCTAAGAATGAGCTCTGTATTCCTAATTTGAATTTTGACACTAGAAGTGTTAAAGGAGTAGTGTCTCTAAGAATAGGAGCCAACCAAGGAGCCAATACCTCCTAATTAGACCTAATAGAGGCATTCTTTCTGCTCTGTGTTTATATATTCATACATGCATATACTTTGTATATGCTTTGTGTTATTAATATGGCCAGGTAAAAATTATTACTGTTGCTTACAAATGATTGACTGTTTGTTGCTGGGCACCCATTCTCCTTTTCAGGAACTGAACACGGTAAATTCTGATTCAATTGGAAGCAAGAATTGTGAGTGACTTGTTAATCTGCTGCAGCTACCCATAATCCTTGCTGGTGGATGCCACATCATTTGGGCACCTAGGACAAAACTGGTAAGTGATATATTTTGACAAATCTTAAAGGAACCAAAGAGGCCAGCCCTCTTAGTCAGTAGCCAATCTAATAGTCTGTCTCTAAAATCTAGTTAGGTCTCCACTGGCACATATGTGCAGATGTATGTTGAAGCTTCACTGACATCATCTGTGTAGGGCAGTCCCAAATTTAGTTTATGAGAGCCCCAGTTTGGGGCATACACAGCAAATTATAAATGGGAAGCTGCTTATATGAAGCTGCAGCACAGCCACCCCCATTCAGATAAAGACCCCCTCCCCGTTTAGAGTTGACCTTTCTTGTTTATCTTTTAGCATCAATTCATTAAAAATGTGATTCAAACAAACCCCAATTTCTTGGGGGACTTTAGTGAATTGTCTGAACTGAATTTTTAACAAGTTTGCTCATTTCTAGCACTGACCCTGCCATCTTACAGAGAGAAAACACAAATAAATAATTGTTCCAGGACAATTTGAGAAAAAATCAATTTCAAGTTCTACATCCTAAGAAAGTAATATCAGCAGGAGTTTTCCCATATTTATTCACAAGTTCATTGGGTTTGAGTTCACTTTAAGTAGCCTTTTGCCATTTGTACGGGTAAGATATGATCCAAACATGACTTTAGCTAGTGGCTGTCACGGGGAGGCCGATTCAGTAATAGCGCCAGGTAGCGACAGATGAGCGACTGAAGTATGGCGCTATGAGCGCCGCTAGCGTACGCCGCGGGCGGTAGCGATTCGCTATAGCAGGCCTCCTCAGTCGCTACCTGGCGTTGTTGGGAACAATGCCTACATTGCTGAATATGATGTTTCAGATCAGCTTTGTAGGCGCTGTCAATTTGACACACGCTATTCAACACAGCGCCTGCGCTTTTCTTTGCTGTGGGCTTGAAATCAATGTTAGTACCTTCAGAAGTAAACACATTGCAACATGTTTCTTTTTAGATTTTTTATTTATGTTTTAAATGTTTGGTTTGAAAACGAAAAATTAGTAATCCACTGGATTGTTATCGGGGTGCCTGAAAAAGAATAAAAAGTGCAGTTAGTATTTATATTTAATTTGGCTTTTTCGCAGTTCCAAAAAAATAAAATAAAATTTAAATAACATTTTGGGCCAACTTGCACAACAACCCTAATTGTGATGTTGGTCAACTTCCCCCCCCCCCCTATAGTGGTTTGGGGCATCTTACACCCCCCCCCTTATAGTGGGTTAGCGCAACTTCCCCCCCCCCCCCTTATAGTGGTTTAGGTCATCTTACACCCCCCTTATAGTGGTTTAGGTCATCTTACACCCCCCTTATAGTGGTTTAGGTCATCTTACACCCCCCTTATAGTGGGTTAGGTCATCTTACACCCCCCTTATAGTGGGTTAGGTCATCTTACACCCCCCTTATAGTGGGTTAGGTCATCTTACACCCCCCTTATAGTGGTTTAGGTCATCTTACACCCCCCCTTATAGTGGGTTAGGTCATCTTACACCCCCCTTATAGTGGGTTAGGTCAACTTACACCCCCCTTATAGTGGTTTAGGTCATCTTACACCCCCCTTACAGTGGTTTAGGTCATCTTACACCCCCCTTATAGTGGTTTAGGTCATCTTACACCCTCCTTATAGTGGTTTAGGTCATCTTACACCCCCCTTATAGTGGTTTAGGTCATCTTACACCCCCCTTATAGTGGGTTAGGTCATCTTACACGCCCCTTATTGTGGTTTAGGTCATCTTACACCCCCCCCTATAGTGGTTTAGGTCAGCTTACACCCCCCTTATAGTGGTTTAGGTAAACTTACACCCCCCTTATAGTGGTTTAGGTCATCTTACACCCCCCTTATAGTGGGTTAGGTCATCTTACACCCCCCCCCCTTATAGTGGGTTAGGTCATCTTACACCCCCCTTATAGTGGTTTAGGTCATCTTACACCCCCCTTATAGTGGTTTAGGTCATCTTACACCCCCCTTATAGTGGGTTAGGTCATCTTACACCCCCCTTAAAGTGGGTTAGGTCAACTTACACCCCCCTTATAGTGGTTTAGGTCATCTTACACCCCCCTTATAGTGGTTTAGGTCATCTTACACCCCCTTTATAGTGGTTTAGGTAATCTTACACCCCCCTTATAGTGGTTTAGGTCATCTTACACCCCCCTTATAGTGGGTTAGGTCATCTTACACCCCCCTTATAGTGGTTTAGGTCATCTTACACCCCCCCTATAGTGGTTTGAGTCAGCTTACACCCCCCTTATAGTGGTTTAGGTCATCTTACACCCCCCTTATAGTGGTTTGTGACAAATTTTGATTGTAGACAACAAATAGTTTCCCTGTAGTGCAGTACTTGGATTAGAGTGAAGGGTAGTTAGCTTACCGCAAAAAACGAAGAGATCATGCTTTCCCTTAGCTCAAAGCCACTCTGAGTGTCCTCACTCG
This sequence comes from Gastrophryne carolinensis, assembly GCA_027917425.1. NCBI lineage: Eukaryota > Metazoa > Chordata > Amphibia > Anura > Microhylidae > Gastrophryne > Gastrophryne carolinensis. The sequence continues at coordinate 116,844,459 of CM051234.1, forward strand.
TTTCTGCGGCCAAGTTGGGGATTTCGGGCACCAGTGCTGTTTCTTCAGGGGATTGGATTCTGTGGCATATACAGAGATTGTGGAGCACACAGCAGGCGAGGATTATTTTGGAGACCTTTTGTGGACTGTACAGCATCTCTCCTCCTGGGCGTGCCAAACAGAGAAAGCGTGCTTTCAGCAGGCCGATGGTTCGTTCCACAATGCTTCGGGTTTTGCGATGTGCTGCATTGTAGCGTTCTTGGGCAGAGGTCTGTGGGCTTCTGACCGGAGTCATCACCCACGTTCTCTGCCCATATCCCTTATCCGCTGTGGAAAAAACACAGAGAGAGAGACAGCAATTAGTACTAGTACATGTTTTTGGTTTCATTTTCAAAAATATAGCTTACTAGCCTACATATTTGATGCAAAATACTTTGACATGGTTAATTATTTACCCAGTAGCCAGCCAGCTGGCATTTCGTTGTTCTCGAACTTCCGGCACAGGACTGTCCGCTGCAGGACGTAAGAATCGTGGCATGAGCCGGGGAAGCCAGATCGCACGACCCGCAGCTTCATTTCATGGTCACAGACGACCATGACGTTCAGCGAATGGAATTGCTTTCTGTTCCTAAAATGCAGCTCCTGTGCACGGGGAGGGCGGAAAGGTATGTGTACCATCAACGCACCCTAGCAAATTCGGGATCCCTCCCATGAGATAGAATGCATGTTTTATTTTGGCAACCTCATCCTCATCCTCAGGAAACTTGATGTAAATAGGGATCAAATCACAAATCACCAGTACTACCTGGAAAAATATGCGGCTCATTGTAGCCTGGCTGATCCCGCTGAGGAGGGCAGAGGTTGCCTGGAAGGTCCCTCGTGCCAAAATATTGAGAGTGGCACATAGACGTACTATGCCTGGAATGGAATGAGTGCGTTTGGTGGATGGCTCGATTTTGTGCTTAATCTGATCATATAGGGACTGTAGTGCAGCACGATTCAGACGGAAGCGGCTCCTGATCTGCTTGTCACTTAAATCCCACACTGAAAGGCGGATTCCAAAGGAGCAGGGTGCCCTAAGCCTCACAGCACCCCCCTCCCTGTCCTCCTGCTCTTCCAGCATTCTCACACATCCCTGCACCCATAACCCATACATCACCCTCTTATCCATCTCACACTCAACAGATATACAAAAGAAGCAAAACAAAACCAAAAACCACAAACACACCACACACACAAGCAAGCACACTCCTCACACACTCACTACAATGCAGCTCACCACAAAACCAGAAGTATAGTGGTCAGAACCACCAGACTGCTGAAAAACAGCTTTCTAAGTTAGGCACAACCAAGAGGGGAGCTGCTGCACAGCCCACAAAAGGCCCCAAAATCAAGCCTCACTTGCTGTATGCTCCACAATATTTGCATATGTCAACAAAATCAATCTCCTAAAGAAACAGCACTGATGTCAGAAATCACCCAACAAGCCACAGAGAGTGAGGACAAAACCCAGCCAGACACTCAAATGAGCTAAGGGACCAAAGCACCACACCACAGTCTTTGCCACAGTGTAACAATACCAGAAGGTGGCCAAATCCAGCCATTTATACTTCACTTTGAAAAAGGACAGGTCCGCTTTGCCGCCTTTTGCGTTGCTCTGCTATTTCCTGTCTCCAATTAGCTGACCCAGGTGTGCGTGAAATGGAGTGCGCACGCTAGTAGCGCTACTAGCGTACGTGAGCCTAAACTTGAGTGCATTAACGGACATGGCTGAAAATTCTGTGTTGGACCAATGAAAGGTAAGCTGCTCTTTATTTAAATAGCCGTTTGTATAGCCACATGTCACAAGTGTTTAATATACATGAGTACATTGTTGTCTTTGGTTGTGTGTTGTTTGGTTAATGAGGTCTGTAATTAGTTAATTGTCTACCACACATGGTTCAATCAGTGCATTGGAGCTGTGGCTACAAGCACCTGGCCAGTATGTGTGAATCAATTAAGTGGACCTGTTTGTGATTGGCTGTTAGAGCACATAAAACCTGCCCAAACCCAACAAACGGTGATACCATTCTGTAGTCTGCATGCGTGCTTGTTGGTTGTGTATTGGTGTGTGTGTGCAGCTACAGGATGGAGCCAAATTCTGGACATCTGCCGGCCACAGCTGGCCCAAGTAGGAGTGTGGTAGGTGCTGTGCGCAGACCTCCCTTAAGGAAAAGGGCCCAGCCTGAAGGTGATGCAGCACCCCAGGCTAAGAGCCCAGTTGCCAAGAGGGAGCCAGAATTTAATTTGGCTGAGAATAATACTCTTGTGCGCCTGACCCTTGCAAAATGGGAGCTGATATTTGGCTCCCAAAGCAAGTCTATAGGCAAACAAGAAAGGAGCAAATTGTGGGATGCCATTGGTGTTGAGTTTACTAGCAGTGCTCAACACCCACGTAGTGGCCCATCCTGCAGGAAACGCTTCTACACTTTGAAAAGGGCCCTTACGCAAAAGATGAATCATGATCTTTAGGTCGAGAGTGGGACCATCCAGGGTCCAAAGAGTACCTACAGGCCATATGAGGAGATGCTGAAGGCCAAAATTCCACTTGCTCGGCTGCAGGGTGTGGATCCTGGGGATGACACCACAGGTTGGACTGAAGGTACATATTTTCGGAATCAGATTTTCTGCTAATGTTTAGTTATGTTATTTTCTTTTTCTATTTCTGCCCAACTAACAGTGGGACATGTGAAGTAGTACATTATACCTCATAAATGTTTTACTTTCCTGTCTGTTGCTTTCTGCATAGGTGCACATGGTAATGTCCATGAGTCGGGGGAGGTGGACACCCCAACTCCTGCCCTTCAATCAACCTCCAGCCTAACCCAGTCTGCCATTGAAGGTATTTTTCTGTAATTTAGGTGCTGGTTAATTTTTGCAAAAATGCGTGTGTGAGCACCTCAAACAATAGATTTGACCACTGTTGATGATTAATAATATGGTCCTGCAGACTATTTACACGTCCACTTTACCCCTCTCTTCAACTAACTAACAAGGCCCTAACATGTGTAGCTATGTTGGAAGCCAGAGATGTGTGGCCATATATCTGCATATACATGTGTAAGCCACACTGGCCGTGCTTAGGGAATATTAGTTACTGAGCTGCTCACACACACCTAAATGCATGGTTTATTTAGTGCCGCACATTACCAATGGCTAAATATTTTCTTTGCTTTTGCATAGCTGCACCGCCATTGGCACCAGCATCTCCTCAGGAGCCAAGCTACTCTTTGGATGCTGGTAAGTGCATGTGTCAACCTTGCTTTATCCGCTTTAACACAAGTGCATGTCTTTCATTCCACTTTTTTCTTTGTAGGCCAAGTGACTGGTTCATCTTTGGACCCCACTTCCGATGTAGCAGGTCAACAGGACCCTGTTGGTGTGTATTGGCTCAAAAAATGTATCCTTTATGCTGTTTATGTTACACTGGTTCTATTTGGTTAGTCTAATAATCTACATGTTTGCTATGTCAACTTGAAGATGCCTATTTGGAGTGGATTTGCCATCAACAGGGTCATTAGTATAGTTTTTGGAGTGATTGCAATGCATTGGTTGTGTATATTGCAAGTCAAACATTCACCCGAGTAGGGTTTGGAATATTTAGAGACATTATTTGTGTATTTTAGTTGGCCTGAATCTCGGAAGTGGCTGTCCGGAAAGGGCCCTTCACGTTGAGGCTGCCAGAGATGAGGGTAAGTTTGTTTGGCTGGATTATCTATTAGGGATTTTGGAACAAGTTTTTGTCAAATTTTGTAGGCCAACTTGTGTTTAAACATGTATTTTCAAGGGCAAAGCTCGAGTGAGGGCCCAACTCCAGACATCTGGGAGAGTGCGGGTATGTGTAATTTCAGCAATGTGTCTTTAGCTTTTTAACCCAATTCTTGCCTCATCTTCCTCTTAAATACATGTTAGCAATATGAGTTGACCAGATCCCTTTTGGCTACTGTGTAATCTTCCACTTTGTGGAGGTATGGCCTCGATAGTCTATCCATCTTACCTTTGATTTTGGCCCACTGACCTACTAACCTGACTTTCCTGTTTAGCATATGCCAACTTGCCCGATCTCTCAGATGTGGATTTGCCCCTCTCTGGCAGCCAGACCCCAGACCTACTTGGGCCGGACGACATGGAGGTAACATGGCTGATTTAGAGGAACAATAACCACATTGACATGTTGGTGGGTAGTCCATGAACCAACATGTCACATGTAATGTATTTGTTGTTTTTGCAGGAGGCGGGACCAGAACCCCAACCTGGGACCTCTTCTCAAGTGCCATGTGGCCAAGCTACAGAGGCTCAAGCAAGGGTAAGTTGGCTGGTTACACTTTTGGGATCTGATTTTGAGGGGCCTAGCTGCATTGTTTCACCTTAACTCAAATTTTTTTGTTAGTTTTTTTAGCTTGAACCCAGAGCAAGAGGAGGTGTGGCACCGACAAGTGCGGACTTTTACGAGCTAGGGGTCTGGATGCTGGAGGACTACAGTCGGCAACAGCCGCCGTGATGGAAATACTGACCGCATTGCGGCGTTGGAAAATAAGGTGCTGATGTGTCAGCAACAAATTGAGGGCCTGCAGCGCGAGCTCCAGGACGTCAAACAAGGGCAGCAGCAACAAAACAACAGGGAACTTGAGCGGCTGTCCAATCTGATGGAGCGATCTTTACAGCGCCAGGAGCAAAGTTTGTTGTTGACGCAACAGCTCATACAACAGCAGTCAATTTTTTTTACTGCACTGTTGGCCCCCAACACCACCCCTAGCAATGACTCTGAACCTCCCAGGCCCCCAAGCCAAGAATATTAATTTGTTTTTTTGTGATTTTGTTTGAAATACATTTGAGAACACCACCTCTAATTTGTGTTTTTCCTAAGACATAGGTAAGAACACAGTCAGGGATGAGTCTCTAGATCTAGATATGTACCTGTAGCCAAAAATGTATGCCACACATCGGTGACCATATCTTCCTATGGTTTAGACATTAAATGGCTACAAAGGTACACCCACATTTTACAAATAATGGGTTTTAAGACACTTAAACTATGCTAGACAAGGCACAACACAGTGTAAGTACAAAATTACTAAATTTTTAATATAAAATCCGGGCAACAGGCCCAACATTTGGCCACACAGCGGCTAGAAACATCCACCCCACCCTAACGACGCCTCTTCAAGGCCAGCAGCATAAGGCAAAGACGCCGGATCGACCGCCACAGTCTGCGATGCTGGTTTACACAAGCTGTAGAGAGTATAAAAAAACAATAATCAAAATCTAGAATGTTACCTCAACAGACACAGATGTAGCAATGTAATGTAAGTGGCTACAATTAGCTGACGCTCACATTCACATTGTTGGCAACTGTGCCCTTAGGTGTTACCATTATATGAGTACTAGTGGCTGCCTTAAAGTGGACCTGGGTTTTGGTCCACTTCAGGGGGGCACCCCGATTAGGCCCCGCTGTGTAAACCCCCCCAGAAACCCCCCAAAACTCACCTCACCACGCTCCCACGTAGCCACGGATAAGCGGGTGACAGCTGCAGACAAGACAGCGCGTCTGCCGCCGCCTCCCGCGCGCCCCTCTGACAGTGCGCGCGCCCGCGCTGGCCATTCACAAACGGACGGCGCGGGGGCGCGCACGCCTAGAGGGGTAGGCGGGAGGTGAGTTTTTTGGTGCTTTTGGTGGGGGTCCCTCACCGCGGGACATCCCGATCTCGGATGTCCCGCGGTGAGGGAGGTGATCACCCCTGGGTGTTGGTCCACTTTAAATGTGGCTCCAACATCCCAAGCATACATTTTCTCTTAACTCTTGGGAATAAATGAAGGTATAAGTCCCAGTGTGACATTTATTTGTTTAGTTACAGCCAAACATCAGGGCCTAAGTCCTAACGAGTAAAGTGGTTGGGCCAAGCATATTAGAGGTCACCACCTTAGCAGGCCAATTTGGTTGGGTAGAAACCACAATTTGCCTCAATGTGGCAAAATCTTGAATGTGAGCCAACAATCAAGCATGCAGACATGCATGTAGGATTGTTGGCCAAACACATGTAACCTAGATGTGTGTTTATTAAACACATAGGTACATTGTAAATGTCTCCAGAATTTACTATAAGACATAGGGGTCACAAGTCTTTAGGCATATGAAGTGGGATGTACTCACCATCGTAGCTGTGGCTGGGGCCCATGCTGCTGGCCGTCCCGGGAGGTGTGGTGGTGATGTACACCGGCTCCGTCTGCGTGGCAACATCTGTCACGAGAAAGCAAAATAGAAATGCAAAATTAGGGGGCCAATGACACATGACTATTTGTCAGCCATCTGGTTATGGAGTCTGCCAAAACAAATGCTTGCATGGTTACACACATGTTGTCCGACATTAACATATTTCCTGGTCCATGAGTTCATGTAAATTATTTTTGGTTGCAACATGGACACATAAAGATAATGTGCCTATAACCTTGACAGTGCAATGGTAAGAACTAATTTGCAGGTGATTGTAGAATGTTAATAGTGTGCAACATGTGTTAGCCGGAACAACTTACAAAAATAACACATTTGCTAGCCCCCATCATGGTGTGGGCTGAAACCTAGGAGTGGTTGCCAGTTGGATTGCACTGTAGTGGGGCTTGTGATGTTAATGTACATTATCAAACCAGCTTGGCCTATGGACCAGGAAACATGTGTATGTTAAAAGTGGTCCAAGACCCAGGATTGATACTATCCTGTGTTTTAGGCCACTTTGGCAGGGCCCAACAATTTGAGTGAGACAACGTCCGCCGCCGCTGCCTTCCGCGCGTCACTCCTCCAGTGCGTGCGCACGCGCAGGCCATTATGAAACGGAGAGCGCTGGTGCACACACATCTAGAGGGGCACGCAGGAGGCTGCGGCAGTGGCTTCTGCCACCCCCAATGAGGTAAGGAGTTTGTGGGCTTTTGGGGGGGGGCACGCGGTGAGGGAGGTGATTGGGCAGGGAAGCTTAGAGATTCCAAGCACAATCAACAATGGGTGTTGGCCCACTTTAAGGAATGTCATAACATAGGGAATGTGAGGGATAACAACAAACACTTACCATGACTATGCCCGTGGAGAAGGCGTTGCCAAAAGCTCCTGGAGGTGCCGCATATATGATGCCCTGCAAATTAGAGAGGAATGGCAAGGGCTAAGTACAAATGGCCATATGAAACCTGTCACAGACTAACACTGACTAAATGTGCACTCACCAGGGGATGAGCTGCCACTTGAAGCCCAGGGAGGGCTCTGAGGAGGAGGCGGGGAGCCTCGGCTCCTCACACTCTGCTCCGAAGATCCCCCAGCCAAAGAGCCACCCTCCTCCCTCTCACTCCCTGCTCCTTCAGGGAGTGTGGGAGAGTCCATTACTTCCTCCCCACTTGGACTTACCTGAAGCGTAGGTATCATATAGGCGGTACGCGCCTTCAGGGTCCCGGCGCTTGAAGTCCGACCATTTTTGCATGATGGATCGGACACTTAGGTTGGTGTTGAAGTGCCGGGACACTGTGGCCTTCACCTCCAGGGCTATTCTCTTCTTGCCCCCACGGGCATAATCATATTGGTGGATGCAGAAATCCTATGAGAAATGAAAAAAAAAACAATTATCAATACATGACATCAGACCAATGGCCTAAACATTTATACTGAGAACAGATTAAACATATAATCCAAGATAAACATACTCACTTTGACCACCTGGCCGTTTACGCGGCTATCCACCCTCTTCCTTTTCTTTTTTGCTGGCCCGGGGGGGGAGGGGGTGGAGGGGGGTTAGGTGGGGGAGGTGAGGTAGGTGGGGGAGGTGGGGGAGGGATGGGGGGGCCAGATTCAGAGGAGGAGCTGGGGAGACGCATGACTCTTCTCCTGGGCATCATGGTGGAAACGCAAGGGAGGAAACCGGAAGTGGATATGACGAAAGCTAAAAAAAAAAAAAAAAAAAACGCTCCGCGCACCAGGAACAAGCTAATATCCGCTATGTGCAAGCTAAGTGGCAGAAATAGTAGATTTACGCATTACAACAAGCTATTGGACAAAGCGCTATTAATTTTTAGCTTTATGTTGCTTTGAAACACAAAGGAGGAAACCGGAAGTGGATATGACGAAAGCACAAGACAAAAAAAAAAAAAAAAACATCCGCGCACCAGGAACTAGCTAATATCCGCTATGTGCAAGCAAAGTGGCGGTAATAGTAGATTTACGCATTACAACAAGCTATTGGCCAAAGCGCTATTAAATTTTAGCTTTATGTTGCTTTGAAACGCAAAGGAGGAAACCGGAAGTGGATATGACGAAAGCGCCAGACAAAAAAAAAAAAAGAACTAGCTAATATCCGCTATGTGCAAGCAAAGTGGCGGAAAGAGGATTTTTACGCATTACAACAAGCTATTGGCCAAGACGCCATTAATTATTAGCTTGATTTAGCTGGGTGATCAATATCCTGTAATGCATAGGTCAGAGAAAAAACAAAGCTGGTTGCTTACAAATAACAATCTTAGTCCTTCATAAAATAATAACACAAGAAAACTATCCAACTACATGATAATGTTGCACACAGGAGAATGCATAACGGGTTGTTATGAGCTTGTACGCCTGAACAAATCCAGAAGAATGTGGACATGCACGCTCACAACTACAGTGTATTCATTAAGAACGACTGGGGTCGCTGCAAGTGAATTCAGGGAAAATGGCAGAAAGGCACATGTATGAACAGCACAGCGCAGCACAGCGACGCTAGCGCCGCCACATGGCGAATCAAAACAGCGACTGCACAAACTCTGACCACCACAGATTCATCAAGGACAGGGCTGCCGAATAGCTTGGGCGCTGACAATTTCAATGAGCGAACGTGAGCGCCAAACATGACTGACTAAAAAGTAGCTTTACAAACCATGTGTGTTGTGAAAGCAAGCTATTTTGAGCCTAATGTGTTTTGTGGGAGGAGATGCATTTTTGATTTCACTCACAACATTCCAGTGTAAAAATTACATATTTCATCAAAAAAACAATAAAAACAAGCCAGATTAATCAAACATATCCGAAACAACATGTGTTGAATTTTTGCCAAAAGACAAGAACACAAAAACCACTTAAAAAAATCATTGCAGTGTCTGCCATTGAAATGTATGGGAGAGCGCCAGGTAGCGACAGGTCATACCTGGCGCTGTGATAGGATTAGCAGCGGCGCTGTTCGTTGCAGTCGGCTACATGATGAATCCCGCGCTAGCTGACGCTCTCGCCGGCGCTAGCCTCATTTAGCGTGATAAACGCGTGATTGTGTCCGCCGCCGGGCGTTCTGGAGTCGGTAGCCGCCGATAGCTGGCGCTACCTGGCGCTAGTGAGACACTACCTGGCGCTATCACTTGATGAATAAGGCCCTTTGTAAATTATGGTAACTTGGAAATGTTTTTCATTTCCTTGCATTGAAATTTAGTTTTTTGATCCAACTGTAAGTTTTCAGTCTCTATGGTTTGCTATGGAGAATTTACTTTAAAACAAATGCTTTAAAATTCAATTTCATGGCTGCAACTGTCACTGGCTCCACTGTCAAGTCTTGAAAGCATTACGGTCCTAACTACATAGATAACATTGGTATACAACATAACGGCTTTTCTTCTGAAAAAGCCAAGCATATGTTCATCAATTCTAGTTATTGTTATTGGGAAGACCTTTACATTGTTACATTTCTCCTTTAGAACACATTAACTGCACTAAAACATCTCTGTGTGGATTTCCTGTGTGACCTTTTAAATCCTTGTATTTGTCTTGTTTCTTTGCCCAACTAAGATAAGCATCCCATCTATAATAACAGAAGAATTATATTAAGGGGAATAAAGTATGTAAGAAAAATAACAAGCTGCAGCTGGGAATTGGCTGACATAAATATCCAAGGCTGCACCTAGATGTTGCTGCGAAAGCCATAAACTTCAAACTGCATGGAGAATGCAAAACTTTGGCATCTTTATAAAATAACATATTTTCCTAAAATATTTTGCAGGCGGCAGAAATTTGCAGAGCAAAAATGATGCATATCTGAGAGTGAATAATTCTGAACCATCTGCTTGTGCTGAGCAGAGGGGGCATGTGTAATGTGTATTAAATGATATTACGCAACAACATACTCATTAACTAAAGCAATCACCTGATTTGGTACCTAATAGCCAGAAGTCTTGCTATGGACCATTACCGCTTTTGTGTAGGTCATTAAATGTGATCTCAATCAATTTAAAGTTTACTGTTACCTTCCATCACATCTGTTTTTAAGAAGAAAGCTTGTAAAAAGAGTGTATTAAGTTGCATTACGTTAAAAACATTTCTGTCTTAGAAAAGAAAGATGTTTTCTATGACTTACTAAAGAAACATAAAAATCTTGCCTATTTATTTTTTTATCCTGTAGGATGTGGTGGCCTAAATGTTCTTTACTGCAACAGCATACTTCTTGGCCAGACTTGATGTGTGCACCTGCTTCCAGTCATGAAACAGGTTCTCTCGTTGATTGAAACAAGGGATGCACTATATGGTAGACTGAACATTGGCAGATCCATTTCTCAATGGAAATTCCTCCTACCCCACTGCTTTAGCCACCTTTGATAAACAGGAATGGCTATCACGTCAGCCTTTTCCATTGCTTTTGTGGTCCTTTCTTTAACCAGCCTGGTCCCTCCCTTTGGGGCATGCCTTACATTACATGCACATCCCCATGACTAGAGATGTCAGGAACATCAAGCACACTGCACACGGGCAAGGCTGCTGAGAAGGTCAGAAAACTTAAGAAAGGGGACAAGATGACACTGCCCTGCTGATGACAGAAGAGTAGAGGGACCAGTACAGGTGGAATTGCTGAAAAAAGGTAAGTGATACTATCCAACTGTAAAACCAGGGTTAAACTGGACCCACACCCATTGTACAAAACTTGGGTGTTGGTCCACTGTGGAGGGGGACCCTGATTGCCGGGGTCTCCTCTTCCTTGGGAAAATGCTGCGCCATGCTTGGGTGGGAGATGTGACAGCCGTCGGTCAATCGTGGGACTGCATTTCCCAGAGAGAGCGAGTTGTCAGGTCAAGTTTACAGACTTTACTGCGATCCATCGAGGGGGGACCTGGCCATCAGGATTCCCCCTCCCAGCGGACCAACACCCATGTTTTATAAAATGGGTGTTGGCCCGGTTTAAAGTGGGGGTAAACAAAATTATGTCTAACGTTCCTCTTCATAACTGACATCAGATCATGCAACCGGATAGTCAAAGAGAAAGACTGATGTATGCTTTTGTAGATAATTTACTTTATTAAAGGTTCTTGTATATACAGTCTATTGGCCTGATGCAGAGCCTCCTTTGAACTGCCCTTAAAACCTTCCGATTGTCCGGGGCTCCCGTTTGAATCGTGGCTCAAATGTGATGCAGAGCCTCCGTCGGAATGGCTCCCTAACTGATCCGTCAATTTCACTTTACTCGGAAAGCTTTTTTTGCTCTCTCGGGTGCCTTCAATTTGATCGGGGCTCCCGTTCACGTTCACACGGACGGCCCGTTTTTCCCTGATTTTTCCTGCCTTTTTGAACGTACCTGCTTGGTTTCCGTCGTATTTGACCTTCCATTTTGGTGGTTTTAGGAAGTATACTTACATCTCCATGGCTCTTCAGTTGCCAATCTGGCTACACGCAAGCGCACATCCCTCAAACTCCATTGGAATATGCATATGGCCACAAATGCAAATTTGACACATATCTTTTTTTATTTTTTGTTTTTTTCTGGGGGTTTCCTTGTCCTTAATGCATACCTTAATCATCTAGTAGTTCCTTCTTCCTTGTCCTTAATGCATACCTTAATCATCTAGTAGTTCCTTCTTCCTTGTCCTTAATGCATACCTTAATCATCTAGTAGTTCCTTCTTCCTTGTCCTTAATGCATACCTTAATCATCTAGTAGTTCCTTCTTCCTTGTCCTTAATGCATACCTTAATCATCTAGTAGTTCCTTCTTCCTTGTCCTTAATGCATACCTTAATCATCTAGTAGTTCCTTCTTCCTTGTCCTTAATGCATACCTTAATCATCTAGTAGTTCCTTCTTCCTTGTCCTTAATGCATACCTTAATCATCCAGTAGTTCCTTCTTCCTTGTCCTTAATGTATACCTTAATCATCTAGTAGTTCCTTCTTCCTTGTCCTTAATGCATACCTTAATCATCTAGTAGTTCCATCTTCCTTGTCCTTAATGCATACCTTAATCATCTAGTAGTTCCTTCTTCCTTGTCCTTAATGCATATCTTTATTGTTTGTGTATTTTTATGTTTTATTGTCCCATATCTAAACCGTTTGTGTGTCATGTAAATGTGTGCTGATGTTGTGTGATGGTACTTTTGCAGGAAACACAACTCTCGAAATTTTAAGAATTTTTTATTAGTTAAATTTTTTTTTATACATAAAAACATTTTTGTTTTTAAAACGAAAAAAAAAATATTTACATTGTGTAACAAAACATTTAAAATTAGGCCTCGGGGTCTGTAGCCTGTTTTCTTTGATCTGTGAATGAAAAACAACATTACTTTAGCATTGTTTTTTGGTTTTTTTTTTTGTTTTGGTTTGTGCACTTTTTAAATCGGACCTTCTGCGTGATTTAATGAAAAGGCCAAACTCTTCAGAAACGTTTCCACAGCATCTTAAACTAAGATATATTACTTTTTTAGTCAATCAATTATTATTCTTTCCCCCACTGGGCTGCAACTCAGTCCCAGAATTTAGGATACGTGCAACGCCATGTTGACTCTGAAGCATCACACTTACTGAGGAGAGGAGAGTGGGATAAGGTACAGGGGGTGGGTGTCAGGGATTTTCCAACGGAGAAATCCCAATTGTAAAAAGCGACCAGAAATTGAGACTGAGGCAGAAATGGATATGGGGCAAACCGTGTTTAATAGTGAAAAAACCAGTGGAAACTAAAAAACAGTGGTAACTACACATCAAACACACTACAAAAAACAGTGGTAACTAAACAACAGTGGTAACTACACATCAAACACACTACAAACAAACTGAGTACAAATCACAAAGGGGAACATATATGTGTAAGGGAACTATACATATATACAAGTGACATTTACACGCTCTGGCTGTACATACACAAGATGGAGCAGGCAACAAGATGGAGTCCGGCAACAAGCATGCATAAGGATGAGAGAAAAAGTCCAAATCCCAAGGTGGAAGCACGGCTGGGATAGGGGGAGCAAACACAAGAGCTGAGGCAGGAGTCCTGGGTGCAAGGTTCAGGGGTACCCTGGATCTAGGTACAGCATACTGGGATAATGATGACATAACACAATGCTAATCCGCCGCCTGAATGGGCTGATCAGCTTATATAGGCTGAGGAGTTACAGGTGCTGGCTGATTGCCAGCAGCTCTGCAGGACAGAGCCATCTCTTGGTGGATAAGCACAATGCAGGGGAAGTTCCAGAGAAGAGCCAGCCAGCAGTATTGACCAGCAGCACACTCAGAAGCCTACGGAGGAACTCCAACCCTGACATTACCCCCCCTCAAAAAAAGCGGGCACCGAACGCTTTAAATAACACCACTGGAGATGCTTCAATCAGCATACGAGAAAAAATCCAGAAAGGTAGCATGGGATCAGACATATGATCTGGATGGGTAAAATTGGCAAACCTCCCATGAGAGGCGGGCCGGACAGGGGCGATGCAGGCAGAAATCCAGACAGGGGCGATGCAGGCAGAAATCCAGACAGGGGCGATGCAGGCAGAAATCCAGACAGGGGCGATGCAGGCAGAAATCCAGACAGGGGCGATGCAGGCAGAAATCCAGACAGGGGCGATGCAGGCAGAAATCCAGACAGGGGCGATGCAGGCAGAAATCCAGACAGGGGCGATGCAGGTGACTCACACCCGGGGAGCTGGCAGGCGGGAAGCTCACACCCGGGGAGCTGGCAGGCGGGAAGCTCACACCCGGGGAGCTGGCAGGCGGGAAGCTCACACCCGGGGAGCTGGCAGGCGGGAAGCTCACACCCGGGGAGCTGGCAGGCGGGAAGCTCACACCCGGGGAGCTGGCAGGCGGGAAGCTCACACCCGGGGAGCTGGCAGGCGGGAAGCTCACACCCGGGGAGCTGGCAGGCGGGAAGCTCACACCCGGGGAGCTGGCAGGCGGGAAGCTCACACCCGGGGAGCTGGCAGGCGGGAAGCTCACACCCGGGGAGCTGGCAGGCGGGAAGCTCACACCCGGGGAGCTGGCAGGCGGGCCCCGAAGCAGGCGAAGACTCAGCAGGTGCGGACCCCGAAGCAGGCGAAGACTCAGCAGGTGCGGGCCCCGAAGCAGGCGAAGACTCAGCAGGTGCGGGCCCCGAAGCAGGCGAAGACTCAGCAGGTGCGGGCCCCGAAGCAGGCGAAGACTCAGCAGGTGCGGGCCCCGAAGCAGGCGAAGACTCAGCAGGTGCGGGCCCCGAAGCAGGCGAAGACTCAGCAGGTGCGGGCCCCGAAGCAGGCGAAGACTCAGCAGGTGCGGGCCCCGAAGCAGGCGAAGACTCAGCAGGTGTGGGCCCCGAAGCAGGCGAAGACTCAGCAGGTGCGGCAGTCCCTTCAGGAACAAAATCAAGAAAGCAATGGCCAGGGGGACCGGGACCTTCACGGCAGCGCCCAGGGGGACCGGGACCTTCACGGCAGCGCCCAGGGGGACCGGGACCTTCACGGCAGCGCCCAGGGGGACCGGGACCTTCACGGCAGCGCCCAGGGGGACCGGGACCTTCACGGCAGCGCCCAGGGGGACCGGGACCTTCACGGCAGCGCCCAGGGGGACCGGGACCTTCACGGCAGCGCCCAGGGGGACCGGGACCTTCACGGCAGCGCCCAGGGGGACCGGGACCTTCACGGCAGCGCCCAGGGGGACCGGGACCTTCACGGCAGCGCCCAGGGGGACCGGGACCTTCACGGCAGCGCCCAGGGGGACCGGGACCTTCACGGCAGCGCCCAGGGGGACCGGGACCTTCACGGCAGCGCCCAGGGGGACCGGGACCTTCACGGTCCAGGTTCTTAAGACAGCAACCTGTGCCCTTGAAACCTTTATCTGCGCCTGAGTAACCAAATTCAGACCTTCCTGTGACTTTAGGAAACCCTTCCAGATCTCCTTGAGCCAGCGGGACATTGAAAAAATCCCCATTTGCAACCCGAGGTGTTTCAAAACCACGAGCACGTGAGGAATCTTCATGGTCTTCTCTAAGATTACCCGAAAGATGGTGATCAGGTTCGGGCTTAGGGCAGATATTACTGGAGCCCTCAGGAGGGCACGCCGGTACGGAGGCAACAACTGGGCACGCCGGTACGGAGGCAACAACTGGGCACGCCGGTACGGAGGCAACAACTGGGCACGCCGGTACGGAGGCAACAACTGGGCACGCCGGTACGGAGGCAACAACTGGGCACGCCGGTACGGAGGCAACAACTGGGCACGCCGGTACGGAGGCAACAACTGGACCGGACAAGGCAGGCACTGGCGTCAATGGCTCAGTCGAGGCAGGCACTGGCATCAGAGACTCGGGCGAGGCAGGCACTGGCATCAGAGGCTCGGGCGAGGCAGGCACTGGCATCAGAGGCTCGGGCGAGGCAGGCACTGGCATCAGAGGCTCGGGCGAGGCAGGCACTGGCATCAGAGGCTCGGGCGAGGCAGGCACTGGCATCAGAGGCTCGGGCGAGGCAGGCACTGGCATCAGAGGCTCGGGCGAGGCAGGAGAACCAACCTCAGGCGCTCCTACCTCAGGTGAACTAGGAGAGAACTCGACAGGAGATATAGATTGACAAACAGACATTAAGCCGGGCTTACAAACAGGTACAGGTTCAAACTCATAGGCAGAGAATGTGACGGGCTCAAAGACAGACATTGGGTCAGGGTCACAAACCGATTTAGAAGCAGACACACAGCCAGGTTCAGGCATGGGCTCACAGTGAGGTTCTGGTTTAATCACTAGCGTTACTGGCTCGGGTTGAATTATTGGGGTCACCGGTATGGTTTGATGATAGACATCAGACGGAGGCACCCTAGTGGACTGAACGGGGGACAGAACAGATGGATGGCGGTCATCCTCTGAAACAGATATATCAACTCCGGCATCAGACCCACTGTCATCCTCATCCTCCTCGTTAGACTCAGAGGCAATAGATTTGGCTGAAGTTTCCGATTTCTGGGCTGAACAAAGGGCAGTCAGATTCAGGTCAGCCTCAGGAATACATAAGTAAGATGTGGCAATAAATTTAAGGAACTCTACAAAATTCTCACTGAGGTGTTTACTATGATTAAGCCACGCTTCAGCCCAAAAAAACAAATCATCTTCGAAAAGAAAATAGGCCACTTGACGACTCCAGGTTGTCATAGGAGAGTGCTGGATGTAAGGCTCCTGTATTAACTTTAAAGCAGCCTGGAGAAACTGGGGGAAGGTAGCCAGAGTAAGCTCCTTATAACGAGGAGGAGGAACAAAGACATACCTATCTGTGGGACAGTCAGTGTTAATAGCAACTGCTGTCCTTGTGGACATCTTGGAACTTATACTAGACTTGCGTACGCTAGGAATCTCAATATGGACAGATTGAATCATTTTGACCTACCCAGGCGAGAAACTTCCCTGGGCATGCAGGGTGGTGAACTGACCAAAAACGAATATACAAGGACAGACAACCCGCCTGTGCCACCAAGGAGGCAAACCGCCGACCACGAGGGACGTAGGTGATCCGGCACTTGAGTAGCCCGTAATCCACCCACTTCTTCGACAGAGCTTCTAAAGGTGAAGTTGCACAGGCCCCAGGTAATCCCGTGGTGGTCACAGACTTGGGGAAGGGAAACACAGGAGAGACATAAACAAGACAAACAAAGGACGGGGCTGGGCCCCAATACAGACCAGGACGGGGCTGGGCCCCAATACAGACCAAGACGGGGCTGGGCCCCAATACAGACCAAGACGGGGCTGGGCCCCAATACAGACCAAGACGGGGCTGGGCCCCAATACAGACCAAGACGGGGCTGGGCCCCAATACAGACCAAGACGGGGCTGGGCCCCAATACAGACCAAGACGGGGCTGGGCCCCAATACAGACCAAGACGGGGCTGGGCCCCAATACAGACCAGAAGGCGTTAAGCCAAAATTTCAAAACAAGAAGGCCGGAGGCCCAACTAAGACTAGAGGAACTACAAGACCCAGGACAGACAGCATTACAGACTCTGCACAACAAATCCAAATCAGTCTTACAGTCTCCTGGTCTATGGGATTAGCATTCTGTCAGGGATTTTCCAACGGAGAAATCCCAATTGTAAAAAGCGACCAGAAATTGAGACTGAGGCAGAAATGGATATGGGGCAAACCGTGTTTAATAGTGAAAAAACCAGTGGAAACTAAAAAACAGTGGTAACTACACATCAAACACACTACAAAAAACAGTGGTAACTAAACAACAGTGGTAACTACACATCAAACACACTACAAAAAACAGTGGTAACTAAACAACAGTGGTAACTACACATCAAACACACTACAAACAAACTGAGTACAAATCACAAAGGGGAACATATATGTGTAAGGGAACTATACATATATACAAGTGACATTTACACGCTCTGGCTGTACATACACAAGATGGAGCAGGCAACAAGATGGAGTCCGGCAACAAGCATGCATAAGGATGAGAGAAAAAGTCCAAATCCCAAGGTGGAAGCACGGCTGGGATAGGGGGAGCAAACACAAGAGCTGAGGCAGGAGTCCTGGGTGCAAGGTTCAGGGGTACCCTGGATCTAGGTACAGCATACTGGGATAATGATGACATAACACAATGCTAATCCGCCGCCTGAATGGGCTGATCAGCTTATATAGGCTGAGGAGTTACAGGTGCTGGCTGATTGCCAGCAGCTCTGCAGGACAGAGCCATCTCTTGGTGGATAAGCACAATGCAGGGGAAGTTCCAGAGAAGAGCCAGCCAGCAGTATTGACCAGCAGCACACTCAGAAGCCTACGGAGGAACTCCAACCCTGACAGTGGGTTATAGCTGTGCTTTGCTCACACAGAGCCGAGCTGTGCTCTGGAAAAGGTTGGTAAGATGATTTGTAAGGTGGTCAATCTGTATGTACAGGGTGTGGGAACTATCTAAGATAGCCTCTTATTCATAGTTAAGGTCCGCTTTAAGGGCTTTTTTGAATACATTTTGATGGAAATGTTAAAGTTTTTTTGTTTAAAAATGGTATTGTTTGCTCATTTACTTTAGTTTAAATAAACACAACTTACAAGGTTTAGGCCGCACATTGCGTCGGGGGCGGAGTCTCCCTTCATCCTCCCTCTGTGGCAGTTGGGAATCTGGATGAATGACAAACACACAGATATTAGAGACTGTTGATCTTTCATTAATATAATATTATGTTAGGCTTCTAGGTATCAATCTACTCACCTTCCCCAGCAACCTCTTCCTCCTCGCCCCCTTCCTCACTCATCCCTTGGGATGTTCCAGCGACGTCTGAATCTAAAACAATAGTGCACATGAGTATCTGTATTTAATGCATGTCTTACCACATATCTAACTTTATTTCCCTTACCGGAGTCCGGTTGAGGCTCTGTTCTGCTCGACTCCCTGCCGTCAGATTTCCCCCTCCCCTGCATGCTGAGGTCTAGCGGCTCCTCATACTCACTGGCAGAGGAGGGGGTGGCCGTTGACACTGGCGGTGGGCCACCTACACCTTCACCTGTTTCGCCCAACACTGGGCTGCGTGTCCTGGTCCGGGTGGGGCGGAACCGCAAATTCCATTCATGGGCTGAAATACAAACACAATCATTAAACCACGCCCAGGCGAGGCCAGGGTTATAGGTGCATTTACATTTTCAACACTTACATGGGAAATGTTTTGCGAAGTACCGCCTCACCCGGGGCTTATGTCTTCTTTTTAAATCAGACCAGTGTTGGGCGATCTGGGTGAAGGTATAGGTGGTTTGGGATCTTCGTTCAATCGTGTCCACCACCGCCAGGGCCAATGTCCGCTTGTCATAATCTGACGGCAGGAAGTCGTAGCGATTCCTCAGCATCATCTGTCCAAAATAGATACAAGGACCCACCACTAATACACAAAATACATTAACAAGTTTCTTGGCCTAACTAAAGTCACTTTATTAACCTCTTGCTGCCTCACATTGCCCTAGTTCTGCTATCTGCATGTAGGCTAGTTTGTAGCTGCGGACATGTGTTAAACTAAGGTGGGCTTGTATTTCACGTCACAAACTAAGTTGTTTCAGACTATTCTTGCTTTTTTTTTTTTTTTATTAGAAGGAATGTGTGCGCGCACATAAACGCACGCTCGCACGCTCGCATACTCACATCCATGATGATGTCGTCCTGCTCCCGGGTAAAGATGGCGGCCGACATCTTTTCTTGTTTTGCAAGGTATAGCTCTGACGTTCCCCCGCGGTGACGTGCGTGCGTGTGCGCAGGCGCGCACCCGCTGTTGACCACGCCCACACGGGAAACATATTTAAAGCACAAGGCACTCAGCTCTCTGTTGGATACCATATCATTATGGGCAGACCTAAAGGGAGCAAAAAGAGCCAACCAAGGGCCAGGACACATAGCAGCAGCACACATGCCTCATCCTCCCAAAGACAGAAGAGCAGGCACCAGACACAGGCAGAACATGCCCCAACTAAAACGCAGGATACTCCACACACACAGGCACATTCAAAAAAACGCAGGACCAAGGAGACATTCACCCATTCACCACCACCTGCCAAAAAAGCACGAACACACAAGGGTGCAAAGTCGATTAAGACCCTGCAGCATCATCAGCCTCAACACACAAAACATACCCACAAAACAAAACACATCAGCAAGGGAAAGCGTATTGCCAAACCCACCACCCCTCCAAGGTCACCCACCCCTCCACCTCAACCCTCTGGTTCTCCCAATTCCAGTACCTCACATTCCACATGCAGCTCCACATCTGATAGCTCAACAGGAACCCAGACATTAAGCCATAGCAGCACACACACCACATCACCCTCCCCCATAAGCCCCAGAACCACACACAACTCACCAGATAGCCAACCATCAATTTCCACAGATGCAGGGGACACCACACACCCATGTGGCCGACAACTACGCCGTGGCTCCCTAACTGCACGTTTTTGCGATGCTCAAAGCATGGCTGTGGCAAATGCAGTTTGTGAGCATTATGATGCCCTATTTGGCAGGACCTCCAAATCCACCACTAAGCAGGCTGGAGATCTGGACGAATATTTGCCGCCAAGTAAATAGTGTGGGATCTGTCAGGCGAGATATTCAACAAATCAAAAGGAAATTTGTGGACCTGAAATACTACAGTAAAAAAAAAATGGACATGCGCCGTCAGCAGAGGTAAAGGGCAAATTAAATGCATTTTTAGTTGCATGGTTAAAAGGATGTAACACTTATTAGGTGTGATTTAATCTTCCCCAGCCAACAGACAGGGGGTGTAGCAGAGGTAAAGGGCAAATTAAATGCATTTATAGTTGCATGGTTAAAAGGATGTAACACTTATTAGGTGTGATTTAATCTTCCCCAGCCAACAGACAGGGGGTGGCTTACCCACTAAAATAATCCTTACTCCCGCCGAGGAACATGTATATACATACATACACCCGGCCAGCATCCATGGCCTGGCAGGGGCACAAGACACAGACCGGAATGTAAGGTCCCAAGGTGAGCCTGATTTTGCCATGACCTATTACAAAAAGTTCGAGAAGGCAGTGTTATGCTACACAATACACTGTACTTGGCCATTTAGCTAATCTTCCTATCTACATTCTAAGGACCAAGTCAACAGGACACACCAGGCCTCCAAACCCCTGCGTTAGCACCGAGGCCAAGGGCACACCAGGCTTCTACACCACAAACCCAAATTGTGGATTGCGATGAGGTAAGTCAATGGTCCTTGGTGTGTACTTTTAACATTGATATTTGAGAGCTTTTGTGGACAGAAATAAACTAAAAGGATGCTATATTTCTTTACAGACCACAGGAAGCCCACCCATCATCGACCATATACGAGATTTGGAGGAGGACACCCCACATATGTCACTAACCACTACTGCACCAGTGGCAGCAACGCAGTCAACCCCGGCACAGCCACCACATCCACAACCACCTTCGGAACCAGAACCAACCACCAGTCCCACTGCTCCAACCCAGTCTAGACGCCATATTTCCCAAAGAAGGCAACTTAAAATTTTGGAGGAAACATGGAGGCAGGAAAATATAGCCTTTGCTGCGACAACACAGCAATTCAATGAGACTGTGTGCACCCAACTCACAAACCTCAACGCCCAATTAGAGTTATTAAACAGAAATATCTCTGCCCTAACCAGCCATATGGGTGAGATTAATCAAAGCCTGGCCCACATTGCAGCCAATTTGAAGGCACAACATCATTTCTCATCACCATGCAACCCAACATACCACTAATTTGTGGGGAATACATTTTCTGACCCCACGTGTAATTTTTCTTTTGGGCCCAAAAAAGCAAATGACAAAACAAAATTTGTTTGAAAAATAAATAAAAACAAAAACCAAAAAAAAAATGTGGTCTCTGAAAAAACACCAAACACTAGTTGTGCACGTATGGTTTGCGCGGTGCCACTTTGGGTGCAAGAAAAAGGAGGGGTGGGGAGGGCTGAAACTAAAGGTGGTGGAGTAGTCCACAAGCCATGATTAGGTTTAGGACCATTGCAGGCGTCTATTGTAGTGCCCCCCAGTCTCATCAAGACAATGGAACCTCATCTTCAAGAGAACAAAGCCTCGCTCCAACACAGAGCGAGTCCTCCTGGGGGCAGTATTGTAGCGCTCCTCTGCCTGTGAAGATCGGTGCAGGATTGGGGTCTTCATCCAGGGGACCAAAGGATAGGCAGAGTCTCCTGCCCTAAAACCCCTCAAAAAAAAATAAAAAAAAAGGTGTGCATTGCAACAATAGAAAAGAGGGACAAATAGGTGAGCGGGGTAGGTACAAGAACATGACGCAATAGGGTACAATCACTTAACCCATTTAATTTGTAGATCAATAATTGGGCTCCAAATATACTACGAAAATATTTACCAAATAGTGGGTTAAGGGAAAAAACACAGTCAGACAGGGTGCGTAACCAATACAAGTTTCAAACACATACCCAGTAGCCAGCCAACAAAAAGATCGGCTGATTTGAATCGCTCATGTAGGCAGGATTTCCTAGGCAGGGAAAGCCAGAAAAACGACTCCCAAAAACCAAATCAGGGCCAGCCAGTGCCTGCACATTTATGCTATGTCCCATCTTCAAATGCCTGCACACAGACAATAAAATAAAAATTATGGAGACCCTGTAAAAAGGACCCCCCAAAAAAACCCATAAAAATTATCAAATACTCATGCCATCGATGTCCAAAGGCGTGCGGTGCAGCCTGGTTTCTGCCATACTCAGCAGGACAAGACCGCGGAGCTGACGCCGCTGATGTGCTCCAACAGAGGACTGCATATTATTGCCCGAGTGCAAATACGGCTGCTCTGACTTGCCGTAAGTGAAGGCTCGGCGGCCCCGTTTTATTAGGGTGATTTCAATCGGAAATCAAGGCTCTGCATCACTGAAAAAAACGGGCCAATGAACGAGGCGTCCGTTTTCCCTGGAAACAGCCTCGTGCGAGCCGACAATCGGAAAGGCGGCTGAGCGCACACCTGAGCGCATAAGCGCACACTAAAATCAACGTAGCACCCTTTCCTGACCCGATCAAAGCCCAAAACCAACGGGAAAACGCACGGGAGAACTGAACGGGGAGGCTCTGCATCAAGCCATATATCCTCAGCCTTCTAGCACACTCATTGACCAGTAGTGGGGCACAATGTGGTGGTCCAAGGTGGTCATGTGTGGCCAGATTTGGAAAATCCAAAGCTTTCTTTTGCCCCAGTCTGCCAATATATGTGATCATACACATACTGCCGGGTGCTGGGGGTCAGTCAGTCAGAAACTCTGAATCAGGACTGCTACATATGCTTTTTTCCCCTAAACCTCTTCAAATCATTGGTTTTAGTTGTTGCTGTTTTGTCCAAAGTCTAACTGTGGCTGCACCACAGAGGAAAGAAAGTAACATTTCAAATTAATGAGAAGCATATGTACTGTAAGTTGGAAAATTATGCTCTTTGAAAATGTGAGCCATGTCTGAGCATTGTATATTGCAGTATTTTGAAGCTTTGGATACTTCTTAGAGGTTTTAATTTGCATGGTTTTGCCTAAGAATGATTTTTTTCCAGTCCAGAAGACTTCGAGAACACAAAATATAATCGCAACAGCATGTTGTGTCTTGTGGTAGAGTCTATGTGATAATATTGCCCTCACTATCTATTCATACCATGCACTGCAATTAGACTCCATGTATTCCCAACCTGCACATACACTAAGGATTTTCAATTGGCTTCACTGCCTAAAATGGTTACATAATCTGTATAGTTTGCCAATACAAGTACCTTCTGTTTTAAGAAGCCATTTGCTTCCTCTCTTGATTTGGCTACCAAAGCCCTAAACCCCAAAGCCTTTATCTATATGCCATAAACTAGATTGATTTGATTCTCAGTGTTACATGAACCCCATAAGTATGCTTGACACCACTGGATCTGGTAAAAGTCTCTGGTGGCAAAACCAGAAAGCTAAAATCATCCCCCTCATCATCCTGTTTTCCCCCTGGAAATGTCCAAAAATCTGGCATTA
The DNA here is from genome assembly GCA_027917425.1 of Gastrophryne carolinensis. Taxonomy (NCBI): domain Eukaryota; kingdom Metazoa; phylum Chordata; class Amphibia; order Anura; family Microhylidae; genus Gastrophryne; species Gastrophryne carolinensis. The sequence goes on from CM051234.1 coordinate 116,868,183, forward strand.
AACTTACCATTTCTCTGGGCTGGATCTGTGGAATGCAGGAATGTGGAGTAGTAACAAGCACGATGTGGAAATGTATGCCCAGTGGTGGAGGATGTAGTAGCCCCAAGGGCGTAAAGATGTAGGTTTTCTTTAAGAAGTTTGAATAACACATTTAATAAACCATACATGAACTTGTCACAGTTCACTTTATATATATTTATATTTAGAGCAAATTGATGAATTCCCAAAGATCCTGTGAGTATTTCATTATGTATTTGGGACAGCATTTATCTGCCTGAAGATTTTTTAATGCTTATTTGAAGTTATTTCCATTCTTCAACCTGAAGTTGGTTTTGTTTCTCTGCCTCGCTTTGACCTTGAAATGTGTTTTAAGAAATATTTCTTACATATTATATATTGCTGTAGGAATGAACTTTTGGAAACTTATCAGCTCACTGTATTGTTCTTAACAGTACCAAGTATATATCAATTACCGGTGTAATCATTTTAAGATTTTATTAAATGTGCTATGAAGACTTGGAAGTTTAACATGAAGCAGATATTTTTAAATTCGTTTAAAAAAGAATATCCACAGTCAAAAATAGTGTTGTTCCTTTGAAATCTGCAGAAGTAGTGCATAAATTTGCTGGGTGCACCATACCATATACTAGATAGGGAAGCCAATCAACCTGCATCATTACTCACCTACTTTTGATGTCACTCACTCCTGCTGTTCACTAGATCATGAACCTATGACCACCGGTGACCAGTGGAGCTTTGCCAATTGAAGTACACGGGCAGGCTGATTCATTACTAGCGCCAGGTACCAACAGATGAGCATCTGTAGCGAGGCTTTGAGAGTGACCGCTAGTAGTCGCTGTACTTGGCCATGGTTCGCGATTTCAGAGCGTCTCAGTCGCTGGCTGGCATTGATGAAAATATTGTGTGAATCGCTCTAACACAGTACAGCGCCGTATGGGAGCGAACGGTAGTGCCAGCTCAGTGCTACCGACTCAAACCATATTCATAAAAAAAATAGCCCCACACAGCGCCAGCGCTCAAAATCGGGTAGTTGTAGCCCATAGCGCCATATGCTGTGTGATTAAAGTCTGTTTTTGAACATGTATCCACTAGTAACAAAGCGAAAACATATGGAATTACATTGTTATTACATTGTAACATCAACACTTTAATACCAGACATTTAAGGACAATTCTGCATAAAAATATTATCAATCAAAAAAATTTAAAAAATGACTTTAAATAGGCCTGGAGAGGTCAACCAACTATTTGATAATTAAAAAATAAAAATTAATAAAATAAAACCCTGTTTAAAGAGAATAAAAGTATTGTCCATTGAAATGTATGGGAGAGCGACAGGTAGCAACAGGTAATACTAGGCGCTCTGGAAGCCACAGCGCCGGCGGTATACGGTGAGCCGTCTGTGATGATGAATCGGTTGCTACGTGTCGCTGTTAGAGTCACTCACCAGATTCGCTATGATAAATGTGGTATTGCGTACAGCGCCCAGCGGTCTCCGTGAGCTACCTGTCGTTACCTGTCACTGCCAGTCGTTACCTGGCGCTATGGCTTGAAAGCCCATAGCCTGCCCTACAAACCTTACTGGCCATCAGTGGTCAAATGGTACCACAATGCACTGTGCGAACGTGGTATGCGCTGTTATGCAGTGCAGATCATCGATCAATCAGCTACCCACCCCCCCAGCCGAGTTGAGAGGAACAACACTCATTTTTTAAGTGCTGTTCTTCTTTAATAACTCATATTATTTATTGCATTGTGTTATTGTAGTGCATAAAGCGCTTAGAAAGCATTATTTCATAAAGTGTATTTAATATATGTCGGTATACAGAAATGCTTGAAAGAAGTCATTTGCTTTCCCTTGTGATTTTGATGTGACAGATTACGTAACCTGCTCATCTATTTTATTCTTGTGTTGCTTTCCTTCCGACAGTTTCAGCATATGGCTTCAGCACCAATGGAATACTACAAATCAGCAGGACGTATCTTGAGTCAATATGAGACAATCAAGCTGTAGATAGCATAGTTTGGCTCTCGGGCTAAATCAGTAGGACACTTTTTATACAGAAATCCAAATCAGCTTTTACTTGCTTATAGCAGTAAATCTATTACATTTTGAAAAATGGTTGTATAATAATACATGAAAATAATACAATATATACAATACAAAAGTATTATTTACAGTACACATTAGGGTAATATAGTATCTGGAAATAGACAGTTTCTTGTATTTTTTAATTCTGCAGGGATATCAATACTGCAATGACCCGACCAGTTGCTTGTCTTTGTATGGCCGTTATTTGCGGATTAAACAGAGTGAAAGTCCCAACATCAGGGACTTTCAGCTTTGTGAGTGTGCATTTTGAAGCAAACGTATGCCATCCCAGCACCCGGGTTGCTCAGTTTAATGCACAAAGGATCAAACAGATCAGGGACAGGTCAATTAATACATGGATGATCAGCCCAGGAAGTTTAGTTCTTAAAGGAGCACTATCGTGAAAAAATAGCTCGATGATAAAAATCCATATAAATGTGCTGGATGGTGGGAGGAGGGTCACTTATACACCCGACATCAAGAAATATCCAGCCAGGCTTTTTTTTTTTTTTATTTTAATGGAAGGAAGAGAACATCTCGTGTGACAGGTTCTGTCACCCCTGATAGATTAAACCTGTCACCCCTGGATTTTGTTCCTACCATGAGAAAATAAACCACAAGCTTGGCAGGTGTTTTACTCAGTTCGGGTGTATAAGTGACCCCTCTTCTCATTTCGCGATAGTGCTCCTTTAAAGTTTAAACAGACTGGCCAGAAGAAAAGTAGAGGTCATACATGGAGTCAGTCCACGCAACATCACAGAAAAGTATTATTCAAGTGAATAGTCAGACACACGCAAAAGTTCAGTCCAAGCAGATCTCAGGCGAAGTAAGGCAAGCTTATGGCTGACAGGAGGATATCAAAGATAAACTTTCACAGGCCCACACTCAAGGTGAATTGAAATGCATGTTGGGCAGGGTATGTTCTATGTCGCCAACAGCCAATTAGGGCTCAAGGTCAAGTTTTGGCTAATGGACACAGTTAACCACAGAAAGGTTACTAGCAACCTACTGACATTAACCGCAAGCATACACTAGAAGTAGCACTGCCTTACTATGATCAGCACAGCACTTCCATGGTGTATTGCACTGGGCATACCTGGGCAGGTGCTGGGGCCCCTTCACCTTGTTACTTCTACCCTGAGCAGCCCCTATGCAGGTCGCAGGGCCATGCAGTAACCAGGACTAAGGATTGTCAGCCAGTGCAGATTGGCCATTGGGAGAGACTTTCTTTATATCAATCATTCTATTCTTTGTTTCCTTCCTTGTATTGTTTTCTTTTTTCTTTCTTTCTTTCCATTTATTCTTTGTTTCTTTCATCTGTTTTTTGCCATACATTTTATTTCTCTTTATAATTTTTTCTAAGCTTTTTTTTTAGTCTCTTTCTTTCTTTCCATCTATTATTTGTTTCTTTCATCTGTTCGTTCTGCCATTTTAGTTCTTTCTTCTTTGCTTCTTTTATGTTTTGTGTCTCTCCTTCTATTCTTTCTGTTGTTCTTTCTCCTTCTTCTTTTCTGTAAGCCCTGTTATTCTTTCTCTTGTTTTTTTTTTTTCTTCTACCTCTTTTTTCTCACATTCCTTCCCTCTGTCTTGCCTGCTTTTTTCTGTCGTTACTTGTATCCCTCCTTTGTTTTTTGTTTCATTTTATTTCTTTTGTTATTTTTTTGTTTTTTTCCCATTTATTTTTTAAATTTCTTTACGCCTTTACATTCTTTCTTTCTTTTTTTGTAATTTCTTTCCTCTCTTTCTTTACTGCTTTCATTTTGTTTCATTACTTTTCATTTTGTTCTTTATTTCTCATTCTTTCTATCATTCCTGTCATTCCTTCTGTTTTCTTTTTCCTTCTATTCTTTAGCAGCATTCTCCTTACATATGCATGGAGTGTCATACCACACTGCAAGGGGCCCATTAAGACTTTATCGCTCAAGAGCCCGCATACATATATAGCCGACTTTGTACATCTATAGGGATGTTGGAGATGCATATTAAAAAGATGTCTAATGCACAGCAAGAAAGCACAGAACGGGTGATTCATCAACCCAAGCATGCCAGCCAGGTAACTGTTCAATCCTTATAAATACAATATAAAATGAGCTGACTAATTTTCCTTAGTCCGTTTCTTAAAGTTATTCTAGTCTGGTGCTTTAAGTATGGACAACAACCCCCCCCCCCCCCCCCCACCGAGGCCAAGATCAAATTCCATATTGAGCGTTTTTGAAATAATACACCAGTTCAATATTTAGGAAAGAGGAAGAAAGGAACCCTGGAAGCATAAATATATACTGTGACTGATGTGACCAGAGGAATAAATAGTGTTTTGAGATGACGGCAACACAGTAGAAAAATTAAAGATGACATTTCTGTAATATGTCATTAAGTATTCATAACCTCAGAATAAATAGCAGTGACACCCCAATGTAAGCTTATTTTGCTTTTAAACCTGGTTCTGTTATGGAATTTCTGCTTAAAAGGAAAATGCTACATTTTACATATTTAATTTTGGTGATTTGCATGTCTAAAGCCTGTCATAAGAATTTTTACACTCAAACCGGATCAATAGTTAAAAGAAAACTGTCCAAAACCCACATGCCCCATCTGCATTTATGATACCGAATGATTGTCAGCATTTACATTTGCTCCCGCATCCAATCAAAGCTCAAGCACTACCTCACCAATTTTCTTCTGGTCACAACCATCTTAGAGCATCCTGAAGGCTTCTTTTTTACCCAGCTTCCCAGCCATGCTGCTGCCTGAACTTAACTGAAATAACCCACAATGCAAATGGGCAGAAAACACAGACTTAGGCCCTTATTCATCAAGCGATAGCGCCAGGTAGTGTCTGACGAGCGCCAGGTCCCGCCAGCTAACGGCGGCTACCGACTCAAGTACGCCCGGCGTCGGCCACAATGACGCATTTATCAAGCTAAATGAGGCTAGCGCCGGCGAGAGCGACGGCTAGCGCGGGATTCATCATGTAGCCGACTGCAACGAACAGCGCCGCTGCTAATCCAATCACAGCGCCAGGTCTGACCTGTCGCTCCCTGGCGTTGTCCAATGCATTTCAATGGCAGACACTGCAATGATAGTTTTAAGTGGTTTTTGTGTTCTTGTCTTTTGCACAAAAGTCAACACATGTTTTTTGGGATATGTTTTATTAATCTGTCTTGTTATTTTTGTATTTTAGATGAAAGTTGTAATTTTTACACTGTAATGTTGTGAGTGACATCTAAAAGGCATCTCCTCCCACAAAACACATTCGGCTCAAAATAGCTTGTTTTCACAACACACGGGGCTTGTAAAGCTACTTTTTAGTCAGTCATGTTTGGCGCTCACGTTCGTTCATTGAAATTGTCAGCGCCCAAGCTATTCGGCAGCCCTGTCCTTGATGAATCTGTGGTGGTCAGAGTTTGTGCAGTCGCTGTTTTGATTCGCTATGTGGCGGCGCGAGCGTCGCTGTGCTGCACTTTGCTGTTCATACATGTGCCCTTCTGCCATTTGCCAGTCATTCTTAATGAATACACTGTAGTTGTGAGCGTGCATGTCCACATTCTTAAGGATTTATTCAGGCGTACAAGCTCATAACAACCCATTATGCATTCTCCTGTGTGCCACATTATCATGTAGTTGGATAGTTTTATTGTGTAATTATTTTATGAAGGAATAAGATTGTTATTTGTAAGCAACCAGCTTTTTGGTTTTCTCGGGCCTATGCATTACAGGATCTTGAACACCCAGCTAAATCAAGCTAATAATTAATGGCGTCTTTGCCAATAGCGTAAATAATGCGTAAATTTACTTTTCCGCCACTTAGCTTGCACATAGCTGATATTAGCTTGTTCCTGGTGCGCGGAGCTTGTTTTTTAAAATTTATTTCACAGTTGCTTTGGTCATATCCGGTTCCGGTTTCCTCCTTTGCGTTTCAAAGCCACATAAAGCTTTAACTTTCATGCGCTTTGTCCATTAGCTTGTTGTAATGCGTAAATTTACTTTTTCCGCCACTTAGCTTGCACATAGCTGATATTAGCTTGTTCCTGGTGCGCGGAGCTTGTTTTTTAAAATTTATTTCACAGTTGCTTTGGTCATATCCGGTTCCGGTTTCCTCCTTTGCGTTTCAAAGACACATAAGGCTTTAACTTTCATGCGCTTTGTCCATTAGCTTGTTGTAATGCGTAAATTTACTTTTTCCGCCACTTAGCTTGCACATAGCTGATATTAGCTTGTTCCTGGTGCGCGGAGCGTTTTTTTTTTTTTTTCACTGTCGCTTTGGTCATATCCGGTTCCTGTTTCCTCCTTAGCGTTTCCACCATGCTGCCCAGGAGACGGATTCTGCGCCTCCCCAGCTCCTCCTCTGATTCGGACCCCACCACCCCTCCCCCACCTCCCCCACCTCCCTCACCTCCCCCACCTAACCCCCCTCCCACCCCTTCCCCTCCTGGGCCAGCAACAAAAAAAAAAAGAAAACGTGTGGATAGCCGCGTAAACGGCCAGGCGGTCAAAGTGAGTATGTTTATCTTGGATTTTATGTTTAAAGTGGACCAACACACAGGGGGGATTGGCCCTGAAATCTCTTAGTTTTCAGGACCAATCTGATCACTCCCCGCGGGGCATCCCAAATCTGGATGTCCTGCGGGGATGAACCCCCCTGGAGGCCCATAAACCTTACCTCAGACCCGTCCCATCTCTGCATGCGAGATCCGCGGATGCGTCTTGCGCTTCCCTCTAGCAGGGTGGGCCCCTGCGCCAGACATTTGTTAATGTCCTGTGCAGGCGCCCTCCCTGTTAGAGTCAAACGCCACACGCGTCCTTCAGCGCTCAGAGGCAGCTGAGCTGGTATGCACGTCCAAGCGGCCTTGGATGCGCATACCACAGCGGCGCAGAGCGCTGTGCTAGCCTGGCGCAGTCACGTGGGAGCGTGGTCAGTGGTGTATTTCTGGCCTTCCAAGGGGGTTTCAGACAGCGGCCCACCCCCGATTGGTGTGCCCCACCAAAGTGGACCCAAACCCAGAATAGTCAAAATCCAGGGTGTTGGTCCACTTTAATCTGTTCTCAGTACAACTGTTTATGCCATTGTTCTGATGTCATGTATTGATTTGTGTTTGTTTTTTATTTCTCATAGGATTTCTGCATAAAGCAATATGACTATGCCCGTGGGGGCAAGAAGAGAATTGCCATGGAGGTGAAGGCAACAGTGTCCCGGCACTTCGACACCCACCTCAGTGTCCGAGCTATCCAGCAGAAGTGGTCGGACTTCAAGCGCCGGGACCCTGAAGGCGTGTACCGCCTATATGATGCCTACGCATCAGGTAAGTTTAAGCTTATGCTATGTTTATACTTTTGTTTAAATAATCTGCTAAGCTGTGTCCATTTGGGGTATTAATATTAATTATTTTCATTCACCCCCTCAACACAGATAAGCGTCCTCCCCTGGGGAAACGTGGGAAGGGAGTCCGAACCAGGCAGGCGGACTTCTTGGGGGAGTCATCGGGGGAGGGTCCCTCTCGCGGATCCTATTTAGAGGACCCAGGGAAGGAAGGGGATGATGCCCCAGAGGAGTGTGCTGCTGGGGGGCTGGCAGGATCAAGCCTCAGCTCCTCACACTTTGACTCTGAGGAGTCTCACCAGCCAAGGGGCCACTCTCAAGTGGGGAGTCCAAGTGGGGTGGAAGGAATGGACTCTCCCACACTCCCTGAAGGAGCAGGGAGTGAGAGGGAGGAGGGTGGCCCTTTGGCTGGGGGATCTTCGGAGCAGAGTGTGAGGAGCCGAGGCTCCCTGCCTCCTCCTCAGAGCCCTCCCTGGGCTTCAAGTGGCGGATCATCCCCTGGTGAGTGCACATTTTGTCATTGTTAGTCTGTGACAGGTTTCATCTGGCCATTTGTACTTAGCCCTTGCCATTCCTCTCTAATTTGCAGGGCATCATATAGGCGGCACCTCCATGGCCTTTTGGCAAAGCCTTCTCCACGGGCATAGTCATGGTAAGTGTTTGTTGTTATCCCTCACATTCCCTATGTTATGACATTCCTTAAAGTGGACCAACACCCATTGTTGATTGTGCTTGGAATCTCGAAGCTTCCATGCCCAATCACCTCCCTCACCCAGGGCCCCCCCCCAAAAAAAGCCCACAAAATCCTTACCTCATTGGGGGTGGCAGAAGCCACCGCCACAGCCTCCTGCGTGCCCCTCTATATGTGTGTGCGCCTGCGCTCTCTGTTTCATAATGGGCTGCGCGTGCGCACACACTGGAGGAGTGATGCATGGAAGGCAGCGGCGGCGGACGGTGTCTCACTCAAATTGTTGTGCTCTGCCAAAGTGGACAAAAACACAGAATAGTATCAATCCTGGGTCTTGGCACACTTTTAACAGACACATGTTTCCTGGTCCATAGTACAAGCTGGTTTGATAATGTACATTAACATCACAAACCCCACTACAGTGCAATCCAACTGGCAACCACCCCTATTTTTCTGCCCACACCATGATGGGGTCTAGCAAATGTGTTATTTGGTTAAGTTGTTCCGGCTAACACATGTTGCACACTAGTAACATTCTACAATCAACTGCAAATTAGTCCTTACCATTGCACTGTCAAGGTTATTGGCACATTATCTTTATGTGTCCATGTTGCAATCATAAATAATTTACATGAACTCATGGCCCAGGAAATATGCTAATGTTGGACAACATGTGTGTAACCATGCAAGCATTTGAGTTGGCAGACTCCATAACCAGATGGATGACAACTAGTCATGTGTCATTGGCCCACTAATTTTGCTTTTCTCTTTTGCTTTCTCATGACAGATGTTGCCACACAGACCATCCTCCCCACCCCAGCTCCCGGGACGGCCAGCAGCATGGGCCCCCGCCACAGCTGCGATGGTGAGTACATCCCACTTCATATGCCTAAAGACTTGTGAACCCTATGTCTTATAGTCAAATCTGCAGACATTTACAGTGTACCTATGTGTTTAATCAACACACATCTAGGTTACATGTGTTTGGCCAACAATCCTACATGCCTGTCTGCATGCTTGATTGTTGCCTCACATTCTTGAGTTTGCCACGTAGAGACAATTTGTGGTTTCTACACAACCAAATGGGCCTGCTTAGGTCGTGACCTCTAAGATTCTGGGACAAACTAGTTTACTCGTTAGGACTTAGGCCCTGATGTTTGGCTGTGACTAAACACATAAATGTCCACACTGGGACTTATACCTTCTTTTATTCCCAAGAGTTAGGAGTAAATGTATGCTTGGGATGTGGTGGCCACATTTAAGCCAGCCACTAGTACTCCTATAATGTTAACACCTAAGGGCACAGTGGGCAACAATGTTAATGTGAGCGTCAGCTAATTGGACCCCCTGACATTACATTGCTACATCTGTGTCTGTTGAGGTCACATTCCATTTATTAAATCTGTTTTTTTTTTAATCTCTACAGCTTGTGAAAACCAGCATCGCAGACTGTGGCGGTCGATCCGGCGTCTTCGCCTTATGCTGCTGGCCAAGAAGAGGCAGCGTCGTTAGGGTGGGGGGATGACTGGCCCCTTGTTTGAGCCCCTTTGTGGGCAAATGTTGGGCCTGTTGCCCGCGTTTCTTATTAAACTTTTTCTATTTTGCTAATTACAGTGTGTTGTGCCTTGCCAAGCATAGTTTAAGTGTCTACAAACCCATTTGTGTTTAAATTTTGCCATACCTTTGTAGCCAGTTAATGTGTAAACCATAGTAAGCTATGGTCACAAATGTGTGGCATTAATTTTGGCCTACATTTACATATGTAGATCAAGATACTCATCCCTGACTGTGTTCTTAGCTATGTCTTAGGAAAAACACAATTTAGAGGTGGGTTAATGAAATCTATTTACAAAAAAAAAATTACAAGCACAAACAAATTAATATTCTTGGCTGGGTGGCCGGGGAGGTTGGGAGTCATTGCTAGGGGCGGTGTTGGGGGCCAACAGTGCAGTAAAAAAAATAGACTGCTGTTGTATGAGCTGTTGTGTCAACAACAAACTTTGTTCCTGCCGCTGGAGACATTCTTCCTGGCGCTGGAGAGATTGTTCCTGGCGCTGGAGAGATTGCTCCATGAGATTGGCAAGGCAACCAAGTTCCTGGTTCTGTTGTTGTTGTTGGTTTTGGAGCAACTGGTCTATCTTGCGCTGCTGGGCCTCATTTTGTTGCTGACACATCAGCACCTGATGTTCCAACGCCGCAATGCGCTCATTAGTTCCATCACGCGGCTGTTGGCGACTGTAGTCCTCCAGCATCCGGACCCCTAGCTCATAAAAATCATGACTGGTTGGTGCCACACCGCCTCTTGCTCTGGTTTGAGGCTAACAAAATAGAAAACAACATTTTAGTCAAACAGAACCAATGCAGCTATGCCCCTCAAAATCATTTGCCCAAACTGTAACAATATAACTTACCCTTGTTTGAGCCTCTGAAGCTTGACCGCATGGCACTTGGGAAGAGGTCCCAGCTTGGGGTTCTGGTCCCGCCTCCTGCCAAAACAACCAAGAAAGGAAATGTGACATGTTGGTTCATCGCCTACCCACGAACATGGCAATGTGGTTATTGGTCCTCTAAATCAGCCAAGTTACCTCCGTGTCGTCCGGCACAGGTAGGAGCGGGGTATCGCTGCCAGAGAGGGGCAAATCAACATCCGAGAGCTCCGGCAAGTTGGCATATGCTAAACAGGAAAGTCAGGTTCGTAGGTCAGTGGACCAAAAACAAATGTAACATGGATAGCCTTTCGAGGCCATACCTCCACAAAGTGCAAGATTACACACTAGGCAAAAGGTATCTTGGAAACTCAGATTGCTAACATGTATGTTAGAGGAATATGAGGCAATAATTGGGCCAAATAAGATCAGACACATTGCTAAAATTACACATACCCGCAATCTCCCAGATGTCTGGAGTGGGGACCTCACTCGAGCTTTGCCCTGGAAAATACATGTTTAAACACAAGTTGGCCGAATAAAGTGCCACAAAAGTAGAGCAAAAATACATACTAGATCATCAAGCCAAAACAACTTACCCTCATCTCTGGCAGCCTCAACGTGAAGGGCCCTTTCCGGACAGCCACTTCCGATATTCTGGCCAACTAAAAGACACAATTAATGTCTCTAAATATTCCTCCAACTACTTGGGTGAATGTTTGTCTTTAAATATCCAAAAAAATGCATTGCAATCACTCAAAAAACTATTAGAATGACCCTGGGGATGGAGAAAGCACTCAAAATAGGCATCTTCAAGTTGACAGAGCAAACATGTAGATTATTAGACTAACCAAATTGAACCAGTGTAACATAAACAGCATAAAGGATACATTATTTATTGCAATACACACCAACAGGGTCCTGTTGACCTGCAACATCGGAAGTGGGGTCCAAAGATGAACCAGTCACTTGGCCTACAAATCAAAAAGAGGAATGATAGACATGCACTTGTGGTAAAGCGGATAAAGCAAGGTTGACACATGCACTTACCGGCATCCAAAGAGTAGCTTGGCTCCTGAGGAGAAGCTGGTGCCAATGGCGGGGCAGCTAAGCAAAAACAAAGCAAACATTTAGCCATTGGTAATGTGCGGCACAAAATAAACCATGCATTAAGGTGTGTGTGAGCAGCTCAATCACTAATATTCACTAATCAAGGCCAGTGTGGCTTCCACATGTATATGCAGATATATGGCCACACATCTCTGGCTTCCAACATAGCTACACATGTTAGGGCATTGTTAGTTAGTTGCTGTGAGGGTTAAAGTGGCCGTGAAATTAGGCCGCAGGTCCATATTAGTACTCCTCAACAGTGGCCCAATCTATTGCTTGAGGTGCTCCCACACCCATTTTGTCCCCAAACAACCAGCCCCTAAATTAGTGTTAAATACCTTCAATGGCAGACTGGGTTAGGCTTGAGGTTGGTTGAAGGGCAGGAGTTGTGGTGTCCTCAGCCAAATCCTGGACATCACCATGTGCACCTATGCAGAAAGCAACAGACAGGAAAGTAAAACATTTATGAGGTATACTGTACTACTTCACATGTCCTACTGTTAGTTGGCCAGAAAGAGACAAAGAAAATCACATACATTAACATTACCATCACAAAATAGACAGAAAATATGTACCTTCAGTCCAACCTGTGGTGTCATCCCCAGGATCCACACCCTGCAGCCGAGCAAGTGGAATTTTGGCCTTCAGCATCTCCTCATACGGCCTGTAGGTACTCTTTGGAGCCTGGATGGTCCCACTGTCCACATCAAGATCGTGATTCATCTTTTTGATAAGGGCCCCTCTCAAAGTGTAGAAGCGTTTCCTGCAGGATGGGCCACTACGTGGGTGTTGAGCACTGCTACTAAGCTCAACACCAATGGCATCCCACAGTTTGCTTCTTTCTTGTTTGCCTATTGACTTGCTTTGGGAGCCAAATATCGGCTCCCATTTAGCAAGGGTAAGGCGCACAAGATTATTATTCTCCGCCAAATTAAATTCTGGCTCCCTCTTGGCACCTGGGCGCTTAGCCTGGGGTGCTGCACCACCTTCAGGCTAGGCCCTTTTCCTTAAGGGAGGCCTGCGCACAGCACCCACCACACTCCTACTTGGGCCTGCTGTGGCCGGCAGATGTCCTGAATTTGGCTCCATCCTGTAGCTGCACACACACACCAATACACAACCAACAAGCACGCATGCAGACTACAGAATGGCATCGCCCTCTCTTTGGGTTGGCCAGGTTTTATGTGCTCTAACAGCCAATCATAAACAGGTCCACTTAATAGATTCACACATACTGGCCAGGTGCTTGTAGCCACACCTCCACTGCACTGACTGAAGCATGTGTGTTAGGCAATTAACTAATTACAGACCTCATTAAACAAACAACACACAACCAAATACAACAATGTACTCATGTATATTAAACACTTGTGACATGTGGCTATCCTAACGGCTATTTAAAGAAACAGCAGCTTACCTTTATTGGCCCACCACAGAATTTTCTGCCATGTCCGTTAATGCACGCAAGTTTAGGCTCACGTACGCTAGTAGCGCTACTAGCGTGCGCATGCGCACTCTGTTTCACGCACACCTGGGTCAGCTAATTGGCGCCCGGAAATAGCAGAGCAACGCAAAAGGCGGCAAAGCGGACCTGTCCTTTTTGAAAGTGAAGTATAAATGGCTGGATTTGGCAAGCTTCTGGTATTGTTACACTGTGGCAAAGGCTGTGGTGTGGTGCTTGTTTCCCTTAGCTCATTTGAGTGTCTGTCTGGGTTTGGTCCTCACTCTCTGTGGCTTGTGGGTGATTTCTGACATCAGTGCTGTTTCTTTAGGAGATTGATTTTGTTGGCATATGCAAATATTGTGGAGCATACAGCAAGTGAGGCTTGATTTTGGGACCTTTTGTGGGCTGTGCAGCAACTCCCCTCTTGGTTGTGCCTAACTTAGAAAGCTGTTTTTCAGCAGGCTGGTGGTTTGGACCACTATACTTCTGGTTTTGTGGTGAGCTGCATTGTAGTGAGTGTGTGAGGAGTGTGATTGTTTGTGTGTGTGGTGTGTTTGTGGTTTTGTTTGGCTGATTTTGTATATCTGTTGAGTGTGTGTGATGGATAAGAGGGTGATGTATGGGGTATGGGTGAATGGATGTATGCGTATGCTGGAAGAGCAGGAGGACAGGGAGCGGGGAGCTGTGAGGCTTAGGGCACCCCGCTCCTTTGGAATCCGCCTTTCAGTATGGGACTTAAGTGACGAGCAGATCAGGAGTCGCTTCCGTCTGAATCGTGCTGCACTACAGTCCCTATATGATCAGATTAAGCACAAAATCGAGCCATCCACCAAACGCACTCGATCCATTCCAGGCATAGTACGCCTGTGTGCCACTTTAAACATTTTGGCACGAGGGACCTTCCAGGCAACCTCTGCCCTCCTCAGCAGGATCAGCCAGGCTACTATGAGCCGCATATTAATCCAGGTAGTTCTGGCAATTTGTGATTTGATCCCAATTTACATCAAGTTTCCTGAGGATGAGGATGAGGTTGCCAAAGTAAAACATGCCTTCTATCTAATGGGAGGGATCCCGAATGTGCTAGGGTGCGTTGATGGTACACATATCCCTTTCCTCCCTCCCCGTGCACAGGAGCTGTATTACCGAAACCGGAAACAATTTCATTCATTTAACATCATGGTGGTCTGTGACCACGAAATGAAGCTGCGGGCGGTGAGATCGGGGTTCCCCGGCTCATGCCACGATTCTTACGTCTTGCAGCGGACAGTCCTGTGCCGGAAGTTTGAGAACAACGAAATGCCAGCTGGCTGGCTACTGGGTAAATAATTAAACATGTCAAAGTATTTGGCCTAAAATATGTGGCCTAGTAAGCGAAATTAGTAAAAATGAAAACCAAAACATGTACTAGTACTAATTTCTGTCTCTCTCCTTGTGTTTTTTCCACAGCGGACAAGGGATATGGGCAGAGAATGTGGGTGCTGACTCCGGTCAGAAGCCCACAGACCTCTGCCCATGAATGCTACAATGCAGCACACCGCAAGACCCGAAGCATTGTGGAAAGAACCATCGGCCTGCTGAAAGCACGCTTTCTATGTTTGGCACCCCCAGGAGGAGAGATGCTGTACAGTCCACAGAAGGTCTCCAAGATCATCCTCGCCTGCTGTGTGCTCCACAATATATGTATATGCCACAGAATTCAATCCCCTGAAGAGACAGCACTGGTGCCCGAAATCCCCAACTTGGCCGCAGAAAGAAGTGAGGACACCCAGACTGGCGATGAGCTAAGGGAAAGGATGATCACTTCCTTTTTTTGCGGTAAGCTAACTACCCTTCACTCTAATCCAAGTACTGCAATACAGGGAAAATATTTTTTTGCTCCAATCATAATTTGACCGAAACCACTATAAGGGGGGTGTAAGATGACCCAAACCACTATAAGGGGGGTGTAAGATGACCAAAACCACTATAAGGGGGGGTGGAAGATGACCCAAACCACTATAAGGGGGGTGTAAGATGACCAAAACCACTATAAGGGGGGGGGTGTAAGATGACCAAAACCCCTATAAGGGGGGGTGGAAGCTGACCCAAACCACTATAAGGGGGGTGTAAGATGACCAAAACCACTATAAGGGGGGGTGGAAGATGACCCAAACCACTATAAGGGGGGTGTAAGATGACCAAAACCACTATAAGGGGGGTGGAAGATGACCCAAACCACTATAAGGGGGGTGTAAGATGACCAAAACCACTACAAGGGGGGTGTAAGATGACCAAAACCACTATAAGGGGGGTGTAAGATGACCAAAACCACTATAAGGGGGTTGTAAGATGACCCAAACTACTATAAGGGGGGGTGTAAGATGACCAAAACCACTATAAGGGGGGGTGTAAGATGACCAAAACCACTATAAGGGGGGTGTAAGATGACCAAAACCACTATAAGGGGGGTGGAAGCTGACCAAAACCACTATAAGGGGGGTGTAAGATGACCAAAACCACTATAAGGGGGGTGTAAGATGACCAAAACCACTATAAGGGGGGGTGTAAGATGACCAAAACCACTATAAGGGGGGTGTAAGATGACCAAAACCACTATAAGGGGGTGTAAGATGACCAAAACCACTATAAGGGGGGTGTAAGATGACCAAAACCACTATAAGGGGGGTGTAAGATGACCAAAACCACTATAAGGGGGGTGTAAGATGACCAAAACCACTATAAGGGGGGTGTAAGATGACCAAAACCACTATAAGGGGGGTGTAAGATGACCAAAACCACTATAAGAGGGGGTGGAAGCTGACCAAAACCACTATAAGGGGGGTGTAAGATGACCAAAACCACTATAAGGGGGGGTGTAAGATGACCAAAACCACTATAAGGGGGGTGTAAGATGACCCAAACCACTATAAGGGGGGTGTAAGATGACCAAAACTACTATAAGGGGGGTGTAAGATGACCAAAACCACTATAAGGGGGGTGTAAGATGACCCAAACCACTATAAGGGGGGTGAAAGCTGGCCAAAACCACTATAAGGGGGGTGTAAGATGACTAAAACCACTACAAGGGGGGTGTAAGATGACCAAAACCACTATAAGGGGGGTGTAAGATGACCCAAACCACTATAAGGGGGGTGTAAGATGACCAAAACCACTATAAGGGGGGTGTAAGATGACCCAAACCACTATAAGGGGGGGTGGAAGATGACCCAAACCACTATAAGGGGGGTGTAAGATGACCAAAACCACTATAAGGGGGGTGTAAGATGACCAAAACCACTATAAGGGGGGTGTAAGATGACCCAAACCACTATAAGGGGGTGTAAGATGACCCAAAACACTATAAGGGGGGGTGGAAGCTGAACAACATAACAATTAGGGTTGTTGTGCAAGTTGGACCCAAATGTTTGTAACAAATTAATACAATATTTTTTTACAGCGAAAAAGCCACATTAAATATAAATACTAACTGCACTTTTTATTCTTTTTCAGGCACCCCGAGAATCAGCATGACATTCCTTTTGTTTTTCTCTAAAATTTAAGTTAATTTGCAAAACATTTAAAACCAAAATAAAAAAAAAAAAAAGAAACATGTTGCAATGTGTTTACTTCTGAAGGTACTTGATTTCAAGCCCAAAGCAAAGCGCAGGCGCTGTGTTGAATAGCGTGGTCAAATTGACAGCGCCTACAAAGCTGAGCTCAAACATCATATTCAGCAATGTAGGCGTTGTTCCCAACAACGCCAGGTAGCGACTGAGGAGGCCTGCTATAGCGAATCGCTACCGCCCGCGGCGTACGCTAGCGGCGCTCATAGCGCCATACTTCAGTCGCTCATCTGTCGCTACCTGGCGCTATTAATGAATCGGCCTCCCCATAATCGCTTGGGACATTGACCTTGATTCAATAAACTTTCTCTAAAAAAGTCTTGACTCCGTGAACTGTCCGTAAAGCAGACTAAAACCCTAAGCATCTGGTCTTAGGGGCATCCTGTTTTTCAAATAACCTGGATCGCCTGTAAACCTTGATCCCCACTCCTATGCCCCAGGTTCAGGCCTCTGGCAACATCCACACCCCTGTCAGCAAAACTGAATAGCCAGTATGAGTTAAAATAAGGTGCCATTTAAAAAAAAAGAACATCACAAATGTTATCCCCATTTATTTCATTATTTGTCTGTATTTTCTCTATCTCTAGCATTTTCTTTTTTCTTTCCCACTTTCTTACCTATTAGCTTCTACTTGCCTTCTTCCAGTCCCTCTGTTTTCATCCCCTTTTTATTTCTATTACACATGCCCTTCTTTGTGATTATACCTTTTGCTCTCATTTCCACATTCTCTCCTTTTCTCTGGATGGGAATTGGTGTCAATGGGTGTCAATTGGACACGCGCGCCACTACATCTGTCACTCTTTCACCTGTTTAAAAGTTGGGAGATATGATAACGGCTGTTTAATGTTTTTTTTTTCAGAATAATGCAATAATAAGAAGAATAATTGAGTTCAAATCAGGTGTGGTTCAATGAAGAGAGAACATTGCAGAGTTTAAAAATGCTTCAAAGTGCTAATTAGTTGGTCATTAACACCTAAAACTTTCACGCTCGGGGTGGAAAAAAGATCAGTCTACTGTACAACAAGATTTAATGAAACTGCATTAGACAAGCATATGTTTAGGTGCAAAACATGCTCCAACTTCCTGCCTTTACTGAAGCACATCCTACTTTAACACATTTGAAAGAAGCATATCAGCAGCCTTTATCTTTATAAAATATTTTAAGGCAAGGTTTCTGAATTAAGACCTGTAAATCAGGGTGCACAATCTTTCTTGTCTGAGCACAGTATTGTTTTAATAATATGTGCCTTTCCAGGGGAAATAAATAATGCTTGGAAAGAGCTGCAAGTGTTTGTGCATGCATGTCAGTGTGGGTGTGTGTTCGCACATTGGTGTGCTTTGCAGAGGGTTTGTGCACATATGTGCTGCTGGGAGCATGCATGCATGATTGTGGGTGCGTGTGCATGCACATCTGAGGCTGTGTGAGTACATGTGTGTCTGCAGGTGTTTGTGCTGTACATCTTTAGGTGTGCACATGTATGTCAGGGAGTGTTTGCATACACATCTGGGGGTGCGTGCATATGCATCTGTAGGCATGCCCACATGCACGGCTGTGGGTGTGTGCATGCATGCCTGAGGATGTATGCGCATGCACCTCTGCGGATGTGCACATGCGATCTGTGGGTGTGCACATGTGTAAATGTTTGTGAGTGTGCGCATGCATGTTTAGAAGTGTGTGAGTACGCATCTAAGATTCTAAACATGAACATCTGCACCTAAGGGGTGTAAATGCATGTCCATCTTGGAGTGTGTACATGTGCACCTGGGACTGTTCTCACAGAAATCTGCAACTGAGTGGTCCATGCACAAGTGCATCTGTGAGTTTTCGCTGTTATACCACAGCTTGGTCTAAGCACTGGGATGGCTGTATGGTGTTTTTTAATCCTTTATTTATGCCAACGGTGTAAATACCTATATCAATTATGCATAGTACAAGTAGAGCATATTACGGAACCTTGTTAGCCTAATACTTGGTATGTAACCCGAAAGACCATGGTTTTTAAATGTTAAATATTTAACAATAGAACGAGAAAGAATAATGAAGGGAAGGAAGAGTAGCACAGGGAAGAGAGTAGATAGATAATAAGAGGTGGGGGGTGGAAGATGGTGGGGTTGGAGTTGGGATGTGGTTTGGGTGGTGGAGTTTAATACATTACTCTCTAGGAGCCAGATATACAGGTGAGTTTTGGATTTCCATCCAGCCCTGCCATGCAAGTATGAATTTATCAGTGGCATTGTGCATGGAAGCAATGAGGTCTTCCATTCTGTGTATCTCGTTGACTCTGGATAGCCAGAACCAGATTGTGGGGGGGTCTTTTTGTTTCCACACTGAGGAGATGCAGGCATGCGCAGCCGCTAACATGTTTGTCATTAGGGAACATTTGTAGCTATTCCTCGATAATCGGGTAAGGTGAAGAAGGCAGGCCATCGGATTGTTGGTTAAGGTAACACCCGTTGTTTTAGTGATAATCTATGTGACTTGCCTTCAGAAATTCTGTAGATGAGGGCATGACCAAAAAAAGTGTGTGTAAAAGTGATCCCTCTTCTTGTTCACATCACCGACATAGTGGGCTGATGTCAGAACAGAATTTATGCAGGAGGTTCGGCATACCATACCACCTTGAAATCAATTTGTAATTAATTTCCTGTAACTACAAGTTGATGATGTATGGGGAAAAGGCATGATTCTTGTTTTATGACCATCAGTAAAATTGATGCTCAAGTCTGACTCCCACTTAGATAAGTAAGACGGAAAGCTAACCTCAGAGAAGAGGATGAGGAAAGCATAAGAGAGAGATAGAACATGGAGACCCTTTCCCTCCCCCGGCATAATTGCTCAAACTGTGTGAGTTCTCGGAAGAGATGGTCCACATTTTTAAAGGGTGAGAGATAATGCCTGATCTGCAACAGCCTACAAAAGGAGATTGGGATGGAGGCCATCTCTTTTAATTTCTGGAGGCTCATCCATCTCAACTTAGACTTTAAGTGTAGAGCCCTCAGTACCCTGGGGTTCCGTATTGACCACAAAGTCTGGTTTTCCATGCCAGGGGGAAAGTCAGGGTTCCTCAAGGTTTGTCCCCTTATACCACAACTAGCTGTAAATGCTGGGGTAAGTGTGTGTCCCCTTATACCACAACTAGCTGTATGGACTGGGGTAAGTGTGTCCCCTTATACCGCAACTTGCTCTAAGCACTGGGATGAGTGGGTCCCCTTATACCACAACTAGCTGTAAACACTGGGGTGAGCGCATTCTTTTATACCACAGCTAGCTGTAAAAAATGGGGTTAGTGTGTCTCCTTTCACCACAACTAGCTGTAAACGCTAGGATAAATGTATCCCTTTAAACCACAATTAGCTGTAAACACTGGGATGAATGTGTCCCCTTATACTACAACTTGCTCTATGCACTGCAGTGACTGTATGCTGTTAAACCACAACTTGTTCTAAGCACTGGCTCCATGTGTTCCCTTATACCACAACTAGTTGTAAAAACGGGGGAGAGTGTGCCCCTGGGTAGGAAAGTCGAATTTCTTCTGCAGTGCAGATAGATGAGTAGCAGAAGAGTGTGAATGCCAAAAGTGTGCGCACTTTATGCAGCAATCTATATAAATATAATAGTGTTATAATAGTGTATAATACTAATAGTGTTTTTTTGTTTGCATTGCAGGTGCCTGGCAATGGATGTGGAGAACACATGATGACATGGTTTTATATAACATATGAAAAAGACCCTGTTCTATAAATGTATCAGCTTTTAGATGATAGTTTTGTATCATGCCTGACTCTAATTTTTCTCCTCCAGTGGAAAGTGCCGCAGAAAACATGAAAGAAATACACCAATAAAAAAAACGTTTTTTTTACAGGTGTTGGAGGCCTAGTTTGGAGGGTAACACCTGGGTGATTGCCCTGCATAATATGGGCTAAGAAAAGTACTTTGAAAAATCAATTTACTACAAAGTGGTGCACCACAAACGATGAAAAATAGAGGCGTGCTTGCCAATTTACTCGACTATACAAAAATAGGTGAGACCTGGGATATGTTATTCCCCCAGGAGCCACCAATAAGGAAGCACAACCAATGAGCAATCTACAGGGCCTCTTCATTGTGTGTTCCCTCACCCAAGCAAGAAGCGGTCTGAACCGCGAAGCGCAGGTGTTGTTCCCCCGCCGCCCCTGGTCATCCTCCTCGGCTGCTTCTATACACACACTGGCTAAGTATCATTCATCTATTGAATTGATATACATTTGCCTACCTCTTATTTGTTCTTTTTGGCACCTTGCACTTTTTTTGATCTGTGTATATTATCTTGATACATTATTTTTAAACATGATTGTAAATATTCTGTGTAATATAAGGTGATTAATGATTACAGTGTGGCAGGTTTTGTGCCGGCACAAAAAAACAAATCAATTTATGTTGTATAATTCTGTTATGGTAGTCGTGTTTGAATATTTTACACATTTTTTGCACATTTGATAGGATAGATAGTGGGATATATTCAAATCTTGATGCAGTAGCAGCGCTGTATTCTTCATGGGTTATTTTGAGGAAGAATGATGCTGGGGTTAGAGCGGAGGTGATTTTAAAGTGTCTTAATTGTTGGTTTTAAATGTTTGTTTGTGATATTATTCTGAAATACATTTTGTAGATTGCTCAATGGTTGTGCTTCCTTATTGGTGGCTCCTGGGGGAATAACATATCCCAGGTCTCACCTATTTTTGTATACTCTGAAAAATCACAGAAAGCAAGAAAATCAAATGCATAAATAAATAAATACAAAATAATGAGTTTTTACATGTTCAATTCATTCCTGCTGCAGGTAACTGCCTGGGGGTTTATTTTTAAAATATTTTTTGGTAATTTCTTTGCCATTTTTGGTTAGATTCAATTTTAATCTAAAAAACAATAACCTGACTTTTTATTTTTTAATTTTAGGTTTTAACTGTTTTACTAAATGCTGCTTTTTAAAGCATCCAATTTAACATGGAAACTGCCTGTGAATTTATTGTTTTATATTTTTTTGTACATTTTTGGGGATTTTTGGATAGATACAATTTTTATCTAAAGAACAATAGCTTGACTTTTTTATTGTATTTTTTCATGTTTTAACTGTTTACTAAATGCAGTTTTAAAGGCATCCCATTGAACATTAAAATTGCCTGGGGGTTTATTTTTTTTTATACATTTTGTTAATTTTTTGGCATTTTAATATTAATTTATTATTTGTCCAAATTAGATTTTGGTCACTTTTCTATTTTATTGAATGCCATATAACCAGCATACATTAAAGCTAGGAAAGTGACAGTGGAGAATAACGTGCCTCCCCCAAAGGTTCCCAGCCCTGGCACCAAGCATAAGGGCTTGTAACCCACAGCTCAGGCTGTGCTTTTGGCAGCCCCAGTCCCTGCAAATTACAAGCCCTTATGCCCTTTGGTATGGGCTCAGGGCTTTTCAAGGGGTGCCTTGAACCCCATGGCCACAACAATGGGCACTGGGCTCTTCCACACCTACCAATGCCCTAAATGGGGGTGCGTGTAATGGGTAATTTTACTGGCAGGGCATGTAAATGTAAAATAATTAATGTAAATGTAAAATAAAAAATGTGTGGGGTCTTAAGCATTACCCACCTAAAATTATGCCCCACTTGATCCTGCTTGCTTTGGCAGCTGCTGCCTGGCATTGTTTACTATAGTTAGATTTATTTTTTATAGTTAACTAAACCCCCTAAGTCCTTTTCTATTGTTGTTTTACCAAGAATTTATTTATTTAGTGTGTAATCATGGCACAGATTTCTCCTTCCAGATTTGCCAGTAACTACCGATGCTTCCAATTTATCTAAATCTGTTTGTAGCTGCCTGGTGTCCTCTGTTGTGTGAATTAGTTTACACAGCATAGTATCATCTGCAAAGATTGAGATTTTACTGTTTAATCTGTCTCATTAATATATATATATATCCATATCATTTATATTAATATTGAAGAAAATTGGTCCCAGAACTGACCCTTGTGATACTCCGCTAGTAACAGTGACCCAATCTGAGTATGTACCATTGATAACCACCCTCTGCTTCCGATCATTAAGCCAATTTCTCACCCATGTGCACACGTTTTCCCCCAGTCCAAGCATTCTCATCTTTTGTACCATTCTTTTATGTGGCACAGTAACAAATGCTTTAGAATAGTCAAGATATATGATATCCAATGACTCCCTCTTATCCAATCTTGAACTTACCTCCTCATAAAAGCTGATTAGGATTGTCTGGCAGGAGCGATTCCTTATAAATCCATGCTGATATGGAGTAATAAGGAAATTTTCCCGAAGATACTCCAGGATCCCTTAATACTACAGGATATATCCCTTAAGAAACCTTCAAACAGATGTTAAACCTACTGGTCTGTAGTTCTCAGGTTCTCCCTTAGACCCCTTTTTGAATATTGACACCACATTTGCTAAGCGCCCATACCTCGGAACAGCCCCCATAATTATAGAATCTACAAATATTAGAAATAACGGCTTGTCTATTACTGCACATAACTCCCTTAAAACACAGCGATGTATGTCATCTGGTCCCGGGAATTTATTAATTTGTATCTGCTTGAGACAGTGCTGCACTTCTTCCTTGGTTAGACTAGTGACATTTAATGGAGAATTTGGGTTATTGCTCTGCATTTCACTAAGCATGTCACATTTTTTGTGAATATGGAAGCAAAGAAGATGTTTTGTAAATTGTCTTTCTCCTCATTCCCCTCTATAGGTGTCCCCTCCTCGATTTTCAGGTGGGGCTCCACCCTCAGGTTTGTATCTTTTACTGGTTATGTAGCTAAAGAACATTTTGGGGTTAGTTTTACTCTCTTTGGCCATCAGCCTTTCTGTCTCCAGCTTTGCTGCCCTTACTTGTTTTTTTTTTTCTACTTTATAGTTTTTGAATGCGTTCACTGTCTCTTTGTGCTTTAAACATTTAAATGCCTTTTTGCTGTTTATTGCCCCCCCCCCAACCTTTTTGTTTAGCCACATTTGTTTACAGTTGTTTCTAACCCTTTTATTCCTGTAAGGTATATATCTATCACAATGAAAATTGAAGATTTCTTTGAAAGTATCCCATTTGCTGTCCATGCTTTGTTTAAGGACATTTTCCCAGTCAATGCAGTTTAGGGCATCTTGAAGCTGGTCAAACTTTACCTTTTTGAAGTTTTGCGTTTTTGTGGTTGCATGATAAGGCCCCCTAGTGACTGCTAAGTGGAAATTAATAATATTATGATCACTGTTTCAAAGGTGTCCCCCAATCTGTACCTTTGTTAGTTTGTCTGGTACATTGATTAGTATAAAGTCCAATATGGCTCTCCCCATTGTTGGAGCTTGTACAAGTTGGGAAAGGTAGCCATCTTTTCTTTTAGACAACTGAAAGCTTACCCTGAAAGCTTACGGCCTAAGTCCCTGAAATCCTTTTTAAGTGCCTTCCACCTACTTCTTTCTATGTCATTGGTGCCAATCTGCACCATGATCGCTGGGTTTTCACCAGCCCCTCCCAATGTCAGCCCGATATGCAGTACTCTTTACACACCGTTCTGTGATCCTGGTCTTAATAATAAAGTCACCCACTACTAGCACATGTCTTGTTCTCCCATTTCCCTTCCCTTCCTTACTGGAGCAGACAGTGGAGTTGTCTTGCTGCAGCTGTGCCACCCCTGAGCTAACATCCTCCTCATCTGCCAAGCGGCAAACTTGTTGGGGTGTGCCTGCTTAAGGCTAGCCTCCCTGTAACCTTTATCCCTACCCCAACTTCTGACTGTTATCTAGCTAGCTGCCTCATTATCCTGCTTTTCCTGCTCCCCCATACTACAACCCTTACTTTTCCCTAACCCAGAGAGTGCCTGCTCAGTGAGTTCAAGACTCTTTTTCATGATGCCAATGCTTCTCAGTCTTGCCAGTTGCTCCTTTAGATCATCAAAGTTCCAAATGTGCAATTCGCACACATCTGGAACATAAGTATGCACTCTTGACCGATTGTTCAAGCAGCACATACATAGCACAAGGACAGCATTGTTAGGCATGGAGCACATTATATCAATTTGTTGGAACACAAATACACAAATTACAAACACTTAAGTTACACTCTTGATTTAAAGGTAGATACTCACACTTACCAAGCAGTGCTGGTTTAAATTTGTGCCAGCCTTAACTCACACTAATTCACATAAATAAACCTATATACTCATTTGTACTATTTTATTTACCCAGTGAGCCCAATTTCCCACAGCTTACCACAGGAGTTCCTGCTTTAACTCACACTTACCAAGCAGCACTTAACAGAGTCAGCCTTGCTTCAGTGCCGAGTACCAGACATACTTAACTGGTGCTATCTATCGTTCGCTGCAGCGTTGTCCTGTTGTTAGCTGTAGCATAGTCTTGGGCACTTTGACCTTGGGACATCACCTAGCGTTCGTGATTGGCTCTGCAGTGAATCAGGGAGAGCACTTCTACATCGCCCTCCACACATAACATTTATTAATGATGGACTGGATAGTACAGCGCCACTTGTCCGCCCGCTAAGCTAGGTCTCAGTGCCACACACTAGCTTGCAGCATCTACTAGCGGTCGCTCTAAGCGTCGCTACAAAGACGCTCACATGGCACTATGTGGAGCTAGTATTAAATCCGCCTCCCCATAGTGCTGTGATAAATGTATGTCCTGGTTGTGTTATGTAGAGCGGGATGGGTCAGAATGTGGAATCAGCTCATTGCAGGCCATGTCTGCCCTAGGAGGGGAAAAGTTTCACAGGGATAATTATGAGACTTTTTTGAGTCTACTCAGAAAGAGGAGGAGAAGGAGAAACTGGTAAGTGATGAAATTCATAACCCAATATGGTGTAAAGACAGACAACAGTGGCCTGGGAGAGGCAGAATTAGAGAAAACAGGGACCAACATTTAGAAGCTCCATCAGAACACCCTCATCTGTCAGCTGTGACAGGCAGGGCCATTTGAGGTCCAACGCTACCTGTTTAAAGGACATCTGTGGCATGTTTGATGCTAGTGGTGTGGACCCTAGGTTATTTCAGTGATATGGGGTGTTGACACCTGACAGTTTCCTATATAGGCCAATGTGCCTCAGTCATTCGCATTCTGTACTTACGGGGTCATTCACTAATGTAGGAGTTTGGAAACAGTTGATTGAATAAGCATAAGCATATCTGATGTGTTGTGTTAACCTACTATACTGCTGTTCAAATCGGTGACCAACAAACAAGCTTCTAATTACTTTTCCTAGGACAACCCTACCTCACACATACACCTAAAAACTAGAATAAATCTGCTCTCTAAACCCTACCCCCATCAAAACTTGAAGAGATGAGTGAAAAATCTGATCTCTGTGTGTTGTTCAATGACTCTGCCCAGTAAAAAAACTGGTCATCTGCGTAATATATGCTCAGCGCTTGAAAGCAGACAAGACTGTAACAACCTAAACAGTAAATGCAAAGCAAAATGTATGAAGCCTCTCTCATCTTTCTTGGAGAGAGCAGCCGTCTCACTCAGTTCCCTCTTTGGTTTCCTTCTCCCAAGCTCAGAGCTTAAAGTGGAACAAAACCTAGTATTTTTACTATCCTGGGTTTTGATCTTTGCCTCCCCGGGTACCCCTATAGGGGATTCCCCACTGTGTGAAACCCCCCAGGTCGCCCGATCTCACTTACCCTTCCCCGATTTTACAGAGCATGCGTAGCCCTCTGGTTCAACCTGAGCACGCTGGCAGCAGCATCCTCCTCAACCCTTCAACAGGGAGCATACCCGCTCCCAACATTCACAAATGCCTCGTGCAGGCACTGGCCCTGCTAGAAGGATAGCGTGGATGCAGGCACTGCTCGCGCATGGGCCATTGGACCGAGAAGGAAGGTGAGATTTTGGGGTGACCTGGGGGGTTTTACACAGTGGGGCAGGGGGAGCAAGTTTACCTGCCCTAGAGTCTCATAGACTCCAAGGGGGTTTTGGTCCTCTTTTAAGGGAAGCTCCACTTTTTGCATTATTGAAAATGTATATTTTTTGTGTCAAAAGGATCTAGTTTTTAATATATAGTGTTCACAAGAAAAAAATATACTGTTTTAACCCACCTCTCAGAATGCCCCCTTCCCCCTCATATTGAAGGATCCAACAAAAGCTCCTCTGTGGTATGAAAGCCTTCCTTCTGCAGTGGCTGCCTTCAGCTTTGAAGGATGCCAAGGAAAAGAGGGGAGCTGTTTTCTGGCATCAAGAGGATAACAGCTGACCAGACAAGGAGGGAGCCCCTGACCTGGTGGAGCTGCAGAGGGCTTTCTGACCAGTGGGAGACAGGTGAAAGAAGGTGCTCATGTCTATGAACTAGTGCAGGGGTCCAAGGGTTTACACGTTTCAGTGGCCAAAGCTATTGTATCCAACATTTGGGAGTACTCAGTGCTGGATACTGGGGACTGGTCGAGGACCTCCGAACAAGATTATGCACACTCCGGCTTATCACTACTCATGATCCTTCTCCTTTTCCTGAAACAAAACTTCTAGATAGGTAACACCATCATCTGGGCATGCCAGACCATACAGCCCTGCACAAGAAAAAAACAATGGGCCAAATTGATGACAACCATTCACCTCAGATACACTTCACCTGGTCTAAATGATGTACTTGGATAATTTAGTAATCCATGACGGTCAATGACTATACTTACACCCTAAGCTTAAGAACTTTGTCAACATACACTAGAGATGCTTGGCTGCTCTTCTGTAAGGGTGTATTCCTAAAAGGTGAGCAGTATACTATAGGTGGATGGTGTTGGTTATTGACAGATATATCCTCCCATCCACAGACAACATGAAATGTCAAGTCTCTTTGTCTATGATGGAATAACAATTTACAAATTTAAGCTTTACATTTTTAGAAAGCTCTTTTTATAAGCATCCTTTCAGAACAAACTCGGTTTGTACCCCCCTTCCCCAGTAAGATTTTTGTAACTGTGCTGCAAGGACATTTTATTTTCGTAAAGAAGATCCCAAGGATAAATTCATTTTTTTTTCTTAGAGACTGATTAGTCTCATTTGTTCATATTAATTTTTACTTTATTCTGACTTTAGATTAAGGCAATTAGCAAATCAGAAGGCCAGCAATAGTATGTCTCTTGTGACAGATTTCCTTTAAAAAACTGCAGGCTGGTCCAGATCTTGCCAAAGAATCATTGTGGCGCCTTAGAGCATGAATAAAAAGGTGCCAGTCACTGTCTACAGGTTGTTCATTACATAGTTTGAGCCATCAGGCACAATGTTGTTTTTAATTGGCAAAAGGAAACATTTGAACTAAAGCCTTCTTGTCTTTTGCAAAAGCCTTCAAAATGGTTTATTATTACATTTGATTCATCTGAGTTCATTTATAACAGAACACAACACATCATTTCATTTACAGTACTGTGGCAGCTCATTTCCAAGCTAATTATCAACGTGGGATAGCAGATATTATGAGGTGATAATGTTTCTGGCAGAACATAACACCTGACTACATTATTCAAGCTCTCCCTAAAAGTATCTGGCCAGTAAGAGATGGAAGCAGGTAGAGTATGTCTTATAAAATCTCTACTGTGTTTAAAACAATATAAAAACATTAACCTGAAACAGAGAAATTGAGTTACTGGGTAATAGGATTCTAATGAGTACTGTTTTTCCTTCATAGAATAAAAATAAAAAAAACTGATGTGCCTGTTGTGGCCCATTTCTGTAGAGCAGGCCATGGCCTAAGTGACCTCAAACACCCAGTGCTTAAATGGGGCTTCTGTTCACAAAAGGTGAGGTTAGAGTGGGAATGTAAATACATCCAAATGTTTAAATCAATGGATTGTGGGCTAATCAGGGATAATAATTTTATTTGTCATGATGACGTGAATTGAATGGACTGGATTTACCACAAAGTCTTATATTAAACATACTGCCTTGGCTGATGTGACTAAGAGAGCAATAAAAAATCCACACTCTCGGGAGTCTGGTTGCACGAGTCAATGAGGTTATGTTCTTCGAGAAGATGGCGGCCTCTATGCAGGGAAATCTTGCTCCCTTTCTAGCTACCTGGGAGGGATGGATTGCCCACTTCCAACCGAGACATTTTGAGCGAGATCTTCTCACCATTGGTAACCTGGCTGCCTTTGGGTTGGGTGGAGGCCTGGAACCCATCTTCTTCTTTCTTCCTTTTCTTCTCTCTTTCTTCTGTTTTCATTCTTTCTTCTCCTTCTCTTGCGATTCCTTTCATCCTATCCTCTGGTCTGCAGTCTTTCGACCTCCTCACTCAGCGTTATGAGAGTTAATGAGTATTGTTCCCATATCCCCCTTTCCGGGCCACGGGGTCTCGTCCCTGAGGCCTAACTGGGCGGGAGGTCAATCGGGTGGAGGGAGGTTGTGGGTGGTCAATGTTTGAATGTTACGGTTATTCCACGGAGGATTTTCGCTCTGGTAAACTTTGCATATCTCGATATCTATGCCTTGTTTTATGAACCAAAACTATTGGATGTTGACTTATGATGTATGATCTTTATTCTTGCAATAAAAACTATTGTTCAAAAAAAAATCCGCACTCTCTCTCTCCCCCAAGCTCACCATTGTCATAATCCCCCTGATTGTTATTTCACAGGTTCAAATTTTACGGCTTTGCTATTTTTCAAACATGTCAGTAGAAAAACTGTAAATTGTAACACTTTTGTAGTTTTCTGTATGAATGTGTGCCTATAAGTTACAGATCTGTAATATGCCTGAAGAAGATGCACAAAATGCTTTGAAAGCTTGCATTTTCAATCAATTTAGTTAGCCAGTAAATGGTATTTACCATAACCTTGGATTTCTGCCTAGCTGTAATACTTTCTTATATATACTACCTCTCTATTCTACAAAAGAGTGCTAGCTATATCAGGCAAGTCTTTTAGCATGTGAGTGTAAGCTTATTTTTCTGAAGCAGGTAAGTGTAAGCTTTGTAGCAGGCAATTGTTGGCTTCTGAGATAGACTGGCAGGCTCTCTTAGTAATGCAGTGCTGGAAGATGGCCCAGCTGGTCCCACATGCAGACAATTGGCTTGATGCAGAGCCTCCCCGTTCAGCTCCCCCGTGCGTTTTCCCGTTGGTTTTGGGCTTTGATCGGGTCAGGAAAGGGTGCTACGTTGATTTTAGTGTGCGCTTATGCGCTCAGGTGTGCGCTCAGCCGCCTTTCCGATTGTCGGCTCGCACGAGGCTGTTTCCCGGGAAAGCGGACGCCTCGTTCATTGGTCCGTTTTTTTCAGTGATGCAGAGCCTTGATTTCCGATTGAAAACACCCTAATAAAACGGGGCCGCCAAGCCTTCACTTACGGCAAGTCAGAGCAGCCGTATTTGCACTCGGGCAATAATATGCAGTCCTCTGTTGGAGCACATCAGCGGCGCCAGCTCCGCGGTCTTGTCCTGCTGAGTATGGCAGAAACCAGGCTGCACCAATTTGAGCTCACCCGCCTTACTGGGTATGTGTATGAAACTTGTATTGGTTGCCCACCCTGTCTTTTATTTTTTTTTCCCTTAACACACTATTTGGTAATTTTTTTGTTATTATATTTTTAGCCAAATTTGTTAACTTTAAATTAAATGGGTTAAGTGATAGAACCCTATTGCGTCATGTTCTTGCCCTCTTATGTAAGTAGTATTCCCCAGACTTTTTTAATGAGTGTACAGGTTGGATGTGCATGTAGGCTCATTACTAATGTCCTTTACTCCAACCCTACCCCGCTCACCTATTTGTCCCTCTTTTCTATTGTTGCAATGCACACCTTTTTTATTTTTATTTTGTTTTTTTGTTTTTTTAGAACAGGAGACTCTGGCTATCCTTTGCTCCCCTGGCTGCTGACCCCAATCCTGCACCCATCTTCACAGGCAGAGGAGCCCTACAATACTGCCCCCAGGAGGACTCGCTCTGTGGTGGAGCGAGCCTTTGGTCTCTTGAAGATGAGGTTCCGTTGTCTTGATCAGACTGGTGGGGCATTACAATATACGCCTGCAAAGGTCATTAAACTAATCATGGCTTTTTCCGCTTTAAGAGAGGGAGTCTGCCATTTCTGAGTAAAGTCTGAGTAAAAAGGGTTTCACATAGTGGGGCATCCCGATCTTGGATTTCCAGGGGGACGACCAGTGGCCGCTCTGGGTTTTGTTCTGCTTTATGTGAGGGAACCTGTGTTACTTTAATAATAATGTAAAGGAGGTGGGTTATTCCATCCTAACCTGATTTGGTCATGATGTTTTAAAGCAGACCAAAACCCATGTAACCCAGCCCTTTGGAGTGTGAAGAAATCCAGGGCTGGGTTACAGGCATCATGTCTCTGGGGCATTCCAATTTGGGATGTCCTGCACGTCACTGCGGGGGAACGTCAGAGCTATACCAGGAGCTATGCCATCTTTACACAGGAGCAGGACGACATCATCATGGATGTGAGTATGCGAGCGTGCGTTTATGTGCGCGCACACATTCCTTATAATAAAAAAAAACAAAGTGCAAGAATAGTCTGAAACAACTTAGTTTGTCACGTTACATACCAGCCCACCTTAGTTTAACACATGTACACCGCTACAAACTAGCCTACATGCAGATAGCAGAACTAGGGCAATGTGAGGCAGCAAGAGGTTCAAAAAGTGACTTTAGTTAGGCCAGCAAACTTGTTAATGCTTTTTGTGTACATGAGACAACAACAGTCTCTAATATCTGTGTCTTTGTCATGCAAACAGATTCACAGCAGCAACCAAGGGAGCAAGAATGGAGACTCCGCCCCTGACGCCATATGCGCCTAAAACATGGTAAGTGGCGTTTTTTGGTACCAAAGTAAATGAACCAACAATTCCATTGGCCACAAAATGTAAAAACCAAAAAAAACAACCAAAGACTTTGTCTAAAAAGCCCTTAAAGCGGACCTTCACTCAGAATAAGAGTCTATCTTATATGTTTCCCACACCCTGTACATAAAGTTTGCCCACCTTCAAAATCATCCTACCTGCACCTAGTGCATGTTATGAGGCTTTCAACATCCAAGATGGCGGATTATGGAAGCCGCCATCTTATCAGGCAGCCTGCAAACAGGAAGTGCCTTCTAACTGTGCTGCTCTGCATTCTGGGATTGCTGACCTTTTCAAGAGGTCTCTACTCTGTGTGAGCAAAGCACAGCTATAACCCACCCCCTGTACCTTATCCCACTCTCCTCTCCTCAGTAAGTGTGATGCTTCTGAGTCAAGATGGCGGCGGCCGTATACTAAATTCCTGAACTGAGTTGCAGCCCAGTGGTGGAAAGAATAATTATTGATTGACTAAAAAATTACTATCTATTATTTTGAGATGCTGCGGAATCTTTTGTTAAGAGTTTGGGCTTTTCAGTAAATAACACAGAAGGTCCGGTTTAAAAAGGGCCCCAAAAAAAACACGCACAACCAAACCAAATAAACAATGCTAAACTAATGTTGTTTTTCATTCACAGATACAAGAAAAACACAGGCACAAGACACCGAGGCCTAAAGAATTTTAATTTGGCTTAAAATGAAAATAGTTTATTTGTTAAAACATTTAGATTCAATTATTTGTAAAAAACTTTGTTTAAAAATTTCAATTTCAAACGCTGGAATAAAATCAAATAAAAAAAAAAAATGAAAGTTGTGTTTCCTGAAAATGTACAATCACACAACATCATCACACATTTCCATGACACAAAAAGTTTAGATATAGTACAATAAATCCAAAACAATCAGAAAGAATTAAGGTATGCATTAATGGCAAGGAAAAAGGAACACAAAGGAGATTAAGGTATGCATTAATGGCAAGGAAAAAGGATCCAAATTTATTGTTCCCAAAAAAATATGTGTCAAATTGGCAGTGGTTGCCATATGTATATTCCAATGGAGTTTGAGGGATGTGCGCTTGCGTGTAGCCAGATTGGCAACTGAAGAGCCATGGAGATGTAAGTATACTTGCTAAAACCACCAAAATGGAAGGTCAAATACGACGGAAACCAAGCAGGTACGTTCAAAAAGGCAGGAAAAATCAGGGAAAAACGGGCCACCCGTGTGAACGTAAACGGGAGCCCCGATCAAATTGAAGGCACCCGAGAGAGCAAAAAAAGCTTTCCGAGTAAAGTGAAATTGACGGATCAGTTAGGGAGCCATTCCGACGGAGGCTCTGCATCACATTTGAGCCACGATTCAAACGGGAGCCCCGGACAATCGGAGGGTTTAAAGGGCAGTTCAGAGGAGGCTCTGCATCAGGCCCAATAGGCTCGATTCAGAGAGACAAAAAAAAACTTCCGTTTTCGTGCCGAACTGTTTTTTTTTTGTGAAATGTTTCCGTTCTCGTATGAACGTGCGAGCTATTCTATGCATGCATTGAAAACCTGTAAAGTTTCCGTTCGTTCATACGGCAGATTACGAATACGAGGATGTCGGTTTCCATCATGACTTTTCCGTTTCATTTTCACATGTTACAACGTAGGCTTTCGTTTTTGCCCTTTTCCCATCGTATCCTCCAAGGAATCCTTTACGTTTCCAGTTCGATTCTGTTTCCCTTTTTCAATAAATATTCGTCCAGACGGAAATCCTTACTATCTTGCGCCTGCACACTACAAACTTAACTCATTAAAGTGCTCGCCTACATATTTGCCACCCTTACTTCTACTACAATGTTTAGCTAAACCACTTAGAACTATCCTCCATCTTCCCTTTTGGATCCTTAAAGCTCACCCAAATCACTTCTCGGTCATGTGAATATTCATCTTTAAATATTTCTGGGCCCATTAGTTTTGTGTTAATGTATTTTGTAAATGAAATGACATTGTAACTTTTTTTTTTTTATTCCATCATAAAATATAAAATTTTTAAAAATTTAGAAAATTTCTAATTTTTACAACTATAAAAAACAAAATACATAGCAATGGCAGGCCACATAACATTATTCTTCATCTGTGGTCCCCAACGAGTTGCGCAGTTCCTGCATCTCGCCCACCAACTGAAGGACCCTGACACTCAGTTGTGCCACTCTGGCACGTGTGGTCCCTGTTAAAAACTAATTAAAATATTGGTATAACCTTGTTGGGGTCATACTGCAGTGCCCCCCCCCCCCTGTATGGTCCAAACACCTAAATCTGGACTTCGGGTTTTGCATAGTGCAATAGCAAACAGCAATAGGTTAAGTCAGGAGTCATCAACTATTGCTATACAGTGAAAATGGATTGATGGAATGTGAGCAAACTTACCCAGGAGCCATCCACCAGATAATTCTCCTGACTCAAACTGACGAAATAAGCCGGAGCTCTGCAATATATAAGCATCATGGGACGACCCTGGATGCCCTGCAAGAACACTGAGGAATCGCATAGCTGGACCAAAGACTGCTTGTATGTTGTGTGAGTGGCACATCTTGCGGTTCCTGCAACCAAATATAAAATAATTACACAAAGCAAAGGTAACCAACTAAAACAATAACTTTTACAACAAATTAAGATTCAAGTTCAACAATCCAAATATAATTCACAAAGGACATAAGTCTAAAAAAATATAGCAATTATATGGATGTGTGGGAAAATAAATGTTTACATGCTAAGGACTAATTAAGGTCAGCATTAAAATGCTTCTATAAGGCATACATAAAATGTATTGATTCAGGTATGCATTGCTATACAATTTATGGCCTCGGCCATGCTGATACATGCAATGCCTTGGTGCTAAAGGCACGCAGACTCCTCCACATAGCTGCAAAACATGTTCAACAATAGCAATCCGAGCCCTCAAAGGTCCCGTAAGTGGATCGGAAATGAAACGGATTTATAGGGTGGTGATCCGCCGGAAATCAGCTCTCTGAATCAGACAGAAACCCATCCCAACAACGGAAGTTATCTGAATGAACGGAAAATTTCAGATTTTGTTTGAAAAATGATCCGAACTAACGGAAATGTTCCGATTTGCTTCCGTTCATTGAAAGCGCAAAAAAAAAAAGGAAAAAAATGACAAACACCCACCCAAACTTTCACAGACAGCTACGGAAGTCCAGACGAATGTGTCTCTGAATCGAGGCTAATATGTGGTGGGGGGGGGTCAACCCATAATAACCCAATCCCAACATTCAATCAAA
Source organism: Gastrophryne carolinensis (assembly GCA_027917425.1). Taxonomy (NCBI): domain Eukaryota; kingdom Metazoa; phylum Chordata; class Amphibia; order Anura; family Microhylidae; genus Gastrophryne; species Gastrophryne carolinensis. The sequence continues at coordinate 116,902,995 of CM051234.1, forward strand.
TGCTTCCCAAATGCAAGATGGAGGAAACAATCACCTGTGGGCATGAAGTGGCAGCAGATAAGGATTAGGTGAAAGATCACAGATCTTTGTGGATGCTGCAACACCAGACCAATTCCAATCTACCCTTGACTTGGATCCAGAGACCATTACTAGTGGTTAGAAGGAATATGTCTGTCACTGAGGAATTACATACAGTATGCTAGAGAGTGATTACAGTATGCAGACAAAATATAACATTTTATTATATATTAGATACTGTCAATTAAAAACAACCACAGTATATCTAGCCAGCTTTAGATTGAAAGTGCACCTATAGGCAAGAAATGTATGTCATCACCTTCTATCCCTAGCCCAGTGCCCCAAAACAGCCTGTGCTTTTTTTTGTGCCTTTGCCCAATATTAATAAAAACACTATCAGGAAGCAGTATGATGTCTGAATGGTTACCATATGCTAATTCATTCAGTAACAACTTTACTGTCACATAATAACATTTAGGTTGCAGTGATTTCAGATTTATTGCAGTTATTGTCTCATTGCTGGAAAGCATCAGGGGCGCTGCTACATGGCCAGCAAGCAATATGGCCTGTAATACAGATTTGTATTATGCCTGAAGAAGCACAAAGTGCTTCGAAAGAGAGCAATATGGCTGACCATTCGAACAGCAGACTGCATCCAGTTTCTGTTGATGTAAATATTGGATAAAGGCTTAAGTAAAAACAGAAACACAGGCTGTTTTGGGGCACCGGGCTAAGGATAGAAGGTTACAACTCACACATGATCAGGTATACTATATTTGGGGATTTGCAGGAGAAATTACCCTGTATTTTGTAATCTTATTGCGTACCAGGTATCTTTATTATTATCTATTGTGTCAGTGGTCATGTTCCATTTTGTGCTGGGTCACTAAGGGAACTCCTCACAACTTGTTTTCTGAGATTAGGGGTTGTCTGTATGCCAACAGAGGATGATCAAGAATTATCTCAGAAAGTCTCTTATCCCTGGTTAAGAGTTTCGAGCTCCTTCCCAAATTTGCCTCAGAACTTCCAGATGTGGGTTGTATGTGACAACCAGTGGAACACGGTTCTTCTTTTGGGATTCCTTATATTTCAAAAGACTGTCTCTGGGGATGTGGAGTGCTTATTATAACAATGCGTCTGTTGCCCCTTTTTAGATTGTCTTCATGTGCATTTCTGTTCATGAGGCTCGAGAAAAAAAAAACCTTCCGTTTTAGTGCCGATGTCGTATTATTTTCAAATGTTCCCGTTCTCGTATGAGTGTGCGAGCGATTCTATGCATACATTGTAAACCTTTTGTAAAGTTTCCGTCCGTTCGTATGCCAGAGTACGAGGATGTCATTTTCCATCGTGACTTTTCTGTTTCATTTTCTCAGGTAACAACGTAGGCTATCGTTTTTGCCCTTTTCCCATCGTCTCCTGCCACGAACCCTTTACGTTTCCCGATAGATTCTGTTTCCCTTTTACAAAAAATAATCGTCCAGACGGAAATACTTACGATCTTGCGCCTGCGCACTACAAACTTAACTCATTAAAGAGCTCGCCTACATATTTGACACCTTCACTTCTACTACAATGTTTAGCTAAACCCCTTAGCGCTATCCTCCAGCTTCCCTTTTGGACCCTTAAAGCTCACCCAAACCCCTTTGCGCTATCCTCCAGCTTCCCTTTTGGACCCTTAAAGCTCACCCAAACCCCTTTGCGCTATCCTCCATCTTCCCTTTTTGGACCCTTAAAGCTCACCCCAACCTCTTAGCGCTATCCTCCAGCTTCCCTTTTGGACCCTTAAAGCTCACCCCAACCCCTTAGCGCTATCCTCCAGCTTCCCTTTTGGACCCTTAAAGCTCACCCCCACCCCTTAGCGCTATCCTCCATCTTCCCTTTTGGACCCTTAAAGCTCACCCCAACCCCTTAGCACTATCCTCCATCTTCCATTTTGGACCCTTAAAGCTCAACCCAACCCCTTAACGCTATCCTCCAGCTTCCCTTTTGGACCCTTACAACTTACCCAAACCACTTCGTGGTTATGTTCTTCTTCCATTTTAGGCCCCTAAAACTTACCCAAACCACTTCGCGGTTATGTTCTTCTTCAATTTTATGTCCCTAAAATTTACCCAAACCACTTCGCGGTTATGTTCTTCTTCCATTTATGTCCCTAAAACTTACCCAAACCACTTCGCGGTTATGTTCTTCTTCCATTTTATGTCCCTAAAACTTACCCAAACCACTTCGCGGTTATGTTCTTCTTCCATTTTATGTCCCTAAAATTTACCCAAACCACTTCGCGGTTATGTTCTTCTTCCATTTTAGGCCCCTAAAACTTACCCAAACCACTTCGCGGTTATGTTCTTCTTCCATTTTATGTCCTTAAAACTTACCCAAACCACTTCGCGGTTATGTTCTTCTTCCATTTTAGGCCCCTAAAACTTACCCAAACCACTCGTAGTTATGTTCTTCTTCCATTTTAGGCCCCTAAAACTTACCCAAACCACTTCGCGGTTATGTTCTTCTTCCATTTTATGTCCCTAAAACTTACCCAAACCACTTCGCGGTTATGTTCTTCTCCCATTTTATGTCCCTAAAACTTACCCAAACCACTTCGCGGTTATGTTCTTCTTCCATTTTAGGCCCCTAAAACTTACCCAAACCACTTTGCGGTTACGTTCTTCTTCCATTTTAGGCCCATAAAACTTACCCAAACCACTTCGCGGTTATGTTCTTCTTCCATTTTAGGCCCCTAAAACTTACCCAAACCACTTCGCGGTTATGTTCTTCTCCCATTTTATGTCACTAAAACTTACCCAAACCACTTCCTGTTCATCTGAATATTCATCTCGAAATATTTTTAGAAACCTTAGTTTGTTGTTAATGTATTTGTGTAAAGAAATGACACAGAAACGTTTTTTTTTATTTTGAAGGCAATTTTTTTGTGCCATTTGGCTAATATTTTAGTTTTAAAATTTTTGTAAAATTTAAAACCAATAAAAATTTTAAAACATGTAAAACTTTATAAAATTTTAAACTATTTACATTATGAAAAACAGTGACAGGACAGAACACTATTCTTCTTCTGTTGTCCCCAATGAGTCAACCAGCTGCTGCATATTGGCCACCAACTCAAGGACCCTTCGATTAATTTCTTCCATTCTTGCCTGTGGGGTCCCTGTATAAAATTTATACATAAACATTATTTTGCGCTAAATACATGTTTTGCACCTGTGGATGGAATGTTTTTTATTTGTCAACCTAAATAAACACGACATATGTCAGTCTGCTAAGTCATTACTCTAAGTAAGTGGGCAGAGGTCATTCTGGGAAGTCATTACTCTAAGGAAGTGGGCAGAGGTCATTCTGCAGTCATTACTCTAAGTAAGTGGCCACAGGTCATTCTGCTAATGACATTGACTCTGCCTTTAGGAATCTGGGTGATCATGTCACTTAACACATACTGCAAAGAATGACTCTGATGAAGTGGCAGTAGGTGGTTGCCACGTAACGCGTCAGTGGCGCTGGCCTGCGGAGGTTGGGGTGGCCTTGGACTGTTGCATACGGTAATGTACATTGTTTTGACTTTACTTAATTTACTTTGAGAATTGTGGTTATTATCTTGGAGTTACCTATGTCCTGGAGCCTGTCACCTCTTCTTTGCTTCTTTGCACATATATATGCACATTGCACTTAGCACTTTCACTTGTGCACTTATATAATAATTTTTAGCTATACTTCTTATAGGGACATTTCAGTCCCTCTTCTTTCTTGCATCTACCACTATCATTCCATTTCATTCATTGAATGATTTTGGCTTTCTCTCTGCACATTGCACATTGCACTGGCACTTTCAGAGGGGGAGACTCCTGGGCAGATTTGGTACACTAATGTAATAATTAATAATTAATAATTGATTATACAATTTTATATTTCATGAATTTTCTTAGTAAATATATCTATTGCTATTAGTCCGTTATGTCCCCCATCTCATGCATAGTGTTTTAATTGTTTTTAGATGTATGTCTTCTTGGCTTATAGTAATAAATATTAATTTTTTGAATACATTATCTGTAGAGCGGCTGATCTGTATAGATATTTGGGGGGCTCGGGGGGGGGCTGTACTGGCAGTCCACCATTTTGCATACATACTGCAAAGAATGACATTACAACTTACTTGGTTGGTGGCCGACAGATGCCTCGTTGGGGACAACCCTACGTCCTGGGCCCTGCCACTGTTGTGAAGTAGAGGCTGTTGAGACATGGCAAATAGGGTCACTTATTATGTGTTAGTCAACAGTAATCAAATGTAATTTTCAATTTGTGTGTCACATCACTCACCTTCTCCCTGTGCCTCCTGGCCAAGATCTGCTGCAGCCTGCGCATCTTCACCCGCTCCTGAAGCATCTACAAAAACAGATTAAGGGAATCAGCTTGGGTGGAAATAGCATGTATATGTGTGTGCGGTTACATGAAGAGTCACATACCAGAGGCTCCCGCATGCGTCGCTGGGTACGACTCCCTGCCCTCACTGTGCGCCCCTCCTCTGTGGAAAGGTCCAGGGGCTGGTCTGAGGAACCAACAGAGGAGGGGTAGGACCGTCGCACTGGAGATCCACCACCTTCACTTCCAGCTGCAGATTCATGCAGCACTGGTCGGCCTGTGCGCCTCCGGGTGCGGCGGATTCGGTAATCCATTTCCAGCACTACAAAAAAAATACAATTAGAAATCAATGCCTACCTTATGCATCAGTTACATCTAGCATGCAATCGCTATGTACTTACTAGGGAAATGGATTCCGCAGTGCCGCACCCGGGGCATGTGCAGCCGTTTCAGGTCCGACCAATGCTGCATGATCTGCATGTGGGTGAAGGTGGTGTCCGTCTCATGTTGTATTTTGGCAATGATCTCCAGTGCGACGGTGCGCTTCTCAAAAGAGTCGGGCAGGTAGTCGTACCTGCGCTCCAGCATGGTCTGCAAAACACAAAATCAACTAGGTTTTAGTTAAAACTGCATACAAATATCTGTCAACAATCGATCATTTGACTAAATGGTATTAACAGACACATTTGGAGCATAATACAATTCTTTAAGCTGGCCTCAGTGTTGGTTCGCATGTGTGGGCCCTCACTTCGGTTGGGCACGGAGTTTGAGACACTTTGTAAACAAACCCTTTTGTCATGCCCTTCCTTAAAGTGGACCAACACCCAGGATTTTGACTATCCTGGGTTTTGGTCCACTTCGGCGGGGCACCCCGATCGGGGGTGCCCCGCTGTGTGAAACCCCCCAGAAAGCCCCAAAATCTTACCTGTCCCCGCTCCCACGTGACTGGACGGTCCAATCCCCGCCAACGTCCAGGCGGGGATCAGGAACGTCCAAGCGGCTGCCGCCGCCGCCGCCTCCCTCACGTCACTTTCGGCGCGCGCGCGCACGCCTACAGGGGCGCGAGGGAGGCGGCGGCGGCCGGCCGCCGCCGAAGATCAGGTAAGGTGTTTGGGGGTTTTTTGGGGGGTTTCACCCCGCGGGACATCCCGATCTCGGATGTCCCGCGGGGTGGGAGGTGATCGGCCCGGGAATCTTATAGATTTCCGGGCCGATCACCTCTCGGTGTTGGTCCACTTTAAGGGCTAGGCATGCAATTTGATGGCAAAGCAAAGGCAGTAAAAGACACTTACAAGCATGATGATCTCTTCTTGTTGGCGGGTGAAGATTGTAGGCGCCATCTTGCCTCTTGTCTGCAGCAGATAAGTAATGCCCCAGCGGTTTCTGGGGTTCCGCACGGCCGAACCAACGGCCATACGCACGCGTACGCGAGCGCGTAGGCATCACAGTCTGCCAATCTTATTTAAAGGTCCCTGGACACACAGCTCATTCTCTTTCAGAGTCCGTGCAAAATGCCTCTCAAAAAGCAAGCAGCAGCAAGCGGCAAAAAAGCACCCAAGCGCCAGGAGGCATCAGAAGGGCCCAAAACTCGCTCACAAATGCCCAAAGCAAAACTGCGGCAAAAAAGCAATACTCCTGCCAAGCAACCCACCACTACTCCCAAAAAAAAAGGAGGCACAACCAAAAAGCAAGCCACAGGCCACCAAGCCTACCCCAAGGGAGGTGGTCAAACCTGGTAAGAGGGTGCGAAGCCCCAGCTCCCCCGGACCAACATCCCCCCCAACTGCCACAAAGGCAGTGTTCCAAGGCCAAAAACACCATGACTGAAGCCCAAGCCGGCAAAGAAGCCCCAGACAAGAAAGGAGCCACAGCAGGGCCAGAAGCCCCAGACGAGAAAAAAGCCACAGCAGGGCCAGAAGCCCCAGACGAGAAAGAAGGCGCAGCAGGGCAAGAAGCCCAAGACGAGAAAGAAGCCACAGCAGGGCCAGAAGCCCCAGACGAGAAAGAAGGCACAGCAGGGTCAGAAGCCCAAAACGAAAAAGAAGCCACAGCAGGGCCAGAAGCCCAAGACGAAAAAGAAGCCACAGCAGGGCCAGAAGCCCAAGACGAAAAAGAAGCCACAGCAGGGCCAGAAGCCCCAGACGAGAAAGAAGCCACAGCAGGGCCAGAAGCCCCAGACGAAAAAGAAGCCACAGCAGGGGCAGAATCCCTAAAAGGCAGACAATGCCAAGCTCCCCCTCCCCATCCACACATGGCTACCAATCGACGGCCAAGAGTGGCCGGACCACCAGCTCTGGGTCACCCCAGCCAAGTACCTCCAAGGGCCATGCTCCTTCCAAGGGCCCACAGAGCCACAGGGCCCCAAGCACCAGTTCCAGCTCCTCCAGACCCTCTCTTCCTCGCCCACATTCCCCACCGGCACAGGTTGGCAGGCAATCACCCTATGCCACATCAACCCCTGCAACTTATGTGGCCACCCAGTCCCTTTCCCAGTCCAGTTCGATCAGCAGCCAGCCTCCAGTCCTTGATGTCTCCAACACACACCCAGGCCAGAATGTCACCCCATTTGCCTGCAAACAATGAGGAGCCACAACCTCTTATTTTTGGATACTATGTTTTTCAGCTTACAAACTGGCGGAGGATTGCCCACTAAATTTAAATTTACGCAGGCTGAGGAGAGGGTGCTGGGCCTGCTACATCCTGTTGAGTTAGAGGGACACTCGGCACAAAAGGACATGGACGACCCGCCAATTTCAGCAGGTTAGTAATGTGTGAATTTCCCTCAAAATGGACCAACCAGTCAAATTAGCCAGCAAGGCATATCTAAACACATGCCCCTAGGGTGTGCCTTGTAGTGGAGTGATCAATTTGACCAGGGTGTGCCATGTGTGTTGACAGGTAATTTGCAAATTTTCAGGCCCATACATGATGTTTATGAACACTTAGGAAGCGTAGTAAAGTATTGAGATTAGCAAAGGACTGCGTGCTATGTATTTCTATTCAGTCACATGCAACACTTACATCTTTTTCTGTTGGCCACTTGGGTTTGAGCTTTGCTTGAGGCCCAACGGCTTAAGATGGGGTGATTGCAATGTTTTTATATATACAATGGTAACCACCAGAGTCATTTTGTAACTGCTATTTGTCAGCTGAGTGTGTTAACTTAATGGCCTATAAGGGATGTTTAAACACACACAACAGGCAGTACTTGCATGTTTGGTTGGCTTCACGTGACCAATGTGTCTGTACTTGTTTCATAATCCATTTTCAATATAATGGCATTCATAGTGAAGGTCAAGTTGCACCATTGTGGGAGTGGCCATTCCAGCTTGGCCACGTGTTTGATTTAAGCATATGTGTTATTAAACATCACCAATGCATAGTTGTGTGTTTACATTGTTTGTTTTCTTCTAATGCAGCCCAGCCTCATCCCTCAGCTAGTGGGGACTCCTCTGCCATTTTAACTATGCCGTCTACTTCCGTGCTGCCTCGGACCCAGGATCCGATATCTACGGTATGTGTTTTTTTATGATGTGGCGTATGCATATGCCTTGCCATGTTTCTTTTGCCTGAATTACATACGTATTCCCCACACTGAACCTTTTTGATTTACATGTTCCAACAGAGCCACACACTGATGGAGGAAATCCAGGAGCTGGAGGAGGATGGAACCTTCCTTGGACCTTATGAAGATCTCCCCCTGGGCCAGAATCTGCAACTGTCCCAAAATGTTTCTCCGACAAATCCTCAGTAGCAGAGGGAAGCTGGCTGCATGCTGCCTGCACATCGTGGGCAGCATGCAGAGACTGACCCTCCAGTCCCCAGTTTAAGATCTGCTGTTGAGGATTTGCAAAGCATACCTGTGGCTGTTGGGGGTCCTAGAGCAACATCATCTGCACGACTCCCAACCTGGGGAATTGGGAGGCGTACTCAGCAACGTCGCCCAGTTTCCCAGGGGAGGGGCGTGCAGATGATGGAGTCAGCATGGCACCATGAGAGGCTGCTATTTCGGAGCCAAAATCAACAAAACCACGAGAATATTATTGGCCAATTAGATAACCTCAATAATACCTTAAGTGCCATGCTGACTGAATTTAGGACCCATAACAGCCACATGGCCAACTTGACAACAGAATTCAGGTCCAGCATGGCTGAATTGCAAAATAACCAAAGAAACATTTTGGAACAGTTGCAGATTCTGAATGCCACACAGGCCCAGGTTAGGGCCCACCACCAAGGGCCACAACCTGGGTTCTATGGGCATCCCCCATATTAAGGTGTATTTGGCCTGAATCTGTTCTACATCTTTGCTCTACATCCCCACTGTATTGACTTGTCTGGTGAGCCCTACCAATCTAGCATTTTGGTATGGCTTTGCTTGTATATTTTGGATTTGCGCCCATATAGCTCATTTAGAGTCCTGAGGTAGGCCACTAGCCAATGCCAGAGGACAAGCCTCACTGAAGCGGCCACTCAAGCTTTTGCACTGCAGCCTTGCCCATAATTACATTGGTTGTGGCTCCTCCTGTTTGTATGCATGATTGTGTGACATTCTGGCCTGGAAAACTACCGTATTTGCCGGCATATAAGATGACTTTCTGCCCCTAAAAAACATGTTTCGTGGTGGGGGGTCGTCTTATACGCCGGGTACACGGGTGACATACCTTCAGATTCTCTTTTTCTGTAGTGTGTAGCGTGGTTGCGGCTCCTGGATGTCTCCTGTCCGCTGCTTCTGTGACCCGGCGATACCCTGTCCCTCCTGCGCCCTCGAGCAGCCGTCCCCGCCTTCCGCACTTGCCGTCCATCACAGTGTGTGGCGCGCAGCGGTGTAAACAGCCTCCGCTCTCTCCAGGATGTCTCCTGCCCGCTGTCTCTGTGACCGGGCGATATCCGGTCCCTCCTGAGCCCCGCCTTCCATTACAGCGTATAGCGCAGTGGCAGCGTCTCCTGCCCGCTGCCTCTCCTCCCACACAGTTGTCAGGCTCCACTGTCCTTCTCCACTGCCTGGCCGATAACGGGCGATACCCTGAGCAGCTGTCCCCGTCGTCTCCCAATCGTCTCTGGAGGCAGGCTGGGAATATGTGACCCGAAAACATGACACCTGGGCCAGGGGTAGTAGGGAGCCTTACAGGACACATCTTCCTGCTGCTATGCCGTGGCCACGCGCCCTCCCATTTTAACTTCTTTTTACATAAGCAGCAACTCTATTCTCACCCCCTCCCCCCTTCTTATGCTTACCGTACCTTAAATAAATATTCCATATCCAAATCTCTCTCAGGTCATAATTTACAGTATATCATTTGGTATTATTATATGTTAGGGTACTATAATACTGGTATTATCCATAATATGGATTCAAGGGCGGACCACACTGCTGCTAGTGACATGGAGACAGGGACCAGGGACCAATCCAATCAGGCTTTGTAGCCAACAGCCAACCACAGTTCTGCACCATTGTACAGTACAGTACATCACAGAAAATGTCCAGCAGTCAAACCTCTATCAACCCTATCAAAAGAAAGAAATATGATGCAAGTTTTAAACTTAAAGTTGTAAACTTTGCCATGGAACATAATAATTGTGCTGCTGCAAGACAATATGGAGTAACAGAAAAGATGGTTCGGGACTGGAAATCAAATGAAAAGGTATTGAAGAGTATGCCAAGAGGTAAGTGTGCATTAAGAAGAGGCACCCCACAGTGGCCAGAACTCGAAAAACATGTAGCAGACATGGTGGCTCAGCGTCGCCAAAATGATTATGTGATGACACGAAATACAATATGCTTGTTTGCACAAGTGGGCCAAATCTAACCCAGATCACAGCAACAATTTTAAGGCCACTATATCCTGGTGTAGTAGATTTATGGCAAGGCATGATCTGGTACTAAGGCAAAAGACAAAAATTGCCCAAAAATTACCTGCAGATCTGGATAACAAAGTGGATAGTTTCCATCAATACGTAATACAACAGCGCACTAAACATGGCTATGCGTTAAGTGATATTGGAAATATGGATGAAACTCCAATGAATTTTTATATGATTGGAAATAAAACTGTCTGTTTTTATAAAAACAACAGGACATGAGAAGTCAAGTTTTACAGTGGTGCTAGCATGCACAGCTGATGGCAACAAAATGAAACCTATAATTATTTTTAAAAGGAAAACAATGCCAAAAATCAAATTCCCTGCTGGTTGTTTTGTGCATGTGCATGAAAAAGGCTGGATGGATGAGGAGGGTGTGAAACTATGGCTGGATAATGTATGGAGCAGACGACCAGGTTGTCTACTTCAAAAACGTAGTCTACTTGTGTGGGATATGTTCAGGGCTCATTTAACTCCCACCACCAAGGAAAGGCTTGCGATAATAAAAACAGATGCAGCAGTTATTCCTGCAGGATTGACATCATTGGTACAGCCCCTGGATGTGTGCCTAAACAAGCCATTTAAAGATCACATTCAAGAACAGTGGAATGAATGGATGGTTAGCGGCGAAAAATCATACACAAAAGGAGGAAACATGCGTGCTCTACAGTTGGATGTTTTATGCCAATTTGTCATAAAAGCCTGGAATGATATTGATGCACAAATAGTAATCAAGTCTTTGAAGAAGTGTGGCATATCAAATTCATTAGATGGCATGGAGGACGAGTACTTGTGGCAAGATGAAGAGGAAGCTGATGCTAAGGCCACATCATCTGACACAGAATTACCGGTAGATCCATACGATGACTGCCTTGCAACTGTTTCACAAGATGTCATTGATGAACTTTTAATATCAGATGGCGAACAGGAGTTTGAAGGCTTTTAAAGGGAAACTGTAATGCCAGCAAACTTGCTAGGGACTTGCCTGGCACTTGCTCTCTCCCTATATTTGTTATCTTCCTTCTATCATTGACAGTTCCAGTTTGGTTAACAGTTTACAGTGTGTTGCCAGAGTCCCTGTGAGTTGTGGGCTGCCTGCCTGTGTTCCTAAGAAGCATCCACCCGTCTATAGGGTTCACTTGGAGTGTTGCTTGCGCTGAGGAGGAAGGGAGTGAGTTTTCTTTAGTGAATTACGTTTAATAAACTTGCACTTGTACTATGTTTCCTTTACATATTTGACATGACATACAGCCTTGTGACAGTTTTCCTGCATGTCATAAGCATTTGAATATAAATTAAACATGTTGAAAGCAAATCTGATGTTCTTTCACGTTTTTTTTGGTGTGTGGAAGGTGTGCAGAAGAAGGAGTAGTCTTATACGGCGAGTATATAACAAACTCTACATTTTGAGTGGAAATGTTGGGGGGTCGTCCTATACGCCCAGTCGTCTTATACGCCGGCAAATGCGGTACTACCTTGGACCCTGGCTGAGATTTTACTGTACTTGGATTGGGACTGGGTGTTCTTGTTTGGGTGGGCCACTGAGTAGAGGTGTAGATGTGGCATACGTATGTCTGCTTTCAACCTGTGCCTGTGGCAAATGTGGCCAAGCAGGAGAGGGTGTGTTTTTGTCCCTATTTTTACAATGTAACATCTGGGATTTATACCGTTGACAATGCTTGGCACACATATGTTACAATGTTCTTTTGAAGGTTAACTTTGTCCTGGGCTGCCTTACTTTGTAAATCCAGGCGGTGTGCAATTGCTATGTGGCATGTTTTGGCATAAATTTCATGTCCATGTATTACCCATAACTATGTGAGTGACCATCAACTACAATTGTTATGTTTCAAAATTTATACCTTAAAAAATTAGACCAACGTGTTTATGACTAAGTTACTGTCTTTCGGTTTTTGGATAATAAATATGACTTAAAGTAGCCACACAAACAAACACACAAAAATATTAAAAAAAGAGTCTAAATACATTGTTGATGTTTTTGGAAATTAATTCAATATTGTTTTGTTATTACTAAAACACAAAGCAAAAAACAAATGGCACAAAGCAATAACAACAAACAATGTAAAAAAAAAAAAAAAAAAAAAAAAAAAGGAGAAAACAATTAAGAAAAATGTGTTGCTATTAGATTAGCACGGACGGCTTGGCCAGACGCACTGTGCTGCCCAACATAGGCGTCCTCTGGCTCATCGGCGGGTGGAGAGGGTGGCAAATCCACATACCGGGGGACCCGCTGCAAGTTAGCAAAATTATGCAGCACAGCACAGGCCATGAGGATATCTATGACCTTTTTTGGGTCATACTGAAGGGATCCCCCGGTATGGTCCAAACATCTAAATCGGGTCTTCAATAGGCCAAAGGCCCTCTCCACCACTGCCCTGGTTTTGCGGTGCGCCCTATTATAGGCCTCTTGGGCGGCATTCTGTGGGTGTAGTACAGGCATCAACAGCCACGGGAGGAGTGGATATCAGAAAAAAAAAAACAATTACTGCATACATTACAGCCAAAAAAGGCACAAACTAGCTGAAAAAGAGGCTAGGTGACATTGTCCCCAAAAATGAGCATACATATTGCACAGGACAAATCGCCAAAGAAACATATCTAATAGATGGGGGCCAAAATTAGAGAACCAATAGTGTGGATGCTGGCCAATCAGCCAGACTGTTAAGAGCTATTGGTTTAGGTCTGTGCTGCTCAGCAATCTTGGATGGGTTAAGTTTGCATGACCCATTATCTTCTTTGTCTGAGTACAGAACAGGTCTAAGCCGGACCCTGCACTTTATCACGCTCTCCATTACTCAGTAAGTGTAATGCATCTAAGCAAAGATGGCGCACACCCTATGGTAAAGTCAAAAACAGAATTACAGAAAAGTGTGGGGAAGACTGATTACTAATTTGGCTCAAATTACTCTTTAGAGTTTTAACAATGCAGGACAAACATTTGACCAGCCTTTGTTGTTTTGCTAATGTCATGGGTACAGTTGTGTTTCACATGTTACCAAGGTGAGGAACAAGGCATAGTTTAAGAAAGTGGAACCAAACAAAAAACATAGCCATACCTAGAAAAGAAAATGACGTTATTGGACTCAACTCACCAAGGAGCCATGCACCGGAAAATTCCCCAGACTCAAACCGACGGAACAATCCAGATCTTCTAAGGATGTAGGCGTCATGGGATGAGCCTGGGTAGCCGGCGAGGACGCTAAGGAACCGCATGTCCTGGGCCACCACTGCTTGGACATTCAGTGAGTGGCCCATTTTGCGGTTCCTGCAACCAAATATAAAATAATTACACAAAGCAAAGGTAACCGACTAAAACAATAACTCCTACAACAAATTAAGATTCAAGTTCAACAATCCAAATATAATTCACAAAGGACGTAAGTCTAAAAAAATATAGCAATTATATGGATGTGTGGGAAAATAAATGTTTACATGCTAAGGACTAATTAAGGTCAGCATTAAAATGCATCTATAAGGCATACATGAAATGTATTGATTCAGGTATGCATTGCTATACAATTTATGGCCTCGGCCATGCTGATACATGCAATGCCTTGGAGCTAAAGGTGAGCAGACTCCTCCACATAGCCACAAAACATGTTCAACAATAGCAATCCGAGCCCTCAAAGGTCCCGTAAGTGGATCGGAAATGAAACGGATTTATAGGGTGGTGGTCCGTCGGAAATCAGCTCTCTGAATCAGACGGAAACCCATCCCAACAACTTAACTTATCTGAACGAACGAAAAATTTCCGATTTTGTTTGGAAAAAGATCCGAACTAACGGAAATGTTCCGATTTGCTTCCGTTCATCGAAAGCGCATATACACATTTTCCCGAACGTTCGTACAAATGAAGAATGAGCGACAAAAAGCCAAAAAAAGACTAACACCCACCCAAACTTTCACAGACAGCTACGGAAGTCTGGACGAATGTGTCTTTGAATCGAGGCTATGGTATCAAAACAGATCCTGTTGTATTTGATCCCCTGACTGGACCTCTTGAAGTGGTTTAGGTGGAAGTTGTTATGGTTAAGGTTTCTAGGTCAGTCTGTGGGTTTCCGATAGATGGATATTTGAAAGTCCTTTCCATTAATACATACGGTGGTGTCAAGGAAACTGATTTCCATTCGTGACTGGGTGAGTTTTAAACTTAATGTGGGATGAAAATTGTCAAATCTCATGTGAAAATCAATGAGATCTTCCTGGCTTGCATACCAGATAATCAGGATATCATCTACAGTATGAAGCGAAAATAGGCTATCGGTTTAGTGGCACATTGTGACAGGAACTGCTCTTCCAATTCTTCATACATCTCAAGCACATTCTCAAGCCCATTGACATGTGTCAATAAAAAGACTATTGTAACTCTTTTGTAGTTGTGTGTATAAATGTGTGCCTGTAATACAGATTTGTATTATGCCTGAAGAAGCGTAAACTGCTTCGAAAGCTTTCATTTTCAATCTACTGAGTTAGCTAATAAATGGTTTTACCATAACCTTGGATTTCCAGCAATGGATGTCTCTGTTTTCATTTTCAAACGTTCACAACCCAAAACAAAAAAATGTCCTTATCCCACCTTTTAGCGCTGATTCATTCTTTTTTTTTTTGCTCCTATTTTTTGTGAGAAAAACATTTTTATAATGATTATTTTCCTTAGTGCAACTGAGCACCATTTTTAGCTGGTGAATTATCTTAACATTTGCATAACTAAAACAGGTGCTGAATTGCACTAAGGAAAAAAAAATCATTATATATTTTTTCTCTCGCAAAGAACAAGAGAAAAAAATTACTACTCCACAATATGTGCTGTGTGCAATATTAAGTATGTACATAGCACAATACTGGCATGTAAACACCAGAGGCACTGACCTGGAACATTCCTGCAGCTGGATTGTATTCCAGTCCTGCACTTAGCATTGACTGTCCCTGCATACAACTGTGTTGAATAGGAGTTCTAATTACCCCGATGTTTTCAGGCAGATGGGTCAGATTTATATCCCTGAAACAAGGATAACTTTCATTGTATGATGATTTAAAAGAAGTTAGTCACTTTAATATACAGTCCATGAAATAGATTCACAATAAGGATCTGTTATGTTTAAAAAAAATATTTTCATACTAATTTGTAAAAGCGCATTCTTTTCAAAGGACATAGATACAGTCTATTCTGCCACACAGGAATTTCTTTAAGAGATTCTGGGGAATAAAGAAAGACATCTAGTAGATACAGTTTTTGCATGAATAACTTCAATACACTAATTAGGGTTATAGTTCATATTAATAAATATATTGTGAATAGAGATCAATGACATTTATCAGAGGCGGGTGATAGAGCTAGCCAGGTTACCATTATGTTCCTTATTTCTGATTATTCACATCTCTTTGAAGATTTTTCTGCTCTAGTGCATAAAGGTCTTCAGCATAACACACAATGTCCAATTAACTTCTTAGTCATCATTATTGCCTTATTGCTATGTGCATCTTATCATCATAGAGATATCTGACTTTTTTATTTTATGTTTAATGAAAAAAAACAAGTTTCTGTACAGCTTACACTGAGGACTGTTTTTTTTTTTTTCATCAGATTGGAAGTTAGCTTTATGGGGCAGTTGGTCTATCATCACTCCAAGTCTGCTGCCCTTACCACTGTGCTGTTTGCTTTGGTGTTGGTGTGCACCTGCTGGATTGGTGCAGTTCTTGCCTGGGTCCTAAAGTTTCCTTGTTTCCCTCATCTGGCTTTCAGACCATACACTATTTGTCTTGTTATACATTACAAACATAATTTGTCTTGTGTTTATCTGCCCCATGTTTCCCCTCCCCAAGTCTGCAACCCTTGGAAAACTACCTGAGGCCTGTGTACCCTCTACCATCTGGGGAACTGCTGAAGACCTGCTAGGTTACAGGCTCTCCATGAGTACCCGAACTCTCACTCTCAGGGTGGTCGGGGGTTTGCCTTTTTGGTGGCACAGTTGGGTTGGTTGTCTACTGTCCTTGTTCCTTGTCAGCTACTCCGATGTCCGGTCCCCAACTCGTTATTACCAATAAAGGCGCGCACTCATGTATCAATTATAGAATTAGAATGACTACAATAATGTCAAAGAAAGATGAATTCATTTATTATACATTTCACCAAATGATCGAGACAAGACAATCTTTAGACTAACACATAGTTAAAAATCAAGTCCATGCATCGTGACAGTGTGGTTTAAGGTAAGCTTTAAGGTTCAGCTATAGCAGCATTTATAATACATAGACACTCTATATATATTGCAATATAAAGCTAAAGTGCTTGTGTGCCAAGATTCAAACGCTAACAGCATCTAAACATTACAGTCCCAAGGTCTGAAGATTGTAGCAACCGCTACCTAATATTGCACAAGCCCAGCAGCAATACATTGTATTCAAGTTATAGTTGCACTCTATTACATCGACTAGCAAATGGAAACACTGACACATACAAAGTATGCAATGGACTAACAGACTAACACACAATGTGATACATACTTATATACAAAATCCATAGTACACAGACATCACCTGACGGCCGTTTCGGGCAACCCTCGCCCTTTCTCAAAGGTATGTTTACTAACTCTAACTGCGCGCTCTTTATACCATTACCCAGCCTCGCTCCCAGGCGCCACGTGACTCAGAGTGACGCGGCCTCCAGGCCGCGCCTCTGTGACTCACCTCCAACCTACGTCAGTCCCGGCGAGCGCGCCAACCATGCAAGCAGGCTCAGAACGCCAACCACATCATGGAGGCGCGCACGCGCACGGGGCCGGCGCCGGCGGGAATCGTCAAACATAGAAATTTATACATTTATCAAACCAAAAGAATGGTATAAAGTGTTGCAAAATGTGACGATCTTAAGAGGAAGCTTCAATCCACCATATATGTTCTTGGGGAGCTGGCTGCTCAGTCTTGCATACCTGCATATCAAATACATATACACCATTAAAACACAAATAACTATGAATTCTAAATATATTCACAATAAATCGCCTACTAAGACATCAAGTCTTGCTCACAATATGGTTACACTCTCAAAAACACACTACAACCCTTTGCACAACACCTACAAGTGGACCTAAATTGACATAATATGGAAATCAATATCAACCCTTCTTATCCTGCACCTAATCAGACCAATAGTCTGGTTATATCTATGCTATAATGAAGTTACCAGAAGGATCAACTACTAAAGTCTAAAGGGTCCATCATATGGTATTTAAGATCAAGTTCTAATCTATCCCACCAGTTACTAATCAGGCCCCCCATTATAAAGAGGATTTATATTTACATTCTCCCATCCAGATTCATAATATACCTTTACTTATCAACATATTTTACAAAAAAGGTGTGTGGTCACATTCTTCGTTCATACCCTGAGGTGCTAAGGCATTGAGTTCATATAACCAAAAAAGTTCTCTCTGTGATAATCTTCTCCTCATGTCACCACCCCTTTTAGAAGCTTTAACCTGTTCTATAACCATAAATCTAAGCTGAGATATGTTATGACCTGCCGATAGGAAGTGCCGTGCTACCGGTGAATTCAAATCACCCCTCCTAATAGCGCTCCTATGTTCAGAAATTCTTTGTCTCACCTCCCTAGTGGTCTGGCCTATATAGACCATTCCACAGGGACATTTCAGCATATAAATCACAAATGGTGATGAACATGTCACAAACTCATTCACTGTATATTTTTTACCAGTGCGTGGATGATAGAAATCTCGACCTTTCATTACGAAACTGCACTGGGCACAATGTCCACAATTGTGCATGCCCTGTGGTTTAGGTAAGCCAAAAATTGTAGTTTCGTCCTCCTGGTTCCTAATTTCTGTGTCGGCTCTAATCAGATGACTCCTAAGATTCCTTGGTCGCTTACATGTAAATAATGGTGGGGTCGAGAAAATTTTAGATAAAGCAGGGTCACTAGTTAAAGTTGACCAATGCTTATTGATAATATGTCTAACATGTTGATTGTGTACATTGTAGGTCATCACTGCAGGAATCCGATCAGATCTTTTTTTAGGATTATACCTAAGTAATGATTCCCTTTGTACCCCCAAGGCTTTAAGTTTCGCTTCTTCAACTACTCTTTCTGGGTAGCCCCTGGTTTTAAAATCTCTGGCCATTACCTCAGCCTGTTCTAGGAATATCTGTTCACTGTCAATAATTCTCCTTAATCTCAAAAATTGACTGTAGGGAATGCTTTTTTTCTGTGCTGTTGGATGGAAGCTTTTATAATGAAGATAGGTATTCCTATCAGTAGGCTTTCTGAAAATATCGGTTGAAATCTCATCCTCTTTCAAGCTTACATTCACATCCAAAAAATGTACACAATCCCTACTATAGTCAATCGTAAAGGAGATAGATGGTAAACATTTATCTAGATCCATCTTAAATTCCAACAAGGCTTCAGGAGGTCCATTCCATATCATTACAATATCATCTATAAAGCGATACCATAGGATCGCATGATCTACATATAGGGGGTGGGTATATACATACCGCTTTTCGAATGCTGCCATAAAAAGATTAGCATAAGATGGGGCCACATTGGACCCCATCGCCGTACCCCTTAACTGCTGATAGAATTCACCATTATAGTAAAAGTAGTTACGGGTTAATACCATCTCTAGCAATTTCAACAAAAATTTCCTATATTGGGCATCCAAGCCCATCTCTTCCAGTGTTTCTCCAATTACCTCCATCCCTAATTCATGGGGAATGGAAGTGTATAAGCTGTTAACATCTAGTGTACATAAGTAACATCCATCTGGAAGCCTACCCAGGGTGGAGATTTTATTTAAGAAGTCACCTGTGTCCAAAAGAAAAGATGGTGTAGATAAGACTTGCATCTGTAATATCCTGTCCAAGAAGACCGCTACCGATTGGAATACAGATTGGGTCCCGGCCACAATAGGTCGACCAGGTGGTTTTTTAAGATTCTTATGAATTTTGGGTAATGTGTAGAACAACGGTACTAATGGAAAAGATGTAATCAAAAAGTCTCTAAGTTTTTTGTCTATCACCATCTATCTCCTTTACGATTGACTATAGTAGGGATTGTGTACATTTTTTGGATGTGAATGTAAGCTTGAAAGAGGATGAGATTTCAACCGATATTTTCAGAAAGCCTACTGATAGGAATACCTATCTTCATTATAAAAGCTTCCATCCAACAGCACAGAAAAAAAGCATTCCCTACAGTCAATTTTTGAGATTAAGGAGAATTATTGACAGTGAACAGATATTCCTAGAACAGGCTGAGGTAATGGCCAGAGATTTTAAAACCAGGGGCTACCCAGAAAGAGTAGTTGAAGAAGCGAAACTTAAAGCCTTGGGGGTACAAAGGGAATCATTACTTAGGTATAATCCTAAAAAAAGATCTGATCGGATTCCTGCAGTGATGACCTACAATGTACACAATCAACATGTTAGACATATTATCAATAAGCATTGGTCAACTTTAACTAGTGACCCTGCTTTATCTAAAATTTTCTCGACCCCACCATTATTTACATGTAAGCGACCAAGGAATCTTAGGAGTCATCTGATTAGAGCCGACACAGAAATTAGGAACCAGGAGGACGAAACTACAATTTTTGGCTTACCTAAACCACAGGGCATGCACAATTGTGGACATTGTGCCCAGTGCAGTTTCGTAATGAAAGGTCGAGATTTCTATCATCCACGCACTGGTAAAAAATATACAGTGAATGAGTTTGTGACATGTTCATCACCATTTGTGATTTATATGCTGAAATGTCCCTGTGGAATGGTCTATATAGGCCAGACCACTAGGGAGGTGAGACAAAGAATTTCTGAACATAGGAGCGCTATTAGGAGGGGTGATTTGAATTCACCGGTAGCACGGCACTTCCTATCGGCAGGTCATAACATATCTCAGCTTAGATTTATGGTTATAGAACAGGTTAAAGCTTCTAAAAGGGGTGGTGACATGAGGAGAAGATTATCACAGAGAGAACTTTTTTGGTTATATGAACTCAATGCCTTAGCACCTCAGGGTATGAACGAAGAATGTGACCACACACCTTTTTTGTAAAATATGTTGATAAGTAAAGGTATATTATGAATCTGGATGGGAGAATGTAAATATAAATCCTCTTTATAATGGGGGGCCTGATTAGTAACTGGTGGGATAGATTAGAACTTGATCTTAAATACCATATGATGGACCCTTTAGACTTTAGTAGTTGATCCTTCTGGTAACTTCATTATAGCATAGATATAACCAGACTATTGGTCTGATTAGGTGCAGGATAAGAAGGGTTGATATTGATTTCCATATTATGTCAATTTAGGTCCACTTGTAGGTGTTGTGCAAAGGGTTGTAGTGTGTTTTTGAGAGTGTAACCATATTGTGAGCAAGACTTGATGTCTTAGTAGGCGATTTATTGTGAATATATTTAGAATTCATAGTTATTTGTGTTTTAATGGTGTATATGTATTTGATATGCAGGTATGCAAGACTGAGCAGCCAGCTCCCCAAGAACATATATGGTGGATTGAAGCTTCCTCTTAAGATCGTCACATTTTGCAACACTTTATACCATTCTTTTGGTTTGATAAATGTATAAATTTCTATGTTTGACGATTCCCGCCGGCGCCGGCCCCGTGCGCGTGCGCGCCTCCATGATGTGGTTGGCGTTCTGAGCCTGCTTGCATGGTTGGCGCGCTCGCCGGGACTGACGTAGGTTGGAGGTGAGTCACAGAGGCGCGGCCTGGAGGCCGCGTCACTCTGAGTCACGTGGCGCCTGGGAGCGAGGCTGGGTAATGGTATAAAGAGCGCGCAGTTAGAGTTAGTAAACATACCTTTGAGAAAGGGCGAGGGTTGCCCGAAACGGCCGTCAGGTGATGTCTGTGTACTATGGATTTTGTATATAAGTATGTATCACATTGTGTGTTAGTCTGTTAGTCCATTGCATACTTTGTATGTGTCAGTGTTTCCATTTGCTAGTCGATGTAATAGAGTGCAACTATAACTTGAATACAATGTATTGCTGCTGGGCTTGTGCAATATTAGGTAGCGGTTGCTACAATCTTCAGACCTTGGGACTGTAATGTTTAGATGCTGTTAGCGTTTGAATCTTGGCACACAAGCACTTTAGCTTTATATTGCAATATATATAGAGTGTCTATGTATTATAAATGCTGCTATAGCTGAACCTTAAAGCTTACCTTAAACCACACTGTCACGATGCATGGACTTGATTTTTAACTATGTGTTAGTCTAAAGATTGTCTTGTCTCGATCATTTGGTGAAATGTATAATAAATGAATTCATCTTTCTTTGACATTATTGTAGTCATTCTAATTCTATAATTGATACATGAGTGCGCGCCTTTATTGGTAATATAGAGTGTTTATTTGGGGTTTAGGAGGTGGAAACCCCGTATAAGGTTGTAGCACCTGGCTAATTAACTTGAGTTAAGTAAAGTAAAGTATGATTTATTAGAAAGGAAGTGCTTGATTATGAATTAATATCGGTCCCCAACTCGTGTCCAGACTCCCGCACTGGGAAATTCCCAAATGTCCCAGAAATGCCCAGTAATTCATTTTGTTTGGGCATGACAAGCATGTGTTACCTGACACGATAAAGTCCCTAGCTTGCTGGGTATAACCCATGCTCATTAGGGTGTGAAAGTATTTGAAATGGGGTTGCAGTCAAGGACTTCCTGTTGCAAGAAAGGAATGCATGTAAATAACATATCTGTAATAATAATGCTAAACGTATTGGCTTTCTTTGTTTTCAAAACATTCTATCAATAATTCAATTCGCTTTCTCTGATCAATACACTTGTTCCAAAAACAACCCCATCATTAAGGACCAAACTACAAAAAAACTACCTGGCTGTTCTTATTGTCTGGCTCTTTCATGTGTTCTCTGCTCTCTCATGGTTCTGCAATCCCCTCCTATGTTAAGCCCCTGTGGACCCAACCTCTTTAATGGATTATTGTTTCTGCTTCCTACCTGTCTGCAGCTGAACATCCAGCCCCTCACCTGCTATTGGGCATGAGGCTTTCCTTGGGTGTTGTGGGTTTTATGCCTTTTGTCTTCAGTACTGAGCATTAGGACTCCTGTTATTAGTGTTAGAATTAGGATATTTGTTGTCCCTGTAGAGTTCCAGGGCTCTGATGTTCACTTTTTGTCTGGGAGGTACTATGACTCTCGTGCCCTAGGTGGTCAGCATCTTACTGTAACAGATCGGTTGTTGCTTGTCTGTTACCTGCTCCAAATCTTTGACTTTGCCTATCTCCTGTCAGAACATGGCGAACTAGATCACTGGGTACTCAGGAAAGTTTGGGAATTGGAACGTGAAACCCTTCATAATTCAGACTTGTTCCCTATCCAAGTCTATGCGGCTCCTGTGCATACCATGTTTTCCCAGAAACACCTTGTACTGACATCAGTTATGGCCTCTGCTTATAAGGAGCTATTATAGTAACTTCTTGGCTGAGGGCTGTCTCTGTTTCCTGTAACCCAACCATAAGCCAGGAGATTCCCCAAACTCCCTCAGTATCCAGCAATCTTGTTCACCTGGGCCTGACAACTGCAGTTTTTGAATAATTGCTCCACAATTAATATGAGCCATTTCTGTTTATTAAGATTAATTGTTTTCAGACAAAAACAAGTAACAAACTCTTTAGATTTACAAAGAACACTTGTGGCATTTTAGGCTGGAGGCATTATCAACCTGTATTTGTTACATCTCCACAATGCCACAGGAGATGATGTTGCTCTATTAATAAACAATAATAATAACAAGTTTAATTATTCCTTCTATAATATAAATAAATACTTTTTGGAAGATTGTTGTCTTGTTCCTATATATGTTGCAGAAGGTCCCACAAATGTATTGCACTTTTTGGGTTATCTTTGGTTAAAGTTCTGTGTTTCTATGACTCGAAGTTTACTGCCATCATCTCATTAAAGCAAGGGTGCTCAACCTTTTGGTGAGCGCAGCCCACTTAAATGATCTGGAACCTGGTCGTGGGCCACAATTAAAGGGTTCAACTATTTTTCATTTGGAATAGCATAATGAAGATTTTCAACACCAATCAGGATACCCATGGTCTACTCAAACTCCACTTGTATGTCCTTCCTTTAGACCCCTACATTCATATGAAACAATCCCCACATGCTAGCAATGGATATGCCGACCGACTTACCTGTCTGAATATATGGGTCCCATATTTTTGGCCATCCACTCAACTGTCCCACATCTTAACCATGTTCTGAATACGGGCAGGCTGATTCATCATTAGCGCCAGGTAGTGACAGATGAGCGACTGTAGCAGGCATTTTCAGAGCGCCCGCTAGTAGTCGCAGTGCTCGGCCGTGAGTCGCTACTTTATAGCGAATCAGTCGCTGTTCAGTAATGGTGAATACATTGTGAGGAGTCGCTATTTGACCAGTACAGCGCTGTATGGGAGCGCATGTTAGCGACTGCTCATAGCGACCGACTCACACCATATTCAGCAAAAAAACAGCTGCAAACATTTCTGGCGCTGAAAAATAGTTGTTTGAAGCCCAGAGCGCAGGAGGCGGTGTGTTTAAAGTCTGTTTTCAAGCATCTATCAACTAGTAACAAAGCGAAAACATATGGAATGACATTGTAACAACATTGTAACATGAACACTTTAATGCCAGACCTGTAATGTCATTTCTGAGGAAATATTTAAAAATTGAAAAAATTATGAAAAAACTGCTTTTTCAATGCCAGAAGAGGTCAAACAATTATTTGTGATTTTTTGGAGAAAAAAAAAAAAACGTTTAAAGAGAAGAAAAGGATCGTCCATTGAAATGTATGGGAGAGCGCCAGGTAGCGAGAGGTCATACCTGGCGCTGTGCAAGGCTGAACGCTGGCGCTGTTCGCTGAGGCTGTAAAAATGGTGAATCAGACACTACATGTCGCTATCCCAGTCGCTCAACAGATTCTGCTTGATAAATGTGTAATTGCGTGCCGTGTCTGGCGTTGACCAGTCGCTATCAGTCGCTACCTCTCATTAACCAGGCGCTACCTGACGCTATTCCTTCTTAAATAAGGGCCTAAATTCATCTAAATGCCTAAACATACAATTATTATAGAAAAAATAAACCAGATTATTGTGCCAAATATATCACCCAGGTGTGGTGGTGCACAAAGAATGTCACCACGTTCCTCGAAGCCACAGCTGTCACCTGTATTTGCTAATGCGCCCCTTCTATGTCACTCTGTGCAATCCCCCATCCTTACTGTGTTACCCCTACTGAACTTCCTTTACATGTCAGTTTAATCTGCCCCTCCCACTTTACCCACAGCAGGTCAGGGGTCACATACGAGAGTAGGTTGAGAATGTGTTCAATAAAGGTACATAGTTCTGTCACAGACTGAAAATACAGTTTCATGATCATGATTTTGCTCTGTTATGAACCACTTACAAACTAGTCATAGGTAAAGCTGCATTGCACCATTTGGTTTTGTGTCAGATTTTGTGGAACAAACCCCCTTGCCTCCTCACAATATGCAAAAACCTTGCAAAAAGCGGAATTGTTTTATATTTTGATTTGTCATCAACCAGTCCTTAGTACTGACTGTAGTTTTTCTCTGGCCCATTCAAGCTTCTATCTCGTTAAACTTCTGAACTTCAACGTTTCCTTTTCTTGTTGCCAATCCTGCATCTTGAAGTCAACTCCAGTACATTGGTTGAAATAACTTTTTCTAAATGACCCTCTTATATCCTAATGCTTTTTAAGGTTTTTTTATAACATCTTTTGATGTGACCAAATAGAGTAAAAGACTGAGAGAACCCTATATTAATACGTGTGAACTGCCACTAATCCTGTCTGTGGCGTCCCACTGACCTAAGCATATACCTCAACCAAAACACATTACGTGGTTAATTGTGAGACTGGCACTAACTACAATATACGCCAAATGCCGGGAAAACAAATTTATTGATTGCAACAGCCCCAGCACACACATATGATAAACATCCTATAACACAATAAAAACACATAATGGTGTATTAGAAATCACGGGGGCATCCCGTACATTCATACCACCACTCGCACAAACATACCCCTCTGCAAGATTGCACTGCTGTATCTGGCTGTACTATAAGGTGACTCAGTGCTCGTGTTCAAATCCAGTTTAAATCACGGCAAAGGTATCCATCTCACAAGATGTGTCGCAGCATAGTTCTGTCCTATACAGGTAAAGAATCATCACATGGCCAGTCCAGTGGAACTCATGATGTTATAAGCCTCTAAGTCTGCCCTGTATTGACATATTAAGGACCAGCTGTACCTGCGCTAGTGAGGCTGTGACTAATTTTACACATTCAAAACTGCACAACAGATATTTAGTCAGGCTATTAAATAGAGCGCCTTGTCCCAGAGAAATTTCATCCCCACATTCTAGGGGGGTAACCTGCGTGTGACCGCTACTTAGCTGTAGACGAATCAAGCGTTCTTTCGTCCTGGACAGACGGCCTCTTCCTGTGTTGCGCAACACTCCGGAGGGTGTATAGACGGAGCAGGGCTAGCAGAGAAATGACGACGTGTGCATGGTAGGGCCGGCTGTCCGCCGACGCGCGTTTCGCTCCGCCCACCGGAGCTTCGTCAGGGGCCACCCTGACGAAGCTCTGGTGGGCGAAGTGAAACGCGCATCGCCGGACGGCCGGCCCTACCATGCGCACATCGTCATTTCTCTGGGACAAGGCGCTCTATTTAATAGCACTACCCCGTATGCTCATCATGTTCTGAAGGTTACTGGCACACCGTAAAGAAATCTAGATCACCAGGTCCAGATTCATCAGAACAATTTCAAATTTAGCCATACCTTTGGAAGTTCATCAGACAGCAAATAAACAATGTTTTGTATAAAAATACAAAATAAAACTGAGCAAGCCTGAGCAATTAACAAAGAATTAAATGTCATATAAAACACTGGGTAAAGGGACCCCATTGCTTTATTTTATCACAGTTTTAGCTCAACAAAAATAGGAGAATGATAAATAATATGTACGGGTCATTTTAGTCCATTATGCAGTGTTAGATTGTGATTTATACTCCTCTACAATATTCTATGACATTTTCCTCCCTCTATAGCACGATATATGAGCAGAGTGTAACATAATACAGCTGGGGCTGTCATATATCATACTCGGAAAAATATGGATTAAGGGTAAAATTTCCTATTTACTGAATGTAGTGGGCTAATTGGATTGGAACCTTAATGACCAAAATGATTGACAATGTTCTAGAATCACTGACAGACACAAACAACACAAGCCAGGCAGATCACACTTGTTTTTTTAATTGTGTTACTTGAACCTGGCCTCATTTTTCAGACAACAAAAATAAGATTTTTCTCAGAAATGTACCAAGGATTTCCTAAGCCCACCTAAATGCAGAAAAGCTTTGCTTTTTAAAAATGTATGTGGCCAATACTTTCATGTATTCTTAATCAAGCGACAGCGAGTTGGCACACTAATTTCATATCTGTATCCTTGCTTTTCTTATTTTTATATTTTTTATTGGGATCTATACCAGGGTCTCTGGTTCTGTCATACAATTGGGGTCTATTATTAGGTTGCATAGAATCATATTACTTTTACAAACAGTGTGCCTGCTTGTGTCTTATTCAATTTGATAGCCTTGTACAGGATTTTTAAACCCCTTCCAGCCACAGTAAGATTTAGAATTACATAGTTTTAATTAATCTAAGAGGACTATTGGCCTGATGCAGAGCCTCCTCGTTCAGCTATCCCGTGCATTTTTTTGGGCTGTGATCGGGTCAGGAAAGGATGCTACATTGCTTTTTGTGTGCGTGTATGCGCTGAAGTGTTTCTGCAGGCGCCTTTCCGATTGTCGGCTCGCAAGAGGCTGAACTCCGTGAAAACGGACTGGCCGTTGATTGGTCCGTTTTTTAATTGATTCAGAGCCTTGATTTCCGATTGAAACAAGCCCAATTTAACGAGGGTGTCGACGCTTCACTTACGGGCAGTCTTAGCAGCCGTATTTGATCTTTGTGACTTGGAAATGCATTCTGCTGTGCGTGAGCATCAAAGGTGTCAGCTACGTGGCCTGGTTGTTTTGAGCATGGCAGAAACCAGGCTGCACCGCACAGGTCTGGACATCGATGGCATGCATGACCTTGAGCTATTCGAGCTCACCCGCCTTAACCATGTTTCTCTCCAGGACTTGTATAGGCAGCTGCGGCCATGGTTAGCCAAGGAAGGGGCATGCAATTGCAGGTATGGCCAAATTGGTTGGCTGCCTGCAGTTTTTGGCAAACGGCTCGTTCCAGAGACTGGGTGCCTTCTCCGTGGGGATGTCCCAGTCTACGCTGAGCCGCAGCCTTACCAAGTTTTTGGATGGCATGACTACCCTGGCACCCAAATATATATTTTTCCCTGACACAGTGGAAGCCTGGAATGCGGTTAAGTTGTGCTTTTATAATATAGCCGACATGCCAACGTATGTGTTTAAAAATAGTTGTTGCCGTCCAGCATGATTTTTCTGATTGGTCTGTGCCTGTACCCCACTAATCTGTTATAGACTCCAATGAAACAGTAGAAGTTAACCCTCACTTACTTACCAGTATTTCCTCCTATGGCTTTGTTTGTGATTCGCCACTATACCTTTCTGTCCAGGCCCTCTTAGCTATGTATCATCCCAGAGTTATTGTACAGGAGTGTGCTGGGTGGATGTGCATGTTGCCTCATCAGAACTGTGCTTTGCACTGACACTGCCCAGCTGACCTGTTGTCCCTGTTCACTAATGCTGGAATGCTAAACAGCACATTTTTGAGCCTCTTCCCCTTAGGCCTCTGTCTGTTGTTCCCTGTTCTTAGCAGTTTAAAGTAACCTACCATGCCGTATTTGTAAGTAGCATGTAAGGTACTTGTGGCTCTTCCTTAGTAGCATGATGGTACTTGTTTAGATACACTTTAGATGTTTGTTGTTTAGGTTTCTCTGTCTCGGCTAGTTATGGGGCCTGCCACTACATATGTGGCAAAGAGACCCATTTGTCATGTGTTTTTTGTATTATGGTGTCGCTCAGTGGTGGAACATGCCTTTGGCTTGTTGAAGATGCGCTTCCGCTGTCTGGACCAGACTGGGGGTGCCTGGCAGTATGAGCCCACCAAGGTCCTCCAAATAATTGTTGCGTGTGGGGTCCTGCACAACCTCGCCATCCGTAGCCGGGTTCCCAGATACAGTGACCTGGCTGAGGACGCTTTAGTCATTTCAGAAGATGTAACACCTCCCTACTCTGGAACACAAAGTGGTTCGCCACAGGCAATGTTTTTGCTTTACTTTCATGCATTTTAGGCAATGTGTGCCTATTTTATTTGTGTGATCCCCACAAAAAAAAAAAGGGACAAACATTGTGGAAAAATGTTTAGGCTGTTAATGTGGGGTTGTGGAAGAGCATGTGTTTGGGGTTACGGTAGTCTTGTGTCCTGCTCCCCAGAATCAATACATAAACACATGCCTTCAGTGGTAGGTAGAGTAGGAGGTTGAAGTTGATGGATGGGGTTGCTGCATGTTAGCGGCAATATGAGCAAGGCTCTGATTCATTAACTGCCATTGCTGGACCATTTCCGCCATATGCCTGCTTTGTTGTCTGGATTCTGCAAGCGGGCCTGACCCATTTTGATTCCAAACCTCTAGTTGTTGTGACATAGAGGGTGATTTGTGAACACACTGTCTGTGTTAGCTGCAAACTCCACGTTTTCCTGGTGCCATGCTTCCTCCATTATCTGCAGATGTCTCCTCTGGCTGATATGGCGACGTTGCTGGGTTCCACCACTGGCACGGGTGGGTGCGTCTGGTACTGATTGAGTGGCTGCAGGTGGCTGGCTGGGCGCAGAGTCTGTTGTGCAGCCAACGTCCACGGCAGCAGAGGTTTGTGCCCCTGAGGTATGGGTAGTGGACATCAGGGGCTGCACTTGCTGGGGATGGTGTGTTGGATGTTGTCCCACTGGGTCTGGTGGCCTTGGCTGCAGCAGACTAGTGTCCTCCTCCTCCAAATCCCGAATTACTTCAAAAATGGATGGGCTGGGTAGGGTCTGCCAAGAAAAGTAGCAGGTAGTGAGGCCACTATTTTAACTTAAATGTAGGCAAGTGCTATTTCATTTGGGCGGGTGAATATAGGTCAACACATGCTCTTCCGCTGGTGTTAGGAGGATTTTAGTAGGGATACCACCCCTGTCTGCAGGCTGGGGAATAGTAAAGCACACATAATAAGTGTTACATACTGCTACAAAGCAGCCTGTCCATTCAGTTACACTCGAAATGGGCTTTACCTCTGCTGGTGGCGCATGTCCATTTTTTTCCCCATAATATTTAAGGTCCCCAAATTTTCTTTTAATTTGCTCCACATCCCTCCTCACAGAACCTACACTATTCACTTGCCGGCAAATGTTCTCCCAAATCTCCTGCTTGGCCTGCTTCGGGGTTGACTTTGAAAAACACCCAAATAGGGCATCATAGTGCTCACAAACTCCAGTGGCTACAGCCATGCTTTGCACATCACAGAAACGGGCTGTAAGTGAGCCACGGCACAGCTGACGCCCACATGGGTGTGTGGTGTCCCCGGCAGCAGACGACATTGATGGCTGGCTGTCTGGGGAGTAGTTTAGGTTTCTTGGGCTGATGGGTGACTGTGATGGAGTGTGGGGGGTGCTAGGTGATAATGGCTGGGTGGCTGTCACCTGTGGAGCTCTCTATTGACTGTGCTTGCGGTACTTGGGGACACAGAGTGGCGAGGAGGAGGGGTGGTTGGCCTGGGTGGGCTAGTGGTTTTGGACCTACGCTTCCCCTTGGTGGTGTGGCTGGATTTACCCACATGCTTTGTGGGTGGAGGAGGTGGAGTCTGCAGGGTTTGAAGAGATTTGTGGCCCTTGTGAGGCCTGGCTGATTTAGCAGGTGGGGGCGACTGTGCCAAGGGCTCCTTGCTACTGCATTTTTTCAGAGAAGCCTGTGTGGCTGGCTTATCCACCCTTTGACTATGGCCATGTCCCCCCTCTTGTGCCTGCTCTTGTGTGGGTGTTCGTGATGTCTATCTGTGCGGCTAGTATGTGGCTCTGGGCTTTTTGGGGTCTTATGGCTCCCTTTTGGCCTGGGCATAGTGATATGGTAACCAACACAGAGCTGAGTGCATTGAGCTTTAAATAGTTCTCCCGTGGGGGCATGTTCGGCAGCGTGTGCGGCTGCGTGCACACGCACGCCACCGCGGGGGAACATCATAACCAGACCCGGAAGGCAGAGAAACATGTCGCCAGCAATATATACACAGGAGCAGGACAACATAATCATGGATGTGAGTAGGCGAGCATGCGTTTATGTGTGCGCACAAGCCGCTAAGCAAATATTATCCATGGCAGGGCCATGTTAGTGAGGACAAACTGTCTTGTTAAACGAAACGACTAGAACAGGTTAGTTTTAACCATGTGCGCAGCAGCACACTAGCCTAGAGGCAGATAGACTAAGTAGGCCCATGTGAGTAGGAATGAGGCTCAGAAACTGGCTTTAAATAGTGCATGAGAGTGGGTAATCGAGTTGTGTCACTAATGCTCTGCCATTGTGTTTTTTTATACAGATGATGCTGAGAAACCGTTATGATTTCCTGCCGTGCGACTACGGGAAAAGGACGTTGGCACTGGCGGTGGTGGACGCTATTGCAAGGAATACTGGAACCACCTATATCTTCACCCAGATCACCCTACACTGGTCTGATTTGAAGAGGAGGCATAGGCCCCGGGTGAGGCGGTACTTTGCAAAGCACTTTTCAGGTAAGTCTTGATACATGACATGCAATAATTACACTGCCCTTGCCTGGGCCTGTGTTTTTGATTGTGTTTATATTGCAGCGCATGAATGGAATTTGCGGTTCCGCCCCACCCGGACCAGAACCCGAAGCCCAGTGTTGGGAGGTACTGCGGAAGGTATAGGTGGTGCCACGCCAGTGCCAACGCCCACCCCCCCTCTGCCAGTGAGTATGAGGAGCCGCTGGACCTCACTATGCTGGGGGGGCAGTTGCACGGCAGGGAGTCAAACCAGCCACAGCTACAACCTGACTCCGGTAAGACTCGCATATCTACCCATGTCCAGATACATGCACTCAAAACATATACTAATGTGCCCAATTTTTATTTTTAGATGATGACGTCGCAGGAACATCCTCAATAACAGGGGAGGCACAAGGACAACCTCCAGAGGTGCCTGGGGAAGGTGAGTGATTTGATGCATACAAGCCTTAACTAATCTGACATTCAGGAGGCAAAAAGAGTCAATAATAACCTTGTGTTCTTGTACCCAACAGCTTCACAGGCTGACGAGTGGGTGGAGCCAGCGAGGAGGAGGTTGCGCCCCAGACGCACTGTTGGCCGCATGCCTTGTAAGTAGTTTCGAGATATCATACATGTAGTTCAAACTCCTGCCCAAAACAACAAAAACATGGGCCAAGACACATTAATTATCTAACTTAGGCCCACCTTAACCCTAAAAATGGCCCAAAGCAAAACCCCTAGCTAAGCAATAAAAACTTACAAGGCTAAACTGATGATGTTTTTCCTTCACAGATCAAAGACAAGGTCCCATTTGAGGAACAGCCAGAGCCTCCTGGGTGCCACCAAAGAATTTTAAAAGATTTTAATAATGTTTATTTTTAAATTTTGACTAAAAAAACAAAAAAAAATTGGTGTGGTGTCTTCTCTTTCATGGCACTGTACGTTCTCACAACATGACCATACATGTCACAAAAGGTAGGTATATGCGACAAGGATTAGGAAGAAGAAGAAGAAGGAGGAGAAGATATTAAGGTAAGCATTAAACACGGGGAAGAAGAAGAAGAAGAAGAAGAAGGAGGAGAAGAGATTAAGGTAAGCATTAAACACAGGGAAGAAGAAGAAGGAGGAGGAGAAGAGATTAAGGTAAGCATTAAACACAGGGAAGAAGAAGAAGGAGGAGAAGAGATTAAGGTAAGCATTAAACACAGGGAAGAAGAAGAAGAAGAAGGAGGAGAAGAGATTAAGGTAAGCATTAAACACAGGGAAGAAGAAGGAGGAGAAGAGATTAAGGTAAGCATTAAACACAGGGAAGAAGAAGAAGAAGGAGGAGGAGAAGACATTAAGGTAAGCATTAAACACAGGAAAGAAGAAGAAGAAGAAGGAGGAGAAGAGATTAAGGTAAGCATTAAACACAGGGAAGAAGAAGAAGAAGGAGGAGAAGAGATTAAGGTAAGCATTAAACACAGGGAAGAAGAAGAAGAAGAAGGAGGAGAAGAGATTAAGGTAAGCATTAAACACAGGGAGGAGGAAGAAGAAGAAGAAGGATATTAGTTTAAGGTAAGTTTTGGTGTTGGTAAAAGTGTCAGTTTGATGTATGAGGAAAGCTTGAGGGAGGACTAGGGATGTGCGCTTGCGTGAACCCAGATTGTCAACAGGAAATCCATGGAAATGTAAGTATACATGGAAAAACAATAGAGAATCGGGGTGAAAACGGAAATGGCAAGAAGCTACGTTTGGAAACGTATTAAAAAGGAGCCAAAAACGGATCGTCCGTGTGAACGGCAAAGGAACCCACGAACACACGGAAAGCACCCGAGAGGGGAAAAAACACTTCCCGAATGAAGACACATAAACGGATCAGTAACGGAGCTCTGAATCACATTTGAACCCCGAGACAAATGGAATTAAAGCGGGACTTCAGAGAAATGGAACAAAATAAGGTCAGATTGGGGGAGGCTCTGCATCAGGCCATATGAGCCTTATTTAAGAAGTGTGTTGTTTAGCACAATGTTTCTGGCATAGTTCCAGTTTTAAGTGAAAGCATCTCTTTTTTTGGTGCTGCTATTTGGACGGAATGGTACTGGAAGTAACAGCATCCAATGTTAACTAATTCGCTTTGATTGTTGCACATGGAGGCTGATTCATTACTAACGGCAGTTATCGGCAGATAAGTGTCTATATAGCGCAGCTTAGAGCGACCGCTAGTAGACGCTGTAAGCAGGTATCGGGTGCTGTAAAAGAGCGCTTTAGTCGCTGTAGTAACCTGGCCTGCATTGATGAATGTGATGTATGTTGGGCACTCTAACAACAGTACAGCGCTGCAGGGAGCGAAAAGTAACGCCAGCTCAGTGCGACTGACCCTCAGGGCTCCACACCATACTTATTGAAAAACTACACACACACACAGCGCCGGTACTCTAAATCTGGTCGCTATAACATAGATCGCCAGACGCTGTGTGATCAAAATCTGTTTTTGAACACATATACACCTGTAACAAAGTGAAAACATTGTTTTAACACTGTGACATTAACACTCTAGTGCCAAACCTGTAAATACTATTCTGCATAAAAAACAAAAAATCTAAAAACTTTTCAAAAATGACTCTTTCTAGGCCAGGAGAGGTGACACAATTATTTGAGAGAAAAAAAAAACATAAATAAAAAAAACCCCTGTTTAAACAGAAGAAAGGGAACGTCCATTGAAATGTATGGGAGAGCGACAGGTAGCGACAGATAATACCTGGCGCTCTGGAAACTAGAGCACCGGCGCTATATGCTAAGCCACCTGTAATGATGAATCAGATGCTACATGGCGCTGTTAGAGTCGCTCACCAATATCGCTTTCATAAATGTGATTTTGCATACAGCGCCCAGCATTCACCAGACGCTGCCTGCCGCTATGAAGCACTACCTGGCTCTATCCCTTGATGAATAACCCCCTTAGAGTCCTGTGAGAATTCTCACAGAATTCTGCCATTGACTTTTATTCTCTACCAGGTGTAAATGTTCACCTGGCTTTAAATCTACCCCAGGGTAGACAATAAAAGTCAATGGCAGTTTTCTCTCCTAACAAAGGAGTGAGAATTCTCACCTGCCTCTATATCAACCCCCATATGTCGGTAAGGGGATAAATAAATACATAAAGCCATTTGCATCCACATGACTGTTCTCTAAGAAGGTGGAGCAGTCATGATGGCTGGTGTCCTTGATTGTCCTGGTGCAGATGATTACCCATCATAGCTTTACATTTGTCTATATTTGTCCATCAATCTACTCATTACTTATTTCTTATATTCATGCTTTGAATATATTAGCAAGATATTATTTACTTTAAGTTATAATTATAGGGTACTTTTTAAAATGAAACTAAGCAACTTTATCAAAGCAATATTCCATTTCTCAATAGAGTCATTTAATGAATTAGAGTAATTAGGCCTGAGGGCCACTGCATTCCCCTGGGCACTCCACTTTGGAATGCAGGCTTCTGAATCCCTCTCATAACAGAGAAACTTACTGATCCACTACAACGGTTTGCAAACAGGTGACACAGAAAACTGCTGCACACAGTTGAACAAATGTGGCCTCTCCATCAATCAGAGGTATATCCATGTAGTGTGCAGCTGTTTTCTGTGCCATTCATCAGCTGCTGACTTTATCAAAATAGGTAAGTTCTGCTGATGCTTTAACTTTATGGCATAGGTTTGCCACAGTTCAAACTATGACTCTTCCAAATACATATACAGGAGTATGGTGATATTAAATTATCACTTTAATTTATTTAGCAACAAAAAAGCGATCTAATTTTTTGTAACTTACTTGTGAAAAATATTCTACTATATTGGCCTGATGCAGAGCCTCCCCGTTCAGCTATCCCGTACGCTTTCCCGTTGGTTTTGGGCTGTGATCGGGTCATGAAAGGGTGCTACATTGCTTTTTGTGTGCGTTTATGCGCTCAGGTGTGTCGGCATGCGCCTTTCCGATTGACGGCTCGCAAGAGGCTGAACTCTGTGAAAACGGACGGCCCGTTGATTGGTCCGTTTTTTAATTGATTCAGAGCCTTGATTTCCGATTGAAACAAGCCCAATTTAACGAGGGTGTCAACGCTTCACTTACGGGCAGTCTTAGCAGCCGTATTTGTGCTCCGTGACTTTGAAATGCATTCTGCTGTGCGCGAGCATCAAAGGCGTCAGCTCCGCGGGCTGGTTCTTTTGAGCATGGCAGAAACCAGGCTGCACCGAACACGTTTGGACATCGATGGCATTCATGACCTTGAGCTATTCGAGCTCACCCGCCTTAACTGTGTTTCTCTCCAAGACTTGTATAGGCAGCTGCGGCCATGGTTAGCCCGCACCACAAGGAAGGGGCATGCAATTGCAGGTATGACCAAATTGGTTGGCTGCCTGCAGTTTTTGGCAAATGGCTCATTCCAGAGACTGAGTGCCTTCTCCGTGGGGATGTCCCAGTCTATGCTGAGCCGCAGCCTTACCAAGTTTTTGGATGGCATGGCTACCCTGGCACCAAAATGTATTTTTTACCCTGACACAGCGGGAAGCCTGCAATGCGGTTAAGTTGGGCTTTTATAATATAGCCGACATGCCAATGTATGTGTTTAAAAATAGTTTGTGCCGTCCAGCATGATTTTTCTGATTGCTCCGTGCCTGTACCCCACTAACCTGTTATAGACTCCAATGAAACAGTAGAAGTTAACACTCACTTACTTACCAGTATTTCCTCCTATGGCTTTGTTTGGGATTCTCCACTATACCTTTCTGTCCTGGGCCTTTTAGCTATTTTACATCCCAGAGTCATTGTACAGGTGTGTGCTGGGTGGATGTGCATGTTGCCTCATCAGAACTGTGCTTTGCACTGACACTGCACAGCTCACCTATTGTCCCTGTTCACTAATACTGGAATGCTAAACAGCACATTATTCAGCCTCTTCCCCTTAGGCCTCTGTCTGTTGTTCCCTGTTCTTAGCAGTTTAAAATAACCTAACATGTCGTATTTGTAAGTAGCATGTAAGGTACTTGTGGCTCTTCCTTAGTAGCATGATGTTACTTGTTTGGATACACTTTAGATGTTTGTTGTTTAGGTTTCTCTGTCTCGGCTGGTTATGGGGCCTGCCACTACATATGTGGCAAAGGGGCACATTTGTCATTTGTTTTTTGTATTATGGTGTGTGCTTATTTTGTGTATCTTTTTTGGCAGGTGATTCTGGCTATCCATTGCTCCCCTGGTTACTCACCCCCATCCTCCACCCATCCTCGCAGGCCCAGGAGCGGTATAACACTGCACATAGGAGGACTCGCTCAGTGGTGGAACAGGCCTTTGGCTTGATGAAGATGTGCTTCCGCTGTCTGGACCAGACTGGGGTTGGCCTGCTGTATGAGCCCGCTCTGGTCATCAAAATAATAATTGCGTGTGGGGTCATGCACAACCTGGCCATACAAAGCCGGGTATCAAGATACGCTGACCTGCCTGAAGCCACTTTACAGATTTCGGAAGAAGTCACACCTCCCTCCTCCGGATCCCAAAGTGGCAAAGCACAGGCGATCCGTTCACAACTTGTGGACAATGTTTTTTCTTAAATAACATTCCTTTTTTTTTTTGGTTTTGTTTAATTTTTGGTGATCCCGAAAAAATTTACAAACTTTTTTGTTGTAATCTGTAAAGCTTAACGTGGGGTCAAATACATAAACACATCCATTTAGTGGTATGAAGAGTATGAGGTGGCAGTTGATGGCTGGTGTGGGTGAATGTTTGCGGCAATATGTGCAAGGCTCTGATTAATGAGCTGCCATTGGTGGACCATTTCACCCATATGCCTGGTTAGTTGTCTGGTTTCTTGCAGCAGCCCAGAGACATGTTGGTTTAAAACCTCTAATTGGGTAGACATCGAGGTGATTTGGGTACACACAGTTTCACTAAATCTCTGTGTGCTGGTGGCTGACTTGGCGCAGAGCCTGTTGTGCGGACGGCAGAAGAGGTTGGTGCCACAGAGGTTGGGTTAGTGGACACCAGAGGCTGAAGTTGCTGGGCCTGTTGGGTCTGATGTTCGCCCACTGGTTTGGTTGCCCTTGGCTGCATCTGAATTGTGTCCTCCTCCTCCAAATCACGAATGTCTTC
Organism: Gastrophryne carolinensis; assembly: GCA_027917425.1. NCBI lineage: Eukaryota > Metazoa > Chordata > Amphibia > Anura > Microhylidae > Gastrophryne > Gastrophryne carolinensis. The sequence goes on from CM051234.1 coordinate 116,940,197, forward strand.
TATAATTGATGGACTGGGTAGGTTCTGCCAAGAAATGTAGCAGGTATTGAGTCCACTATTTAACATTAAATGGATGCAAGTGCAATTTCATAAGTCTACACAGTGGACCATTGACTTACCTCATCCAAACACTCGGGTTGGTTTGTGTGGACTGAAGGCAGTTGTTGCATGGTCCTCCGGGACAAGCCAGGGGTAGTTTGGCCTAGTGGTGTGTCTTGAGTTGGTTTTGGGACGAGAGAATGTACTTTTAGTGTTTCAGCAAAGGCCAGTGTGTATTAAGGATTCTAAAACTGTTTGGGTACCCATTTAAAAGGCTCAATGTAAAAACATACTCACCTCCGGACCTGACATTCCTGTCTGTGTCTTGGCCCCCTGGCAGGCCCTGAAGGGTTGCCGGGTGAATATATGTAAATACATGTTCTTCTCCTGGTGTTAGGATGATTTTATTAGGGATCCCACCCCCTGTCTGCAGGCTGGGGAAGATTAAAGCACACCTAATAAGTGTTACATCCTGTTACAAAGCAGCCTATACATGCATTTACACTCGAAATGGACTTTACCTCTGCTGGCGGCGCATGTCCATTTTTTTTTTACCATAATATTTCAGGTCCCCAAATTGTCGCTTAATTTGCTCAACATCTCTCCTCACAGAACCAACACTATTAACTTGCCGGCAAATCTTATCCCAAATCTCCTGCTTGGCCTGCTTTGTGGTGGATTTAGAATAACGCCCAAATAGGGCATCATAGTGCTCACAAACAGCAGTGGCTACAGCCATGCTTTGGACATCACAAAAACGGGCTGTAAGTGAGCCACGGCGCAGCTGGCACCCACATGGGTGTGTGGTGTCCCCGGCAGCAGACGAGATTGATGGCTGGCTGTCTGGGGAGTAGTTTCGGTTTCTTGGGCTGATGGGTGAGTGTGATGGAGTGTGGGTGGTGGTATGTGATAATGGCTGGGTGCCTGTTGAGCTGTCACCTGTGGAGCTCTCTATTGATTCTGTGGTTGTGGTACTTGGGGACACAGAGTGTTGAGGAGGAGGGGTGGTTGGCCTGGGTGGGCTAGTGGTTTTTGTCCTACGCTTCCCCTTGGTGGTGTGTCTGGTTTTTGGCGCATGCTTTGTGTGTGGAGGAGGTGGAGGCTGCAGGGTTGGAAGAGATTTGTGTCTCTTGTGATGCCTGGCTGATTTAGCAGGTGGTGGTGACTGTGCCAAGGGCTCCTTGCTCCTGTGTTTTTGGTGAGCAGCCTGTGTGTCTTGCTTATCCACACTTTGAGTATGTGCATGTCCCTCCCGGCTCTTGTGCCTGCTCTTGTGTTGTTTTTGGTGAGGTCTATCTGTGCGGCTAGTATGTGGCTCTGGGCTTTTGGGGGTCTTACGGCTCCCTTTTGGCCTGGGCATAGTGATATGGTAACCAACACAGAGCTGAGTGCATTGAGCTTTAAATAGTTTTCCCGTGAGCGCGTGTTCTTCAGCATGCGCTGCTGCGTGCGCGCGCACGCACGCCACCACGGGGGAACATCCTAACCTGATGCGGAAGCTGGTAAAAGATGTCGCCCGCTATCTATACAGAGGAGCAGGACAAAATTATAATGGATGTGAGTAGGCGAGCGTGCGTGTATGTGCACGCATAAGCAGCTAAACAAAAAATAGCCATGACAGGGCAAGATTAGTGAGGAAAAACTGACTTGTTAAACTAAACTACTAGACCACCTTAGTTGTAAACATGTGCGCAGCAGCACACTAGCCTAGAGGCTGATAGACTAAGTAGGCACATGTGAGTAGGAATGAGGGTCAGAAACTGGCTTTAGATAGGGCATGAGACTTTGTCATCTATTTGTGTCACTAATGCTGTGCCTTTGTGTTTTTTTCAAACAGATGATGCTGCGAAACCGTTACTATTTCCTGCCGTGCGACTTCGAAAAGAGGACGTTGGCACTGGCGGTGGTGGACGCGATTGCCAGGATTTCTGGAACCACCTATACCTTCACCCAGATCGCCCAACACTGGTCTGATTTGAAGAGGAGTCATATGCCCCGGGTGAGGTACTTTGCCAAGCACTTTCCAGGTAAGTCTTGATACATGACATGCAATAATCACACTGCCCTTGCCTGGGCCTGTGTTTATGATTGTGTTTATATTGCGGCGCATGAATGGAATTTGCGGTTCCACCCCACCCGTACAAGAACCCGCAGCCCAGTGTTGGGAGGTACTGGGGAAGGTATAGGTGGTGCCACGCCAGTGCCAACGCCCACCCCCTCCTCTGCCAGTGACTTTGAGGTTTCACTGGACCTCAGTATACAGGGGGGGGGGGGGGGAGACGCACGGCAGGGAGTCAATCCAGCCACAGCAGCAACCTGACTCCGGTAAGACTCTCAAACCTACATATGTCCAGATACATGCAATAAAGACATATATTAATGTGCACTATTGTTATTTTTAGATGATGACGTCGCAGGATCATCCCAAAGGAGAGTGGATGAAGCAGGGCAAGCTGAAGAGGTGCCTGGGGAAGGTGAGTGATTTGATGCATAGAAGCCTAACCTAATCTGACATTCAGGAGGCACAAAGAGTCAATAATATCCTTGTGTTTTTGATCCAAACAGCTTCACAGCAGCAAGAGATGGTGGACCCAGGGAGGAGGTTGCGCCCCAGACGCACTGTTGGCCACAAGCCTTGTAAGTTTATCCTAGATATCATACATGTTGTTTAAACTCCTGCCCAAAACTAAAAAAAACATGGTCCAAGACACATTAATGAAATAACTTAGGGAAAAATTAACCCTAAAAATGGACCTTAAAAAAAACCCTAGATAAGCACAAAATAGTTACAAGGCAAAACAATGAAGAACAAGAAGAGCCTCCTGTGCTGTTCTTCCAAATTTTAAAAATTCAAAAAATTTTTTAAAATTTTAACAAAAAGTCTTTTACATTTTAAAAAAAAAAAGTTTAAGTAAAAAAAAAAAAAAATGTGGTGTGTTCTCTTTCCTGCCACTGTACGTTCTCACAACATAACCATACAGTTACATGTCCCAAAAGGTAAGTATATGGGACATGGAATAGGAGGAAGAAGAAGGAGAAGAAGAAAAAGAAGAAGGAGGAGAGATTAAGGTAAGCATTAAACACAGGGAAGAAGAAGAAAAAGAAGAAGGAGAAGAGATTAAGGTAAGCATTAAACACAGGGAAGAAGAAGAAAAAGAAGAAGGAGAACATATTCAGGTAAGCATTAAACACAGGGAAGAAGAAGAAAAAGAAGAAGGAGAACATATTCAGGTAAGCATTAAACACAGGGAAAAAGAAGAAAAAGAAGGAGGAGAAGAGATTAAGGTAAGCATTAAACACAGGGAGGAGGAGGAGGAAGAAGAAGGATATTATTTGAAGGTAAGTTTTGGTGTGGCTAAAAGTGTCAGTTTGTTGTATGGTGAAAGCTTGAGGGAGGATTAGGGATGTGCGCTTGCGTGGACCCAGATTGACAACAGGAAAACCATGGAAATGTAAGTATACATGGAAAAACAGTCGGAATTGGGGTGAAAACGGAAACAGATGGCAAGAAGCTACGTTTGGAAACGCAAGAAAAAGGAGCAAAAAACGGATCGTCCGTGGGAACGGCAACGGAACCCACGACCACACGGAAAGCACCCGTGAGGGGAAAAAACACTTCCCGATTGAAGACACATAAACGGAACAGTAACTGAGCTCTCCCGACGGCGGCTCTGAATCACATTTGGACCTCGAGACAAACGGAAGGAAAACGGGCCATAGGAAAAACGGAACAAAATAAGATCAGATCGGGGGAGGCTCTGCATCAGGCCATATATTTTTGTTAAGGAATAGGAGAGATACTAAGGTGCGCGAGGGATGCCAGATGAAGCTGCTTCCTAAGGTAAGGGGTCACTCCTTCCCAAAATGTACAAGTATTCAAAAAACGCTTATCTCTTTACTAGAAAAAAAGATCGGTTTAGGCGTGCTTGAGGGTTTGTGTCAGAGGTAGGTTAACCCAGAAATATAATGGTTGTTATATCTGGGATTGAGAGAGAACCTTCTGAATCGATGTTTGGTCTTAGCTGTGTTATTTTGTTAACATAGCTACATATTATTGCAATACATGTATTATGTGTCAGTTGTGTGTAGTAACTTAGAAAAAAGAAACTTACCGCCATGGCCAGGGGATGCGCCGACCTACCCAGGGCCTTTGAGGTTCAGATGCTGCGAAGTTGTCCCATTGATGATGGATGGATGGAGGCCTGGTACGTTTTCCAATAGCTGAAGTCCTTCTTGTGTATCCCTAGATGTGGTTGGTTGCACGTACTTCGATGAAGTGTAAATCAATTTATTAGGTGAATGAAATGGTGAACAACAAAATTAAAAAGTTGTTAGTATCTCCTCCACTAGTCCCTTTTGTGGGGGCAAGGTTAGTAAAGTCCTGGTGCGAAACTATGCGCAGAAAAGAGGTTAAGTAAAGTCTGCACTGTTTAGTTCATTGCCTGAGGCTATGAGTTATTAGATGTCTCAAAAGTACAGAGTTTTAAAAGTTGCCTTGTGGCAGCTTCACTGTGCATGCAACCGCCTACCCGATGCACACTTCAGCGTAAAGGCCGTCTTCAGGGTGTGTGAGCATGTGTCCCATCTTTTTTTTCATCGGTTAATGATGACGTCACTCGTCTCAAAGGGTGATGGGAAATGTAGTCTCTCCTCTCAGTATGTGTAGTTTGCGGTAATTGCCGGCCCGTATATGCGAAGCTGTCAAGCTCTGTAGTAGTATTTTTCGGCAGCTTCCCTTTCAAAGAAAGTAGAGATTTGGGAGGTTAAATAATGCATGAAAATAGCTATGTGACAGAGTGATGTCCAGGGCAATATACAAAATTCATTAATTGGTGCTCAGAACAGATCAACAGGTTTAAAATGACAAATAAATATTGGGTAAAAGAAGGTTATATGAATTGCAGGCGCGATTACATAGATTAGTATATAATATAACTCGCTTGTGATAATCAATTAAATAGATAAAGGAGTTTTGTTTTCAGTTAAAATGTTAAGATATTCTGAATAAGAAAAATATGTAGATATTAAAACACATAAAATAGAAATAATATGAATGGATAGAAAAGTTATATATATAAATAGATTATTAATAAATATATAAATAGAGAACAATTGATATATAGAAAATGAGAAAAAAATGGTAAAATTAAATTCAGGTAAAATCAGGATGAGAACTAAAATATAACGGTGGTATATGAGGTTAGGTGGTAGTATGAATGATATTAGTGGAGAAAAGTAGAAGATCTGTTTTCTAAAAAGCAGTTCAAAAAGGCAATTCAAAACACACTTGGCAGAACATCTCAGGAACATCAATATTGGTCTAAAAACACACAGTGTGTCAGTGCATTTTGAAGAAAAGCACAACAGGGACCCAGTAGGATTGAAATATTGGGTTATAGAAAAGGTGGAACCCAATTGGAGAGGAAGCAATACAGATCGAACATTGGCACAAAGAGAAACATATTGGATTTTTGAACTAGACTTCCTAGCACCTAGTGGCCGAAATATAGAGCTTGATCTAAACTGCTTTTTAGAAAACAAATAATCTACATTTCTCCTCTATTATCATTCACACTACCACCTGACCTCATATACCACCGTTATATTTTCTTTATTGCATGGCATGGCCCGCTTCGGTATTCATAACAGTTGGGTTATTCCGCCACAAGGTGGCGCAGTGGTACTGCAGAAAAGCTGTGGCTTGTCCCGGCCCCCTATAAAAATGAGCTTAACCATAGAGTTCCCAGTGTTTCCTCTGCAGTGGACTGCGAAGTTAGCAGATGGCTCTCTCTCTTGCGCAGGGGAGCAGGGCAACCAAGCCTGTGGCCCTGCAAGTCTATTTCCATCCGTTTCTGGACCCTCACTGCCTCCAGCCTTGGCTGACAGATCGGGTTAAGGTAGAAGAGCACTAGGGTCAAGTGCTCCCGGAGTGCAGCTCCAGCCCCAGACCCTGTAACACAAAGGGTAGCCGGCCATAGGCTTTATGGTGAGCCTATTAGGGATGCAGAGTTTCTTTCCTAGCTTCTGAGGGGGTAAGTAGTTTGGGGACTGTGTCCCCTCATTTTCCTTTTGGTCCCCCCGCCCCCCTCCCTCCCTGATCATGGCTGCTCGCCACTGCTTTCTCGTCTCTCTCTCCACCCCCTAACCTGGTTGGGGAGGGGAAAGGGGGGGATGGGTGGTAGCGGCAAATAGTCATATCTGTGGTGTTTTTACGTTTCTTGGTGTGTTTTTTGGTGTTTTTAGGTGCCTTGCCACTTTGTACTGCGTTCAGCGGCTGTGGGCCCTATAACCTGAGGTAATTTTGCTTTGTCATGGCGCTGGCCGGGTCATGTGAGCGCAGTTTTTCGCGCTCTTCGTGGGGGCGGGGCCGGGTGATGACGCGTATCGCTGCTTCCTCCGGCGGGTCACCTTAATTCAGCGGTCTGTGCCTCTGTGACCCCGTGGTGTCTTTGGTCCGTGAATCCCCCTTGGGGGGTATTTAATTGAATTGGGGTATTTTGCTGCTGGATGCTTATGTGTGATTTTACTTATGTCTTTCAGGCGGGATACGATTGGGTTGTGGTTTCTCCCGGCTCAGCTCCTTTTCTCCCCCTCATCCCCCCTTTAAAAACTTCTGGGGGCTCCCCGTGGGAGGGCATCCTGGGTGGCTTCTGTATTAAGCCTGTACCCACTGCTGGCCTATTGCGCCTGTGCTAATCACCATATGGAGGCTTCTGGGGATAGCGCGCTTAGGGGCCCTTCAGGGCAAGCGCGGCTGTGCTCCATGTGTGGGGTATCCCCTGTGAGTAACAGTGTCATGGTGTGCGTGCCGTGCGCTGAAAGTGGTCTTGCACTTCAAGCTGGTTTGCCTGCTTCACTTCCCAGCTCTGCGCCTCACTCGGCTTCACCTACTCCTCCGCTCCTGGAATTTGGCCCCAGTGAGGGGAATGTTGGCAGGGAGTCACATTCTGATTTTGCTCTGTGGGTGGCTAACATTGAAAAGCAGCTTGCTAGGACTGTTCTTAGAAAGGCCTCTGGCAAGAAGAGACACCTGGACCCCAGGCCTGCTCCCCTTACTGAGATGTATGTGGGGATTGATGAGCTTGGCGACTGTCACCCCCTTGAGATGGGGGAGCTCTCCCAGGATTCGGACTCCTCTGGGAACCAGCAGGAGGGTTGCGATAGTGACCCTGGGTCTGCGTCCGGAGAGGAATCATGGTACCCTGAGGACACTGATAATCTGCTGTCACATATTTTTGAAATTTTGCACATTGCTGCCCCTGAGGTAGCTAAAAGAAAGCAGGGGGAGCTTTTTTGCCCTGGTAAACAGCGTCTAGAGTTCCCTGAGCAGGAACATTTTATCACCTTGATGCTTAAAGGATGGGAACGTCCTAACAAGTTGCCTGCGGTGCCCAAGGGTAAAAGGTATCCCTTTTCCGTTGATCTTGTTAAGAGGTGGTCTTTTCCCCCTGAAGTGGATGCTCCCGCGCTACGCTTGTCCAATACTTCGTTCATGCCTTCCCCTGACACTACCACTTTGAGGGACAGAGAGGACCGGCGCACGGATCAAGTGGCCTGCCATGTTTTTACCTGTGTGGGGGCTGGCTTGCGCCCTGTATGTGCTGCCGCCATTACTGCTATTGCCCTTAAGAAACTGCTTAAGCATCTTATTGATGGCACAACAGCTGGTAGTGTGGGGGAGGAATATAGGACTCTCTTACTCTGCACTGATTCCTTACTGCTGTGGATGATGCTGTGCGGCTGTGTGGAAGAACCTCTGCACTCTTGGTGGCTATGTGCCTCTCTGTCTGGTTGCGCCAGTGGGCAGCTGACGGTACGGCTAAGAAAGCTCTCACTGACCTCCCCTTCGTGGGGCTGCGGCTGTTTGGGGAACGTCTTGATGTTCCAGCCAAGGGAGGGAGGCTGCCTCAGCGTAGGAGGCAGTCTCGGCCCTTCAGGGGGTCCTCTGTCCCCCTCTCTCCCTTTCGCATTCCCAGAGGGGGCCGTGGCTCTCTCCTCTCCAGTGGTCGCAGAGATTCTTGGGGCCGTGGCAGAACCCGTGGTTGTCCCGGTCTCTCCTGGAATCCTAAGCCCAAACCCTCTCCCAAGCCCCCTCAGGCATGTAGGGGTGCCCTCACCCATCCGGGTGGGGGGGCGGCTTCGGCTCTTTGCTCACATCTGGAGGCTTCATGTCTCAGACCGGTGGATTCAGGAGGTAGTGTCCTCGGGTGTTCACCAAGGTGGTGGCGGGAGTGATGGCTCTGCTAAGGAACCAGGGAATCCACATCATTCCTTACCTGGACGACATCCTGATTGTGGCAGTTTGGGATCGGGACCCTGTGTCCCTGGATCAGGAAATTGTTCTGTCCCCCCGGCCAGACAGTCTCTCTCGTGGTGGCTGAACTCAATGAACCTTCTGGGGGGCAGGTCCTTCCTGCCCCCGTGCTGGGAAATGGTCACCATGGATGCCAGTCTGACCGGCTGGGGAGGCTTCTGGAAGTCCCTGAGGTTCCAGGGTCAGTGGGGCCCACAAGAGGCCCATGCTTCCATCAACGTCCTGGAACTGAGGGCGATCAGGTTGGTTCTTTCTCGCCTATCCACTCACCTTCGAGGTCGGGCTGTTCAGATTTGCTCAGACAACCAGACGGCAGTTGCCTACATCAACCATCAGGGAGGGACTAGGAGCAAGCGAGCCTTCAAGGAAGTGTCCCTGATTCTGTCTTGGGTGGAACAACATATTTCCTGCATCTCAGGGATGGAGAACCAGGTGGCGGACTCCCTGAGCAGGGGGGCGTCTCATCTGGGGGAGTGGTCTCTCAACAACCAGTTGTTTCTCTCCCTCTGTCACCGCTGGCGTCAGACGGACGTGGACCTGTTTGCGTCCCGTCACAATCACAAACTTCCCAGATTTGTCTCTCTGTCTCAGGATCCTCTGTCCTTCGCCACAGATGCCTTGGCAATACCTTGGACGGAGTTTCATCTTCTCTATGTGTTCCCTCCAATTCCTCTTCTGGGCAGGGTCATGCGTAGGGATGAGCGAATCGATCCGGACGAACCCGGATTCGATCCGAATTTCAGGAAAAATTCGATTCGGATCGAATCCGAATTTCCCCACGATTCGATCGCTCGAAGTTTTCCTTTAACATCCATTCATTTACATTACAGGCATTCTAAGATGGCGGACGGGACATGTCCAGACATCAACCCCGCGCCAGTGCAAGCTGGGACAGTCACATGCAGCCTATCAGCAGCCAGCAAGCCCGGTGACGTCACAGCGATATTTAAGGCCGGCCATCTTGCTTTCCAGCATCATTTCTCTATTGCATTCGTGACAGACAGAACGCTGTGTAGCTGAGGGAGAGACAGACAGTTAGACAGGCAGGGACAGACAGGGACAGGCTGGAGACAGGCAGGAGACAGACAGGAGACAGAAAGTAAGCGAAAAACAGGGAAAGGAAGGGAAAATCGGAGGCTGTCAGTTTTTTTTTTTTTTTTCATCCAGCCTGCTTTGTTAGCGTTTTCAGGCTGCTTACACTAACTAACAGTGCATATATACTGAACTGATCTTAAGTCTGCTGTGAGGCATCCCATTCTGTGACTACACCAGCCTCTATTTAATAGCATAATAACCATTTGCACTTATTCTCATAGAAATCAGGCCTGATAAAGACACTTTTGCTGGGCATAGCACTACTGGTTTTTGTGGCATCCCATTCTGTGACAACACCAGCCTCTATTTAATAGCATAATAACCATTTGCACTTATTCTCATAGAAATCAGGCCTGATAAAGACACTTTTGCTGGGCATAGTACTACTGGATATTTTTTGGGGGCATCCCATTCTGTGACAACACCAGCCTCTATTTAATAGCATAATAACCATTTGCACTTATTCTCATAGAAATCAGGCCTGATAAAGACACTTTTGCTGGGCATAGTACTACTGGATCTTTTTTGGGGGCATCCCATTCTGTGACAACACCAGCCTCTATTTAACCCTTTAACCGCCAGCCTACCTTGAGATTTTGTCACCCTTTGTTGCCAGACCATTTTGCACTATTTTGCGCTCCACATGTTCAACTGTGATTTTTGAAGAGATTTCCCAGTATTTCCCTGGACAATTATATATTGTTTTTTTCAGCACAGTCTGGGCTTTAACATGAAGTGTCTTGTTTGTAAGATTGTCAGTGTTTTTTAAATATTTTTATGGAAAATATGTAAAAAAAACCCCAAAAAAACATTTTTTTACAATTTTAGTGTGTTTTCCTAATAAAACATGCAAGTACCACATATGTATTGGTAGACATCCTTTCCTGCCCACGAGACACGTAAAACTAAAAAGAGCGACTGAGCTAATTTTCAAAGAAAATACACCATTTTGCTCTCCTTGCGGTTTTTCAACCAAAACACCACTTTTCAATAAAAATACCCCCCACAAACCATATGTTCGCTGAAAGTACACACCTCAAGCGTTCTAGACGTACCAGGCTTGTTGTTGTAGCTGCAGCTTTCTGGGCGCAAGCCTTCCCGAAACTCACTGGTTGTACTGGATTTCCCTAAAAAAATAGCAAAAATGCAGCATTAAGACCAATTTTTTCTATAAAAAACATGCGCTAACCAAAAAAAACTAATCAAATCTGAAATGGCAAGGTCTTCTGAACAGAACAATACCCAACATGCATAGCTACCTCCAAGGGTAGGGTTGCCAATTACCCCAAAGCAAAGCGTATGCATAACGGGCATTTCCATTGAAATTTCCTGCTCTGCAGACAAAGTGCGCACCTTGTGCTTTTCCAACCAAAACATCACTTTTCAATAAAAATACCCCCCCACAAACCACATGTTCCCTGAAAGTACACACCTCAAGGGTTCTAGGCGTACCAGGCTTGTTGTTGTAGCTGCAGCTTTCTGGGCGCAAGCCTTCCCGAAACTCACTGGTTGTACCGGATTTCCCTAAAAAAATAGCAAAAATGCAGCATTAAGACCAAATTTTTCTATAAAAAACATGCACTAACCAAAAAAAAACGAATCAAATCTGAAATGGCAAGGTCTTCTGAACAGAACAATACCCAACATGCATAGCTACCTCCAAGGGTAGGGTTGCCAATTACCCCAAAGCAAAGCGTATGCATAACGGGCATTTCCATTGAAATTTCCTGCTCTGCAGACAAAGTGCGCACCTTGCGCTTTTTCAACAAAAACATCACTTTTCAATAAAAATACCCCCCACAAACCACATGTTCCCTGAAAGTACACACCTCAAGCGTTCTAGGCGTACCAGGCTTGTTGTTGTAGCTGCAGCTTTCTGGGCGCAAGCCTTCCTGAAACTCACTGGTTGTACCGGATTTCCCTAAAAAAATAGCAAAAATGCAGCATTAAGACCAAATTTTTCTATAAAAAACATGCGCTAACCAAAAAAAACGAATCAAATCTGAAATGGCAAGGTCTTCTGAACAGAACAATACCCAACATGCATAGCTACCTCCAAGGGTAGGGTTGCCAATTACCCCAAAGCAAAGCGTATGCATAACGGGCATTTCCGTTGAAATTTCCTGCTCTGCAGACAAAGTGCGCACCTTGCGCTTTTTCAACAAAAACATCACTTTTCAATAAAAATACCCCCCACAAACCACATGGTCCCTGAAAGTACACACCTCAAGCGTTCTAGGCGTACCAGGCTTGTTGTTGTAGCTGCAGCTTTCTGGGCGCAAGCCTTCCCGAAACTCACTGGTTATACTGGTTGTTGTGGAGGTTGGTCTTCCCCTGAGGAAGAGCGCCGGAACCACCGAACTGGCCAGATTTACTTGTTGGTCATGGGGCACGGGCGCCCCTATGGGCATGCGCTCGGGAGCCCCGTGACCAAACTGAAAAAAAAAACACACATATACACACACACACACCCTCTCCAAAATCAACATCTATTTTTTTTTTCGTTTTTTTAAATACCTTTTCTTCCGGGGTCTCTTCCTCAGTACTTCAGTCAGTCACACGTCCCTGACCCAGCAGGTGGGCGGAGTCCGGCGGCCTGCTCTCATGTCCCGCGCCGGCAATGCTCTGTAACCAATGGCTGAGGCGGGGCAGGCAGGGCGAGGAGGCCAATCAAGATGCCGGCTGTCAGAGCCGACCAAGATGGAGGCCAGGTGGGTGCGAGCGCGGCCGCCAGGGAGCACATGATCGCCTGGGGGGATAGGATGGATGGCTGCATGGGAGGGTGATAGGATGGATGGATGGCTGCATGGGGGTGACAAGATGGATTACTGCATTGGGGGTGACAGGATGGATGGATGGCGGCATGGGGGTGATAGGATGGATGGATGGCTGCATGGGGGTGACAAGATGGATTACTGCATTGGGGGTGACAGGATGGATGGATGGCTGCATTGGGGGTGATAGGATGGATGGATGGCTGCATGGGGGTGACAGGATGGATGGCTGCATGGGGGTGACAAGATGGATGGCTGCATGGGGGTGACAAGATGGATGGCTGCATGGGGGTGACAGGATGGATGGCTGCATGGGGGTGACAGGATGGATGGCTGCATGGGGGTGACAGGATGGGGTGACAGGATGGATGGCTGCATGGGGGTGACAGGATGGATGGCTGCATGGGGGTGACAGGATGGATGGCTGCATGGGGGTGACAGGATGGATGGCTGCATGGGGGTGACAGGATGGATGGCTGCATGGGGGTGACAAGATGGATGGCTGCATGGGGGTGACAAGATGGATGGCTGCATGGGGGTGACAAGATGGATGGCTGCATGGGGGTGACAGGATGGATGGCTGCATGGGGGTGACAGGATGGATGGCTGCATGGGGGTGACAGGATGGATGGCTGCATGGGGGTGACAAGATGGATGGCTGCATAGGGGTTACAATATGGATGGCTGCATGGGGGTGACAATATGGATGGCTGCATGGGGGTGACAAGATGGATGGCTGCATGGGGGTGACAGGATGGATGGCTGCATGGGGGTGACAGGATGGATGGCTGCATGGGGGTGACAGGATGGATGGCTGCATGGGGGTGACAAGATGGATGGCTGCATGGGGGTGACAGGATGGATGGCTGCATGGGGGTGACAAGATGGATGGCTGCATGGGGGTGACAAGATGGATGGCTGCATGGGGGGTGACATGATGGATGGATGGCTGCATGGGGGTGACAGGATGGATGGATGGCTGCATGGGGGTGACAGGATGGATGGCTGCATGGGGGTGACAAGATGGATGGCTGCATGGGGGTGACAGGATGGATGGCTGCATGGGGGTGACAAGATGGATGGCTGCATGGGGGTGACAAGATGGATTGCTGCATTGGGGGTGACATGATGGATGGATGGCTGCATGGGGGTGACAGGATGGATGGATGGCTGCATGGGGGTGACAGGATGGATGGATGGCTGCATGGGGGGTGACAGGATGGATGGATGGCTGCATGGGGGGTGACAGGATGCATGGCTGCATGGGGGGTGACAGGATGCATGGCTGCATGGGGGGTGACAGGATGCATGGCTGCATGGGGGGTGACAGGATGCATGGCTGCATGGGGGTGACAGGATGCATGGCTGCATGGGGGGTGACAGGATGCATGGCTGCATGGGGGGTGACAGGATGCATGGCTGCATGGGGGGTGACAGGATGCATGGCTGCATGGGGGGTGACAGGATGCATGGCTGCATGGGGGTGACAAGATGCATGGCTGCATGGGGGTGACAGGATGGATGGATGGCTGCATGGGGGTGACAGGATGGATGGATGGCTGCATGGGGGTGACAGGATGCATGGATGGCTGCATGGGGGTGACAGGATGCATGGTTGCATGGGGGTGACAGGATGCATGGCTGCATGGGGGTGACAGGATGCATGGCTGCATGGGGGTGACAGGATGCATGGCTGCATGGGGGTGACAGGATGCATGGCTGCATGGGGGTGACAGGATGCATGGCTGCATGGGGGTGACAGGATGCATGGCTGCATGGGGGTGACAGGATGCATGGCTGCATGGGGGTGACAGGATGCATGGCTGCATGGGGGTGACAGGATGCGTGGCTGCATGGGGATGACAGGATGCATGGCTGCATGGGGGTGACAGGATGGCTGGATTGGAGGTGAGAGGATGGATGGATGGATTGATTGCTGCATGGGGGTGACAAGATGGATGGATGGATGGCTGCATTGGGGGTGACAGGGTGACTGGATTGGGGGTGAGAGGACGGATGGCAGCATTGGGGGTGATGGATGGATGGATGGAGGCATGGTGGTGAGCGGAGAGCCGACGGGCGCGCGTCGCGCGTATAGCCATCTAATAGGAGGCTGGAGGCGAGGGGCGGGCAGGAGGCAGGAGGCGAGGGGCGGGCAGGCAGGCAGGCGGGGCAGCGGAGGCTAGGCTGGTGGAGGGCGTTTTGCCGGCGATCGGCCTTACCGTCGCCCTGGGCTCCAGAAACGATGCTGCGCCGGATGAGGTAAGCAGGGGGCGCCGGCTGATGACAGCTGCCGTGCACCCCCTGCTGATTGGTCAGGGGAGCGATCGGGTGACTTGGGTCACACCCAGGTCACCTCCCCCTGACCCCTGGACTTCCTGCAAGCTGCTCCACAGTAACGGGCGCGCTGATGCCCCCCCGATGGCCCGGAAGGTAAGGGAACGCTAGCTACGTGAAATTCACGTAGCTGGCGTTTAACGACAGGAGAGGCAGCTACGTGAATTTTACGTAGCTGGCGCTAGAAGGGTTAATAGCATAATAACCATTTGCACTTATTCTCATAGAAATTAGGCCTGATAAAGACACTTTTGCTGGGCATAGTACTACTGGATCTTTTTTGGGGGCATCCCATTTTGTGACAACACCAGCCTCTATTTAATAGCATAATAACCATTTGCACTTATTCTCATAGAAATCAGGCCTGATAAAGACACTTTTGCTGGGCATAGTACTACTGGATATTTTTTGGGGGCATCCCATTCTGTGACTAAAGCAGCCTCTGTTTAAGACCATATAAGCATTTGCTCTTATCATATTTGAAATTAGCCTGATAAAGACACTTTTGCTGGGCATAGTACTACTGGATATTTTTTGGGGGCATCCCATTCTGTGACTAAAGCAGCCTCTGTTTAAGACCATATAAGCATTTGCTCTTATCATATTTGAAATTAGCCTGATAAAGACACTTTTGCTGGGCATAGTACTACTGGATATTTTTTGGGGGCATCCCATTCTGTGACAACACCAGCCTCTATTTAATAGCATAATAACCATTTGCACTTATTCTCATAGAAATCAGGCCTGATAAAGACACTTTTGCTGTGCATGCTCTCTGGTTTTTGTGGCATCCCATTCTGTGACAACACCAGCCTCTATTTAATAGCATAATAACCATTTGCACTTATTCTCATAGAAATCAGGCCTGATAAAGACACTTTTGCTGGGCATAGTACTACTGTATCTTTTTTGGGGGCATCCCATTCTGTGACTAAAGCAGCCTCGATTTAATAGCATAATAACCATTTGCACTTATTCTCATAGAAATTAGGCCTGATAAAGACACTTTTGCTGGGCATAGTACTACTGGATCTTTTTGGGGGGCATCCCATTCTGTGACAACACCAGCCTCTATTTAATAGCATAATAACCATTTGCACTTATTCTCATAGAAATCAGGCCTGATAAAGACACTTTTGCTGGGCATAGTACTACTGGATATTTTTTGGGGGCATCCCATTCTGTGACTAAAGCAGCCTCTGTTTAAGACCATATAAGCATTTGCTCTTATCATATTTGAAATTAGCCTGATAAAGACACTTTTGCTGGGCATAGTACTACTGGATATTTTTGGGGGGCATCCCATTCTGTGACTAAAGCAGCCTCTGTTTAAGACCATATAAGCATTTGCTCTTATCATATTTGAAATTAGCCTGATAAAGACACTTTTGCTGGGCATAGTACTACTGGATATTTTTTGGGGGCATCCCATTCTGTGACTAAAGCAGCCTCTGTTTAAGACCATATAAGCATTTGCTCTTATCATATTTGAAATTAGCCTGATAAAGACACTTTTGCTGGGCATAGTACTACTGGATCTTTTTTGGGGGCATCCCATTCTGTGACAACACCAGCCTCTGTTTAAGACCATATAAGCATTTGCTCTTATCATATTTGAAATTAGCCCGATAAAGACACTTTTGCTGGGCATAGTACTACTGGATATTTTTTGGGGGCATCCCATTCTGTGACTAAAGCAGCCTCTGTTTAAGACCATATAAGCATTTGCTCTTATCATATTTGAAATTAGCCTGATAAAGACACTTTTGCTGGGCATAGTACTACTGGATATTTTTGGGGGGCATCCCATTCTGTGACTAAAGCAGCCTCTGTTTAAGACCATATAAGCATTTGCTCTTATCATATTTGAAATTAGCCTGATAAAGACACTTTTGCTGGGCATAGTACTACTGGATATTTTTTGGGGGCATCCCATTCTGTGACTAAAGCAGCCTCTGTTTAAGACCATATAAGCATTTGCTCTTATCATATTTGAAATTAGCCTGATAAAGACACTTTTGCTGGGCATAGTACTACTGGATCTTTTTTGGGGGCATCCCATTCTGTGACTAAAGCAGCCTCTGTTTAAGACCATATAAGCATTTGCTCTTATCATATTTGAAATTAGCCTGATAAAGACACTTTTGCTGGGCATAGTACTACTGGATATTTTTTGGGGGCATCCCATTCTGTGACTAAAGCAGCCTCTGTTTAAGACCATATAAGCATTTGCTCTTATCATATTTGAAATTAGCCTGATAAAGACACTTTTGCTGGGCATAGTACTACTGGATATTTTTTGGGGGCATCCCATTCTGTGACTAAAGCAGCCTCTGTTTAAGACCATATAAGCATTTGCTCTTATCATATTTGAAATTAGCCTGATAAAGACACTTTTGCTGGGCATAGTACTACTGGATCTTTTTTGGGGGCATCCCATTCTGTGACTAAAGCAGCCTCTGTTTAAGACCATATAAGCATTTGCTCTTATCATATTTGAAATTAGCCTGATAAAGACACTTTTGCTGGGCATAGTACTACTGGATCTTTTTTGGGGGCATCCCATTCTGTGACTAAAGCAGCCTCTGTTTAAGACCATATAAGCATTTGCTCTTATCATATTTGAAATTAGCCTGATAAAGACACTTTTGCTGGGCATAGTACTACTGGATATTTTTGGGGGGCATCCCATTCTGTGACAACACCAGCCTCTATTTAATAGCATAATAACCATTTGCACTTATTCTCATAGAAATCAGGCCTGATAAAGACACTTTTGCTGTGCATGCTCTCTGGTTTTTGTGGCATCCCATTCTGTGACAACACCAGCCTCTATTTAATAGCATAATAACCATTTGCACTTATTCTCATAGAAATCAGGCCTGATAAAGACACTTTTGCTGGGCATAGTACTACTGGATCTTTTTTGGGGGCATCCCATTCTGTGACTAAAGCAGCCTCTATTTAATAGCATAATAACCATTTGCACTTATTCTCATAGAAATTAGGCCTGATAAAGACACTTTTGCTGGGCATAGTACTACTGGATCTTTTTTGGGGGCATCCCATTCTGTGACAACACCAGCCTCTATTTAATAGCATAATAACCATTTGCACTTATTCTCATAGAAATTAGGCCTGATAAAGACACTTTTGCTGGGCATAGTACTACTGGATCTTTTTTGGGGGCATCCCATTCTGTGACAACACCAGCCTCTGTTTAAGACCATATAAGCATTTGCTCTTATCATATTTGAAATTAGCCTGATAAAGACACTTTTGCTGGGCATAGTACTACTGGATATTTTTTGGGGGCATCCCATTCTGTGACTAAAGCAGCCTCTGTTTAAGACCATATAAGCATTTGCTCTTATCATATTTGAAATTAGCCTGATAAAGACACTTTTGCTGGGCATAGTAGTACTGGATATTTTTTGGGGGCATCCCATTCTGTGACTAAAGCAGCCTCTGTTTAAGACCATATAAGCATTTGCTCTTATCATATTTGAAATTAGCCTGATAAAGACACTTTTGCTGGGCATAGTACTACTGGATATTTTTTGGGGGCATCCCATTCTGTGACTAAAGCAGCCTCTGTTTAAGACCATATAAGCATTTGCTCTTATCATATTTGAAATTAGCCTGATAAAGACACTTTTGCTGGGCATAGTACTACTGGATCTTTTTTGGGGGCATCCCATTCTGTGACAACACCAGCCTCTGTTTAAGACCATATAAGCATTTGCTCTTATCATATTTGAAATTAGCCCGATAAAGACACTTTTGCTGGGCATAGTACTACTGGATATTTTTTGGGGGCATCCCATTCTGTGACTAAAGCAGCCTCTGTTTAAGACCATATAAGCATTTGCTCTTATCATATTTGAAATTAGCCTGATAAAGACACTTTTGCTGGGCATAGTACTACTGGATATTTTTGGGGGGCATCCCATTCTGTGACTAAAGCAGCCTCTGTTTAAGACCATATAAGCATTTGCTCTTATCATATTTGAAATTAGCCTGATAAAGACACTTTTGCTGGGCATAGTACTACTGGATATTTTTTGGGGGCATCCCATTCTGTGACTAAAGCAGCCTCTGTTTAAGACCATATAAGCATTTGCTCTTATCATATTTGAAATTAGCCTGATAAAGACACTTTTGCTGGGCATAGTACTACTGGATCTTTTTTGGGGGCATCCCATTCTGTGACTAAAGCAGCCTCTGTTTAAGACCATATAAGCATTTGCTCTTATCATATTTGAAATTAGCCTGATAAAGACACTTTTGCTGGGCATAGTACTACTGGATATTTTTTGGGGGCATCCCATTCTGTGACTAAAGCAGCCTCTGTTTAAGACCATATAAGCATTTGCTCTTATCATATTTGAAATTAGCCTGATAAAGACACTTTTGCTGGGCATAGTACTACTGGATATTTTTTGGGGGCATCCCATTCTGTGACTAAAGCAGCCTCTGTTTAAGACCATATAAGCATTTGCTCTTATCATATTTGAAATTAGCCTGATAAAGACACTTTTGCTGGGCATAGTACTACTGGATCTTTTTTGGGGGCATCCCATTCTGTGACTAAAACAGCCTCTGTTTAAGACCATATAAGCATTTGCTCTTATCATATTTGAAATTAGCCTGATAAAGACACTTTTGCTGGGCATAGTACTACTGGATCTTTTTTGGGGGCATCCCATTCTGTGACTAAAGCAGCCTCTGTTTAAGACCATATAAGCATTTGCTCTTATCATATTTGAAATTAGCCTGATAAAGACACTTTTGCTGGGCATAGTACTACTGGATATTTTTGGGGGGCATCCCATTCTGTGACAACACCAGCCTCTATTTAATAGCATAATAACCATTTGCACTTATTCTCATAGAAATCAGGCCTGATAAAGACACTTTTGCTGTGCATGCTCTCTGGTTTTTGTGGCATCCCATTCTGTGACAACACCAGCCTCTATTTAATAGCATAATAACCATTTGCACTTATTCTCATAGAAATCAGGCCTGATAAAGACACTTTTGCTGGGCATAGTACTACTGGATCTTTTTTGGGGGCATCCCATTCTGTGACTAAAGCAGCCTCTATTTAATAGCATAATAACCATTTGCACTTATTCTCATAGAAATTAGGCCTGATAAAGACACTTTTGCTGGGCATAGTACTACTGGATCTTTTTTGGGGGCATCCCATTCTGTGACAACACCAGCCTCTATTTAATAGCATAATAACCATTTGCACTTATTCTCATAGAAATTAGGCCTGATAAAGACACTTTTGCTGGGCATAGTACTACTGGATCTTTTTTGGGGGCATCCCATTCTGTGACAACACCAGCCTCTGTTTAAGACCATATAAGCATTTGCTCTTATCATATTTGAAATTAGCCTGATAAAGACACTTTTGCTGGGCATAGTAGTACTGGATATTTTTTGGGGGCATCCCATTCTGTGACTAAAGCAGCCTCTGTTTAAGACCATATAAGCATTTGCTCTTATCATATGTGAAATTAGCCTGATAAAGACACTTTTGCTGGGCATAGTACTACTGGATATTTTTTGGGGGCATCCCATTCTGTGACTAAAGCAGCCTCTGTTTAAGACCATATAAGCATTTGCTCTTATCATATTTGAAATTAGCCTGATAAAGACACTTTTGCTGGGCATAGTACTACTGGATCTTTTTTGGGGGCATCCCATTCTGTGACTAAAGCAGCCTCTGTTTAAGACCATATAAGCATTTGCTCTTATCATATTTGAAATTAGCCTGATAAAGACACTTTTGCTGGGCATAGTACTACTGGATATTTTTTGGGGGCATCCCATTCTGTGACTAAAGCAGCCTCTGTTTAAGACCATATAAGCATTTGCTCTTATCATATTTGAAATTAGCCTGATAAAGACACTTTTGCTGGGCATAGTACTACTGGATATTTTTTGGGGGCATCCCATTCTGTGACTAAAGCAGCCTCTGTTTAAGACCATATAAGCATTTGCTCTTATCATATTTGAAATTAGCCTGATAAAGACACTTTTGCTGGGCATAGTACTACTGGATCTTTTTTGGGGGCATCCCATTCTGTGACTAAAGCAGCCTCTGTTTAAGACCATATAAGCATTTGCTCTTATCATATTTGAAATTAGCCTGATAAAGACACTTTTGCTGGGCATAGTACTACTGGATATTTTTTGGGGGCATCCCATTCTGTGACAACACCAGCCTCTATTTAATAGCATAATAACCATTTGCACTTATTCTCATAGAAATCAGGCCTGATAAAGACACTTTTGCTGTGCATGCTCTCTGGTTTTTGTGGCATCCCATTCTGTGACAACACCAGCCTCTATTTAATAGCATAATAACCATTTGCACTTATTCTCATAGAAATCAGGCCTGATAAAGACACTTTTGCTGGGCATAGTACTACTGGATCTTTTTTGGGGGCATCCCATTCTGTGACTAAAGCAGCCTCTATTTAATAGCATAATAACCATTTGCACTTATTCTCATAGAAATTAGGCCTGATAAAGACACTTTTGCTGGGCATAGTACTACTGGATCTTTTTTGGGGGCATCCCATTCTGTGACAACACCAGCCTCTGTTTAAGACCATATAAGCATTTGCTCTTATCATATTTGAAATTAGCCTGATAAAGACACTTTTGCTGGGCATAGTACTACTGGATATTTTTTGGGGGCATCCCATTCTGTGACTAAAGCAGCCTCTGTTTAAGACCATATAAGCATTTGCTCTTATCATATTTGAAATTAGCCTGATAAAGACACTTTTGCTGGGTATAGTACTACTGGATATTTTTTGGGGGCATCCCATTCTGTGACTAAAGCAGCCTCTGTTTAAGACCATATAAGCATTTGCTCTTATCATATTTGAAATTAGCCTGATAAAGACACTTTTGCTGGGCATAGTACTACTGGATATTTTTTGGGGGCATCCCATTCTGTGACTAAAGCAGCCTCTGTTTAAGACCATATAAGCATTTGCTCTTATCATATTTGAAATTAGCCTGATAAAGACACTTTTGCTGGGCATAGTACTACTGGATATTTTTTGGGGGCATTCCATTCTGTGACTAAAGCAGCCTCTGTTTAAGACCATATAAGCATTTGCTCTTATCATATTTGAAATTAGCCTGATAAAGACACTTTTGCTGGGCATAGTACTACTGGATCTTTTTTGGGGGCATCCCATTCTGTGACTAAAGCAGCCTCTGTTTAAGACCATATAAGCATTTGCTCTTATCATATTTGAAATTAGCCTGATAAAGACACTTTTGCTGGGCATAGTACTACTGGATATTTTTTGGGGGCATCCCATTCTGTGACTAAAGCAGCCTCTGTTTAAGACCATATAAGCATTTGCTCTTATCATATTTGAAATTAGCCTGATAAAGACACTTTTGCTGGGCATAGTACTACTGGATCTTTTTTGGGGGCATCCCATTCTGTGACTAAAGCAGCCTCTGTTTAAGACCATATAAGCATTTGCTCTTATCATATTTGAAATTAGCCTGATAAAGACACTTTTGCTGGGCATAGTACTACTGGATATTTTTTGGGGGCATCCCATTCTGTGACAACACCAGCCTCTATTTAATAGCATAATAACCATTTGCACTTATTCTCATAGAAATCAGGCCTGATAAAGACACTTTTGCTGTGCATGCTCTCTGGTTTTTGTGGCATCCCATTCTGTGACAACACCAGCCTCTATTTAATAGCATAATAACCATTTGCACTTATTCTCATAGAAATCAGGCCTGATAAAGACACTTTTGCTGGGCATAGTACTACTGGATCTTTTTTGGGGGCATCCCATTCTGTGACTAAAGCAGCCTCTATTTAATAGCATAATAACCATTTGCACTTATTCTCATAGAATTTAGGCCTGATAAAGACACTTTTGCTGGGCATAGTACTACTGGATCTTTTTTGGGGGCATCCCATTCTGTGACAACACCAGCCTCTATTTAATAGCATAATAACCATTTGCACTTATTCTCATAGAAATCAGGCCTGATAATGACACTTTTGCTGGGCATAGTACTACTGGATCTTTTTTGGGGGCATCCCATTCTGTGACTAAAGCAGCCTCTGTTTAAGACCATATAAACATTTGCTCTTATCATATTTGAAATTAGCCTGATAAAGACACTTTTGCTGGGCATAGTACTACTGGATATTTTTTGGGGGCATCCCATTCTGTGACTAAAGCAGCCTCTGTTTAAGACCATATAAGCATTTGCTCTTATCATATTTGAAATTAGCCTGATAAAGACACTTTTGCTGGGCATAGTACTACTGGATCTTTTTTGGGGGCATCCCATTCTGTGACTAAAGCAGCCTCTGTTTAAGACCATATAAGCATTTGCTCTTATCATATTTGAAATTAGCCTGATAAAGACACTTTTGCTGGGCATAGTACTACTTGATCTTTTTTGGGGGCATCCCATTCTGTGACAACACCAGCCTCTGTTTAAGACCATATAAGCATTTGCTCTTATCATATTTGAAATTAGCCTGATAAAGACACTTTTGCTGGGCATAGTACTACTGGATATTTTTTGGGGGCATCCCATTCTGTGACTAAAGCAGCCTCTGTTTAAGACCATATAAGCATTTGCTCTTATCATATTTGAAATTAGCCTGATAAAGACACTTTTGCTGGGCATAGTACTACTGGATATTTTTTGGGGGCATCCCATTCTGTGACTAAAGCAGCCTCTGTTTAAGACCATATAAGCATTTGCTCTTATCATATTTGAAATTAGCCTGATAAAGACACTTTTGCTGGGCATAGTACTACTGGATATTTTTGGGGGGCATCCCATTCTGTGACTAAAGCAGCCTCTGTTTAAGACCATATAAGCATTTGCTCTTATCATATTTGAAATTAGCCTGATAAAGACACTTTTGCTGGGCATAGTACTACTGGATCTTTTTTGGGGGCATCCCATTCTGTGACTAAAGCAGCCTCTGTTTAAGACCATATAAGCATTTGCTCTTATCATATTTGAAATTAGCCTGATAAAGACACTTTTGCTGGGCATAGTACTACTGGATATTTTTTGGGGGCATCCCATTCTGTGACAACACCAGCCTCTATTTAATAGCATAATAACCATTTGCACTTATTCTCATAGAAATCAGGCCTGATAAAGACACTTTTGCTGTGCATGCTCTCTGGTTTTTGTGGCATCCCATTCTGTGACAACACCAGCCTCTATTTAATAGCATAATAACCATTTGCACTTATTCTCATAGAAATCAGGCCTGATAAAGACACTTTTGCTGGGCATAGTACTACTGGATCTTTTTTGGGGGCATCCCATTCTGTGACTAAAGCAGCCTCTATTTAATAGCATAATAACCATTTGCACTTATTCTCATAGAATTTAGGCCTGATAAAGACACTTTTGCTGGGCATAGTACTACTGGATCTTTTTTGGGGGCATCCCATTCTGTGACAACACCAGCCTCTATTTAATAGCATAATAACCATTTGCACTTATTCTCATAGAAATCAGGCCTGATAATGACACTTTTGCTGGGCATAGTACTACTGGATCTTTTTTGGGGGCATCCCATTCTGTGACTAAAGCAGCCTCTGTTTAAGACCATATAAGCATTTGCTCTTATCATATTTGAAATTAGCCTGATAAAGACACTTTTGCTGGGCATAGTACTACTGGATCTTTTTTGGGGGCATCCCATTCTGTGACTAAAGCAGCCTCTGTTTAAGACCATATAAGCATTTGCTCTTATCATATTTGAAATTAGCCTGATAAAGACACTTTTGCTGGGCATAGTACTACTTGATCTTTTTTGGGGGCATCCCATTCTGTGACAACACCAGCCTCTGTTTAAGACCATATAAGCATTTGCTCTTATCATATTTGAAATTAGCCTGATAAAGACACTTTTGCTGGGCATAGTACTACTGGATATTTTTGGGGGGCATCCCATTCTGTGACTAAAGCAGCCTCTGTTTAAGACCATATAAGCATTTGCTCTTATCATATTTGAAATTAGCCTGATAAAGACACTTTTGCTGGGCATAGTACTACTGGATATTTTTTGGGGGCATCCCATTCTGTGACTAAAGCAGCCTCTGTTTAAGACCATATAAGCATTTGCTCTTATCATATTTGAAATTAGCCTGATAAAGACACTTTTGCTGGGCATAGTACTACTGGATATTTTTTGGGGGCATCCCATTCTGTGACTAAAGCAGCCTCTGTTTAAGACCATATAAGCATTTGCTCTTATCATATTTGAAATTAGCCTGATAAAGACACTTTTGCTGGGCATAGTACTACTGGATATTTTTTGGGGGCATCCCATTCTGTGACTAAAGCAGCCTCTGTTTAAGACCATATAAGCATTTGCTCTTATCATATTTGAAATTAGCCTGATAAAGACACTTTTGCTGGGCATAGTACTACTGGATATTTTTTGGGGGCATCCCATTCTGTGACAACACCAGCCTCTATTTAATAGCATAATAACCATTTGCACTTATTCTCATAGAAATCAGGCCTGATAAAGACACTTTTGCTGTGCATGCTCTCTGGTTTTTGTGGCATCCCATTCTGTGACAACACCAGCCTCTATTTAATAGCATAATAACCATTTGCACTTATTCTCATAGAAATCAGGCCTGATAAAGACACTTTTGCTGGGCATAGTACTACTGGATCTTTTTTGGGGGCATCCCATTCTGTGACTAAAGCAGCCTCTATTTAATAGCATAATAACCATTTGCACTTATTCTCATAGAAATTAGGCCTGATAAAGACACTTTTGCTGGGCATAGTACTACTGGATCTTTTTTGGGGGCATCCCATTCTGTGACAACACCAGCCTCTATTTAATAGCATAATAACCATTTGCACTTATTCTCATAGAAATCAGGCCTGATAATGACACTTTTGCTGGGCATAGTACTACTGGATCTTTTTTGGGGGCATCCCATTCTGTGACTAAAGCAGCCTCTGTTTAAGACCATATAAGCATTTGCTCTTATCATATTTGAAATTAGCCTGATAAAGACACTTTTGCTGGGCATAGTACTACTGGATATTTTTTGGGGGCATCCCATTCTGTGACTAAAGCAGCCTCTGTTTAAGACCATATAAGCATTTGCTCTTATCATATTTGAAATTAGCCTGATAAAGACACTTTTGCTGGGCATAGTACTACTGGATCTTTTTTGGGGGCATCCCATTCTGTGACTAAAGCAGCCTCTGTTTAAGACCATATAAGCATTTGCTCTTATCATATTTGAAATTAGCCTGATAAAGACACTTTTGCTGGGCATAGTACTACTTGATCTTTTTTGGGGGCATCCCATTCTGTGACAACACCAGCCTCTGTTTAAGACCATATAAGCATTTGCTCTTATCATATTTGAAATTAGCCTGACAAAGACACTTTTGCTGGGCATAGTACTACTGGATCTTTTTTGGGGGCATCCCATTCTGTGACTAAAGCAGCCTCTGTTTAAGACCATATAAGCATTTGCTCTTATCATATTTGAAATTAGCCTGATAAAGACACTTTTGCTGGGCATAGTACTACTGGATATTTTTTGGGGGCATCCCATTCTGTGACTAAAGCAGCCTCTGTTTAAGACCATATAAGCATTTGCTCTTATCATATTTGAAATTAGCCTGATAAAGACACTTTTGCTGGGCATAGTACTACTGGATATTTTTGGGGGGCATCCCATTCTGTGACTAAAGCAGCCTCTGTTTAAGACCATATAAGCATTTGCTCTTATCATATTTGAAATTAGCCTGATAAAGACACTTTTGCTGGGCATAGTACTACTGGATCTTTTTTGGGGGCATCCCATTCTGTGACAACACCAGCCTCTATTTAATAGCATAATAACCATTTGCACTTATTCTCATAGAAATCAGGCCTGATAAAGACACTTTTGCTGTGCATGCTCTCTGGTTTTTGTGGCATCCCATTCTGTGACAACACCAGCCTCTATTTAATAGCATAATAACCATTTGCACTTATTCTCATAGAAATCAGGCCTGATAAAGACACTTTTGCTGGGCATAGTACTACTGGATCTTTTTTGGGGGCATCCCATTCTGTGACTAAAGCAGCCTCTATTTAATAGCATAATAACCATTTGCACTTATTCTCATAGAAATTAGGCCTGATAAAGACACTTTTGCTGGGCATAGTACTACTGGATCTTTTTTGGGGGCATCCCATTCTGTGACAACACCAGCCTCTATTTAATAGCATAATAACCATTTGCACTTATTCTCATAGAAATTAGGCCTGATAAAGACACTTTTGCTGGGCATAGTACTACTGGATCTTTTTTGGGGGCATCCCATTCTGTGACAACACCAGCCTCTATTTAATAGCATAATAACCATTTGCACTTATTCTCATAGAAATCAGGCCTGATAAAGACACTTTTGCTGTGCATGCTCTCTGGTTTTTGTGGCATCCCATTCTGTGACAACACCAGCCTCTATTTAATAGCATAATAACCATTTGCACTTATTCTCATAGAAATCAGGCCTGATAAAGACACTTTTGCTGGGCATAGTACTACTGGATCTTTTTTGGGGGCATCCCATTCTGTGACTAAAGCAGCCTCTATTTAATAGCATAATAACCATTTGCACTTATTCTCATAGAAATTAGGCCTGAAAAAGACACTTTTGCTGGGCATAGTACTACTGGATCTTTTTTGGGGGCATCCCATTCTGTGACAACACCAGCCTCTATTTAATAGCATAATAACCATTTGCACTTATTCTCATAGAAATTAGGCCTGATAAAGACACTTTTGCTGGGCATAGTACTACTGGATCTTTTTTGGGGGCATCCCATTCTGTGACAACACCAGCCTCTATTTAATAGCATAATAACTATTTGCACTTATTCTCATAGAAATTAGGCCTGATAAAGACACTTTTGCTGGGCATAGTACTACTGGATATTTTTTGGGGGCATCCCATTCTGTGACTAAAGCAGCCTCTGTTTAAGACCATATAAGCATTTGCTCTTATCATATTTGAAATTAGCCTGATAAAGACACTTTTGCTGGGCATAGTACTACTGGATCTTTTTTGGGGGCATCCCATTCTGTGACTAAAGCAGCCTCTGTTTAAGACCATATAAGCATTTGCTCTTATCATATTTGAAATTAGCCTGATAAAGACACTTTTGCTGGGCATAGTACTACTGGATATTTTTTGGGGGCATCCCATTCTGTGACTAAAGCAGCCTCTGTTTAAGACCATATAAGCATTTGCTCTTATCATATTTGAAATTAGCCTGATAAAGACACTTTTGCTGGGCATAGTACTACTGGATCTTTTTTGGGGGCATCCCATTCTGTGACAACACCAGCCTCTGTTTAAGACCATATAAGCATTTGCTCTTATCATATTTGAAATTAGCCTGATAAAGACACTTTTGCTGGGCATAGTACTACTGGATATTTTTTGGGGGCATCCCATTCTGTGACTAAAGCAGCCTCTGTTTAAGACCATATAAGCATTTGCTCTTATCATATTTGAAATTAGCCTGATAAAGACACTTTTGCTGGGCATAGTACTACTGGATCTTTTTTGGGGGCATCCCATTCTGTGACAACACCAGCCTCTGTTTAAGACCATATAAGCATTTGCTCTTATCATATTTGAAATTAGCCTGATAAAGACACTTTTGCTGTGCATGCTCTCTGGTTTTTGTGGCATCCCATTCTGTGACAACACCAGCCTCTATTTAATAGCATAATAACCATTTGCACTTATTCTCATAGAAATCAGGCCTGATAAAGACACTTTTGCTGGGCATAGTACTACTGGATCTTTTTTGGGGGCATCCCATGCTGTGACAACACCAGCCTCTATTTAATAGCATAATAACCATTTGCACTTATTCTCATAGAAATTAGGCCTGATAAAGACACTTTTGCTGGGCATAGTACTACTGGATCTTTTTTGGGGGCATCCCATTCTGTGACAACACCAGCCTCTATTTAATAGCATAATAACCATTTGCACTTATTCTCATAGAAATCAGGCCTGATAAAGACACTTTTGCTGGGCATAGTACTACTGGATATTTTTTGGGGGCATCCCATTCTGTGACTAAAGCAGCCTCTGTTTAAGACCATATAAGCATTTGCTCTTATCATATTTGAAATTAGCCTGATAAAGACACTTTTGCTGGGCATAGTACTACTGGATATTTTTTGGGGGCATCCCATTCTGTGACTAAAGCAGCCTCTGTTTAAGACCATATAAGCATTTGCTCTTATCATATTTGAAATTAGCCTGATAAAGACACTTTTGCTGGGCATAGTACTACTGGATATTTTTTGGGGGCATCCCATTCTGTGACTAAAGCAGCCTCTGTTTAAGACCACATAAGCATTTGCTTTTATCATATTTGAAATTAGCCTGATAAAGACACTTTTGCTGGGCATAGTACTACTGGATCTTTTTTGGGGGCATCCCATTCTGTGACAACACCAGCCTCTATTTAATAGCATAATAACCATTTGCACTTATTCTCATAGAAATCAGGCCTGATAAAGACACTTTTGCTGTGCATGCTCTCTGGTTTTTGTGGCATCCCATTCTGTGACAACACCAGCCTCTATTTAATAGCATAATAACCATTTGCACTTATTCTCATAGAAATCAGGCCTGATAAAGACACTTTTGCTGGGCATAGTACTACTGGATCTTTTTTGGGGGCATCCCATTCTGTGACTAAAGCAGCCTCTATTTAATAGCATAATAACCATTTGCACTTATTCTCATAGAAATTAGGCCTGATAAAGACACTTTTGCTGGGCATAGTACTACTGGATCTTTTTTGGGGGCATCCCATTCTGTGACAACACCAGCCTCTATTTAATAGCATAATAACCATTTGCACTTATTCTCATAGAAATTAGGCCTGATAAAGACACTTTTGCTGGGCATAGTACTACTGGATCTTTTTTGGGGGCATCCCATTCTGTGACAACACCAGCCTCTATTTAATAGCATAATAACTATTTGCACTTATTCTCATAGAAATTAGGCCTGATAAAGACACTTTTGCTGGGCATAGTACTACTGGATATTTTTTGGGGGCATCCCATTCTGTGACTAAAGCAGCCTCTGTTTAAGACCATATAAGCATTTGCTCTTATCATATTTGAAATTAGCCTGATAAAGACACTTTTGCTGGGCATAGTACTACTGGATCTTTTTTGGGGGCATCCCATTCTGTGACTAAAGCAGCCTCTGTTTAAGACCATATAAGCATTTGCTCTTATCATATTTGAAATTAGCCTGATAAAGACACTTTTGCTGGGCATAGTACTACTGGACCTTTTTTGGGGGCATCCCATTCTGTGACAACACCAGCCTCTGTTTAAGACCATATAAGCATTTGCTCTTATCATATTTGAAATTAGCCTGATAAAGACACTTTTGCTGGGCATAGTACTACTGGATATTTTTTGGGGGCATCCCATTCTGTGACTAAAGCAGCCTCTGTTTAAGACCATATAAGCATTTGCTCTTATCATATTTGAAATTAGCCTGATAAAGACACTTTTGCTGGGCATAGTACTACTTGATCTTTTTTGGGGGCATCCCATTCTGTGACAACACCAGCCTCTGTTTAAGACCATATAAGCATTTGCTCTTATCATATTTGAAATTAGCCTGATAAAGACACTTTTGCTGGGCATAGTACTACTGGATATTTTTTGGGGGCATCCCATTCTGTGACTAAAGCAGCCTCTGTTTAAGACCATATAAGCATTTGCTCTTATCATATTTGAAATTAGCCTGATAAAGACACTTTTGCTGGGCATAGTACTACTGGATATTTTTTGGGGGCATCCCATTCTGTGACTAAAGCAGCCTCTGTTTAAGACCATATAAGCATTTGCTCTTATCATATTTGAAATTAGCCTGATAAAGACACTTTTGCTGGGCATAGTACTACTGGATATTTTTTGGGGGCATCCCATTCTGTGACTAAAGCAGCCTCTGTTTAAGACCATATAAGCATTTGCTCTTATCATATTTGAAATTAGCCTGATAAAGACACTTTTGCTGGGCATAGTACTACTGGATATTTTTTGGGGGCATCCCATTCTGTGACTAAAGCAGCCTCTGTTTAAGACCATATAAGCATTTGCTCTTATCATATTTGAAATTAGCCTGATAAAGACACTTTTGCTGGGCATAGTACTACTGGACCTTTTTTGGGGGCATCCCATTCTGTGACAACACCAGCCTCTGTTTAAGACCATATAAGCATTTGCTCTTATCATATTTGAAATTAGCCTGATAAAGACACTTTTGCTGGGTATAGTACTACTGGATATTTTTTGGGGGCATCCCATTCTGTGACTAAAGCAGCCTCTGTTTAAGACCATATAAGCATTTGCTCTTATCATATTTGAAATTAGCCTGATAAAGACACTTTTGCTGGGCATAGTACTACTGGATCTTTTTTGGGGGCATCCCATTCTGTGACTAAAGCAGCCTCTGTTTAAGACCATATAAGCATTTGCTCTTATCATATTTGAAATTAGCCTGATAAAGACACTTTTGCTGGGCATAGTACTACTGGATATTTTTTGGGGGCATCCCATTCTGTGACAACACCAGCCTCTATTTAATAGCATAATAACCATTTGCACTTATTCTCATAGAAATCAGGCCTGATAAAGACACTTTTGCTGTGCATGCTCTCTGGTTTTTGTGGCATCCCATTCTGTGACAACACCAGCCTCTATTTAATAGCATAATAACCATTTGCACTTATTCTCATAGAAATCAGGCCTAATAAAGACACTTTTGCTGGGCATAGTACTACTGGATCTTTTTTGGGGGCATCCCATTCTGTGACAACACCAGCCTCTATTTAATAGCATAATAACCATTTGCACTTATTCTCATAGAAATCAGGCCTGATAATGACACTTTTGCTGGGCATAGTACTACTGGATCTTTTTTGGGGGCATCCCATTCTGTGACTAAAGCAGCCTCTGTTTAAGACCATATAAGCATTTGCTCTTATCATATTTGAAATTAGCCTGATAAAGACACTTTTGCTGGGCATAGTACTACTGGATCTTTTTTGGGGGCATCCCATTCTGTGACTAAAGCAGCCTCTGTTTAAGACCATATAAGCATTTGCTCTTATCATATTTGAAATTAGCCTGATAAAGACACTTTTGCTGGGCATAGTACTACTGGATATTTTTTGGGGGCATCCCATTCTGTGACTAAAGCAGCCTCTGTTTAAGACCATATAAGCATTTGCTCTTATCATATTTGAAATTAGCCTGATAAAGACACTTTTGCTGGGCATAGTACTACTGGATCTTTTTTGGGGGCATCCCATTCTGTGACTAAAGCAGCCTCTGTTTAAGACCATATAAGCATTTGCTCTTATCATATTTGAAATTAGCCTGATAAAGACACTTTTGCTGGGCATAGTACTACTTGATCTTTTTTGGGGGCATCCCATTCTGTGACAACACCAGCCTCTGTTTAAGACCATATAAGCATTTGCTCTTATCATATTTGAAATTAGCCTGATAAAGACACTTTTGCTGGGCATAGTACTACTGGATCTTTTTTGGGGGCATCCCATTCTGTGACTAAAGCAGCCTCTGTTTAAGACCATATAAGCATTTGCTCTTATCATATTTGAAATTAGCCTGATAAAGACACTTTTGCTGGGCATAGTACTACTGGATATTTTTTGGGGGCATCCCATTCTGTGACTAAAGCAGCCTCTGTTTAAGACCATATAAGCATTTGCTCTTATCATATTTGAAATTAGCCTGATAAAGACACTTTTGCTGGGCATAGTACTACTGGATATTTTTTGGGGGCATCCCATTCTGTGACTAAAGCAGCCTCTGTTTAAGACCATATAAGCATTTGCTCTTATCATATTTGAAATTAGCCTGATAAAGACACTTTTGCTGGGCATAGTACTACTGGATCTTTTTTGGGGGCATCCCATTCTGTGACAACACCAGCCTCTATTTAATAGCATAATAACCATTTGCACTTATTCTCATAGAAATCAGGCCTGATAAAGACACTTTTGCTGTGCATGCTCTCTGGTTTTTGTGGCATCCCATTCTGTGACAACACCAGCCTGTATTTAATAGCATAATAACCATTTGCACTTATTCTCATAGAAATCAGGCCTGATAAAGACACTTTTGCTGGGCATAGTACTACTGGATCTTTTTTGGGGGCATCCCATTCTGTGACTAAAGCAGCCTCTATTTAATAGCATAATAACCATTTGCACTTATTCTCATAGAAATTAGGCCTGATAAAGACACTTTTGCTGGGCATAGTATTACTGGATCTTTTTTGGGGGCATCCCATTCTGTGACAACACCAGCCTCTATTTAATAGCATAATAACCATTTGCACTTATTCTCATAGAAATTAGGCCTGATAAAGACACTTTTGCTGGGCATAGTACTACTGGATCTTTTTTGGGGGCATCCCATTCTGTGACAACACCAGCCTCTATTTAATAGCATAATAACCATTTGCACTTATTCTCATAGAAATCAGGCCTGATAAAGACACTTTTGCTGTGCATGCTCTCTGGTTTTTGTGGCATCCCATTCTGTGACAACACCAGCCTCTATTTAATAGCATAATAACCATTTGCACTTATTCTCATAGAAATCAGGCCTGATAAAGACACTTTTGCTGGGCATAGTACTACTGGATCTTTTTGGGGGGCATCCCATTCTGTGACTAAAGCAGCCTCTATTTAATAGCATAATAATCATTTGCACTTATTCTCATAGAAATTAGGCCTGATAAAGACACTTTTGCTGGGCATAGTACTACTGGATCTTTTTTGGGGGCATCCCATTCTGTGACAACACCAGCCTCTATTTAATAGCATAATAACCATTTGCACTTATTCTCATAGAAATTAGGCCTGATAAAGACACTTTTGCTGGGCATAGTACTACTGGATCTTTTTGGGGGGCATCCCATTCTGTGACAACACCAGCCTCTATTTAATAGCATAATAACTATTTGCACTTATTCTCATAGAAATTAGGCCTGATAAAGACACTTTTGCTGGGCATAGTACTACTGGATATTTTTTGGGGGCATCCCATTCTGTGACTAAAGCAGCCTCTGTTTAAGACCATATAAGCATTTGCTCTTATCATATTTGAAATTAGCCTGATAAAGACACTTTTGCTGGGCATAGTACTACTGGATCTTTTTTGGGGGCATCCCATTCTGTGACTAAAGCAGCCTCTGTTTAAGACCATATAAGCATTTGCTCTTATCATATTTGAAATTAGCCTGATAAAGACACTTTTGCTGGGCATAGTACTACTGGATATTTTTGGGGGGCATCCCATTCTGTGACTAAAGCAGCCTCTGTTTAAGACCATATAAGCATTTGCTCTTATCATATTTGAAATTAGCCTGATAAAGACACTTTTGCTGGGCATAGTACTACTGGATCTTTTTTGGGGGCATCCCATTCTGTGACAACACCAGCCTCTGTTTAAGACCATATAAGCATTTGCTCTTATCATATTTGAAATTAGCCTGATAAAGACACTTTTGCTGGGCATAGTACTACTGAATATTTTTTGGGGGCATCCCATTCTGTGACTAAAGCAGCCTCTGTTTAAGACCATATAAGCATTTGCTCTTATCATATTTGAAATTAGCCTGATAAAGACACTTTTGCTGGGCATAGTACTACTGGATCTTTTTTGGGGGCATCCCATTCTGTGACAACACCAGCCTCTGTTTAAGACCATATAAGCATTTGCTCTTATCATATTTGAAATTAGCCTGATAAAGACACTTTTGCTGTGCATGCTCTCTGGTTTTTGTGGCATCCCATTCTGTGACAACACCAGCCTCTATTTAATAGCATAATAACCATTTGCACTTATTCTCATAGAAATCAGGCCTGATAAAGACACTTTTGCTGGGCATAGTACTACTGGATCTTTTTTGGGGGCATCCCATGCTGTGACAACACCAGCCTCTATTTAATAGCATAATAACCATTTGCACTTATTCTCATAGAAATTAGGCCTGATAAAGACACTTTTGCTGGGCATAGTACTACTGGATCTTTTTTGGGGGCATCCCATTCTGTGACAACACCAGCCTCTATTTAATAGCATAATAACCATTTGCACTTATTCTCATAGAAATCAGGCCTGATAAAGACACTTTTGCTGGGCATAGTACTACTGGATATTTTTTGGGGGCATCCCATTCTGTGACTAAAGCAGCCTCTGTTTAAGACCATATAAGCATTTGCTCTTATCATATTTGAAATTAGCCTGATAAAGACACTTT
Organism: Gastrophryne carolinensis; assembly: GCA_027917425.1. Classification (NCBI taxonomy): domain Eukaryota; kingdom Metazoa; phylum Chordata; class Amphibia; order Anura; family Microhylidae; genus Gastrophryne; species Gastrophryne carolinensis. Next base: position 116,975,183 of record CM051234.1, read on the forward strand.
TGCTGGGCATAGTACTACTGGATATTTTTTGGGGGCATCCCATTCTGTGACTAAAGCAGCCTCTGTTTAAGACCATATAAGCATTTGCTCTTATCATATTTGAAATTAGCCTGATAAAGACACTTTTGCTGGGCATAGTACTACTGGATATTTTTTGGGGGCATCCCATTCTGTGACTAAAGCAGCCTCTATTTAATAGCATAATAACCATTTGCACTTATTCTCATAGAAATCAGGCCTGATAAAGACACTTTTGCTGTGCATGCTCTCTGGTTTTTGTGGCATCCCATTCTGTGACAACACCAGCCTCTATTTAATAGCATAATAACCATTTGCACTTATTCTCATAGAAATCAGGCCTGATAAAGACACTTTTGCTGGGCATAGTACTACTGGATCTTTTTTGGGGGCATCCCATTCTGTGACTAAAGCAGCCTCTATTTAATAGCATAATAACCATTTGCACTTATTCTCATAGAAATTAGGCCTGATAAAGACACTTTTGCTGGGCATAGTACTACTGGATCTTTTTTGGGGGCATCCCATTCTGTGACAACACCAGCCTCTATTTAATAGCATAATAACCATTTGCACTTATTCTCATAGAAATTAGGCCTGATAAAGACACTTTTGCTGGGCATAGTACTACTGGATCTTTTTTGGGGGCATCCCATTCTGTGACAACACCAGCCTCTATTTAATAGCATAATAACCATTTGCACTTATTCTCATAGAAATCAGGCCTGATAAAGACACTTTTGCTGTGCATGCTCTCTGGTTTTTGTGGCATCCCATTCTGTGACAACACCAGCCTCTATTTAATAGCATAATAACCATTTGCACTTATTCTCATAGAAATCAGGCCTGATAAAGACACTTTTGCTGTGCATGCTCTCTGGTTTTTGTGGCATCCCATTCTGTGACAACACCAGCCTCTATTTAATAGCATAATAACCATTTGCACTTATTCTCATAGAAATCAGGCCTGATAAAGACACTTTTGCTGGGCATAGCACTACTGGTTTTTGTGGCATCCCATTCTGTGACAACACCAGCCTCTATTTAATAGCATAATAACCATTTGCACTTATTCTCATAGAAATCAGGCCTGATAAAGACACTTTTGCTGGGCATAGTACTACTGGATCTTTTTTGGGGGCATCCCATTCTGTGACAACACCAGCCTCTATTTAATAGCATAATAACCATTTGCACTTATTCTCATAGAAATCAGGCCTGATAAAGACACTTTTGCTGGGCATAGTACTACTGGATCTTTTTTGGGGGCATCCCATTCTGTGACTAAAGCAGCCTCTGTTTAAGACCATATAAGCATTTGCTCTTATCATATTTGAAATTAGCCTGATAAAGACACTTTTGCTGGGCATAGTACTACTGGATCTTTTTTGGGGGCATCCCATTCTGTGACTAAAGCAGCCTCTGTTTAAGACCATATAAGCATTTGCTCTTATCATATTTGAAATTAGGCCTGATAAAGACACTTTTGCTGGGCATAGGCTTACTGCTGCCTGCCAGGTGCACTTCTGTTGAGGCATCCCATTCTGTAACATAGCATACCCCTCTTTATTTACACTAAGCAGCTCTCTTATTTACACTAAGCAGGCCTGTTGGAGGCGTGTTACTGCTCACTTTTGGTGTGCATTATATTCTGTTTCATATAGACCCACCGCTGCCCGGGGGATCTTAAAATATCACCTACTACCACGCCAGTTAGACTATGTCGGGCAGACAAGTGCCTGGAAGTGGAAAGAGGAGTGGCAGAGGCCAAGATTCCGCAGGCAAAGCTCGCATCAGACTGGGGGCCAGTAGCAGCAGGAGTCACGCTGAGAGACCTAATCTGCCAGTATCTGCTAGCGGTCGGGTCTCCACCAGTAACGCATCTGCCGTGGTAGATTGGTTGACGCGCTCATCAACAACATCATCACAACTTACGTCTGAGACCCCCAGTCTAGGGTCGGTAGGTTCCTCTGACACAACCCTGAGTTGGCATGCCCCGAGAGCAGTCCCTGTCCTCCCATTGCCTCTGTCCTACGCCGTTCCCTCCCCCAGCGACGTATCCTATGCTTTGGGTTCAGCTCCACTCTTTAGTGAGGAGGACCATCAGATAGAGGACAGTCAGCAGCTACTGCCCAGCCAAGAAATGGAGGTGGCTTCTCTAGCTAGGCAGACAAATAGTGATGTGGACAGTGTCGTGGGTGCTGTGAGCGTTCCAGCTCCTGCGCCAGACACTGTTGACGAATCCACGAACATCAGTGACGTACAGCCACAACTCGGTGATGATGATGATGATAACGATGAAGCCGATCGCACTTGGGAGCCGGGTGATGAAGGGGCTTCATCGTCATCATCAGGAGAAGAGGGGCGCAGGTTGCCCCGGAGTCAGCAGCTGAGGCAGCAAGGTGGTAGCAGTCAGCATGGGGGCACAATTCCAAAGGCTGGAGCCGGCCGGGGCCGGGGTAGAGCACCTGCTGTGCGGCAGTCTACCTTATCGGGAGGTAGTGGAGCAGGGGTTCCTGGAGTTGGCAACAGCAGCAGTGAATCAGTGAGGCCAGGGGGTGGGAAAAGTAGCTACTCGGCAGTGTGGCAGTTTTTCCTGAGGCATCCGCAGGAGGGTAACATGGCCACATGCAAGATATGTAGGCAAAAGGTGAAGCGTGGCCAGGGTCCAAATGTTGGCACCACGGCCCTGCGTCAACATATGATGCGTCACCATAAAACGACCTGGGAGAACCGAGGCTCCCAAGGGGTGGTCCAGTCTGCTTCCTCACCAAGTGAGCTCCCAATTTCTGCCAGCCAAGGCTCCAGCACCTCAGCCGAAGGCAGCTGTGCGTCATACCCATCCTCTGTCGCTCCTGCTCCTCCTCCTCCTCCTCCAAGTCATGCATCCCGCCAGCAATCCATCAGCGAAGCCATGTCCAAGAGACAGCAGTATGCGCCCACTCATCCTACGGCGCAGAAGCTGAATGTGCTCCTGTCCAAGTTGCTGGTGCTGCAGTCGCTCCCTTTTCAGGTGGTGGAATCTGCACCTTTCAGAGAACTGATGGCTTGTGCCGAGCCGAGGTGGAGAGTCCCAAGCCGTCATTTCTTTGCCAAGAAGGCAGTACCAGCGCTGTACACTTTTGTTGAACAGAAGGTGGGCCAGTCCTTGAGCCTGTCGGTGTGTAGCAAAATACATGGCAGCGCCGACATCTGGAGCTGTAACTACGGTCAGGGGCAGTACATGTCGTTTACGGCCCACTGGGTGAATGTGGTCCCTTTGCAGCAGCAACTTGGACAGGTCACGCCGCTTCGGCCTCCGCGCTCTCTGCCCATTGGGCCTGTGACACCGTGCGACTCGGCCTCCTCATCCTCCGCCATCTCCTCACCCTCCACTGTAGGCTCAAGTCTCAGTGCCCCTCCAGTCTACCATGTGTGCAGGGCACGGAGGTGTCACGCAGTGCTTCACATGGTTTGTCTTGGCGAACGGAGTCACACAGGGGAGGAACTGCTTAAATGTATTCATCAGGAAATCCAAACATGGCTTACTCCGAGAAAACTTAAAATGGGAATCATGGTTACCGACAATGGGAAGAACATTTTGTCTGCGCTGCGCCAAGGAAGCCTGACCCATGCCCCCTGCATGGCTCACGTCTTCAATCTGGTTGTCAAGCGGTTTCTGAAGTGTTCCCCCCATCTGCAGGACATCCTAACAACTTCAAGGAAACTTTGCATGCACTTCAGCCACTCCTACACCGCCAAACACACCCTTCTTGAGCTACAGCGTCAGAATGGTATCCCCCAACATAGTCTGATTTGCGATGTTTCCACCCGTTGGAATTCCACCCTTCACATGTTGGACCGATTATATGAACAGAGAAAAGCCATCACGGATTTCCTGATGATCCAAGCAGATAGGGGGACTCCCCTGTGTAACTTCAATGTCAACCAGTGGCAGCTCATACGTGACACCTGCCGTTTGCTCAGGCCCTTTGAGGAAGCCACTTTATTTGTCAGTCGGCAGGATTACGGGATGAACGACGTGATTCCACTGCTTCATGTACTACAGCACATGTTGGAAACCATGGCTGGTCAGGGCACTGGAGACATGGCGTTTACATCTTACGGCCACATGAACCCCGTTGGAGCTGAACTGGAGGAGGAGGAGGAAGAGGAGGAGGAGGAGTTGCCCAGCGAAACACAGTTTAGGCTTGGCGAAATGGCTGGTTTATCTAGTCAGCGGACAGGAGAGGAGGAGCAGGAGCAGCCAGAGGAGCTAGAGGTTTTTGAGGAAGGCGAGACAGAGGACCCGGGCACACCGTGGCAGTATGCAGTGGAGATGGAGACAGGTAGTCCATCCGAGTCACTTGCGCAAATGGCACGAAGCATGCTCACGTGCTTGCGTAGTGACCCCAGAATTGTTTCCATCTGTCGGCGGGATGACTTCTGGCTGTCCACCTTATTGGACCCTCGCTTCCGGCACAAAATGGGGGCATTTTTTAAACCCACCGAGAGGGAGGACAAACTCAACTACTACAAAGACATTCTACGTAGGCAGTTGGCCGATGCCTATCTGCGCCATGGTCCATACTCTCGCAGGTCTGACTCGAGGGGACCTCTGCGCTCACCTTCCACTGCCATGGCCGCTGGGGGGGTTGGCAGGAGCAGCAGCAGCAGCTCCATCAGCAGCAGCAGCCTCAGTCTTCAGTCGCTAATGAGTAGCTTTCTACACCCGCATAGTGAGGCTACTCATGAGCAGCAGGAAGACCTGGAGCAGGACCTCAACCAGCAGGTCATGTCATACTTTGACATGACCATGCCAACACACCTTGAGGATCCGCTGGACTTCTGGGCAGCCAAACTTGATTTGTGGCCGCAACTAGCAGAGTTTGCCCTGGAAAAGCTGTCCTGCCCGGCAAGTAGCGTGCCATCTGAGCGGGTGTTTAGTGCGGCGGGGGCCATAGTTACGGCGAGGAGAACTCAACTAAACTAAAAATGTGGAGAGACTCACCTTTGTCAAAATGAAACAGGGATGGATCAGCCAGGATTTCCACCCACCAATGCCTGATGCATGCGACTAGATTCAGCATGGTGCCACGTTTTACACTTTCCAAATGGTGCAAAACGTATTTATGTCTTTAGGCCATTTTTTGGGCTCCTGCTGCTGCTGCTGCCAACTCCAGGGTGTGATTCATCCAATTTTTGGGCTCCTGAGGCCAACCCCAGGGTCTCTTTAATGTAATATTTGGGCTCCTGCTGCTGCTACTGTCAACTCCTGCCAACTCCAGGGTGTGATTCATCCAATTTTTGGGCTCCTGAAGCCAACTCCAGTGTATATTTGGGCTCCTGCTGCTGCTGCTGCCAACTTCTGCCAACTCCAGGGTGTGATTCATCCAATTTTTGGGCTCCTGAAGCCAACTCCAGTGTATATTTGGGCTCCTGCTGCTGCTGCTGCTGCCAACTTCTGCCAACTCCAGGGTGTGATTCATCCAATTTTTGGGCTCCTGAAGCCAACTCCAGTGTATATTTGGGCTCCTGCTGCCAACTTCTGCCAACTCCAGGGTGTGATTCATCCAATTTTTGGGCTCCTGAAGCCAACTCCAGTGTATATTTGGGCTCCTGCTGCTGCTACTGTCAACTCCTGCCAACTCCAGGGTGTGATTCATCCAATTTTTGGGCTCCTGAAGCCAACTCCAGTGTATATTTGGGCTCCTGCTGCTGCTGCTGCCAACTTCTGCCAACTCCAGGGTGTGATTCATCCAATTTTTGGGCTCCTGAAGCCAACTCCAGTGTATATTTGGGCTCCTGCTGCTGCTGCCAACTCCAGGGTGTGATTCATCCAATTTTTGGGCTCCTGAGGCCAACCCCAGGGTCTCTTTAATGTAATATTTGGGCTCCTGCTGCTGCTGCTGCTGTCAACTCCTGCCAACTCCAGGGTGTGATTCATCCAATTTTTGGGCTCCTGAAGCCAACTCCAGTGTATATTTGGGCTCCTGCTGCTGCTGCTGCCAACTCCAGGGTGTGATTCATCCAATTTTTGGGCTCCTGAAGCCAACTCCAGTGTATATTTGGGCTCCTGCTGCTGCTACTGCCAACTCCTGCCAACTCCAGGGTGTGATTCATCCAAATTTTGGGCTCCTGAAGCCAACTCCAGTGTATATTTGGGCTCCTGCTGCTGCTGCTGCCAACTCCAGGGTGTGATTCATCCAATTTTTGGGCTCCTGAGGCCAACCCCAGGGTCTCTTTAATGTAATATTTGGGCTCCTGCTGCTGCTGCTGCTGCTGTCAACTCCTGCCAACTCCAGGGTGTGATTCATCCAATTTTTGGGCTCCTGAAGCCAACTCCAGTGTATATTTGGGCTCCTGCTGCTGCCAACTCCAGGATGTGATTCATCCAATTTTTGGGCTCCTGAGGCCAACCCCAGGGTCTCTTTAATGTAATATTTGGGCTCCTGCTGCTGCTACTGTCAACTCCTGCCAACTCCAGGGTGTGATTCATCCAATTTTTGGGCTCCTGAAGCCAACTCCAGTGTATATTTGGGCTCCTGCTGCCAACTCCAGGGTGTGATTCATCCAATTTTTGGGCTCCTGAGGCCAACCCCAGGGTCTCTTTAATGTAATATTTGGGCTCCTGCTGCTGCTGTCAACTCCTGCCAACTGCAGGGTGTGATTCATCCCATTTTTGGGCTCCTGAAGCCAACTCCAGTGTATATTTGGGCTCCTGCTGCTGCTGCTGCTGCCAACTTCTGCCAACTCCAGGGTGTGATTCATCCAATTTTTGGGCTCCTGAAGCCAACTCCAGTGTATATTTGGGCTCCTGCTGCTGCTGCTGCTGTCAACTCCTGCCAACTGCAGGGTGTGATTCATCCAATTTTTGGGCTCCTGAAGCCAACTCCAGTGTATATTTGGGCTCCTGCTGCTGCTGCCAACTCCAGGGTGTGATTCATCCAATTTTTGGGCTCCTGAAGCCAACTCCAGTGTATATTTGGGCTCCTGCTGCTGCTGTCAACTCCTGCCAATTGCAGGGTGTGATTCATCCAATTTTTGGGCTCCTGAAGCCAACTCTAGTGTATATTTGGGCTCCTGCTGCTGCTGCTGCCAACTCCAGGGTGTGATTCATCCAATTTTTGGGCTCCTGAGGCCAACCCCAGGGTCTCTTTAATGTAATATTTGGGCTCCTGCTGCTGCTGCTGCTGTCAACTCCTGCCAACTCCAGGGTGTGATTCATCCAATTTTTGGGCTCCTGAAGCCAACTCCAGTGTATATTTGGGCTCCTGCTGCTGCTGCCAACGCCAGGGTGTGATTCATCCAATTTTTGGGCTCCTGAGGCCAACCCCAGGGTCACTTTAATGTAATATTTGGGCTCCTGCTGCTGCTGCTGCTGCTGTCAACTCCTGCCAACTCCAGGGTGTGATTCATCCAATTTTTGGGCTCCTGAAGCCAACTCCAGTGTATATTTGGGCTCCTGCTGCTGCTGCTGCCAACTCCAGGGTGTGATTCATCCAATTTTTGGGCTCCTGAGGCCAACCCCAGGGTCTCTTTAATGTAATATTTGGGCTCCTGCTGCTGCTACTGTCAACTCCTGCCAACTCCAGGGTGTGATTCATCCAATTTTTGGGCTCCTGAAGCCAACTCCAGTGTATATTTGGGCTCCTGCTGCCAACTCCAGGGTGTGATTCATCCAATTTTTGGGCTCCTGAGGCCAACCCCAGGGTCTCTTTAATGTAATATTTGGGCTCCTGCTGCTGCTGTCAACTCCTGCCAACTGCAGGGTGTGATTCATCCAATTTTTGGGCTCCTGAAGCCAACTCCAGTGTATATTTGGGCTCCTGCTGCTGCTGCTACTGCCAACTCCTGCCAACTCCAGGGTGTGATTCATCCAATTTTTGGGCTCCTTAAGCCAACTCCAGTGTATATTTGGGCTACTGCTGCTGCTGCTGCTGCCAACTTCTGCCAACTCCAGGGTGTGATTCATCCAATTTTTGGGCTCCTGAAGCCAACTCCAGTGTATATTTGGGCTCCTGCTGCTGCTGTCAACTCCTGCCAACTGCAGGGTGTGATTCATCCAATTTTTGGGCTCCTGAAGCCAACTCCAGTGTATATTTGGGCTCCTGCTGCTGCTGCTGCCAACTCCAGGGTGTGATTCATCCAATTTTTGGGCTCCTGAAGCCAACTCCAGTGTATATTTGGGCTCCTGCTGCTGCTGCTGCTGTCAACTCCTGCCAACTGCAGGGTGTGATTCATCCAATTTTTGGGCTCCTGAAGCCAACTCCAGTGTATATTTGGGCTCCTGCTGCTGCTACTGTCAACTCCTGCCAACTCCAGGGTGTGATTCATCCAATTTTTGGGCTCCTGAAGCCAACTCCAGTGTATATTTGGGCTCCTGCTGCTGCTGCTGCTGCCAACTTCTGCCAACTCCAGGGTGTGATTCATCCAATTTTTGGGCTCCTGAAGCCAACTCCAGTGTATATTTGGGCTCCTGCTGCTGTCAACTCCTGCCAACTGCAGGGTGTGATTCATCCAATTTTTGGGCTCCTGAAGCCAACTCCAGTGTATATTTGGGCTCCTGCTGCTGCTGCTGCCAACTCCAGGGTGTGATTCATCCAATTTTTGGGCTCCTGAGGCCAACCCCAGGGTCTCTTTAATGTAATATTTGGGCTCCTGCTGCTGCTGCTGCTGCTGTCAACTCCTGCCAACTCCAGGGTGTGATTCATCCAATTTTTGGGCTCCTGAAGCCAACTCCAGTGTATATTTGGGCTCCTGCTGCTGCTGCTGCCAACTCCAGGGTGTGATTCATCCAATTTTTGGGCTCCTGAGGCCAACCCCAGGGTCTCTTTAATGTAATATTTGGGCTCCTGCTGCTGCTACTGTCAACTCCTGCCAACTCCAGGGTGTGATTCATCCAATTTTTGGGCTCCTGAAGCCAACTCCAGTGTATATTTGGGCTCCTGCTGCTGCTGCTGCCAACTCCAGGGTGTGATTCATCCAATTTTTGGGCTCCTGAGGCCAACCCCAGGGTCTCTTTAATGTAATATTTGGGCTCCTGCTGCTGCTGTCAACTCCTGCCAACTGCAGGGTGTGATTCATCCAATTTTTGGGCTCCTGAAGCCAACTCCAGTGTATATTTGGGCTCCTGCTGCTGCTACTGTCAACTCCTGCCAACTCCAGGGTGTGATTCATCCAATTTTTGGGCTCCTGAAGCCAACTCCAGTGTATATTTGGGCTCCTGCTGCTGCAGCTGCCAACTTCTGCCAACTCCAGGGTGTGATTCATCCAATTTTTGGGCTCCTGAAGCCAACTCCAGTGTATATTTGGGCTCCTGCTGCTGCTGCTGCTGCCAACTTCTGCCAACTCCAGGGTGTGATTCATCCAATTTTGGGCTCCTGAAGCCAACTCCAGTGTATATTTGGGCTCCTGCTGCCAACTTCTGCCAACTCCAGGGTGTGATTCATCCAATTTTTGGGCTCCTGAAGCCAACTCCAGTGTATATTTGGGCTCCTGCTGCTGCTGCTGCCAACTTCTGCCAACTCCAGGGTGTGATTCATCCAATTTTTGGGCTCCTGAAGCCAACTCCAGTGTATATTTGGGCTCCTGCTGCTGCTGCTGCCAACTCCAGGGTGTGATTCATCCAATTTTTGGGCTCCTGAAGCCAACTCCAGTGTATATTTGGGCTCCTGCTGCTGCTGCCAACTTCTGCCAACTCCAGGGTGTGATTCATCCAATTTTTGGGCTCCTGAAGCCAACTCCAGTGTTTATTTGGGCTCCTGCTGCTGCTACTGCCAACTCCTGCCAACTCCAGGGTGTGATTCATCCAATTTTTGGGCTCCTGAAGCCAACTCCAGTGTATATTTGGCCTCCTGCTGCTGCTGCCAACTTCTGCCAACTTCAGGGTGTGATTCATCCAATTTTTGGGCTCCTGAAGCCAACTCCAGTGTATATTTGGGCTCCTGCTGCTGCTGCTGCTGTCAACTCCTGCCAACTGCAGGGTGTGATTCATCCAATTTTTGGGCTCCTGAAGCCAACTCCAGTGTATATTTGGGCTCCTGCTGCTGCTGCTGCCAACTCCAGGGTGTGATTCATCCAATTTTTGGGCTCCTGAAGCCAACTCCAGTGTATATTTGGGCTCCTGCTGCTGCTGCTGCTGTCAACTCCTGCCAACTGCAGGGTGTGATTCATCCAATTTTTGGGCTCCTGAAGCCAACTCCAGTGTATATTTGGGCTCCTGCTGCTGCTACTGTCAACTCCTGCCAACTCCAGGGTGTGATTCATCCAATTCTTGGGCTCCTGAAGCCAACTCCAGTGTATATTTGGGCTCCTGCTGCTGCTACTGCCAACTCCTGCCAACTCCAGGGTGTGATTCATCCAATTTTTGGGCTCCTGAAGCCAACTCCAGTGTATATTTGGGCTCCTGCTGCTGCTGCAGCCAACTTCTGCCAACTCCAGGGTGTGATTCATCCAATTTTTGGGCTCCTGAAGCCAACTCCAGTGTATATTTGGGCTCCTGCTGCTGCTGCTGCTGTCAACTCCTGCCAACTGCAGGGTGTGATTCATCCAACTTTTTGGCTCCTGAAGCCAACTCCAGTGAATATTTGGGCTCCTGCTGCTGCTGCTGCCAACTCCAGGGTGTGATTCATCCAATTTTTGGGCTCCTTAAGCCAACTCCAGTGTATATTTGGGCTCCTGCTGCTGCTGCTGCTGTCAACTCCTGCCAACTCCAGGGTGTGATTCATCCAATTTTTGGGCTCCTGAAGCCAACTCCAGTGTATATTTGGGCTCCTGCTGCTGCTGCTGCCAACTCCAGGGTGTGATTCATCCAATTTTTGGGCTCCTGAGGCCAACCCCAGGGTCTCTTTAATGTAATATTTGGGCTCCTGCTGCTGCTACTGTCAACTCCTGCCAACTCCAGGGTGTGATTCATCCAATTTTTGGGCTCCTGAAGCCAACTCCAGTGTATATTTGGGCTCCTGCTGCTGCTGCTGCCAACTCCAGGGTGTGATTCATCCAATTTTTGGGCTCCTGAGGCCAACCCCAGGGTCTCTTTAATGTAATATTTGGGCTCCTGCTGCTGCTGCTGTCAACTCCTGCCAACTCCAGGGTGTGATTCATCCAATTTTTGGGCTCCTGCTGCTGCCAACTCCAGTGTCTCTTTAAAGCAATGTTTGGGCTCCTTCTGCCCCTCATAGTGATGCCACTTCAACTCTCTGCAATTGTGCCGCTCTGCGATTCTATTAGCGATGCCTCTGATCTGCATGTGATATTTATTCAAAGTATTATTTAACTAACCCAGCACGCATCCTGTGCGTGTTACAGCAAGGCTGAATGGTTTACAACCCTATTGAGGCTCTAGGAGGCTCAGAAATAGCCGTTTTTAATAGCGATTCGTCGCGAATTTATTCGGGTCGAAACGATTTTTGTCGGAAAATTCGGTGAATCAGTCGAATCGAATTTTTCAAAAGTTCGCTCATCTCTAGTCATGCGCAAGATAGCCCAGGAGCAGGTACCAGCCATACTGGTGGCCCCTTGTTGACCAAGAAGAGTTTGGTTTGCAGACGTTGTGCGGTTGGCAGTAGACCGGCACGTCTTGCCCAAGGATCCAGATCTTCAAACCCAGAGGCAGCTACGCCATCCCAATTTACAAACTCTGGCTTTAATGGCTTGGCTGCTGAAACCTCCATTCTGATGGACAAGGGGTTGCCTGCTTCTGTTGTTGATACCATGATTCGGGCTAGGAAGAAGTCCTCTGCCTTTGTCTATTACAGGGTCTGGCATGCTTACATTGCCTGGTGTGAGTCCAAGTCTCTTCCTTGTCGGGTGTTTTCTATTCCCAGGATTCTGGAATTCTTGCAACATGGTTTGGATCAGGGACTTCAACTTAGTACCCCAAAAAGGCCATGTTTCAGCTCTGGCAATTTTTTTCCAAAGATCCTTTGCCAACCACCGGTTGGTTAAAACTTTTTTCCAGGGTGTTTCTCATGTGCGTCCACCCCGTAAGCCTTTGCTACCAGTCTGTGATTTGAATCTGGTGTTGTCTGCTCTGCAACGGCCTCCCTTTGAGCCTATCTGTGAAGCTGCCTTGTCTATTTTGTCTCTTAAGGTAGCCTTTCATTGTGTCCTAATCCTACTAATTCCAAGGAGCGGACTCTGTATTCTCTGGATGTGGTCAGGGCTCTGAAGTTTTATTTGCTTGCTACTGGGAAAGGAACCTCCCTTTAGGATTACTGCTCATTCCACTTGTGCTATTGGTGCCTCTTGGGCTTTTCAGCACCAAGCTTCTGTTGAACAAGTTTGCAAGGCCGCTACTTGATCTTCTGTTCATACTTTTTCAAAGTTTTACAAGGTTGATGTTAAGGCCTCAGCTGATGCTTATACAGGAAACGAAAGGTTGGGTATAGGTCAAACCCACACAACTGCGACCGCTGATGCTGCTTTTGGCCGCAAGGTGCTTCAGACGATAGTGACTTGAACTACTGGCCGTTACTCTTTGGGGATCCCACCTTACTATGGACACTGCATTTGGATGTCCCAACTGTTATGAATAGAGATGAGCGAACTTTTGAAAAATTCGATTCGACTGATTCGCCGAATTTTCCGACAAAAATCATTTCGACCCAAATTTATTCGCGATGAATCGCTATTAAAAACGGCTATTTCTGAGCCTCCTAGAGCCTTAATAGGGTTGTAAACCATTCTGCCTTGCTGTAACACGCACAGGATGCGTGCTGGGTTAGTTAAATAATACTTTGAATAAATATCACATGCAGATCAGAGGCATCGCTAATAGAATCGCAGAGCGGCACAATTGCAGAGAGTTGAAGTGGCATCACTATGAGGGGCAGGAGCCCAAACATTGCTTTAAAGAGACACTGGAGTTGGCAGCAGCAGGAGCCCAAAAATTGGATGAATCACACCCTGGAGTTGCAAGCAGCAGCAGGAGCCCAAACATTGGCTGAAAGAGACACTGGAGTTGGCAGCAGCAGGAGCCCAAAAATTGACTGACACACCCTGGAGTTTCAAGCAGGAGCCCAAACATTACTTTAAAGAGACCCTGGGGTTGGCTTCAGGAGCCCAAAAATTGGATGAATCACACCCTGGAGCTGGCAGCAGCAGCAGCAGGAGCCCAATCATTACTTTAAAGAGACCCTGGGGTTGGCTTCAGGAGCCCAAAAATTGGATGAATCACACCCTGGAGTTGGCAGCAGCAGGAGCCCAAATATTACTTTAAAGAGACACTGGAGTTGGCTTCAGGAGCCCAAAAATTGGATGAATCACACCCTGGAGTTGGCAGCAGCAGCAGCAGGAGCCCAAACATTACTTTAAAGAGACCCTGGGGTTGGCTTCAGGAGCCCAAAAATTGGATGAATCACACCCTGGAGTTGGCAGCAGCAGCAGCAGGAGCCCAAACATTACTTTAAAGAGACACTGGAGTTGGCTTCAGGAGCCCCAAAATTGGATGAATCACACCCTGGAGTTGGCAGCAGCAGGAGCCCAAATATTACTTTAAAGAGACACTGGAGTTGGCTTCAGGAGCCCAAAAATTGGATGAATAACACCCTGGAGTTGGCAGCAGCAGCAGCAGGAGCCCAAACATTACTTTAAAGAGACCCTGGGGTTGGCTTCAGGAGCCCAAAAATTGGATGAATCACATCCTGGAGTTGGCAGCAGCAGGAGCCCAAATATTACTTTAAAGAGACACTGGAGTTGGCTTCAGGAGCCCAAAAATTGGATGAATCACACCCTGGAGTTGGCAGCAACAGCAGCAGGAGCCCAAACATTACTTTAAAGAGACACTGGAGTTGGCTTCAGGAGCCCAAAAATTGGATGAATCACACCCTGGAGTTGGCAGCAGCAGCAGCAGGAGCCCAAATATTACTTTAAAGAGACCCTGGGGTTGGCTTCAGGAGCCCCAAAATTGGATGAATCACACCCTGGAGTTGGCAGCAGCAGCAGCAGGAGCCCAAACATTACTTTAAAGAGACACTGGAGTTGGCTTCAGGAGCCCAAAAATTGGATGAATCATACCCTGGAGTTGGCAGCAGCAGCAGGAGCCCAAATATTACTTTAAGAGACCATGGGGTTGGCTTCAGGAGTCCAATAATTGGATGAATCACACCCTGGAGTTGGCAGCAGCATCAGCAGGAGCCCAAACATTACTTTAAAGAGACACTGGAGATGGCTTCAGGAGCCCAGAAATTGGATGAATCACACCCTGGAGTTGGCAGCAGCAGCAGCAGGAGCCCAAATATTACTTTAAAGAGACACTGGAGTTGGCTTCAGGAGCCCAAAATTGGATGAATCACACCCTGGAGTTGGCAGCAGCAGCAGCAGGAGCCCAAACATTACTTTAAAGAGACCCTGGGGTTGGCTTCAGGAGCCCAAAAATTGGATGAATCACACCCTGGAGTTGGAAGCAGCAGCAGCAGGAGCCCAAATATTACTTTAAGGAGACACTGGAGTTGGCTTCAGGAGCCCAAAAATTGGATGAATCACACCCTGGAGTTGGCAGCAGCAGCAGCAGGAGCCCAAATATTACTTTAAAGAGACCCTGGGGTTGGCTTCAGGAGCCCAAAAATTGGATGAATCACACCCTGGAGTTTGCAGCAGCAGCAGCAGCAGGAGCCCAAACATTACTTTAAAGAGACCCTGGGGTTGGCTTCAGGAGCCCAAAAATTGGATGAATCACACCCTGGAGTTGGCAGCAGCAGCAGCAGGAGCCCAAACATTACTTTAAAGAGACCCTGGGGTTGGCTTCAGGAGCACAAAAATTGGATGAATTACACCCTGGAGTTGGCAGCAGCAGCAGCAGGAGCCCAAATATTACTTTAAGGAGACCCTGGGGTTGGCTTCAGGAGCCCAAAAATTGGATGAATCACACCCTGGAGTTTGCAGCAGCAGCAGCAGCAGGAGCCCAAACATTACTTTAAAGAGACCCTGGGGTTGGCTTCAGGAGCCCAAAAATTGGATGAATCACACCCTGGAGTTTGCAGCAGCAGCAGCAGCAGGAGCCCAAACATTACTTTAAAGAGACACTGGAGTTGGCTTCAGGAGCCCAAAAATTGGATGAATCACACCCTGGAGTTGGCAGCAACAGCAGCAGGAGCCCAAACAATACTTTAAAGAGACACTGGAGTTGGCTTCAGGAGCCCAAAAATTGGATGAATCACACCCTGGAGTTGGCAGCAGCAGCAGCAGGAGCCCAAATATTACTTTAAAGAGACCCTGGGGTTGGCTTCAGGAGCCCCAAAATTGGATGAATCACACCCTGGAGTTGGCAGCAGCAGCAGCAGGAGCCCAAACATTACTTTAAAGAGACACTGGAGTTGGCTTCAGGAGCCCAAAAATTGGATGAATCATACCCTGGAGTTGGCAGCAGCAGCAGCAGGAGCCCAAATATTACTTTAAGAGACCCTGGGGTTGGCTTCAGGAGTCCAATAATTGGATGAATCACACCCTGGAGTTGGCAGCAGCATCAGCAGGAGCCCAAACATTACTTTAAAGAGACACTGGAGATGGCTTCAGGAGCCCAAAAATTGGATGAATCACACCCTGGAGTTGGCAGCAGCAGCAGCAGGAGCCCAAATATTACTTTAAAGAGACACTGGAGTTGGCTTCAGGAGCCCAAAATTGGATGAATCACACCCTGGAGTTGGCAGCAGCAGCAGCAGGAGCCCAAACATTACTTTAAAGAGACCCTGGGGTTGGCTTCAGGAGCCCAAAAATTGGATGAATCACACCCTGGAGTTGGAAGCAGCAGCAGCAGGAGCCCAAATATTACTTTAAGGAGACACTGGAGTTGGCTTCAGGAGCCCAAAAATTGGATGAATCACACCCTGGAGTTGGCAGCAGCAGCAGCAGGAGCCCAAATATTACTTTAAAGAGACCCTGGGGTTGGCTTCAGGAGCCCAAAAATTGGATGAATCACACCCTGGAGTTTGCAGCAGCAGCAGCAGCAGGAGCCCAAACATTACTTTAAAGAGACCCTGGGGTTGGCTTCAGGAGCCCAAAAATTGGATGAATCACACCCTGGAGTTGGCAGCAGCAGCAGCAGGAGCCCAAACATTACTTTAAAGAGACCCTGGGGTTGGCTTCAGGAGCCCAAAAATTGGATGAATCACACCCTGGAGTTGGCAGCAGCAGCAGCAGGAGCCCAAATATTACTTTAAGGAGACCCTGGGGTTGGCTTCAGGAGCCCAAAAATTGGATGAATCACACCCTGGAGTTTGCAGCAGCAGCAGCAGCAGGAGCCCAAACATTACTTTAAAGAGACCCTGGGGTTGGCTTCAGGAGCCCAAAAATTGGATGAATCACACCCTGGAGTTTGCAGCAGCAGCAGCAGCAGGAGCCCAAACATTACTTTAAAGAGACACTGGAGTTGGCTTCAGGAGCCCCAAAATTGGATGAATCACACCCTGGAGTTGGCAGCAACAGCAGCAGGAGCCCAAACATTACTTTAAAGAGACACTGGAGTTGGCTTCAGGAGCCCAAAAATTGGATGAATCACACCCTGGAGTTGGCAGCAGCAGCAGCAGGAGCCCAAATATTACTTTAAAGAGACCCTGGGGTTGGCTTCAGGAGCCCCAAAATTGGATGAATCACACCCTGGAGTTGGCAGCAGCAGCAGCAGGAGCCCAAACATTACTTTAAAGAGACACTGGAGTTGGCTTCAGGAGCCCAAAAATTGGATGAATCATACCCTGGAGTTGGCAGCAGCAGCAGCAGGAGCCCAAATATTACTTTAAGAGACCCTGGGGTTGGCTTCAGGAGTCCAATCATTGGATGAATCACACCCTGGAGTTGGCAGCAGCATCAGCAGGAGCCCAAACATTACTTTAAAGAGACACTGGAGATGGCTTCAGGAGCCCAAAAATTGGATGAATCACACCCTGGAGTTGGCAGCAGCAGCAGGAGCCCAAATATTACTTTAAAGAGACACTGGAGTTGGCTTCAGAAGCCCAAAATTGGATGAATCACACCCTGGAGTTGGCAGCAGCAGCAGCAGGAGCCCAAACATTACTTTAAAGAGACCCTGGGGTTGGCTTCAGGAGCCCAAAAATTGGATGAATCACACCCTGGAGTTGGAAGCAGCAGCAGCAGGAGCCCAAATATTACTTTAAGGAGACACTGGAGTTGGCTTCAGGAGCCCAAAAATTGGATGAATCACACCCTGGAGTTGGCAGCAGCAGCAGCAGGAGCCCAAATATTACTTTAAAGAGACCCTGGGGTTGGCTTCAGGAGCCCAAAAATTGGATGAATCACACCCTGGAGTTTGCAGCAGCAGCAGCAGGAGCCCAAACATTACTTTAAAGAGACCCTGGGGTTGGCTTCAGGAGCCCAACAATTGGATGAATCACACCCTGGAGTTGGCAGCAGCAGCAGCAGGAGCCCAAACATTACTTTAAAGAGACCCTGGGGTTGGCTTCAGGAGCCCAAAAATTGGATGAATCACACCCTGGAGTTGGCAGCAGCAGCAGCAGGAGCCCAAATATTACTTTAAGGAGACCCTGGGGTTGGCTTCAGGAGCCCAAAAATTGGATGAATCACACCCTGGAGTTTGCAGCAGCAGCAGCAGCAGGAGCCCAAACATTACTTTAAAGAGACCCTGGGGTTGGCTTCAGGAGCCCAAAAATTGGATGAATCACACCCTGGAGTTTGCAGCAGCAGCAGCAGCAGCAGGAGCCCAAACATTACTTTAAAGAGACCCTGGGGTTGGCTTCAGGAGCCCAAAAATTGGATGAATCACACCCTGGAGTTGGCAGCAGCAGCAGCAGGAGCCCAAATATTACTTTAAAGAGACACTGGAGTTGGCTTCAGGAGCCCAAAAATTGGATGAATCACACCCTGGAGTGGGCAGCAGCAGCAGCAGGAGCCCAAATATTACTTTAAAGAGACCCTGGGGTTGGCTTCAGGAGCCCAAAAATTGGATGAATCACACCCTGGAGTTGGCAGCAGCAGCAGCAGGAGCCCAAACATTACTTTAAAGAGACCCTGGGGTTGGCTTCAGGAGCCCAAAAATTGGATGAATCACACCCTGGAGTTGGCAGCAGCAGGAGCTCAAACATTACTTTAAAGAGACACTAGAGTTGGCTTCAGGAGCCCAAAAATCGGATGAATCACACCCTGGAGTTGGCAGCAGCAGCAGCAGGAGCCCAAACATTACTTTAAAGAGACACTGGAGTTGGCTTCAGGAGCCCCAAAATTGGATGAATCACACCCTGGAGTTGGCAGCAGCAGCAGCAGGAGCCCAAATATTACTTTAAAGAGACACTGGAGTTGGCTTCAGGAGCCCAAAAATTGGATGAATAACACCCTGGAGTTGGCAGCAGCAGCAGCAGGAGCCCAAACATTACTTTAAAGAGACCCTGGGGTTGGCTTCAGGAGCCCAAAAATTGGATGAATCACATCCTGGAGTTGGCAGCAGCAGCAGCAGGAGCCCAAACATTACTTTAAAGAGACACTGGAGTTGGCTTCAGGAGCCCAAAAATTGGATGACTCATACCCTGGAGTTGGCAGCAGCAGCAGCAGGAGCCCAAATATTACTTTAAGAGACCCTGGGGTTGGCTTCAGGAGTCCAATAATTGGATGAATCACACCCTGGAGTTGGCAGCAGCATCAGCAGGAGCCCAAACATTACTTTAAAGAGACACTGGAGATGGCTTCAGGAGCCCAAAAATTGGATGAATCACACCCTGGAGTTGGCAGCAGCAGCAGCAGGAGCCCAAATATTACTTTAAAGAGACCCTGGGGTTGGCTTCAGGAGCCCAAAAATTGGATGATTCACACCCTGGAGTTGGCATCAGCAGGAGCCCAAAAATTGGCCTAAAGATATAAATATGTTTTGCACTATTTGGAAAGTGTAAAACGTGGCACCATGCTGAATCTAGTCGCATGCATCAGGCATTGGTGGGTGGAAATCCTGGCTTATCCATCCCTTATTCATTTTGACAAAGGTGAGTCTCTCCACATTTTTAGTTGACAGACGAGTTCTCCTCGCCGTTACTATGGCCCCCGCCGCACTAAACACCCGCTCAGATGGAATCACACCCTGGAGTTGGCAGCAGCAGCAGCAGGAGCCCAAATATTACTTTAAAGAGACACTGGAGTTGGCTTCAGGAGCCCAAAAATTGGATGAATCACACCCTGGAGTTGGCAGCAGG
Organism: Gastrophryne carolinensis; assembly: GCA_027917425.1. Taxonomy (NCBI): domain Eukaryota; kingdom Metazoa; phylum Chordata; class Amphibia; order Anura; family Microhylidae; genus Gastrophryne; species Gastrophryne carolinensis. The sequence goes on from CM051234.1 coordinate 116,994,331, forward strand.
AGCCCAAACATTACTTTAAAGAGACCCTGGGGTTGGCTTCAGGAGCCCAAAAATTGGATGAATCACACCCTGGAGTTTGCAGCAGCAGCAGCAGGAGCCCAAACATTACTTTAAAGAGACCCTGGGGTTGGCTTCAGGAGCCCCAAAATTGGATGAATCACACCCTGGAGTTGGCAGCAGCAGCAGCAGGAGCCCAAACATTACTTTAAAGAGACACTGGAGTTGGCTGCAGGAGCCCAAAAATTGGATGAATCACACCCTGGAGTTGGCAGCAGCAGCAGCCCAAATATTACTTTAAAGAGACACTGGAGTTGGCTTCAGGAGCCCAAAAATTGTATGAATCACACCCTGGAGTTGGCAGCAGCAGCCCAAATATTACTTTAAAGAGACACTGGAGTTGGCTTCAGGAGCCCAAAAATTGGCTGAATCACACCCTGGAGTTGGCAGCAGCAGCAGGAGCCCGAACATTACTTTAAAGAGACCCTGGGGTTGGCTTCAGGAGCCCAAAAATTGGATGAATCACACCCTGGAGTTGGCAGCAGCAGCAGCAGGAGCCCAAATATTACTTTAAAGAGACACTGGAGTTGGCTTCAGGAGCCCAAAAATTGGATGAATCACACCCTGGAGTTGGCAGCAGCAGCAGCAGGAGCCCAAACATTACTTTAAAGAGACCCTGGGGTTGGCTTCAGGAGCCCAAAAATTGGATGATTCACACCCTGGAGTTGGCATCAGCAGGAGCCCAAAAATTGGCCTAAAGATATAAATATGTTTTGCACTATTTGGAAAGTGTAAAACGTGGCACCATGCTGAATCTAGTCGCATGCATCAGGCATTGGTGGGTGGAAATCCTGGCTTATCCATCCCTTATTCATTTTGACAAAGGTGAGTCTCTCCACATTTTTAGTTGACAGACGAGTTCTCCTCGCCGTTACTATGGCCCCCGCCGCACTAAACACCCGCTCAGATGGCATGCTACTTGCCGGGCAGGACAGCTTTTCCAGGGCAAACTCTGCTAGTTGAGGCCACAAATCAAGTTTGGCTGCCCAGAAGTCCAGCGGATCCTTAAGGTGTGTTGGCATGGTCATGTCAAAGTATGACATGACCTGCTGGTTCAGGTCCTGCTCCAGGTCTTCCTGCTGCTCATGAGTAGCCTCACTATGCGGGTGTAGAAAGCTACTCATTAGCGACTGAAGACTGAGGCTGCTGCTGATGGAGCTGCTGCTGCTGCTCCTGCCAACCCCCCCAGCGGCCATGGCAGTGGAAGGTGAGCGCAGAGGTCCCCTCGAATCAGACCTGCGAGAGTATGGACCATGGCGCGGATAGGCATCGGCCAACTGCCTACGTAGAATGTCTTTGTAGTAGTTCAGTATGTCCTCCCTCTCGGTGGGTTTAAAAAATGCCCCCATTTTGTGCCGGAAGCGAGGGTCCAATAAGGTGGACAGCCAGAAGTCATCCCGCCGACAGACGGAAACAATTCTGGGGTCACTACGCAAGCACGTGAGCATGCTTCCTGCCATTTGCGCAAGTGACTCGGATGGACTACCTGTCTCCATCTCCACTGCATACTGCCACGGTGTGCCCGGGTCCTCTGTCTCGCCTTCCTCAAAAACCTCTAGCTCCTCTGGCTGCTCCTGCTCCTCCTCTCCTGTCCGCTGACTAGATAAACCAGCCATTTCGCCAAGCCTAAACTGTGTTTCGCTGGGCAACTCCTCCTCCTCCTCTTCCTCCTCCTCCTCCAGTTCAGCTCCAAGGGGGTTCATGTGGCCGTAAGATGTAAACGCCATGTCTCCAGTGCCCTGACCAGCCATGGTTTCCAACATGTGCTGTAGTACATGAAGCAGTGGAATCACGTCGTTCATCCCGTAATCCTGCCGACTGACAAATAAAGTGGCTTCCTCAAAGGGCCTGAGCAAATGGCAGGTGTCACGTATGAGCTGCCACTGGTTGACATTGAAGTTACACAGGGGAGTCCCCCTATCTGCTTGGATCATCAGGAAATCCGTGATGGCTTTTCTCTGTTCATATAATCGGTCCAACATGTGAAGGGTGGAATTCCAACGGGTGGAAACATCGCAAATCAGATTATGTTGGGGGATACCGTTCTGACGCTGTAGCTCAAGAAGGGTGTGTTTGGCGGTGTAGGAGTGGCTGAAGTGTATGCAAAGTTTCCTTGAAGTTGTTAGGATGTCTTGCAGATGGGGGGAACACTTCAGAAACCGCTTGACAACCAGATTGAAGACGTGAGCCATGCAGGGGGCATGGGTCAGGCTTCCCAACGGGCAGGGAGCGCGGAGGCCGAAGCGGCGTGACCTGTCCAAGTTGCTGCTGCTGCAAAGGGACCACATTCACCCAGTGGGCCGTAAACGACATGTACTGTCCCTGACCGTAGTTACAGCTCCAGACGTCGGCGCTGCCATGCACTTTGCTACACACCAACAGGCTCAAGGACTGGCCCACCTTCTGTTCAACAAAAGTGTGCAGCACTGGTACTGCCTTCTTGGCAAAGAAATGACAGCTTGGGACTCTCCACCTTGGCTCGGCACAAGCCATCAGTTCTCTGAAAGGTGCAGAGTCCACCACCTGAAAAGGGAGTGACTGCAGCACCAGCAACTTGGACAGGAGCACATTCAGCTTCTGCGCCATAGGATGAGTGGGCGCATACTGCTGTCTCTTGGACATGGCTTCGCTGATGGATTGCTGGCGGGATGCATGACTTGGAGGAGGAGGAGCAGGAGCGACAGAGGATGGGTATGACGCACAGCTGCCTTCGGCTGAGGTGCTGGAGCCTTGGCTGGCAGAAATTGGAAGCGGCGTGCCACTTGGTGAGGAAGCAGACTGGACCACCCCTTGGGAGACTCGGTTCTCCCAGGCCGCTTTATGGTGACGCATCATATGTTGACGCAGGGCCGTGGTGCCAACATTTGGACCCTGGCAACGCTTCACATTTTGCCTACATATCTTGCATGTGGCCATGTTACCCTCCTGCGGATGCTTCAGGAAAAACTGCCCCGGCCGGCTCCAGCCTTTGGAATTGTGCCCCCATGCTGACTGCTACCACCTTGCTGCCTCAGCTGCTGACTCCGGGGCAACCTGCGCCCCTCTTCTCCTGATGATGACGATGAAGCCCCTTCCTCACCCGGCTCCCAAGTGCGATCGGCTTCATCGTCATCATCATTATCACCGAGTTGTGGCTGTACGTCACTGATGTTCGTGGATTCGTCAACAGTGTCTGGAGCAGAAGCTGGAACGCTCGCAGCACCCACAACACTGTCCACATCACTATTTGTCTGCCTAGCTAGAGAAGCCACCTCCATTTCTTGGCTGGGCAGTAGCTGCTGACTGTCCTCTATCTGATCGTCCTCCTCACTAAAGAGTGGAGCTGAACCCAAAGCATAGGATACGTCGCTGGGGGAGGGAACGGCTTAGGACAGAGGCAATGGGAGGACAGGGATTGCTCTCGGGGCATGCCAACTCAGGGTTGTGTCAGAGGAACCTACCGACCCTAGACTGGGGGTCTCAGACGTAAGTTGTGATGATGTTGTTGATGAGCGCGTCAACCAATCTACCATGGCAGATGCGTTACTGGTGGAGACCCGACCGCTAGCAGATACTGGCAGATTACGTCTCTCAGCGTGACTCCTGCTGCTACTGGCCCCCAGTCTGCTGCGAGCTCTGCCTGCGGAATCTTGGCCTCTGCCACTCCTCTTTTCACTTCCAGGCACTTGTCTGCCCGACATAGTCTAACTGGCGTGGTAGTAGGTGATATTTTAAGAACCCCCAGGCAGCGGTGGGTCTATATGAAACAGAATATAATGCACTCCAAAAGTGAGCAGTAACACTCAGCCTCCAACAGGCCTGCTTAGTGTAAATAAGAGAGCTGCTTAGTGTAAATAAAGAGGGGTATGGTATGTTACAGAATGGGATGCCCCAACAGCAGAGCACCTGGGAGCAGTACTACTATGCACAGCAAAAGTGTCTTTATCAGGCCTAATTTCTATTAGAATAAGTGCAAAGGGTTATAGTATTAAATAGAGGCAGGTGCAGTCACATAATGGGATGCCCCAACAACCAGAGAGCACCTGGCAGCAGTACTACTATGCACAGCAAAAGTGTCTTTATCAGGCCCAATTTCTATTAGAATAAGTGCAAAGGGTTATAGTATTAAATAGAGGCTTGTGTAGTCACAGAATGGGATGCTCCAACAGTCAGCAGTGCACCTGGCAGCAGTACTACTATGCACAGCAAGTGTGTTTATCAGGCCAAATTTCTATTAGAATAAGTGCAAATGGTTATGGTATTAAATAGAGGCTGGTGTAGTCACAGAATGGGATGCCCCAACAACCAGAGAGCACCTGGCAGCAGTACTACTATGCACAGCAAGTGTGTTTATCAGGCCAAATTTCTATTAGAATAAGTGCAAATGGTTATGGTATTAAATAGAGGCTGGTGTAGTCACAGAATGGGATGCCCCAACAACCAGAGAGCACCTGGCAGCAGTACTACTATGCACAGCAAGTGTGTTTATCAGGCCAAATTTCTATTAGAATAAGTGAAAATGGTTATGGTATTAAATAGAGGCTGGTGTAGTCACAGAATGGGATGCCCCAACAACCAGAGAGCACCTGGCAGCAGTACTACTATGCACAGCAAGTGTGTTTATCAGGCCAGATTTCTATTAGAATAAGTGCAAATGGTTATGGTATTAAATAGAGGCTGGTGTAGTCACAGAATGGGATGCCCCAACAACCAGAGAGCCCCTGGCAGCAGTACTACTATGCACAGCAAGTGTGTTTATCAGGCCAAATTTCTATTAGAATAAGTGCAAATGGTTATGGTATTAAATAGAGGCTGGTGTAGTCACAGAATGGGATGCCCCAACATCCAGAGAGCACCTGGCAGCAGTACTACTATGCACAGCAAGTGTGTTTATCAGGCCAAATTTCTATTAGAATAAGTGCAAATGGTTATGGTATTAAATAGAGGCTGGTGTAGTCACAGAATGGGATGCCCCAACAACCAGAGAGCACCTGGCAGCAGTACTACTATGCACAGCAAGTGTGTTAATCAGGCCAAATTTCTATTAGAATAAGTGCAAATGGTTATGGTATTAAATAGAGGCTGGTGTAGTCACAGAATGGGATGCCCCAACAACCAGAGAGCACCTGGCAGCAGTACTACTATGCACAGCAAGTGTGTTTATCAGGCCAAATTTCTATTAGAATAAGTGCAAATGGTTATGGTATTAAATAGAGGCTGGTGTAGTCACAGAATGGGATGCCCCAACAACCAGAGACCACCTGGCAGCAGTACTACTATGCACAGCAAGTGAGTTTATCAGGCCAAATTTCTATTAGAATAAGTGCAAATGGTTATGGTATTAAATAGAGGCTGGTGTAGTCACAGAATGGGATGCCCCAACAACCAGAGAGCACCTGGCAGCAGTACTACTATGCACAGCAAGTGTGTTTATCAGGCCAAATTTCTATTAGAATAAGTGAAAATGGCTATGGTATTAAATAGAGGCTGGTGTAGTCACAGAATGGGATGCCCCAACAACCAGAGAGCACCTGGCAGCAGTACTACTATGCACAGCAAGTGTGTTTATCAGGCCAGATTTCTATTAGAATAAGTGCAAATGGTTATGGTATTAAATAGAGGCTGGTGTAGTCACAGAATGGGATGCCCCAACAACCAGAGAGCCCCTGGCAGCAGTACTACTATGCACAGCAAGTGTGTTTATCAGGCCAAATTTCTATTAGAATAAGTGCAAATGGTTATGGTATTAAATAGAGGCTGGTGTAGTCACAGAATGGGATGCCCCAACAACCAGAGAGCACCTGGCAGCAGTACTACTATGCACAGCAAGTGTGTTTATCAGGCCAAATTTCTATTAGAATAAGTGCAAATGGTTATGGTATTAAATAGAGGCTGGTGTAGTCACAGAATGGGATGCCCCAACAACCAGAGAGCACCTGGCAGCAGTACTACTATGCACAGCAAGTGTGTTTATCAGGCCAAATTTCTATTAGAATAAGTGCAAATGGTTATGGTATTAAATAGAGGCTGGTGTAGTCACAGAATGGGATGCCCCAACAACCAGAGAGCACCTGGCAGCAGTACTACTATGCACAGCAAGTGAGTTTATCAGGCCAAATTTCTATTAGAATAAGTGCAAATGGTTATGGTATTAAATAGAGGCTGGTGTAGTCACAGAATGGGATGCCCCAACAACCAGAGAGCACCTGGCAGCAGTACTACTATGCACAGCAAGTGTGTTTATCAGGCCAAATTTCTATTAGAATAAGTGCAAATGGTTATGGTATTAAATAGAGGCTGGTGTAGTCACAGAATGGGATGCCCCAACAACCAGAGAGCACCTGGCAGCAGTACTACTATGCACAGCAAGTGTGTTTATCAGGCCAAATTTCTATTAGAATAAGTGCAAATGGTTATGGTATTAAATAGAGGCTGGTGTAGTCACAGAATGGGATGCCCCAACAACCAGAGAGCACCTGGCAGCAGTACTACTATGCACAGCAAGTGTGTTTATCAGGCCAAATTTCTATTAGAATAAGTGCAAATGGTTATGGTATTAAATAGAGGCTGGTGTAGTGACAGAATGGGATGCCCCAACAACCAGAGAGCACCTGGCAGCAGTACTACTATGCACAGCAAGTGTGTTTATCAGGCCAAATTTCTATTAGAATAAGTGCAAATGGTTATGGTATTAAATAGAGGCTGGTGTAGTCACAGAATGGGATGCCCCAACAACCAGAGAGCACCTGGCAGCAGTACTACTATGCACAGCAAGTGTGTTTATCAGGCCAAATTTCTATTAGAATAAGTGCAAATGGTTATGGTATTAAATAGAGGCTGGTGTAGTCACAGAATGGGATGCCCCAACAACCAGAGAGCACCTGGCAGCAGTACTACTATGCACAGCAAGTGTGTTTATCAGGCCAAATTTCTATTAGAATAAGTGCAAATGGTTATGGTATTAAATAGAGGCTGGTGTAGTCACAGAATGGGATGCCCCAACAACCAGAGAGCACCTGGCAGCAGTACTACTATGCACAGCAAGTGTGTTTATCAGGCCACATTTCTATTAGAATAAGTGAAAATGATTATGGTATTAAATAGAGGCTGGTGTAGTCACAGAATGGGATGCCCCAACAACCAGAGAGCACCTGGCAACAGTACTACTATGCACAGCAAGTGTGTTTATCAGGCCAAATTTCTATTAGAATAAGTGCAAATGGTTATGGTATTAAATAGAGGCTGGTGTAGTCACAGAATGGGATGCCCCAACAACCAGAGAGCACCTGGCAGCAGTACTACTATGCACAGCAAGTGTGTTTATCAGGCCAAATTTCTATTAGAATAAGTGCAAATGGTTATGGTATTAAATAGAGGCTGGTGTAGTCACAGAATGGGATGCCCCAACAACCAGAGAGCACCTGGCAGCAGTACTACTATGCACAGCAAGTGTGTTTATCAGGCCAAATTTCTATTAGAATAAGTGCAAATGGTTATGGTATTAAATAGAGGCTGGTGTAGTGACAGAATGGGATGCCCCAACAACCAGAGAGCACCTGGCAGCAGTACTACTATGCACAGCAAGTGTGTTTATCAGGCCAAATTTCTATTAGAATAAGTGCAAATGGTTATGGTATTAAATAGAGGCTGGTGTAGTCACAGAATGGGATGCCCCAACAACCAGAGAGCACCTGGCAGCAGTACTACTATGCACAGCAAGTGTGTTTATCAGGCCAAATTTCTATTAGAATAAGTGCAAATGGTTATGGTATTAAATAGAGGCTGGTGTAGTCACAGAATGGGATGCCCCAACAACCAGAGAGCACCTGGCAGCAGTACTACTATGCACAGCAAGTGTGTTTATCAGGCCAAATTTCTATTAGAATAAGTGCAAATGGTTATGGTATTAAATAGAGGCTGGTGTAGTCACAGAATGGGATGCCCCAACAACCAGAGAGCACCTGGCAGCAGTACTACTATGCACAGCAAGTGTGTTTATCAGGCCACATTTCTATTAGAATAAGTGAAAATGATTATGGTATTAAATAGAGGCTGGTGTAGTCACAGAATGGGATGCCCCAACAACCAGAGAGCACCTGGCAACAGTACTACTATGCACAGCAAGTGTGTTTATCAGGCCAAATTTCTATTAGAATAAGTGCAAATGGTTATGGTATTAAATAGAGGCTGGTGTAGTCACAGAATGGGATGCCCCAACAACCAGAGAGCACCTGGCAGCAGTACTACTATGCACAGCAAGTGTGTTTATCAGGCCAAATTTCTATTAGAATAAGTGCAAATGGTTATGGTATTAAATAGAGGCTGGTGTAGTCACAGAATGGGATGCCCCAACAACCAGAGAACACCTGGCAGCAGTACTACTATGCACAGCAAGTGTGTTTATCAGGCCACATTTCTATTAGAATAAGTGCAAATGATTATGGTATTAAATAGAGGCTGGTGTAGTCACAGAATGGGATGCCCCAACAACCAGAGAACACCTGGCAGCAGTACTACTATGCACAGCAAGTGTGTTTATCAGGCCAAATTTCTATTAGAATAAGTGCAAATGGTTATGGTATTAAATAGAGGCTGGTGTATTCACAGAATGGGATGCCCCAACAACCAGAGAGCACCTGGCAGCAGTACTACTATGCACAGCAAGTGTGTTTATCAGGCCAAATTTCTATTAGAATAAGTGCAAATGGTTATGGTATTAAATAGAGGCTGGTGTAGTCACAGAATGGGATGCCTCACAGCAGACTTGAGATCAGTTCAGTATATATGCACAGTTAGTGTATAAGCAGCCTGAAAACGCTAACAAAGCCAGTCAGCCAGCCAGTAACACTCAGGCTGGATGAAAAAAAAAAAAATCTCCCTGTGACTGCCTCCGATTTTTCCTAACTTTCCCTTCTTCTCGCTGACTTCCTGCCTTTCTCCTGCCTGTCTTCTGTCTGTCCCTGTCTGTCCCTGGCTCTCTGTCTCTCCCTCACTACAGCAGCCTCCTGTCTCTCACGAATGCAATAGAGAAATGAGGAAAAGCAAGATGTCCGCCGACTTAAATAGCGCTGTGACGTCACCGGGCTTGCTGGCTGCTGATAGGCTGCATGTGACTGCCCCAGCTTGCACTGGCGCGGGGTTGATGTCTGGACATGTCCCGTCCGCCATCTTAGAATGCCTGTAATGTAAATGAATGGATGTTAAAGGAAAACTTCGAGCGATCGAATCGCGGGGAAATATGGATTCGATCCGAATCGAATTTTTCATGAAATTTGGATCGAATCCGGGTTCGTCCGGATCGATTCGCTCATCCCTAGTTATGAATACCGAAGCGGGCAGTGCCATGCCAATAAAGAAAAAAGCAATTCTGTGAGTACTCACCTGTAGAATTGTTTTTGTTCTTGCATGGCACGGCCCACTTCGCCCCACCCTTGTTATCGGTATTCTTGGTTGTCTCTTTATGGAGATTGTTCCAAGTCAATTGGGGTTTTTTACCTTTTTCACATTTTTTACTTATTCTCTCTCGGCTTCTTGTCTCACTGCTTGTGTACACTGGGGAACTCTATGGTTAAGCCCGTTTTTATAGGGAGCCGGGACAAGCCAGAGCTTTTCTGCAGTACCACTGCGCCACCTTGTGGCGGAATAACCCAACTGCTATGAATACCAAAGCGGCCCGTGCCATGCAAGAACAAAAACAATTCTACAGGCGAGTACTCACAGAATTGCTTTTTTAGTTCTCATCCTGATTTTTCCTGAATTTAATTTTACCATTTTTTATCGCATTGTCTATATATCAATTGTTCTCTATTTATATATTTATTAATATTCTATTTATATATATAACTTTTCCATCCATTTATATTATTTATTTGTTATGTGTTTTAATATCTACATATTTTTCTTATTCAGAACATCTTAACATTTTAATTGAAAACATTCTTAACTGATCATATTCTCCTTTATCTGTTTAATTGTTTATCACAACCGAGTTATATTATATACTAATCTATCTAATCGTGTCTGCAATTCATATAAATTTCTTTTACCCAATATTTATTTGTCATTTTAAACCTGTTGAATCAGTTCTGAGCATCAATTAATTAATTATGTATATTGCCCTGGACATCACTCTGTCACATAGCTATTTTCATGCATTATTTAAACTTCCAAATCTCTACTTTCTTTGAAAGGGAAGCCGCCTTGTTGTTCACCATTTCATTCACCTAATAAATTGATTTATACTTCATCAAAGTACGTGGTATACTTGAAGTGTAACCAACCACATCGAGGGATATGCAAGAAGGACTTCAGCTATTAGAAAACGTACCAGGCCTCCATCCATCCATCCATCCATCCATCATCAATGGGACAACTTTGCAGCATCTGAACCTCAAAGCCCTGTGTAGGTCGGCGCATCCCCGTGGTGGTAAGTTTCTTTTTCCTAAGTTACTACACACAATTGACACATAATAAATGTATTGCAATAATATGTAGTTATGTTAACAAAATAACACCTATTCAGAAGGTTCTATCTCAATCCCAGATATAACAACCTTTATATCTCTGGGTTAACCTACCTCTGACACAAACCCTCAGGCGCACCTAAAATCTTTTTTTCTATTAAAGAGTTAAGCGTTTTTTGAATACTTATATATTTTTGGGTTTTTTTTTTTATAATCGAGTTACTAGGTTCACTTTAAATTCATGTCATGTCAGCTAAATGGTTGTCAAATCAGCCACCAAAATAAAAAGCTATCTGCAGTTACACGCAACCATGTTAGAAATCTGACATCATATACTGTATATGTTAAAAGTTGGATTTTAGCTTTCTAAATACAATGTTTTCCCTAAACAATAAAACAATCCAACATCCATTTTATAAGCGCTTTGCCCTGAGAGCAATCATCACAAATCTTTTAATAAATTGTTGTTGGGTCACTTTAAAGTATCCTCATCAGAAAAATGTTGTTTACTTTTGGGCTCACAGAGACAAATCACCAACACAGTATGTTGTAAGACCCTGTTTCATGCAGCCTTAAAGCTATAAAAGAATACAACAAGCTTTAGTATTTTGACAAAGATGCTTTTCGTTCCACTTGAGCTACTTGAAATGATCTGCAGGGCTAGACATCTTTGTGTGTGCACATCCCCACTCTGAAAGCAGGAAACGTCAAATCTTAAAATAAGAGAGAATAATAACAGAATATCCTTTGACCGAGATATCCTTCATAAAGATTTAAGGTATATTTAGCTTCATATAAAAATTATCCATACCGTCCAGAAAATAATTTATTTAGAATATATATATATATATATATATATATATATATATATATATTTATATTTATTTATTTATATATATAGAATAGGGGTGGTTATGAAGGAAAAAGACCTTCTCCTCGGGCCAGCGCCGCTTCCCCGGTCTCTGTGCGGCCGCCATGGAGAAAGCACAAAGCCGCATTCTCTGGGTCCATGCACGATCCCTCTGCCCATTCACTTGGACAGGTGGGCGGGAGCGCACACGATGCCAGGAGATGCGGCTTCAAGCTATATTCGCTTGTTCATTGCTGTGTGTCCACTTGAAAAGGAACCAATATCCACAACACACACTGCAGCTGGCACCACCTATTGGAGCTTTCCATTCTACAACCTGTGTCACATGCTCATGAAGCAGTGGAAGGGGCAACTGCAGGTTATCATGATGCTGGTGGCGGCGGTGCACCCTCCTTGGGGCAGATTTCCTAGGGAGAATGTGGGGCCACTTTAAAATTCAAATCTCCTAGATGGCTCTTGCTTAAATACAAACAGCCAGGTCTGGGGATAAATGAAAGACATCTCTTTAATTAGTCTTTCCACCAAAAAAAATATGTTGGAAGATTAAGATAGAAGATATGCCAATCTAAGGAATGAACCTCTTCCTGGTCGTATGCGCACGGAGCCGCTGACGCCACGTTGTTTAAGCCTTTGTCGAAGGCCAGCAGCTCAGAGTGCACTGACGGCCACATCCCCTGCTACCCTCTAACAGGGAGTGTGCCCTCACCGACCATCCACAAATGCCTGGCACAGGCATGTGCCCTGCTAGAGGGATAGTGGGGAGGCTGTTGGACCTGGAAACAAGGTAAGTGTATGGGAGACCTGAGGGATTTCACACAGCGAGGCATCCCAATTTTGGGATCAGTGATCGGCCCCTATAGATTCCTGGGCTGATCGACGTGGGTTTTGATCCACTTTAAGCTAGTGAATGTACCTTTGTGAGTGGTTTCACTTAACTTGATGCTCAGTTATTTGCTGTGGCATCTGGGTATATATCTATTTATGTATAACAAAAATTGTGTGATTTTTTTGCACCATAGTCACATGTAGCCACTAGACCTTCTTGTTTAATATAGCGATTTATCTAGGTTAGCGACCAGCCTGGTGGGTCTCCAAAATCCCCTTTGCATTTTTAGGTGAGCCCCATTTTGTCTTTTTTGTATCTATTCTGTTAGCAGGGCCAAATCTTCTGCTTCAGCCCCTAATTAAAAGTGATACTGCAGGCAAAGGTAATTGTTACATCATTGCGTCGGGCTACATCTAGCACTGCCCTAAACTGTTTTCCGTTTTTAAATTGAAGAAGAAATGGCTGACAGGTTCAGCTTATGGTTACAGGTTCAGCATAAAATTTTTCTTCAGAAAAAAGTGGACATGGCCCTTGGATCTGGGATGCTGCATAGCACTCAGCTCTCTACGCTGACAGCAATGTGATGCATTTTAAAAAGCCAAGGAAATAAGTTTTCATGTTACAGTGGTGAAATTTTTAGGTTCCGCTTCTGCTCTAACTTCTTCCCTTTACTGGATCACACATTATTTCTATTAGCTCTTACTTATTTTTATTTTAGGACAAGTTTAATGAACCAAGACAACGAGAACAGCCTGTAACAGCTGGTATCTGGTTGAGGAATTGGCACCTTTGCCATGTTTGGTCATGTGTAGAATAATATTCCACCTCCTCGACCTCCTTTAGAGCAGATGAGGCTATTACAGTAAGTCATGAAAAGTTTTACATCTGTTTCTGCATTCCGCTTTATGTTTGCTTGGGAATATTAAGATTAAAATACTTAAGGCGAATTAAGTGTTTAGCAGGGGAATCATTTTTGTCTGCTGAGCCCTCTGACAGTTAAAACGTGGTTATAACTATTGATATAATGGCAAAATGGAGCAATCCCCATTAATTGTTTTGCAATTTTCCAAAAATCTTGCAAAAATTGTTGTGAAAAGACCATCCATAAAACGTTTGCAATGTCCCCTTTAAATAAGCACAGTAATTCCTGTTCTAGATTCAAATGCACACATTATGACCTTGTATTGGTTGTACTGTGCATAAAATAAAAGTAGAACAAATAAAGTCTGAAAAATCTAGCTTAAACTGCAACTTTGGGATATTATTCGATAAGCTATCAGTCTAAGTACTTTCTTCTAAAAAGGTCATTAGGCTTAACCTCCTGCGTACTAGCAAATTGTGTTTGAGGCTATTGACTTGATTAGGAACCTTTTCCTTTCTCCACAGAGCACCTAATGCAACAATTACAATCTCAAAACTTGCAAAGTAATCACAGCTTCTTACTTAATAACAACATCAATTTAATTGTAAATAAAGGAAGACTGACCAGGCTAATGTTAGTCCCAAAAACTTTCTCCCCATGCTCCCATCCACCCCTTCTGGTGCTAAGCCCAACTTTGGGGTTAAAAATAAAGTCTCACAAGGCTGGCTTCTGCAACTTGATGTCAGAAATGGGATTGGCGGGGGGCGTGGCCTGGCGCTTGGATGAGGAGGACGTGAGCGGCCGAGCTCCGAGTCCCCACGGGCAGAAACTGACAGAAAGAGAGCAACAATCGGAAGAGAAGACAGTCGAGAAATGACAGGGAGAAAGCAGAAGCGAAAGGAGAAGAAAAGAAGTGAGGAGCGCACCTGTCGGAAGGGAGAGGAGCGGAGATCGCTGGGTTGGCTGATCAGCGGTCGCGGAATGGAGACGACGGCGGTGCTGATGTCCTCTTCTGGTGCCTCAGATAGCAGTGAGGAACGTCCATCAGGACGGGGAGAGCAGAGCCCGAGCCCGGAGGCGGAGGGTGAGGTGTCGGCGGTGCTCGGAACACAGGAGGCGGAAGATGGAGCGGTGAAGAGCGGCAAGATGGCGCCCGACCCGAAGAGTCGAAGGTACTGCCCCTTAGACAAAAACGAGCAGTGCTGTCAATTGATGAGGTGGAGGTGGCTGGGAGTGCTGAGGCGGCGGCCCCGCATGGAGGAATGAGCAGCATTGCACAGAGACTGCAAGCGGGGGCTGACAAAATAAACAGCCGGGATTCGGCCATAAAAATGGCGATGTTCATGGAGGAGGGAGACACCCCAGTGGACAAGGGGGGGGGAAATGACGCCACCTGGTGGACAAGCCAGGGGTACTGCGGAATATGAAGGAGGAGAGGGGGAGAAGAAAAAAGTGGTCCCCGGACACAAGGCCACTGCCCTGCAAAGGGGGGGCCGCACTACACCCAAGATATCCACAGCAAAGTTGATGCGCAGAGTACGCAGATCCTGCAACTCCAGCTGCAGCATGATGACTTAGAGAATAGGCACAGGAGGAACAACCTGCGACTGAGAGGTATTCCTGAAGCTACCGCGGGGGAAGACGTGAAGCATATAATTACTACCATCTTTAACATGCTCCTGGAGAGAAACGCGGATGCCCCTATTGAAATCGGCAGGGCGCACAGGGCCCTCGGCCCACGCAATCCTGATCCAACATTCCCCAGAGACTTAATCTGCAGAATACACTTCTATAGCGTGAAGGAAGAGAGCCTGGCAACATGGACCGATAGACTTTGACGGGGCAAGGGTCACCATATTGCCGGATCTTTCCAGGCGTACTTTACAAATGAGAAAGCTGTTGAAGCCTGTGTTGGAGCTGATGAGAAGTATGGGAGCTATGTACCTTTGGGGCTACCCCTTCCATCTAATCGTGGCGAAAGAACGGGACACCTACCTGCTCAGGACATACCAAGATCTGGAAGGCCTTTTTGCTTTCTTGGGCTGCAACCCGATTCCGGTCCCCAACTGGCTCTCGCTCACCGCGGAACCGTCCCCCCAGCGGCGCATTGGTCTGCCCCAAAGGCCGCCAAGATCACGCAGGCCCGGAATGAGAGGTGAAAGACGAGGCGAGGGATGCCCCGGTCCAACCGACAGAGAACTGTGATCCCACTGCCGAGACACTATAATGGTCCTGCAAGATTGGACTGACCCAGTTGATGAGTGTGCATGGTGTCTTTTTCTTTGGGTGTCTCCGGCTGGGCCCTTGCCGGGCCTGTGGGGGGCCTGTGGGTCTTGGGATGCCCGGTCGGTGGGATTCTGAGCGAGCTAGAGCGCAGTTTTGCGCGACGTGGTTACCCTGGAGCCCACGGCTGCCTTTTTGCCTCTCTTTGTGGGGTTTCTGGGGGGGCTCGGCCGGAGACACTCACCAGGAGAGTCCAAGTCTTCTCTCCGCTGTTATAGTGTTTAGAGACGTTGTTTGCTGCTTGCTTCTTCTCCTGCCTACAGGTTCAGCTTTTTTATGATTCTATTGTTGCCCAGTTTGACTCTCGTTGCCCGGGGGGACAAGGCGCTTGTGCTCCTGTGTCCGGCGCTAGACATAGTTCCCCAGATGGGCCAGTATCGATCTTCACCCTCGTGGGATAGGTCGATACTTAGCGTATAACGCAACCTAGTTTCTTCAAGGTGGGCCCGCTCTCGGTGGGGTCTGGTTCAGTTGGTGAGGGGCCGCAGGCGGTCCCATTGGAAGCCCTTGTTAATATTCCTTTGCCCACTAATTGGTTCTCCTTGCTCAGATCTGAGTTCATCTTTGCTTTGTTTTGTTGTATCCCTGACTGTCTACCTACCTCCCCCCCTTCCTGTCGTACTCTTCCCGCTTCTATTTGTTCCCTCTCTGCTTTGTGCACTATTGGCCTTCCGTCTTCCCGCATACGTCTGACACGCCTCTGCAGTGATGAGTGAACTTAACCTGGTATCCTTTAATGTGAAGGGCATGAACACCCCAGAGAAGAGATCCCTGGTCCTGAACAACCTTAAGGCACTGAAGGCGCAGGTGGCTCTTCTCCAGGAGACGCACTTCAGAGCTGCGAACCCCCCATCTCTCAAGAACAAGGTATTTCCGATCTCATACCATAGTTTTTCCCCGTACTCTAGATCTAGAGGGGTTAGTATTTTACTGGCCAGATCTACTCCGTGGGAGGAGGTGGGTGCCCTGGGTGGGGGAGACGGAAGGTGGCTTTTTGTCAAGGGGAGGATAGGACCTGAGATATATACCTTTGTAAACATATACTCACCTAACACTGGGCAGGTCACCTTCCTTGAGTAAGTGTTCGATAAGATGACTGACTTTGCTGAGGGCAGGTTGATAGTGGGCGGGGATTTTAACCTCACCCAAGAACCCTTGCTAGATACCTCGAAGGGCCACTCTTATATTTCTTATCCCAAACTTAAGAGAATCAAAAAACTTCTACACTCCCACCAGCTGATAGATACGTGGCGTGTCAATCCTAGTGCGAGAGATTATTCCTTTTTCTCGGCACCGCACAACTTATACTCGAGGCTTGACTCCTTCCTGATTCCGCATTACCTGTTGCCGCGGGTTGAAGTCGCTACGATAGGTAACATTACCTTATCGGACTATTCACCGGTATCTCTCAGACTCGTGACACAAGCTCAGGAGCCGCGGCCCTGGACATGGAAGCTGAACAGTGCCCTAATACAAGACCCCTTAATCAAGGAGGACTTGAGAAAGAAGCTCCAGGAATATTTTATCAATAACACCACCCCCGACACAAGTCTTCCCATGACCTGGGAGGCCCATAAATGCGTAGTTCGTGGGCTTCTTATTGAACATGGGTCCAGAGTTAAGAAGGAGAGAAGCAGGCAAATAGGTGAACTCCTTGGGGAAATTCGGAAACTAGAAACCCTCCCCAAACAGTTACTGGCGGCGACTCATCTGGCCACCCTGACCTCCCTCAGAGAGTGGTTGAAGGGCATATACTCTGATAAATACAAGCTCCAGCTTATAAAGAGCAGGAGAGTCTTCTACAAATCAGGGGACAAGTGTGGCCGCCTCCTGGCCACGGCTCTGAGGGGCAAAAGGGCTAGAACATATATTCCCCGAATTAGGAACAGGAAAGGCAACTTGGTGCACAAGGATAGAGACATAGCAGGGGTTTTTAGGGAATACTACAAATCCCTCTATATCATCCCCCCCCCCACTCACTCAGGTTCTGGCCCGATAGGTATTAGTGCATACATTCAACGATCAGGAAAGCCCAAGCTGCCACGGGCAGCGCTGGAGGACTTGGAGACCCCAATTATGCCTGAGGAACTTGCACTGGCCATTAAAGGCTCGGCTAACGGGAAGGTACCGGGACCGGACGGTCTCCCCTTGTTATATTACAAAACATTTGTGGATCCACTCTCGCCCAGGCTTCTAGGGGTACTCAGTTCTCTTAAGGTGGATAATGCCTTTCCAGCAGACAGCCTGCGTGCCCATATCTGTGTGATACCAAAGGAGGGGAAAGATCTTACTTTGAGCTCCAGCTTTAGGCCAATTTCTCTTCTCAACGCTGATATTAAGCTCTTTGCTAAAATTCTTGCTAGCCGCCTCTCCCCTCACCTGCATCAGGTTATCCACCTCGATCAGGTAGGATTCATGCCTCATAGAGAAGCAAGAGATAATACAACGAAAGCGCTTAATCTTATGCACCTTGCCCTTAAGAAGAACCTTCCCTCGATCCTCCTTGCGACTGATGCCGAAAAGGCGTTTGACAGGGTGCAGTGGGATTTCATGTTTGGAGTCCTAGATCACATTGGTCTGGGACCTCACATGACCTATTGGATTTCTAACCTTTACCGGTGCCCAACAGCCTTGGTAAGAGTTAATGGGACCCTGTCTGAACCCTTCGGTATCGGAAACGGGACAAGGCAGGACTGCCCCCTCTCCCTGTTCATTTTCATACTGACGACTTATTGTTTTTATATAACCGGTCCCGAGGTTACGCTTCCGAATCTTATGAAAGAATTGGAGACATTTAGGAACCTGTCTAACTACAAGGTCAACATGCAGAAGTCAGATGCGCTGAACCTTAATGTTGAGGCAGAGAGAGAGGGGAACCTCAGGAGCTCCTTCCCCTTTAAGTGGGCTGGGGACTACATAACATACTTGGGTACAAAGCTAGGTAAGTCTCTAGAGAGGGTCTACTCCCTGAACTTTCCTCCCTTGCTCCAAGCATTCTCGAAAGTCCTTGAAGCCTGGTCTCTCAAAAAACTCTCGTGGTTTGGGAGATGTAACGCCCTTAAAATGAATATACTCCGCCACCTTCTCCATGTAATGCAAGCATTACCTGTTGTGGTTCCCAATGTGTTCCTGAAAAGAATTGGAGCACTGTTCTCTAAATTTATCTGGCTGGGGAAAACCCCTAGAATAAGCAGGAGGACTCTAATTAAGTCTGGGGGGGGGGGATAGGCCTCCCTGACCCCAGCCTATACTATGCTGCCACGCACCTAACTAGAACAGTGGACTGGTGGAGACATTCACAGCATAAACAGTGGGTCCAGATAGAGCAAGGTAGCTCGACGCTCCCGCTAGTTTCACTCCCTTGGCTGCCAAGACAGGCTTTGGCTGCAGAACTGAAGCACCCCATGGTAGGAGCCTCACTTAAAATTTGCCACAAATATTTCCCATTGAGAGAGATTTCGCCGGGCTTCTCTCCCCTGTTCACGGTTTTGGGGAACCCGGCATTCCTCCCTGGAATGGGGGGGGGGGGGGACTGCAGACAGTTGGTTACGAAAGGGAGTTAATAGGATAAGGGATTTTCATGGTCAAGGTGGTTGGGTGTCCCTAGACGCTATAGCTGAATCTGAAGAGCTACCTAGAGGGATAACTGGCAACAAATGCAGTTGAGTCATTTTCTGGCCACCCTAGGGCTCCAGCCCGGCAGCTCAGAGAACTCACGCTGTTTGAGAGGCTCAGCATGGAGAAGGGGCCAGCCCAACACGTGCTATCATTTACTTATAAACTATTGGTAAGCCACCAGGACCAAGACCCTTTGCCTTCTTTTGCGAAATGGGAGAGAGATATGGGGACTACCAGGGGACTACCTGGGACTACCTGGGGACAGGAAACGAATTGTATGCCTGGTGCACAAAACAGCTACTTTTACTAGATACAAGGAGTGTAATTATAAAATTCTTACGAGGTGGTACAGAGTCCCCACGTTACTGCACAGGTGGTCCCCCGATGTCTCCCCCACATGCTGGCGCTGTGGTAGCGCGGAGGGTGATCTCCTCCATATCTTTTGGTCGTGCCCGAGGCTGAAATATTTCTGGGCAACCGTTAGAGACACACTGAGGCACATTACAGACTGGGAGGTACCTGAAGGCCCGGCCTTTTTCCTTCTCCACCGCTCGGGGCTGCCTACCAAAGGATACCAGACATCCGCTCTTAGTCAGATGGTGAATGCCGCCAGGGCCTGTGTCCCCTCGCTGTGGAAGAGCCCAACCGCTCCCAGCATTTCCATGTGGCTGAGCAAGGTTGCAGAGATCAAGAGATTTGAAGGTCTTATTGCAGCACGGAATGAAGCCTCGGAAGGTCACCGCCTTAAGTGGGCCAGTTGGGATATGTTTGCGGTCTCTCGTGAATTTGAGGTGCTGATGGAGGAGAGTCAGTAGTGACTACTGGGTTCACTGTCCTCTCCCTTCTTCTCCCCTCTCCCATTCCCGCTTTCCCACCCCCACTTCCTATCTGTGTTTGTGTAACATATACCCCCCCCCCCCTTAGTCTTTGTTTCCACGATTCTCATCTGCGCAGCTGCAGAGTGGGTGTTAACCCCCCCCCCCATTGAGGGGAGAGGTGCTTAGGGCGCCCCTTTCTCATTGTTTTGAGGAATATAGATTCAACCAGACAGTTTGATGCCAGAAACGCGCCCCAAAAGTTTCCTGCAGAAAGTTTCAGTTATCTGGGGGGTGCAGCCCCGGCTGCGGTCACGTCTTCCAAGCTTTTGTATACTGCCTGATTTTGCACATGTATGACGATTGTACAATTGTGTTGTCGGTGGAACACCCATGTTTCCTTTAATTGTTTGTAATTAATCTTGAAAATGACAAATAAAGAATATATAAAAAAAAAAAAAGAAATGGGATTGGCAGTATTTGCTGAGGACAAATGGACTCCTGAGTGTGATTTATGTTACAACCGTAAACACCAGGTGGCAGCACTAATCACAGACATGTGCTCACTATGCCTCAAATGTCAATACCAACACAGAATGGGGGGGGGGGGGGGTTTGGAACTCAAGCCCTCTCCACAACCCTCACCAAATAGGAGCACAAAAACACTTATAAAGAATCCAAAAATTGATTTTATTCTAAGTATATATGAGTGGATAATACAAGCAACACATCAGCATACACAACACTTAATAAAAACAACTGCATGTGTCCAATACATTTACTGCCTTATCTTCATTTTTTGCAAGGGCAAATATAAATATTTCGATTGCCTAATCAATACTTTAAACCCCTGAAGTTGCTGCAAGGATCAATTTTAGTAGATTTTCACAGAGTTAATTTTTACGAATATTATTATTGCACATTAATAATTTTAATTAATTACCAATAAATGATTTAATATATGTATATGTTGTATTAATTTTTGCAGGCACAAAATCCTATATCCAAAATCCAAAATTTATATATCTATATACACAATTAATTTTTAATTGAAACTACTAATAATTAATAAATTATGTGAAAAAATATTTTTATATATGAACAAATGAATAAATTCGTGCATTAAAGAAATTGTTTATATATATACCAACATTATTATTGTGCTACCTTATTAACCTCATTTATACTTGATTATAAACAAATTATCAACATCAATTATTCTACCAAAAAAGTGATCATAAATGTAAACATTAAATTAATGTGCCAAGTATAATAAATAACCAACAAAATTAATAATCAAACCCTAATCATGGACTCAAAAGGAACAATGGAAACACATGATTGCTCTGCAGATATTGTGCTATCAGCACCAGTGAGCATATACAAGACTTGAAATGCAGCAAAACATTCATAGGGTGTATTCCTGGCAGAGGACAAGATGCAGGGCAGTCCACCTGCACATGTGGCCTCCTATGCCACTTCTTCTCGGGTGAAGGGACAGACTGCTTACCTTGCTGTCTTTTAAGCCCATGTGTCGACGGTGTCCATCAGCCTCCCGCCGCCGTCAAAGCGCCACTGACGTCACGAGCGGCCGGCGCCCGGAGACCGCGTCAGCCCCGCTTGTGCATACCCTCCCTGCAGTACCAGAAACTGGCCACAGGGGGGCAATAGCACAGATAGGCGCCAGAATGTGGCGCACATCTCCCGCCCCAGCCCCCGGACGTAGCAGGTCCCTGAAGACATGGGACTCTGGCGCATTGCTTGGTCCCGCTAAATGCCCACAGAAAAAACAGGGCAAAGCAAGACAGACCAGCTACGGCTGGCCGGAGACCAATGTCACCCTCCACACACAGACCAGCAAGGATACATCTATTGTACAAAATATATTTAACCATTTTCAACCACTTGTAACATATATATTGAATGTTTATCACTAAATAAAGAAACATATTCAATTCCAAGCACAATGGCAAACCATATATATTGTATGTCTATCCAGGTAAGTAGTACATAATAAGAAAGTTCAAGACACTGCCAATTAAAAACATGATTTTTACAAATAGAGGAGACTCCACTAGTTTTCCTCCTGTGAACCATGCCTCCACTTATAACTGACTTCATATCATTAATTTTTATTTAAAATGTGTGGAAAAAGATTTTATAAGACTAGCAAAGTGGGGTGGGCCAGAATGGTATAAGAAATTAAAGGAGAAGATATATCTTATTGCCTATTTAAATTGACCGCATATCCCAGTTTTACGCATATATCAAGCTCGGGAGACGTGCGCCACCTCTGCTGTGGGCCTCATTCTGCCGCCTATCTGTGCTATTTCTGGTACTGCAGGGAGGGTATGCACAAATCATTTCCGGCGTACGGCTGAGGCGCAGCGGGGCTGACGTGGTCTCCGGGCGCCGGCCGCTCGTGACGTCAGCGGCGCTTTGGCGGTGGCGGGAGGCTGATGGACACCGTCGACACATGGGCTTAAAAGACAGCAAGGTAAGCAGTCTGTCCCTTCAACCGAGAAGAAGTGGCATAGGAAGCCATGTGCTCAGGTGGACTGCCCTGCATCTTGTCCTCTGCCAGGAATACACCCTATGAATTTTTTGCTGCATTTCAGGTATTGTATATGCTCACTGGTGCTGATAGCACAATAGGCTCGATTCAGAGCCACATTCGTCTGCACTTCCGTAGCTGTCTGTGAAAGTTTTGGTGGGTGTTTGTCATTTTTTTGCTTTTTTTCGTTCATTTTTCATTCGTACAAACGTTCGGGCAAATGCGTATATGCACTTTCGATGAACGAAAGCAAATCTGAACATTTCCGTTAGTTCGGGTCATTTTCCAAACCAAATCTGATATTTTTCGTTCATTCAGATAACTTACGTTATTGCTATGGGCTTGCGTCTCATTCAGAGAGTCTCATTGCCGACAGACCACCACCCTATAAATCCTTCCTTTGCGATCCCCTTACGGGACCATTTTGACCTCGAGACTAGCATCTATGGACGACTCTAGTGCATTTGAGGAGCATGAGGATCTGCAGCTCATGGGCATTGAAATTGTCCGGAGGGCTGAGACCAGATTGCACCAGCGGCGGCGCATGCACATCGATGGCATGCATGACATTGAGTTGTTTGAGCTGACCAGACTTAATCGCGCTTCCCTCCATAAATTGTATAGTGAGCTGCGGCCATGGTTAGCCCGCACCACAAGCAAGGGACAAGCAATTTCAGGTATGACCAAGATGCTTGGCTGTCTGCAATTTTTGGCGAACGGCTCGTTCCAGAGGCTGGGTGCCCTCTCCGTGGGGATCTCCCAGCCTACGCTGAACCGCGCGCTATCCAAGTTTTTGGAAGGCATGGCTACCATTACTCGCAAATATATTTGTTTTCCCGACGACATGGTAGCCAGAAACACGATTAAGCTGGCGACACATTTTGCTAAATTTGTTGTTCCTTTGTTTGTTTTGTCCCTTTATTCTTGGATAATTGTGTTTTTGGACCTTTGTGTTTGTATGTTTGTTTGTTACTTTTACAAACAGTAAAGAAATAATTTAAACCAACCTCACACATGATTTTCTTTTTTGTTTTTTGGGATGTTACAAATGTGTTACTGCCTACTTTAACTCATCTTTATTCCCCCAAAACTTAAAGGCATAAACTTAGTCCACAACAGGTTAATTACAATTTTATGTAGTTTATTTCAGAAGCAAACATTGGATTTGATGGTCACTCCCATAGTTGCATAAAATACATGGGCAAAACACTAATGAAAGTTTAGCCAAATCAGGCCACATAGCAATTGCCCAGAGGCAGGAGTTTTAAAGTAAGGTACTCCTGTGCAAAGTTAAGGACAAATGAACATTTTACAAACATAGGTGACAAGCATTGCCATGTCCACATTGTGCAGCAAACAAATTGGCCCACAGACACACCCTCTCCTGCTTGGCAACATTTGCCACAGGCACAGGTGTAAATCAGCCAAACCTATGCCACATTTACACCTGTTACTCAGGGTGACACCCAAACAAGAACCCCCAGTCCCAATCCAAGTCCAGTTCAATCTCAGCCAGGGGTCAAGGTAGTAGTTTGACAGCACAGAATGTCCCACAATCATGCCTACAAACAGGAGGAGCCAGAACCAATGCCATTCGCTACAAGCATGCAGCGCAACAGCTTGAGTGGCAGGTTCATTGAGGCTTCACCTCCGGCATTGGCTAGTGGGCTACCTCAGCACTCTAATGAGCTATATAGGCGCAAATCCAAAGCAAACCAGCAAAGCCATACCAAAAGGGTCTATTGGTAGGGCTCACCAGACAGGTCAATACAGTGGGGATGTAGATCAAAGATGTGGAGCCGATACAGGCCAAATCGGCCTTAAAATGGGGGATGCCCATAAAACCCAGGTTGCGGCCCTTGGAGGTGGGCCCTCACCTGGGCCTGTGTGGCATTCAGAATCTGCAACTGTTCCAACATGTTTCTATTAGAAGTTTGAAATTCAGCCATCATGGTACTGAGATTGTTAGTTAAGGTGGCCATGTGGCTGTTGCTTTTTCGAACTTCCTCAAGCATGCCACTGTAATAATTGGATAAGGTGGCCATGTGGCTGTTGTTGGGCCTAAATTCAGTCAGCATGGAGTTTAATGTGTTGTTTAAGGTTTCTAATTGGCCATGAAGATGTTCGTGGTTTCGTTGATTTTGGAGGCGAAATAGCCGCCTCTCATGGTGCCATGCTGACTCCATCATCGGCGCACCCCTCCCCTGGGCAACTGGGCGACGCAGTCGACTACACCTCCCAATTCCCCGGGTTTGGGGGCGTGCAGATGATGTGCCTCTAGGTCCACCAACAGCCACAGGTCTGCTTGGCAAATTCTCAGCAGCAGAGCTAACACTGGGGACTGTCGGCTCAGTCTCTGCATGCTGCCCATGGTGGGCTGGCAGCATGCTGCTGAGCATTTGGTGTAGAAACATGTTGGGACAGTTGCAGATTCTGTCCCAGGGGGAGGTGTTCTGAAGGTTCAATGAAGGCTCCATCTTCCTCCAGCTCCTGGATTTCCTCCATCTGTGTGTGGGTCTGTTGGGACATGTAAAAAAAAAGTTTCAGTTTAGGGACTACATATGTAATTCCGCAAAAAGAAATATGGCAAGGCACATGCATAAGCAACATCATATAATGACACTTACCGTATATATCGGATCCTGGGTCCTAGGCAGCACGGAAGTAGACGGCATGTTAAAACTGGCAGAGGATTCCCCACTAGCTGAGGGATGATGCTGGGCTGCATTGGGGAAAAGAAGGCATGTTAACACACAACTAGGCATTGGTGATGCGTATTAACACATATGGTTCACTAAAACACAGGCCCATGCATGAATGGCAACTCCCCCAATGGACCAAGTTAAACTTGACTATGAATGTCATTATCTGTTAGATGTATTAGTCAACAAGTACATACACATTGGTCTCCTTAACCAAAATAAGCAAGCATGTACTGGCTGTTCTGAGGCTTCACATATCACTTAAAGGCCATTATGGGACCACATTCAGCTTGCAAATAGCATTTGCCATTAGATTAGGCTGTTTGACATTCTTTCTTGGTCAAACGTTCAAGCACCCCACATCAAGTCTTTCTGAGCAAAGCACAGCTCAAACCCAAATTGGCTACAGATAAAGATGGAAGTGTTGTATGTAATTGACTTAAATACATAACAGCCAGTCCTTTGCTAATCTCAATAGTGTTCCTCAAGACTCTCCAAAATAATCTCAGAGGAAGTAAACAAGCAAATAATGGGTCGCCACACATAACACACCCTGTTTAAATTGTTACCTCCGCTACAAGGCACACCCTAGGGGCATGTGTTAATTAATGGGTTTGTGCGTAATTTTACACGTAGATCACATTTCACATATACAGTAACATTACTAACCGGCAGGAATATTAGGAATGTCTGTGTCCTGTCGGGCTGAGTGTCCCTCTAAGGCCACAGGATGTAGCAGGCCCAGCACCATCTCCTCAGCTCGGGTAAATTGCAGTTTGGTGGGGAATCCGCCGCCAGTTTGTAAGCTGAAAAAGAGAGTTGCACACATTCTGCAGCTGGAAGTGAAGGTGGTGGATCTCCAGTGCGACGGTCCTCCCTGCGGCACGGCGTGGGCAGGGAGTCATGCCCAGCGATGCATGCAGGAGCCTCTGGTATGTGACTCTTCATGTAACCGCACACACATATACATGCAATTTCCACCCAAGCTGATTTCCTTAATCTGTTTTTGTAGATGCTTCTGGAGCGGGTGAAGATGCGCAGGCTGCAGCAGATCTCGCCCAGGAGGCACAGGGAGAAGGTGAGTAATGGGACACACACATTGAAAATGACATTTGATTTCTGTTGACTAAGACATTATAAGTGACCCTATTTGCCATGTCTCAACAGTCTCTACTTCACAACAGTGGCAGGGCCCAGGACGTAGGGTCCCCAATGAGGCATCCGTCGGCCACCAACCAAGTAAGTTGTAATGTCATTCTTTGCAGTATGTGTTAAGTGACATGATCACCCAGGTTCATAAAGCCAGAGTCAATGGCATTAGCAGAATGACCTGTGCCCACTTCATTAGAGTTATTACTTACCAGAATGACCTGTGCCCACTTCCTTAGAGTAATTACTTACCAGAATGACCTGTGCCCACTTCCTTAGAGTAATTACTTACCAGAATGACCTGTGCCCACTTCCTTTGAGTAATTACGCACCAGAATGACCTGTGCCCACTTGCTTAGAGTAATTACTTACCAGAATGACCTCTGGCCACTTCCTTAGAGTAATTACTTAGCAGACTGACATATGTCGTGATTAGTTAGGTTGGCAACTAACAACCATTCCATACACAGGTGAGAAACATGTATTTGTCGCCAAATAATGTTTTTCTCTCAATTTGATACAGGGACCACACGGGCAAGAGTGGAAGAAATGAATCGAAGGGTCCTTGAGTTGGTGGCCGATATGCAGCAGCTGGTTGACTCGTTGGGGACAACAGAAGAAGAATAGTGTTCTGGGTCCTGTCACTGATTTTAGTTTTGTAAATAGTTTTTAAAATTTTAAATGTTTAATATTTTTAATGTTTTGGTTTTTAAAAACCAAAAACGAATGGGCCACAAAAATGGCCTTGAAGTAAAAATAAAAAACCAAAAAAAAGTTTCAGTGTCATTTTTAAACACAAATACATTAACACAAAACGAAGGGTGAAATAAATATTTAGAGATGAAGATTCAGATGAACGTGAAGTGGTTTGGGTAAGTTTTAGGGGCCGAAAATGGAAGAAGAACCTAACCGCAAAGTGGTTTGGGTAAGTTTTAGGGGCCGAAAATGGAAGAAGAACCTAACCGCAAAGTGGTTTGGGTAAGTTTTAGGGGCCTAAAATGGAAGAAGAACCTAACCGCAAAGTGGTTTGGGTACGTTTTAGGGGCCAAAAATGGAAGAAGAACCTAACCGCGAAGTGGTTTGGGTAAGTTTTAGGGGCCGAAAATGGAAGAAGAACCTAACCGCGAGGTGGTTTGGGTAGGTTTTAGGGGCCGAAAATGGAAGAAGAACGTAACTGCGAGGTGGTTTGGGTAAGTTTTAGGGGCCGGAAATGGAAGAAGAACCTAA
The DNA here is from genome assembly GCA_027917425.1 of Gastrophryne carolinensis. NCBI lineage: Eukaryota > Metazoa > Chordata > Amphibia > Anura > Microhylidae > Gastrophryne > Gastrophryne carolinensis. The sequence goes on from CM051234.1 coordinate 117,021,737, forward strand.
CCGCGAGGTGGTTTGGGTGAGCTTTAAGGGTCCAAAAGGGAAGATGGAGGATAGTGCTAAGTGGTTGGGGTGAGCTTTAAGGGTTCAAAAGGGAAGATGGAGGATAGCGCTAAGTGGTTGGGTGAGCTTTAAGGGTCAAAAAGGGAAGATGGAGGATAGGGCTAAGTGGTTGGGATGCGCTTTAAGGGTCCAAAAGGAAAGATGGAGGATAGGGCTAAGTGGTTGGGGTGAGCTTTAAGGGTCCAAAAGGGAAGATGGAGGATAGGGCTAAGTGGTTGGGGTGAGCTTTAAGGGTTCAAAAGGGAAGATGGAGGATAGCGCTAAGTGGTTGGGGTGAGCTTTAAGGGTCAAAAAGGGAAGATGGAGGATAGGGCTAAGTGGTTGGGGTGCGCTTTAAGGGTCCAAAAGGAAAGATGGAGGATAGGGCTAAGTGGTTGGGGTGAACTTTAAGGGTCCAAAAGGGAAGATGGAGGATAGGGCTAAGTGGTTGGGGGGAGCTTTAAGGGTCCAAAAGGGAAGATGGAGGATAGTGCTAAGTGAATATTTATTGAAAACGGGAAACGTAAAGGATTAGTGGGAGGATACGATGGGAAAAGGGCAAAAACGAAAGGCTACGTTGTAACCTGAGAAAATGAAACATTAAAGTCACGATGGAAAATGACATCCTCGTACTCGTACTCTGGCATACGAACAGACGGAAACTTTACAGAAGATTCAATGCATGCATAGAATCGCTGGGACACTCATACGAGAGCGGGAAAATTTGAAAATAATACGAAATTGGCACAAAAATGAAAGTCTTTTTTTGGATCTCTGAATAGAGCCTAATATCTGCAGAGCAATCATGTATTTCCATTGTTCCTTTTGAGTCCATAATTAGGGTTTGATTATTTATTTTGTTGGTTATTTATTATACTTGGCACATTAATTTAATGTTTACATTTACGATCACTTTTTTGGTGGAATAATTGATGGTGATAATTTGTTTATAATCAAGTATAAGTGAGGTTAATAAGGTAGCACAATATTAATGTTGGTATATATATAAAAAAAATTCTTTAATGCACGAATTTATTCATTTGTTCATATATAAAAATATTTTTTCACATAATTTATTAATTATTAGTAGTTTCAATTAAAAATTAATTGTGTATATAGATATATAAATATACTGAACATCTCTTGTTCTGCTCTCCGAAGTTTTTCTGAGGATTTTGTGCCGGCACAAATGAATACAACATATAAATATATTAAATCATTTATTGGTAATTAATTAGAAATATTAATGTGCAATAATAATATTCTTAAAAATTAGCAATATATTAACTCTGTGAAAATCTACTTAAATTGAACCTTGCAGCAACTTCAGGGGTTTAAAGTATTGATTAGGCAATCCAAATATTTATATTTGCCCTAGTAAAAAATGAAGATAAGGCAGTAAATGTATTGGACACATGCAGTTGTTTTTATTAAGCGTTGTGTATGTTGATGTGTTGCTTTTATTATCCACTCATATATACTTAGAGGCCGATTCATTAATAGCGCCAGGTAGCGACAGATGAGCGTCTGAAGTGCGGCACTATGAGCGACCACTAGTGTATGCCACGAACGGCTGTGAGGCCTCCTCAGTCGCTATCTGCCGTTGTTGGGAAGAATGCATACATTGGTGAATGTGATGTTTCAGATCTGCTTTATAGGCGCTGTTATTTTTTCACACGGTATTCAAGACAGCGCCTGAGCGTTTGTTTGCTGTTGGATTAAAATCAATGTTAGAACATTCTGTAGTAAACACATTGCACCATGTTTATTTTGTTAAATGTTTTTTATTTTTTTTTTGTTTTGTTTAGAAATACATGACTACGATTATTGTTGGGTTCTCTTCATGGTGCCTAAAAAAGAAACAAAAGTGTAGTTAGTTTTTATTAATAATTTTGGTTTGTAGCATTTAATTACATACCAAGGCCTCATTTTTTTTTTTTTATTTGGGTCAACTTGCAGACCAACCCTTATTATTATTTGGGTCAACTTGCAGACCAACCCTTATTATTATTTGGGTCAACTTGCAGACCAACCCTTATTTTTTTTATTTATTTTGATTTGGGTCAACTTGCAGACCAACCCTTATTATTATTTGGGTCAACTTGCAGAACAACCCTTATTATTATTTGGGTCAACTTGCAGACCAACCCTTATTATTATTTGGGTCAACTTGCAGACCAACCCTTATTTTTTTTTTTTTATTATTTGGGTCAACTTGCAGACCAACCCTTATTATTATTTGGGTCAACTTGCAGACCAACCCTTATTTTTTTTATTTATTTTGATTTGGGTCAACTTGCAGACCAACCCTTATTATTATTTGGGTCAACTTGCAGACCAACCCTTATTTTTTTTTTTTTTTTATTTGGGTCAACTTGCAGACCAACCCTTATTATTATTTGGGTCAACTTGCAGATCAACCCTTATTATTATTTGGGTCAACTTGCAGACCAACCCTTATTTTTTTTTTTTTTATTTGGGTCAACTTGCAGACCAACCCTTATTATTATTTGTTTTTGATTTGGGTCAACTTGCAGACCAACCCTTATTTTTTTACCCCAAAAATAAGGGCCCTGTAGTCCAGTACTTGGAGTATAGTTAAGGTGAGCTAGCTTACCAAAAAAAACGGCGTAATCATGCTTTCCCTTAGTTCGAAGCCAGTCTGGGTGTCCTCTGTCGTTTCTGCGGGCATGTTGGGGATTTCTGGCACCAGTGCTGTTTCTTCAGGGGTTTGTATTCTGTGGCATATGCAAATATTGTGTAGGACACAGCATGCGAGGTTGATTTTTGAGACCTTTTGTGGACTGTACAACATTTCTCCTCCTGGCCGTGCCAAACAGAGAAAGCGCGCTTTCAGCAGTCCAATTGTTCTTTCCACAATGCATCTGGTTTTGCGATGTGCTGCATTGTAGCGTAGTTGGGCAGAGGTCTGTGGGTTTCTGACCGGAGTCATTACCCACGTTCTCTGCCCATATCCCTTGTCCGCTGTGGAATAAACACATTGAGAGAGACAGCAATTAGTAATAGTCCATGTTATTTTTCGCCATATTTTACATTTAGCTTACTAGGCCACATATTTGTATCAAAATACTTTGTCATAGTTATTTATTTACCCAGTAGCCAGCCAGGTGGCATTTCATTGTTCTCAAACTTCCGGCACAGGACTGATTGCTGGAGCACGTACGAATCATGCCATGAGCCGGGGAAGCCAGATCTCACGGCCCGCAGCTTCATGTCATGGCCACATACCACCATGACATTCATGGAATGGAATTGTTTCCTATTCCTATAATGCGGCTCCTGTGCACGGGGAGAGCGGAAAGGGATATGTGTACCATCCACGCACCCTAGCACATTCGGAATCCCTCCCATGTGGTAGAATGCATGCTTTATTTGGGCAACCTCATCCTCATCCTCAGGAAATTTGATATAAACAGGGATAAGGTCACAAATAGCCAGTACTACCTGGTAAAATATGCGGCTCATTGTAGCCTGGCTGATCCCTCTGAGGAGGGCAGAGGTTGCCTGGAAATTCCCTCGTGCCACAATATTAAGCGTGGCACATAGGCGAACTATGCCTGGAATGGAGTGGGTGCGTCTGGTGGATGGATCGATTTTGCGCTTAATCTGATCATATAAGGACTGTAGTGCTGCACGATTCAGACGAAATCTGCTTCTGATCTGCTCATCACTTAAATCCCACACTGAAAGACAGATGCCAAAAGATCGGGGTGCCCTAAGCCTCACAGCACCCTCCTCCCTGGCCTCCTGCTCTTCCAGTAGTCTCCCACAACCATACATCCATAACCCAAACATCACCCTCTCATCCATCTCACACTCACTGGCCATAGCTACAAAATAATGCAAACCAAAAAAAGAAAACCAACACACCACAGACACAAGCACACTCCTCACACAATCACACCAATGCAGCTCAACACAAAACCAGATGTATAGTGGTCAGAACCAGCAGACTGCTGAAAGTCTGCTTTCTAAGTTAGGCACAACCAAGAGGGGATTTGCTGCACAACCCACAAAAGGCCCCAAAATCAATCCTCACTTGCTGTATGCTACACAATATTTGCATATGCCAACAAAATAAATCTCCCAAAGAAACAGCACTGATGACAGAAATCAACCAACAAGCCACACAGAGTAAGGCAAAAACACAGCCAGACACTTTTTGCAAGCAAGGGACAAAAGGAAAACACCACAGCCTTTGCCACAGTGTAACAATACAAGAAGGTTGTAAAATAAAGCTACTTATACTTAACTTTGGGAAATGACTGGTCCGCTTTGCCGCCTCTTGCGTTGCTTAGCTATTTCCGGTCTGCAATTAGCTTACCCAGGTGTGCTTGAAATGGTTTGCGCACGCGTACGCTAAAGCATACTAGCGTACGTGAGCAGATACTTGCGTGCTTTAGCGGATATGGTTGATCAGTCAGTTTTGGTCCAATAAAACTTATGCTGCTCTTAATTCAAATAGCCGTTTTTAGAGCCACATTTAACATGTGTTTAACAGACCTGAGTACATTGTTTTCTTATGTTGGGTTTTTTGGTTAATGAGCTCTCTAATTATTTAATTGTCTTCCACACATGGTTCCCAGAAACATCAGTCATTGCAGTGAAGATGTCGCTGCAAACACCTGGCCAGTATGTGTGAAGCAATTAAGTGGACCTGTTTGTGATTGGTTCTTAGAGCACCTAAAACCTGGCACACCCAAGCAGCAGTTGTTGCCATTTTGTAGTCTGCATGCGTGCTTGGGTGTTGTATAGTCGTGTGTGTGCAGCTACAGGATGGAGCCAAATTCTGGGCATCTGCCGGCCACAGCTGGACCAAGTAGGACTCTGTTGGGTGCTGTGCGCAGACCTCCCCTAAGGAAAAGGGCACAGGCCAAAGGTGAGGCAGCACCTAAGGCCAAACGTCCATTTGCCAAGAGGGAGCCAGAATTTAATTTGGCGGATAACAATAATCTTGTGCGTCTGACACTGGCTAAATGAGAGTTATTATTTGGCTGCCAAAGTCAGTGTTTAGGCAAGCAAGAAAGGAGCAAATTGTGGGATGCCATTGGTGAGGAGCTTACTAGCAGTGCTCAATACCACATCCTGCAAGAAACGCTTCTACACTTTGAAAAGGGCCCTTATGCAAAAGATGAAGAATGATCTACTTGTAGAGAGTGGGACCAAACAGGGTCCAAAGAGTACCTACAGGCCATATGAGGAGATGCTGAAGTGCAATATTCCGCTCATTCGGCTGCAGGGTGTTGATGCTGGGGATGACACCACAGGTTGGGCTGAAGGTACCTAGTTTTGACATTTTTCAATCTTGTTGTTTTAATGTATGTTCTTTTGTTTAAAATGTTTTGCCAAACTAACAGTAGGACATGTGAAGTAGTACATTATACCTCATTAATGTGTTACTTGCCTGTCTCTTGCTTTATGCATAGGTGCACATGGTGAGGCCCAGGATTCTGGGGAGGAGGACACCCAAAATCCGGCCCTTCCTCCAACCTCAAGCATAACCCAGTCGGCCATTGAAGGTATTTTTAAGTAATTTTTGTGGTGGTTATTTTTGGCCGCACATTACCAATGCCTAAATCCTTACTTTGATTTCTGATAGTTGCCCTGACATTTGCACCAGCATCTCCTCAGGAGTCAACCTACTCTTTGGATGCCGGTAAGTGCATGTGTCAACCTTGCTTTAGCTACTTTAACACAAGGGCATATCTTTCATGCATCTATTTTCATTGTAGGCCAAGTCCCTGGTCATCTTTGGACACCACTTCCTGTGTTGCTGGTCAACCGGACCCTGTTGGTGTGTATTTCCAAACACACTGTATCCTTTCTGCTGTTTGAGTAACAATGTGTATATTTTGTTATTATAAAATTCAACATGGTTTCAATTACAACTTCAATATGGATATTGACACTGGATTGTGCATCAACACGATCAGAAATTAAATTGTTGTAATATGTTCCCTGCATTTTTTGGTTGTTTTCAAATTGATTTACAAACATACACTATACTAGTGTTGGTAATATTGCTCTACATTGTGTATTTTAGTTGACCGGAATACAGGTGGCCGTCCGGAAAGGGCCCTTCACCGTGAGGCTGCTAGAGATGAGGGTAAGTTTGTTTTGGTTTATTCTCTAGTAAGGATGTTGGCTAACCTGTTTTTTTTTATTTATTAGTCCAACTTGTTATTAAACATGTTTTTTTTAGGGCAAAGCTCGAGTGAGGGCCTAAGTCGGGACATCTGTGAGATGGCGGGTATGTGTAATTTAAGCAATGTGTGTATGTTATTGTTTGCCACAATGATTTCATCCTCTTCATCTTACATACATGTTTGGAATATGATGTTCAATTACACATTTTTGCTATTGTGCAATCCGGCACTTTGGAGAGGTATGGCCTCGGTAGTGTAGCCAAAAAATAGTCCCACAATCTCAAATGACCTACTAACATGACTTTCCCGTTTAGCATATGCCAGCTTGCCCCATCTCTCAGATTTGGATTTTCCCCTTTCTGGCAGCCAGACACCGGAATTACTTTGGCCGGAGCAGACTAAGGTACCATGGCTGATTTGTTGGAACAGTAACCACATTGACATGTTTGGGGGTACAACAGGATCCACCATGTAACATACAACATATTTGTGGTTTAGCAGGAGTCCATCGCGGAAACCCAGGCTGTGCCCTCTGCCCAAGTGCCATGTGGACAGGCTACAGAGGATGAAGCAAAGGTACATTATAATGGAACCCTTTTTTCAAATGTTTGGGAGGGGATTACCTGCATTGTTCCTGCTTCACTACAATCTTGTTTTTTGTGTTTTAGGCTGATCATCCTACAACAGGAGCTTCTGCACCCACAAGTGCAGATTTGTACCAGCTAGGGGTCCGGATGCTGGAGGGCTACAGTCAACAACAGCCGCGTGCTGGAACTAATGAGCGCATTGCGGCGTTGAAAAATCAGTCGCTGGTGGATCGGCAACAAATTCGGGACCTGCAGCAACAACTGCGAGAAGTGCAAAATCACCAGCACTCAGAGATTCTTCATGCAATACAAGAAATGACAAATGCAATACATCAAATGTCAAATGCAATACAACAATCTGGACAGCGCCAGGACCAAACTTTGTTGTTGATACATCAGCTAATACAACAGCAGTTTTTTTTTTTTACTGCACTGTTGTCCCCCAACACCACACCTAGCAATGAATCCCAACCTCCCAGGCCACCCAGGGAATAATTGTGGCACTTCTTCTTACCTTGAAATACATTAATTTTAAGGATTTTCTTTTCAAGGAATAAATGTTTGAACCAAACCTCCAATTAGTGTTTTTGAGAAGACATACCTACTAGCACTCTAGATCTCTAGATCTAGATATGTACATGTAGGCAGAAAAATATGGCACACATTGTTTGCCATACATTACTATGGTTAACACATTAAATGCCTAACAATGTTTGAGAAAATGTAAGTAATGGGTTGCTAGACACTTAAACTATGCTTTAGAAGGCACAATACACTGAAAGTAGAAAATTACAAAACATTTATTGCCTTCAAAGGCGGCCAACATGGCCAACATTAATCCGCACAGCGGAACAAACCATACCCCCCACCCTAACGCTGTTTCTTCTTGCCCAGCAGCATAAGGCGCGTTCAAAGGACGTACTGCCACAGTCTGCAATGCTCTGTTACACAAGCTGTATAGAGTACAAAGAAACATTTTTAAACAAATAATGGGATATAAACATACACAGATGTAGGAATGTTATATAATTTGCTCTAATTAGGTGACCAACACATTAACATTGGTGCAAACTTGGCCCTTATGTGTTACCATTATATGAGTAGTAGTGCCTGCCTTACATGTGCATTTATCATCCAAACCATACATTTAGTATGAACTCTTTGGAAGACATGAAGGGATAAGTACCATTGTGGTCATTTATTGGGATATTTACAGCCAAACATCATGGGCAAAGTCATAACGATTAAACTACTTGTGAAAATCATATTAGAGTTCCCAACCTTAGCAGGCAAATATTTTTGTTTAAAGCAAACATTTTACCAATACGTGTAAAAACCAAAAATGTGAGCCAACAATCAAGCATGCAGACATGCATTTAGGATTGTGGGTCGAGCAAATGTAACCTAAATGTGTGCTTAGAAAACACATAGGGACATTGTCAATTAATATAGATTTTAGACTAAGACATAGGTGTCCTAAGTATTTTGGGATATGAAGTTGATGTACTCACCATCGCAGCTGTGGCTGTGGCCCATGCTGCTGGACGTCCCTGGAGCTGGGGTGGGGAGTATGGTCACAGGGTCCGTCTGCGTGGAAACATCTGTCATGAGAAAGCAAAACCAAAAACAAAATTAGTTGGCCAATTACACATTAAGATTAGACATCCATCTGTTTAGGGAGTCTTGAAAAGAATGCTTGCATGGTTACACACATGTTGTCAGACATTAGCATATTTACTGGTCCGTGAGGTCATTGGAATTATTTATGTGTGCAACATGGACACATCAATATAATGTGCCACTAACCTTTACAGTGAAATGCTAAGGCAGTAATTTAAGTTGAGGGTAGAATATTAATTGTAGAGTGTGCAACATGTGTTAGCAGGAACAACTTACAAAACTAACACATTTGCTAGCCACCATCATGGAAGATTCAGAGGAGTAGCTGGGGAGGGGGATGGCTCTACGTCTGGGCCGCATTGCTAGTCCTCAGAGGTGGAAACCGGAAGTTGCAAAATGAAAGTAAAATCAACCAAAAAAAACACACGCATCGCTAAAATACGCTAATAAACGCTTATCAATTCGCTAGGATATGCAACATTACAATAGCGTATAGCGACGAGTCAGCTGCGCCCGTGTCTGCTGCGTATTCATCAACAGCGACTGGGGCGTAACAAGTGAAATAGCAACCAAAAAAAAAAAAACACATGTATGATCAGCACAGCGCTGCTGCCTGCTACACATAGCGACTGGGCCTCGCCGCAACACCACGGATTCATCAAATAGATTACTATCATAGAGCGTGGGCGCAGTTTTTAGCTGACTGCGGCACAAAGTGCCTGTAACGGTTTTAAAAAAAGATTTTTTGGGGGGTTTGACACCTTTGAAAACTCTAACAATAACTGAAATGACATTGGGAGAGGGCTGTGATTTGGACATCCAAGTGACACATTCCGAAATACATTAAAAAAAAAAAAAATATATATACAAAAAAAGTGTCTGCCATAGAAGTGTATGGGAGAGCGCCAGGTAGCGAGAGGTAATACATACAAGGCACAACACTGGCACTGTTCGCTGAGGATGAGAAATTGATGAATCATCCGCTACATGTCGCTATTCCAGTCGCTACACAGATTCTGGTTGATAAATGTGCAATTGTGTGCCGTGTCCGGCGTTGACCAGGCGTTGACCAGTCGCTATTTGGCGCTACCTCCCACTAACCAGGCGCTGCATGACGCTATCCCTTGTTAAATAAGGGCCTTAGAACAAAAACAATTTTTGGATTCTTTATAAGTGTTTTTTGTGCTCCTATTTGGTGAGGGTTGTGGAGAGGGCTTGAGTTCCTCCCCCCTTTCTGTGTTGGTATTGACATTTGAGGCATAGTGAGCACATATCTGTGATTAGTGGTGCCACCCATTGTTTAGGGTTGTAGTCTTTTTGCAGAGTGGGTAGGTTTTCTACAAAACTCTGGTTTGGGTGTGCACACCACAATGGCATTTGATTTTGAAAGTAGAGAGGCCATGTGGGCCAATAAATTGTTAACGTTTACAGGTAATGATAGTAGTACGGTTCAGGACACTTTTAATGATTTTTTATGCTTAACAAGAGAAATTAGACAAGCACACAAGGATTATATCCGCATTTGGTGGAAAATCAATAGTAGAGATGAGCGAACTTTTGAAAAATTCGATTCGACTGATTCGCCGAATTCTCCGTCAAAAATAGTTTCGACACGAATTTATTTGCGACAAATCGCTATTAAAACGGCTATTTCTGAGCTTCCTAGAGCCTCAATAGGGTTGTAAACCATTCTGCCTTGCTGTACCACGCATAGGATGCGTGCTGGGTTAGTGAAATAATAATGTAAATAATTATGACATGCAGATCAGAGGCATCGTAGTAGAATCGCAGAGCAGCACAATTGCAGAGAGTTGAGGTGGCATCACTATGAGGGGCCCCTATAGTGCCTGAAAAACACACCCTGGAGCTGGCAGCAGCAGGAGCCCAAAAATTAGCTGAATCACACCCTGGAGTTGCAAGCAGCAGCCCAAACATTGGTCCCAATGGTGGAGGGGTCTTTCTGACTTACAAGACGTTTGAAGGCTGTGTTTGGAATTATCCTTATTTTAAGCTATGAAGTAAAAGCTAAGTTTTAACCCTTTTCAAGCTGGACATTCGAATTGTAAGCAGCCCAAACATAGCTTGAAAGAGACACTGGAGTTGGCAGCAGGAGGCCAAAAATTGGATGAATCACACCCTGAAGTTGGCAGCAGCAGGAGCACAAACAATAGCTGGAAGGCACACCCAGGAGTTGGCAGAAGCAGGAGACCAAACATTGCTTGAAAGACACCCTGGAGTTGGCAGCAGCAGCAGCATGAGGCCAAAAATTAGCTGAAAAGCACACCTTGAGGTTGGCATCAGCAGGAGCCCAAAAATTGGCCTTAAGACATAAATATGTTTTGCACCATTTGGAAAGTGTAAAACGTGGCACCATGCTGAATCTAGCCATTGGTGGGTGGAAATCCTGGCTGATCCATCTCTGATTTATTTTGACAAAGGTGAGTCTCTCCACATTTTTAGTTGACAGATGAGTTCTCCTCGCCGTAACTATGGCCCCCGCCGCACTAAACACCCGCTCAGATGGCACGCTACTGGCCGGGCAGGACAGCTTTTCCAGGGCAAACTCTGCTAGCTGTGACCACAAGCCAAGTTTGGCTGCCCAGAAGTCCAGCGGATCCTCAAGGTGTGTTGGCATGGTCATGTCAAGGTATGACATGACCTGCTGGTTCAGGTCCTGCTCCAGGTCTTCCTGCTACTCATGAGTAGCCTCACTATGCGGGTGTAGAAAGCTACTCATTAGCAACTGAAGACTGAGGCTGCTGCTGATGGAGCTGCTGCTGCTCCTACCAACCCCCCCAGCACTCATGGCAGTGGAAGGTGAGTGCAGAGGTCCCCCCGAGTCAGACCTGCGAGAGTATGGACCATGGCGCAGATAGGCATCGGCCAACTGACTACGTAGAATGTCTTTGTAGTAGTTCAGTCTGTCCTCCCTCTCGGCGGGTTTAAAAAATGCCCCCATTTTGTGCCGGAAGCGAGGGTCCAATAAGGTGGACAGCCAGAAATCATCCCGGTGACAAATGGAAACAATTCTGGGGTCACTACACAAGCACGTCAGCATTTGCGCAAGTGACTCAGAGGGACTAACTGTCTCCATCTCCACTGCATACTGCCACGGTGTGTCCGGGTCCTCTGTCTCGCCTTCCTCACAACCCTCTAGCTCCTCTGGCTGCTCCTCCTCTCCTGTCCGCTGACTAGATAAACCAGCCATTTCGCCAAGCCTAAACTGTGCTTCACTGGGCCACTCCTCCTCCTCTTCCTCCTCCTCCTCCAGTTCAGCTCCAACGGGGTTCATGTGGCCGTAAGATGTAGACGCCATGTCTCCAGTGCCCTGACCAGCCATGGTTTCCAACATGTGCTGTAGTACATGAAGCAGTGGAATCACGTCGTTCATCCCGTAATCCTGCCGACTGACAAATAAAGTGGCTTCCTCAAAGGGCCTGAGCAAAAGGCAGCTGCCACGTATGAGCTGCCACTGGTTGGCATTGAAGTTACACAGGGGAGTCCCCCTATCCACTTGGATCATCAGGAAATCCGTGATGGCTTTTCTCTGTTCATATAATCGGTCCAACATGTGAAGGGTGGAATTCCAACGGGTGGAAACATCGCAAATCAGACTATGTTGGGGGCTACCGTTCTGACGCTGTAGCTCAAGAAGAGTGTGTTTGGCGGTGTATGAGTGGCTGAAGTGCATGCAAAGTTTCCTTGAAGTTGTTAGGATGTCTTGCAGATCGGGGGAACACTTCAGAAACCGCTTGACAACCAGATTGAAGACGTGAGCCATGCAGGGCGCATGGGTCAGGCTTCCTTGGCGCAGCGCAGACAAAATGTTCTTCCCATTGTCAGTAACCATGATTTCCATTTTAAGTTTTCTTGAAATAAGCCATGTTTGGATTTCGTGATGAATAAATTTAAGCAGTTCCTCCCCTGTGTGACTCGCCAAGACAAACCATGTGATGCACAACGTGACACCTCCGTGCCCTGCACACATGGTAGACTGGAGGGACACTGAGACTTGAGCCTACAGTGGAGGGTGAGGAGATGGCAGAGGATGAGGAGGCCGAGTCGCACGGTGTCACAGGCCCAACGGGCAGGGAGCGCGGAGGCCGAAGCAGCGTGACCTGTCCAAGTTGCTGCTGCTGCAAAGGGACCACTTTCACCCAGTGGGCCGTAAACGACATGTATGTCCCTGACCGTAGTTACAGCTCCAGACGTCGGCGCTGCCATGCACTTTGCTACAAACCGACAGGCTCAAGGACTGGCCCACCTTCTGTTCAACAAATGTGTGCAGCGCTGGTACTGCCTTCTTGGCAAAGAAATGACGGCTTGGGACTCTCCACCTCGGCTCTGAAAGGTGCAGAGTCCACCACCTGAAAAGGGAGCGACTGCAGCACCAGCAACTTGGACAGGAGCACATTCAGCTTCTGCGCCGTAGGGTGAGTGGATGCATACTGCTGTCTCTTGGACATGGCTTCGCTGATGGATTGCTGGCGGGATGCATGACTTGGAGGAGGAGGAGCAGGAGCGACAGAGGTAGGACGCACAGCTGCCTTCGGCTGAGGTGCTGGAGCCTTGGCTGGCAGAAATTGGGAGCGGCGTGCCACTTGGTGAGGAAGCAGGCTGGACCACCTCTTCGGAGCCTTGGTTCTCCCAGGCCGCTTTATGGTGACGCATCCTATGTTGACGCAGGGCCGTGGTGCGAACATTTGGGCCCTGGCCACGCTTCACCTAGTGCCTACATATCTTGCATGTGGCCATGTTACCCTCCTGCGGATGCTTCAGGAAAAGCTGCCACACTGCCGAGTAGCTACTTTTCCCACCAACAGGCCGCACAGATTCACTGCTACTGTCGCCAACTCCAGGAACCCCTGCTCCACTACCTCCCGATAAGGTAGCCTGCCGCGCAGCAGGTGCTCTACCCCGGCCCCGGCCCCGTTTGGCTCCAGGCTTTACAATTGTGCCCCCATGCTGACTACCAACCATGCTGCTAACACCTTGCTGCCTCAGCTGCTTACTCCGGGGCAACCTGCGCCCCTCTTCTCCTGATGATGACGATGATGCCCCTTCATCATCCGGCTCCCAAGTGCGATCGGCTTCATCATCATCAACATCACCGAGTTGTTGCTGCACGTCACTGATGTTCTCGGTTTCCTCAACAGTGTCTGCCGCAGGAGCTGGAACGCTCACAACACCCACGACACTGTCCACATCACTATTTGTCTGCCTAGCTATAGAAGCCACCTCCATTTCTTGGCTGGGCAGTAGCTGCTGACTGTCCTCTATCTGATTGTCCTCCTCACTAAAGAGTGGAGCTGAACCCAAAGCATAGGATATGTCGCTGGGGGAGGGAACGGCGTAGGACAGAGGCAATGGGAGGACAGGGACTGCTCTCGGGGCATGCCAACTCAGGGTTGTGTCAGAGGAACCTACCGACCCTAGATTGGGGGTCTCAGATGTAACTTGTGATGATGTTGATAAACGCGTTAACCAATCTACCACGGCAGATGCGTTACTGGTGGAGACACGACCGCTAGCAGATACTGGCAGATCACGTCTCTCACCGTGACTCCTGCTGCCACTGGCTCCTAGTCTGCTGCGACCTCTGCCTGCTGAATCTTGGCCTCTGCCACTCCTCTTTGAACATCCTTGCACTTGTCTGCCTGACATTTTTATGTATTTGAAATGCTCAATAGGTACTATAAAAAATGTGTTTACTTTAAAAAGAGGAAGCTAAATAAAGCGAGGAACTGCTTCTCTGCACCAGATACTATGAGAATTGGCAATATGAGATACCCTGCAGCCTAGTGTTTTGGCAGCAATTCAAAATGCAATAGTTTGATTAAGCTGAAGAAGGATGAACAAGCGTATTTAGTATAACAGATAGGCTGCTAAGTGCAGGTTTGGGATATCCTGCGGCCTAGTGTTTTGGCAGCAGGACAAAAACCAATTCAAAATACAATAGATTGATTAAGCTGAAGAAGGATGAACAAGCGTATTTAGTATAATTGATAGGCTGCCAAGTGCAAGGTTTGGGATACCCTGCGGCCTAGTGTTTTGGCAGCAGGACAGAAAACAATTCAAAATGCAATAGTTTGATTCAGCTGAAAAAGGATGAACAAGCATATTTAGTATAACAGATAGGCTGCCAAGTGCAAGGTTTGGGATACCCTGCGGCCTAGTGTTTTGGCAGCAGGACAAAAAACAATTCAAGATGCAATAGTTTGATTTAGCTGAAGAAGGATGAACAAGCGTATTTAGTATAACAGATTGGCTGCTAAGTGCAGGTTTGGGATGCCCTGCGGTCTAGTGTTTTGGCAGCAGACCAAAAACCAATTCAAAATGCAATAGTTTGATTCAGCTGAAGAAGGATGAACAAGCGTATTTAGTATAACAGATAGGCTGCTAAGTGCAGGTTTGGGATACCCTGCGGCCTAGTGTTTTGGCAGCAGGACCAAAACCAATTCAAAATGCAATAGTTTGATTAAGCTGAGGATCAACAAGTGTATTTAGTATAACAGATAGACTGCTAAGTGCAGGTTTGGGTTACCCTGCGGCCTAGTGTTTTTGCAGCAGGACAAAAACCAATTCAAAATGCAATAGCTTGATAAAGCTGAGGATGAACAAGCGTATTTAGTATAACAGATAGGCTCCTAAGTGCAGGTTTAGGATGCCCTGTGGCCTAGTGTTTTGGCAGCAGACCAAAAACCAATTCAAAATGCAATCGTTTGATTCAGCTGAAGAATGATGAACAAGCGTATTTAGTACAACAGTTAGGCTGCTAAGTGCAGGTTTGGGATACCCTGCGGCCTAGTGTTTTGGCAGCAGGACAAAAAACAATTCAAGATGCAATAGTTTGATTCAGCTGAAGAAGGATGAACAAGCGTATTTAGTATAACAGATAGGCTGCTAAGTGCAGGTTTGGGATACCCTGCGGCCTAGTGTTTTGGCAGCAGGACCAAAACCAATTCAAAATGCAATAGTTTGATTAAGCTGAGGATCAACAAGTGTATTTAGTATAACAGATAGACTGCTAAGTGCAGGTTTGGGTTACCCTGCGGCCTAGTGTTTTTGCAGCAGGACAAAAACCAATTCAAAATGCAATAGCTTGATAAAGCTGAGGATGAACAAGCGTATTTAGTATAACAGATAGGCTCCTAAGTGCAGGTTTAGGATGCCCTGCGGCCTAGTGTTTTGGCAGCAGACCAAAAACCAATTCAAAATGCAATCGTTTGATTCAGCTGAAGAATGATGAACAAGCGTATTTAGTACAACAGTTAGGCTGCTAAGTGCAGGTTTGGGATACCCTGCGGCCTAGTGTTTTGGCAGCAGGACAAAAAACAATTCAAGATGCAATAGTTTGATTCAGCTGAAGAAGGATGAACAAGCGTATTTAGTATAACAGATAGGCTGCTAAGTGCAGGTTTAGGATGCCCTGCGCCCTAGTGTTTTGGCAGCAGACCAAAAACAATTCAAAATGCAATAGTTTGATTCAGCTGAAGAATGATGAACAAGCGTATTTAGTACAACAGTTAGGCTGCTAAGTGCAGGTTTGGGATACCCTGCGGCCTAGTGTTTTGGCAGCAGGAGAAAAAATAATTCAAAATGCAATAGTTTGATTAAGCTGAAGAAGGATGAACAAGCGTATTTAGTATAACAGATAGGCTGCTAAGTGCAGGTTTGGGATGCCCTGCGGCCTAGTGTTTTGGCAGCAGACCAAAAACCAATTCAAACTGCAATAGTTTGATTAAGCTGAAGAAGGATGAACAATCGTATTTAGTATAACAGATAGGCTGTTAAGTGCAGGTTTGGGAAACCCTGCGGCCTAGTGTTTTGGCAGCAGACCAAAAACCAATTCAAATTGCAATAGTTTGATTCAGCTGAAGAAGGATGAACAATCGTATTTAGTATAACAGATAGGCTGTTAAGTGCAGGTTTGGGATACCCTGCGGCCTAGTGTTTTGGCAGCAGGACAAAAACCAATTCAAAATGCAGTAGTTTGATTAAGCTGCGGAAGGATCCACAAGCGTATTTAGTATAACAGATAGGCTGCTAAGTGCAGGTTTGGGATGCCCTGCGGCCTAGTGTTTTGGCAGCAGGACAAAAAACAATTCAAAATGCAATAGTTTGATTAAGCTGAAGAAGGATGAACAAGCGCATTTAGTATAACAGATAGGCTGCTAAGTGCAGGTTTGGGATACCCTGCGGCCTAGTGTTTTGGCAGCAGGACAAAAACCAATTCAAAATGCAATAGTTTGATTAAGCTGAAGAAGGATGAACAAGCGTATTTAGTTTAACAGATAGGCTGCTAAGTGCAGGTTTGGGATACCCTGCGACCTAGTGTTTTGGAAGCAGACCAAAAACCAATTCAAAATGCAATAGTTTGATTCATCTGAAGAAGAATGAACAAGCGTATTTAGTAAAACAGATAGGCTGCTAAGTGCAGGTTTGGGATACCCTGCGCCTAGTGTTTTGGCAGCAGGACAAAAAACAATTCAAGATGCAATAGTTTGATTTAGCTGAAGAAGGATAAACAAGCATATTTAGTATAACAGATAGGCTGCTAAGTGCAGGTTTGGGATACCCTGCGGCCTAGTGTTTTGGCAGCAGGACAAAAAACTATTCAAAATTCAATAGTTCGATTAAGCTGCGGAAGGATCAACAAGCGTATTTAGTATAACAGATAGGCTGCTAAGTGCAGGTTTGGGATGCCCTGCGGCCTAGTGTTTTGGAAGCAGGACAAAAACCAATTCAAAATGCAATAGTTTGATTCAGCTGAAGAAGGATGAACAAACGTATTTAGTATAACAGATAGGCTGCTAATTGCAGGCTTGGAATACCCTGCGGCCTAGTGTTTTGGCAGCAGACCAAAAACCAATTCAAAATGCAATAGTTTGATTCAGCTGAAGAAGGATGAACAAGCGTATTTAGTATAACAGATAGGCTGCTAAGTGCAGGTTTGGGATACCCTGCGGCCTAGTGTTTTGACAGCAGAACAAAAAACAATTCAAGATGCAATAGTTTGATTAAGCTGCGGAAGGATCAACAAGCGTATTAAGTATAACAGATAGGCTGCTAAGAGCAGGTTTGGGATGCCCTGCGGCCTAGTGTTTTGGCAGCAGGACAAAAAACAATTCAAAATTCAATAGTTTGATTAAGCTGAAGAATGATGAACAAGCGCATTTAGCATAACAGATAGGCTGCTAAGTGCAGGTTTGTGATACCCTGCGGCCTAGTGTTTTGGCAGCAGGACAAAAACCAATTCAAAATGCAATAGTTTGATTTAGCTGAAGAAGGATGAACAAGCGTATTTAGTATAACAGATAGGCTGCTAAATGCAGGTTTGGGATGCCCTGCGGCCTAGTGTTTCGGCAGCAGACCAAAAACCAATTCAAAATGCAATAGTTTGATTCATCTGAAGAAGAATGAACAAGCGTATTTAGTAAAACAGATAGGCTGCTAAGTGCAGGTTTGGGATACCCTGCGGCCTAGTGTTTTGGCAGCAGGACAAAAAACAATTCAAGATGCAATAGTTTGATTTAGCTGAAGAAGGATGAACAAGCGTATTTAGTATAACAGATAGGCTGCTAAGTGCAGGTTTGGGATACCCTGCGGCCTAGTGTTTTGGCAGCAGGACAAAAAACAATTCAAGATGCAATAGTTTGATTTAGCTGAAGAAGGATGAACAAGCGTATTTAGTATAACAGATAGGCTGCTAAGTGCAGGTTTGGGGTGCCCTGCGGCCTAGGGTTTTGGCAGCAGACCAAAAACCAATTCAAAATGCAATAGTTTGATTAAGCTGAAGAAGGATGAACAAGCGTATTTAGTTTAACAGATAGGCTGCTAAGTGCAGGTTTGGGATGCCCTGCGGCCTAGTGTTTCGGCAGCAGACCAAAAACCAATTCAAAATGCAATAGTTTGATTCATCTGAAGAAGAATGAACAAGCGTATTTAGTAAAACAGATAGGCTGCTAAGTGCAGGTTTGGGATACCCTGCGGCCTAGTGTTTTGGCAGCAGGACAAAAAACAATTCAAGATGCAATAGTTTGATTTAGCTGAAGAAGGATGAACAAGCGTATTTAGTATAACAGATAGGCTGCTAAGTGCAGGTTTGGGATACCCTGCGGCCTAGTGTTTTGGCAGCAGGACAAAAAACAATTCAAGATGCAATAGTTTGATTTAGCTGAAGAAGGATGAACAAGCGTATTTAGTATAACAGATAGGCTGCTAAGTGCAGGTTTGGGGTGCCCTGCGGCCTAGGGTTTTGGCAGCAGACCAAAAACCAATTCAAAATGCAATAGTTTGATTAAGCTGAAGAAGGATGAACAAGCGTATTTAGTTTAACAGATAGGCTGCTAAGTGCAGGTTTGGGATACCCTGCGACCTAGTGTTTTGGCAGCAGACCAAAAACCAATTCAAAATGCAATAGTTTGATTCATCTGAAGAAGAATGAACAAGCGTATTTAGTAAAACAGATAGGCTGCTAAGTGCAGGTTTGGGATACCCTGCGATTAGTGTTTTGGCAGCAGGACAAAAAACAATTCAAGATGCAATAGTTTGATTTAGCTGAAGAAGGATAAACAAGCATATTTAGTATAACAGATAGGCTGCTAAGTGCAGGTTTGGGATGCCCTGCGGCCTAGGGTTTGGCAGCAGACCAAAAACAATTCAAAATGCAATAGTTTGATTCAGCTGAAGAAGGATGAACAAGCATATTTAATATAACAGATAGGCTGCTAAGTGCAGGTTTGGGATACCCTGCGGCCTAGTGTTTTGGCAGCAGGACAAAAAACAATTCAAGATGCAATAGTTTGATTAAGCTGTGGAAGGATCAACAAGCGTATTTAGTATAACAGATAGGCTGCTAAGAGCAGGTTTAGGATGCCCTGCGGCCTAGTGTTTTGGCAGCAGGACAAGAAACAATTCAAAATTCAATAGTTTGATTAAGCTGAAGAATGATGAACAAGCGCATTTAGCATAACAGATAGGCTGCTAAGTGCAGGTTTGGGATACCCTGCGGCCTAGTGTTTTGGCAGCAGGACAAAAACCAATTCAAAATGCAATAGTTTGATTTAGCTGAAGAAGGATGAACAAGCGTATTTAGTATAACATATAGGCTGCTAAGTGCAGGTTTGGGATACCCTGCGGCCAAGTGTTTTGGCAGCAGACGCAAAACCAATTCAAAATGCAATAGTGTGATTCAGCTGAAGAAGGATGAACAAGCATATTTAGTATAACAGATAGGCTGCTTAATGCAGGTTTGGGATGCCCTGCTGCCTAGTGTTTCGGCAGCAGACCAAAAACCAATTCAAAATGCAATAGTTTGATTCATCTGAAGAAGAATGAACAAGCGTATTTAGTAAAACAGATAGGCTGCTAAGTGCAGGTTTGGGATACCCTGCGGCCTAGTGTTTTGGCAGCAGGACAAAAAACAATTCAAGATGCAATAGTTTGATTTAGCTGAAGAAGGATGAACAAGCGTATTTAGTATAACAGATAGGCTGCTAAGTGCAGGTTTGGGATGCCCTGCGGCCTAGGGTTTGGCAGCAGACCAAAAACCAATTCAAAATGCAATAGTTTGATTCAGCTGAAGAAGGATGAACAAGCATATTTAGTATAACAGATAGGCTGCTAAGTGCAGGTTTGGGATACCCTGCGGCCTAGTGTTTTGGCAGCAGGACAAAAAACTATTCAAAATTCAATAGTTCGATTAAGCTGCGGAAGGATCAACAAGCGTATTTAGTATAACAGATAGGCTGCTAAGTGCAGGTTTGGGATGCCCTGCGGCCTAGTGTTTTGGAAGCAGGACAAAAACCAATTCAAAATGCAATAGTTTGATTCAGCTGAAGAAGGATGAACAAACGTATTTAGTATAACAGATAGGCTGCTAAGTGCAGGTTTGGAATACCCTGCGGCCTAGTGTTTTGGCAGCAGACCAAAAACCAATTCAAAATGCAATAGTTTGATTCAGCTGAAGAAGGATGAACAAGCGTATTTAGTATAACAGATAGGCTGCTAAGTGCAGGTTTGGGATACCCTGCGGCCTAGTGTTTTGGCAGCAGAACAAAAAACAATTCAAGATGCAATAGTTTGATTAAGCTGCGGAAGGATCAACAAGCGTATTTAGTATAAAAGATAGGCTGCTAAGAGCAGGTTTGGGATGCCCTGCGGCCTAGTGTTTTGGCAGCAGGACAAAAAACAATTCAAAATTCAATAGTTTGATTAAGCTGAAGAATGATGAACAAGCGCATTTAGCATAACAGATAGGCTGCTAAGTGCAGGTTTGTGATACCCTGCGGCCTAGTGTTTTGGCAGCAGGACAAAAACCAATTCAAAATGCAATAGTTTGATTTAGCTGAAGAAGGATGAACAAGCGTATTTAGTATAACAGATAGGCTGCTAAATGCAGGTTTGGGATGCCCTGCGGCCTAGTGTTTCGGCAGCAGACCAAAAACCAATTCAAAATGCAATAGTTTGATTCATCTGAAGAAGAATGAACAAGCGTATTTAGTAAAACAGATAGGCTGCTAAGTGCAGGTTTGGGATACCCTGCGGCCTAGTGTTTTGGCAGCAGGACAAAAAACAATTCAAGATGCAATAGTTTGATTTAGCTGAAGAAGGATGAACAAGCGTATTTAGTATAACAGATAGGCTGCTAAGTGCAGGTTTGGGATACCCTGCGGCCTAGTGTTTTGGCAGCAGGACAAAAAACAATTCAAGATGCAATAGTTTGATTTAGCTGAAGAAGGATGAACAAGCGTATTTAGTATAACAGATAGGCTGCTAAGTGCAGGTTTGGGGTGCCCTGCGGCCTAGGGTTTTGGCAGCAGACCAAAAACCAATTCAAAATGCAATAGTTTGATTAAGCTGAAGAAGGATGAACAAGCGTATTTAGTTTAACAGATAGGCTGCTAAGTGCAGGTTTGGGATGTCCTGCGGCCTAGTGTTTCGGCAGCAGACCAAAAACCAATTCAAAATGCAATAGTTTGATTCATCTGAAGAAGAATGAACAAGCGTATTTAGTAAAACAGATAGGCTGCTAAGTGCAGGTTTGGGATACCCTGCGGCCTAGTGTTTTGGCAGCAGGACAAAAAACAATTCAAGATGCAATAGTTTGATTTAGCTGAAGAAGGATGAACAAGCGTATTTAGTATAACAGATAGGCTGCTAAGTGCAGGTTTGGGATACCCTGCGGCCTAGTGTTTTGGCAGCAGGACAAAAAACAATTCAAGATGCAATAGTTTGATTTAGCTGAAGAAGGATGAACAAGCGTATTTAGTATAACAGATAGGCTGCTAAGTGCAGGTTTGGGGTGCCCTGCGGCCTAGGGTTTTGGCAGCAGACCAAAACCAATTCAAAATGCAATAGTTTGATTAAGCTGAAGAAGGATGAACAAGCGTATTTAGTTTAACAGATAGGCTGCTAAGTGCAGGTTTGGGATACCCTGCGACCTAGTGTTTTGGCAGCAGACCAAAAACCAATTCAAAATGCAATAGTTTGATTCATCTGAAGAAGAATGAACAAGCGTATTTAGTAAAACAGATAGGCTGCTAAGTGCAGGTTTGGGATACCCTGCGATTAGTGTTTTGGCAGCAGGACAAAAAACAATTCAAGATGCAATAGTTTGATTTAGCTGAAGAAGGATAAACAAGCATATTTAGTATAACAGATAGGCTGCTAAGAGCAGGTTTAGGATGCCCTGCGGCCTAGTGTTTTGGCAGCAGGACAAGAAACAATTCAAAATTCAATAGTTTGATTAAGCTGAAGAATGATGAACAAGCGCATTTAGCATAACAGATAGGCTGCTAAGTGCAGGTTTGGGATACCCTGCGGCCTAGTGTTTTGGCAGCAGGACAAAAACCAATTCAAAATGCAATAGTTTGATTTAGCTGAAGAAGGATGAACAAGCGTATTTAGTATAACATATAGGCTGCTAAGTGCAGGTTTGGGATACCCTGCGGCCAAGTGTTTTGGCAGCAGACGCAAAACCAATTCAAAATGCAATAGTGTGATTCAGCTGAAGAAGGATGAACAAGCATATTTAGTATAACAGATAGGCTGCTTAATGCAGGTTTGGGATGCCCTGCTGCCTAGTGTTTCGGCAGCAGACCAAAAACCAATTCAAAATGCAATAGTTTGATTCATCTGAAGAAGAATGAACAAGCGTATTTAGTAAAACAGATAGGCTGCTAAGTGCAGGTTTGGGATACCCTGCGGCCTAGTGTTTTGGCAGCAGGACAAAAAACAATTCAAGATGCAATAGTTTGATTTAGCTGAAGAAGGATGAACAAGCGTATTTAGTATAACAGATAGGCTGCTAAGTGCAGGTTTGGGATGCCCTGCGGCCTAGGGTTTGGCAGCAGACCAAAAACCAATTCAAAATGCAATAGTTTGATTCAGCTGAAGAAGGATGAACAAGCATATTTAGTATAACAGATAGGCTGCTAAGTGCAGGTTTGGGATACCCTGCGGCCTAGTGTTTTGGCAGCAGGACAAAAAACTATTCAAAATTCAATAGTTCGATTAAGCTGCGGAAGGATCAACAAGCGTATTTAGTATAACAGATAGGCTGCTAAGTGCAGGTTTGGGATGCCCTGCGGCCTAGTGTTTTGGAAGCAGGACAAAAACCAATTCAAAATGCAATAGTTTGATTCAGCTGAAGAAGGATGAACAAACGTATTTAGTATAACAGATAGGCTGCTAAGTGCAGGTTTGGAATACCCTGCGGCCTAGTGTTTTGGCAGCAGACCAAAAACCAATTCAAAATGCAATAGTTTGATTCAGCTGAAGAAGGATGAACAAGCGTATTTAGTATAACAGATAGGCTGCTAAGTGCAGGTTTGGGATACCCTGCGGCCTAGTGTTTTGGCAGCAGAACAAAAAACAATTCAAGATGCAATAGTTTGATTAAGCTGCGGAAGGATCAACAAGCGTATTTAGTATAAAAGATAGGCTGCTAAGAGCAGGTTTGGGATGCCCTGCGGCCTAGTGTTTTGGCAGCAGGACAAAAAACAATTCAAAATTCAATAGTTTGATTAAGCTGAAGAATGATGAACAAGCGCATTTAGCATAACAGATAGGCTGCTAAGTGCAGGTTTGTGATACCCTGCGGCCTAGTGTTTTGGCAGCAGGACAAAAACCAATTCAAAATGCAATAGTTTGATTTAGCTGAAGAAGGATGAACAAGCGTATTTAGTATAACAGATAGGCTGCTAAATGCAGGTTTGGGATGCCCTGCGGCCTAGTGTTTCGGCAGCAGACCAAAAACCAATTCAAAATGCAATAGTTTGATTCATCTGAAGAAGAATGAACAAGCGTATTTAGTAAAACAGATAGGCTGCTAAGTGCAGGTTTGGGATACCCTGCGGCCTAGTGTTTTGGCAGCAGGACAAAAAACAATTCAAGATGCAATAGTTTGATTTAGCTGAAGAAGGATGAACAAGCGTATTTAGTATAACAGATAGGCTGCTAAGTGCAGGTTTGGGATACCCTGCGGCCTAGTGTTTTGGCAGCAGGACAAAAAACAATTCAAGATGCAATAGTTTGATTTAGCTGAAGAAGGATGAACAAGCGTATTTAGTATAACAGATAGGCTGCTAAGTGCAGGTTTGGGGTGCCCTGCGGCCTAGGGTTTTGGCAGCAGACCAAAAACCAATTCAAAATGCAATAGTTTGATTAAGCTGAAGAAGGATGAACAAGCGTATTTAGTTTAACAGATAGGCTGCTAAGTGCAGGTTTGGGATGTCCTGCGGCCTAGTGTTTCGGCAGCAGACCAAAAACCAATTCAAAATGCAATAGTTTGATTCATCTGAAGAAGAATGAACAAGCGTATTTAGTAAAACAGATAGGCTGCTAAGTGCAGGTTTGGGATACCCTGCGGCCTAGTGTTTTGGCAGCAGGACAAAAAACAATTCAAGATGCAATAGTTTGATTTAGCTGAAGAAGGATGAACAAGCGTATTTAGTATAACAGATAGGCTGCTAAGTGCAGGTTTGGGATACCCTGCGGCCTAGTGTTTTGGCAGCAGGACAAAAAACAATTCAAGATGCAATAGTTTGATTTAGCTGAAGAAGGATGAACAAGCGTATTTAGTATAACAGATAGGCTGCTAAGTGCAGGTTTGGGGTGCCCTGCGGCCTAGGGTTTTGGCAGCAGACCAAAACCAATTCAAAATGCAATAGTTTGATTAAGCTGAAGAAGGATGAACAAGCGTATTTAGTTTAACAGATAGGCTGCTAAGTGCAGGTTTGGGATACCCTGCGACCTAGTGTTTTGGCAGCAGACCAAAAACCAATTCAAAATGCAATAGTTTGATTCATCTGAAGAAGAATGAACAAGCGTATTTAGTAAAACAGATAGGCTGCTAAGTGCAGGTTTGGGATACCCTGCGATTAGTGTTTTGGCAGCAGGACAAAAAACAATTCAAGATGCAATAGTTTGATTTAGCTGAAGAAGGATAAACAAGCATATTTAGTATAACAGATAGGCTGCTAAGAGCAGGTTTAGGATGCCCTGCGGCCTAGTGTTTTGGCAGCAGGACAAGAAACAATTCAAAATTCAATAGTTTGATTAAGCTGAAGAATGATGAACAAGCGCATTTAGCATAACAGATAGGCTGCTAAGTGCAGGTTTGGGATACCCTGCGGCCTAGTGTTTTGGCAGCAGGACAAAAACCAATTCAAAATGCAATAGTTTGATTTAGCTGAAGAAGGATGAACAAGCGTATTTAGTATAACATATAGGCTGCTAAGTGCAGGTTTGGGATACCCTGCGGCCAAGTGTTTTGGCAGCAGACGCAAAACCAATTCAAAATGCAATAGTGTGATTCAGCTGAAGAAGGATGAACAAGCATATTTAGTATAACAGATAGGCTGCTTAATGCAGGTTTGGGATGCCCTGCTGCCTAGTGTTTCGGCAGCAGACCAAAAACCAATTCAAAATGCAATAGTTTGATTCATCTGAAGAAGAATGAACAAGCGTATTTAGTAAAACAGATAGGCTGCTAAGTGCAGGTTTGGGATACCCTGCGGCCTAGTGTTTTGGCAGCAGGACAAAAAACAATTCAAGATGCAATAGTTTGATTTAGCTGAAGAAGGATGAACAAGCGTATTTAGTATAACAGATAGGCTGCTAAGTGCAGGTTTGGGATGCCCTGCGGCCTAGGGTTTGGCAGCAGACCAAAAACCAATTCAAAATGCAATAGTTTGATTCAGCTGAAGAAGGATGAACAAGCATATTTAGTATAACAGATAGGCTGCTAAGTGCAGGTTTGGGATACCCTGCGGCCTAGTGTTTTGGCAGCAGGACAAAAAACTATTCAAAATTCAATAGTTCGATTAAGCTGCGGAAGGATCAACAAGCGTATTTAGTATAACAGATAGGCTGCTAAGTGCAGGTTTGGGATGCCCTGCGGCCTAGTGTTTTGGAAGCAGGACAAAAACCAATTCAAAATGCAATAGTTTGATTCAGCTGAAGAAGGATGAACAAACGTATTTAGTATAACAGATAGGCTGCTAAGTGCAGGTTTGGAATACCCTGTGGCCTAGTGTTTTGGCAGCAGACCAAAAACCAATTCAAAATGCAATAGTTTGATTCAGCTGAAGAAGGATGAACAAGCGTATTTAGTATAACAGATAGGCTGCTAAGTGCAGGTTTGGGATACCCTGCGGCCTAGTGTTTTGGCAGCAGAACAAAAAACAATTCAAGATGCAATAGTTTGATTAAGCTGCGGAAGGATCAACAAGCGTATTTAGTATAAAAGATAGGCTGCTAAGAGCAGGTTTGGGATGCCCTGCGGCCTAGTGTTTTGGCAGCAGGACAAAAAACAATTCAAAATTCAATAGTTTGATTAAGCTGAAGAATGATGAACAAGCGCATTTAGCATAACAGATAGGCTGCTAAGTGCAGGTTTGTGATACCCTGCGGCCTAGTGTTTTGGCAGCAGGACAAAAACCAATTCAAAATGCAATAGTTTGATTTAGCTGAAGAAGGATGAACAAGCGTATTTAGTATAACAGATAGGCTGCTAAATGCAGGTTTGGGATGCCCTGCGGCCTAGTGTTTCGGCAGCAGACCAAAAACCAATTCAAAATGCAATAGTTTGATTCATCTGAAGAAGAATGAACAAGCGTATTTAGTAAAACAGATAGGCTGCTAAGTGCAGGTTTGGGATACCCTGCGGCCTAGTGTTTTGGCAGCAGGACAAAAAACAATTCAAGATGCAATAGTTTGATTTAGCTGAAGAAGGATGAACAAGCGTATTTAGTATAACAGATAGGCTGCTAAGTGCAGGTTTGGGATACCCTGCGGCCTAGTGTTTTGGCAGCAGGACAAAAAACAATTCAAGATGCAATAGTTTGATTTAGCTGAAGAAGGATGAACAAGCGTATTTAGTATAACAGATAGGCTGCTAAGTGCAGGTTTGGGGTGCCCTGCGGCCTAGGGTTTTGGCAGCAGACCAAAAACCAATTCAAAATGCAATAGTTTGATTAAGCTGAAGAAGGATGAACAAGCGTATTTAGTTTAACAGATAGGCTGCTAAGTGCAGGTTTGGGATGTCCTGCGGCCTAGTGTTTCGGCAGCAGACCAAAAACCAATTCAAAATGCAATAGTTTGATTCATCTGAAGAAGAATGAACAAGCGTATTTAGTAAAACAGATAGGCTGCTAAGTGCAGGTTTGGGATACCCTGCGGCCTAGTGTTTTGGCAGCAGGACAAAAAACAATTCAAGATGCAATAGTTTGATTTAGCTGAAGAAGGATGAACAAGCGTATTTAGTATAACAGATAGGCTGCTAAGTGCAGGTTTGGGATACCCTGCGGCCTAGTGTTTTGGCAGCAGGACAAAAAACAATTCAAGATGCAATAGTTTGATTTAGCTGAAGAAGGATGAACAAGCGTATTTAGTATAACAGATAGGCTGCTAAGTGCAGGTTTGGGGTGCCCTGCGGCCTAGGGTTTTGGCAGCAGACCAAAACCAATTCAAAATGCAATAGTTTGATTAAGCTGAAGAAGGATGAACAAGCGTATTTAGTTTAACAGATAGGCTGCTAAGTGCAGGTTTGGGATACCCTGCGACCTAGTGTTTTGGCAGCAGACCAAAAACCAATTCAAAATGCAATAGTTTGATTCATCTGAAGAAGAATGAACAAGCGTATTTAGTAAAACAGATAGGCTGCTAAGTGCAGGTTTGGGATACCCTGCGATTAGTGTTTTGGCAGCAGGACAAAAAACAATTCAAGATGCAATAGTTTGATTTAGCTGAAGAAGGATAAACAAGCATATTTAGTATAACAGATAGGCTGATAAGTGCAGGTTTGGGATCCCCTGCGGCCTAGGGTTTGGCAGCAGACCAAAAACCAATTCAAAATGCAATAGTTTGATTCAGCTGAAGAAGGATGAACAAGCATATTTAATATAACAGATAGGCTGCTAAGTGCAGGTTTGGGATACCCTGCGGCCTAGTGTTTTGGCAGCAGGACAAAAAACAATTCAAGATGCAATAGTTTGATTAAGCTGTGGAAGGATCAACAAGCGTATTTAGTATAACAGATAGGCTGCTAAGAGCAGGTTTAGGATGCCCTGCGGCCTAGTGTTTTGGCAGCAGGACAAGAAACAATTCAAAATGCAATAGTTTGATTAAGCTGAAGAAGGATGAACAAGCGCATTTAGTATAACAGATAGGCTGCTAAGTGCAGGTTTGGGATACCCTGCGGCCTAGTGTTTTGGCAGCAGGACAAAAACCAATTCAAAATGCAATAGTTTGATTAAGCTGAAGAAGGATGAACAAGCGTATTTAGTTTAACAGATAGGCTGCTAAGTGCAGGTTTGGGATACCCTGCGACCTAGTGTTTTGGAAGTAGACCAAAAACCAATTCAAAATGCAATAGTTTGATTCATCTGAAGAAGAATGAACAAGCGTATTTAGTAAAACAGATAGGCTGCTAAGTGCAGGTTTGGGATACCCTGCGCCTAGTGTTTTGGCAGCAGGACAAAAAACAATTCAAGATGCAATAGTTTGATTTAGCTGAAGAAGGATAAACAATCATATTTAGTATAACAGATAGGCTGCTAAGTGCAGGTTTGGGATGCCCTGCGGCCTAGGGTTTGGCAGCAGACCAAAAACCAATTCAAAATGCAATAGTTTGATTCAGCTGAAGAAGGATGAACAAGCATATTTAGTATAACAGATAGGCTGCTAAGTGCAGGTTTGGGATACCCTGCGGCCTAGTGTTTTGGCAGCAGGACAAAAAACTATTCAAAATTCAATAGTTCGATTAAGCTGCGGAAGGATCAACAAGCGTATTTAGTATAACAGATAGGCTGCTAAGTGCAGGTTTGGGATGCCCTGCGGCCTAGTGTTTTGGAAGCAGGACAAAAACCAATTCAAAATGCAATAGTTTGATTCAGCTGAAGAAGGATGAACAAACGTATTTAGTATAACAGATAGGCTGCTAAGTGCAGGTTTGGAATACCCTGCGGCCTAGTGTTTTGGCAGCAGACCAAAAACCAATTCAAAATGCAATAGTTTGATTCAGCTGAAGAAGGATGAACAAGCGTATTTAGTATAACAGATAGGCTGCTAAGTGCAGGTTTGGGATACCCTGCGGCCTAGTGTTTTGACAGCAGAACAAAAAACAATTCAAGATGCAATAGTTTGATTAAGCTGCGGAAGGATCAACAAGCGTATTTAGTATAACAGATAGGCTGCTAAGAGCAGGTTTGGGATGCCCTGCGGCCTAGTGTTTTGGCAGCAGGACAAAAAACAATTCAAAATTCAATAGTTTGATTAAGCTGAAGAATGATGAACAAGCGCATTTAGCATAACAGATAGGCTGCTAAGTGCAGGTTTGGGATACCCTGCGGCCTAGTGTTTTGGCAGCAGGACAAAAACCAATTCAAAATGCAATAGTTTGATTTAGCTGAAGAAGGATGAACAAGCGTATTTAGTATAACAGATAGGCTGCTAAATGCAGGTTTGGGATGCCCTGCGGCCTAGTGTTTCGGCAGCAGACCAAAAACCAATTCAAAATGCAATAGTTTGATTCATCTGAAGAAGAATGAACAAGCGTATTTAGTAAAACAGATAGGCTGCTAAGTGCAGGTTTGGGATACCCTGCGGCCTAGTGTTTTGGCAGCAGGACAAAAAACAATTCAAGATGCAATAGTTTGATTTAGCTGAAGAAGGATGAACAAGCGTATTTAGTATAACAGATAGGCTGCTAAGTGCAGGTTTGGGATACCCTGCGGCCTAGTGTTTTGGCAGCAGGACAAAAAACAATTCAAGATGCAATAGTTTGATTTAGCTGAAGAAGGATGAACAAGCGTATTTAGTATAACAGATAGGCTGCTAAGTGCAGGTTTGGGGTGCCCTGCGGCCTAGGGTTTTGGCAGCAGACCAAAAACCAATTCAAAATGCAATAGTTTGATTAAGCTGAAGAAGGATGAACAAGCGTATTTAGTTTAACAGATAGGCTGCTAAGTGCAGGTTTGGGATGCCCTGCGGCCTAGTGTTTCGGCAGCAGACCAAAAACCAATTCAAAATGCAATAGTTTGATTCATCTGAAGAAGAATGAACAAGCGTATTTAGTAAAACAGATAGGCTGCTAAGTGCAGGTTTGGGATACCCTGCGGCCTAGTGTTTTGGCAGCAGGACAAAAAACAATTCAAGATGCAATAGTTTGATTTAGCTGAAGAAGGATGAACAAGCGTATTTAGTATAACAGATAGGCTGCTAAGTGCAGGTTTGGGATACCCTGCGGCCTAGTGTTTTGGCAGCAGGACAAAAAACAATTCAAGATGCAATAGTTTGATTTAGCTGAAGAAGGATGAACAAGCGTATTTAGTATAACAGATAGGCTGCTAAGTGCAGGTTTGGGGTGCCCTGCGGCCTAGGGTTTTGGCAGCAGACCAAAAACCAATTCAAAATGCAATAGTTTGATTAAGCTGAAGAAGGATGAACAAGCGTATTTCGTTTAACAGATAGGCTGCTAAGTGCAGGTTTGGGATACCCTGCGACCTAGTGTTTTGGCAGCAGACCAAAAACCAATTCAAAATGCAATAGTTTGATTCATCTGAAGAAGAATGAACAAGCGTATTTAGTAAAACAGATAGGCTGCTAAGTGCAGGTTTGGGATACCCTGCGATTAGTGTTTTGGCAGCAGGACAAAAAACAATTCAAGATGCAATAGTTTGATTTAGCTGAAGAAGGATAAACAAGCATATTTAGTATAACAGATAGGCTGCTAAGTGCAGGTTTGGGATGCCCTGCGGCCTAGGGTTTGGCAGCAGACCAAAAACCAATTCAAAATGCAATAGTTTGATTCAGCTGAAGAAGGATGAACAAGCATATTTAATATAACAGATAGGCTGCTAAGTGCAGGTTTGGGATACCCTGCGGCCTAGTGTTTTGGCAGCAGGACAAAAAACAATTCAAGATGCAATAGTTTGATTAAGCTGTGGAAGGATCAACAAGCGTATTTAGTATAACAGATAGGCTGCTAAGAGCAGGTTTAGGATGCCCTGCGGCCTAGTGTTTTGGCAGCAGGACAAGAAACAATTCAAAATTCAATAGTTTGATTAAGCTGAAGAATGATGAACAAGCGCATTTAGCATAACAGATAGGCTGCTAAGTGCAGGTTTGGGATACCCTGCGGCCTAGTGTTTTGGCAGCAGGACAAAAACCAATTCAAAATGCAATAGTTTGATTCAGCTGAAGAAGGATGAACAAGCGTATTTAGTATAACAGATAGGCTGCTAAGTGCAGGTTTGGGATACCCTGCGGCCTAGTGTTTTGGCAGCAGAACAAAAAACAATTCAAGATGCAATAGTTTGATTAAGCTGCGGAAGGATCAACAAGCGTATTTAGTATAAAAGATAGGCTGCTAAGAGCAGGTTTGGGATGCCCTGCGGCCTAGTGTTTTGGCAGCAGGACAAAAAACAATTCAAAATTCAATAGTTTGATTAAGCTGAAGAATGATGAACAAGCGCATTTAGCATAACAGATAGGCTGCTAAGTGCAGGTTTGTGATACCCTGCGGCCTAGTGTTTTGGCAGCAGGACAAAAACCAATTCAAAATGCAATAGTTTGATTTAGCTGAAGAAGGATGAACAAGCGTATTTAGTATAACAGATAGGCTGCTAAATGCAGGTTTGGGATGCCCTGCGGCCTAGTGTTTCGGCAGCAGACCAAAAACCAATTCAAAATGCAATAGTTTGATTCATCTGAAGAAGAATGAACAAGCGTATTTAGTAAAACAGATAGGCTGCTAAGTGCAGGTTTGGGATACCCTGCGGCCTAGTGTTTTGGCAGCAGGACAAAAAACAATTCAAGATGCAATAGTTTGATTTAGCTGAAGAAGGATGAACAAGCGTATTTAGTATAACAGATAGGCTGCTAAGTGCAGGTTTGGGATACCCTGCGGCCTAGTGTTTTGGCAGCAGGACAAAAAACAATTCAAGATGCAATAGTTTGATTTAGCTGAAGAAGGATGAACAAGCGTATTTAGTATAACAGATAGGCTGCTAAGTGCAGGTTTGGGGTGCCCTGCGGCCTAGGGTTTTGGCAGCAGACCAAAAACCAATTCAAAATGCAATAGTTTGATTAAGCTGAAGAAGGATGAACAAGCGTATTTAGTTTAACAGATAGGCTGCTAAGTGCAGGTTTGGGATGTCCTGCGGCCTAGTGTTTCGGCAGCAGACCAAAAACCAATTCAAAATGCAATAGTTTGATTCATCTGAAGAAGAATGAACAAGCGTATTTAGTAAAACAGATAGGCTGCTAAGTGCAGGTTTGGGATACCCTGCGGCCTAGTGTTTTGGCAGCAGGACAAAAAACAATTCAAGATGCAATAGTTTGATTTAGCTGAAGAAGGATGAACAAGCGTATTTAGTATAACAGATAGGCTGCTAAGTGCAGGTTTGGGATACCCTGCGGCCTAGTGTTTTGGCAGCAGGACAAAAAACAATTCAAGATGCAATAGTTTGATTTAGCTGAAGAAGGATGAACAAGCGTATTTAGTATAACAGATAGGCTGCTAAGTGCAGGTTTGGGGTGCCCTGCGGCCTAGGGTTTTGGCAGCAGACCAAAACCAATTCAAAATGCAATAGTTTGATTAAGCTGAAGAAGGATGAACAAGCGTATTTAGTTTAACAGATAGGCTGCTAAGTGCAGGTTTGGGATACCCTGCGACCTAGTGTTTTGGCAGCAGACCAAAAACCAATTCAAAATGCAATAGTTTGATTCATCTGAAGAAGAATGAACAAGCGTATTTAGTAAAACAGATAGGCTGCTAAGTGCAGGTTTGGGATACCCTGCGATTAGTGTTTTGGCAGCAGGACAAAAAACAATTCAAGATGCAATAGTTTGATTTAGCTGAAGAAGGATAAACAAGCATATTTAGTATAACAGATAGGCTGCTAAGAGCAGGTTTAGGATGCCCTGCGGCCTAGTGTTTTGGCAGCAGGACAAGAAACAATTCAAAATTCAATAGTTTGATTAAGCTGAAGAATGATGAACAAGCGCATTTAGCATAACAGATAGGCTGCTAAGTGCAGGTTTGGGATACCCTGCGGCCTAGTGTTTTGGCAGCAGGACAAAAACCAATTCAAAATGCAATAGTTTGATTAAGCTGAAGAAGGATGAACAAGCGTATTTAGTATAACATATAGGCTGCTAAGTGCAGGTTTGGGATACCCTGCGGCCAAGTGTTTTGGCAGCAGACGCAAAACCAATTCAAAATGCAATAGTGTGATTCAGCTGAAGAAGGATGAACAAGCATATTTAGTATAACAGATAGGCTGCTTAATGCAGGTTTGGGATGCCCTGCTGCCTAGTGTTTCGGCAGCAGACCAAAAACCAATTCAAAATGCAATAGTTTGATTCATCTGAAGAAGAATGAACAAGCGTATTTAGTAAAACAGATAGGCTGCTAAGTGCAGGTTTGGGATACCCTGCGGCCTAGTGTTTTGGCAGCAGGACAAAAAACAATTCAAGATGCAATAGTTTGATTTAGCTGAAGAAGGATGAACAAGCGTATTTAGTATAACAGATAGGCTGCTAAGTGCAGGTTTGGGATGCCCTGCGGCCTAGGGTTTGGCAGCAGACCAAAAACCAATTCAAAATGCAATAGTTTGATTCAGCTGAAGAAGGATGAACAAGCATATTTAGTATAACAGATAGGCTGCTAAGTGCAGGTTTGGGATACCCTGCGGCCTAGTGTTTTGGCAGCAGGACAAAAAACTATTCAAAATTCAATAGTTCGATTAAGCTGCGGAAGGATCAACAAGCGTATTTAGTATAACAGATAGGCTGCTAAGTGCAGGTTTGGGATGCCCTGCGGCCTAGTGTTTTGGAAGCAGGACAAAAACCAATTCAAAATGCAATAGTTTGATTCAGCTGAAGAAGGATGAACAAACGTATTTAGTATAACAGATAGGCTGCTAAGTGCAGGTTTGGGATACCCTGCGGCCTAGTGTTTTGGCAGCAGGACAAAAAACAATTCAAGATGCAATAGTTTGATTTAGCTGAAGAAGGATGAACAAGCGTATTTAGTATAACAGATAGGCTGCTAAGTGCAGGTTTGGGATGCCCTGCGGCCTAGGGTTTGGCAGCAGACCAAAAACCAATTCAAAATGCAATAGTTTGATTCAGCTGAAGAAGGATGAACAAGCATATTTAGTATAACAGATAGGCTGCTAAGTGCAGGTTTGGGATACCCTGCGGCCTAGTGTTTTGGCAGCAGGACAAAAAACTATTCAAAATTCAATAGTTCGATTAAGCTGCGGAAGGATCAACAAGCGTATTTAGTATAACAGATAGGCTGCTAAGTGCAGGTTTGGGATGCCCTGCGGCCTAGTGTTTTGGCAGCAGACCAAAAACCAATTCAAAATGCAATAGTTTGATTCAGCTGAAGAAGGATGAACAAGCGTATTTAGTATAACAGATAGGCTGCTAAGTGCAGGTTTGGGATACCCTGCGGCCTAGTGTTTTGGCAGCAGAACAAAAAACAATTCAAGATGCAATAGTTTGATTAAGCTGCGGAAGGATCAACAAGCGTATTTAGTATAAAAGATAGGCTGCTAAGAGCAGGTTTGGGATGCCCTGCGGCCTAGTGTTTTGGCAGCAGGACAAAAAACAATTCAAAATTCAATAGTTTGATTAAGCTGAAGAATGATGAACAAGCGCATTTAGCATAACAGATAGGCTGCTAAGTGCAGGTTTGTGATACCCTGCGGCCTAGTGTTTTGGCAGCAGGACAAAAACCAATTCAAAATGCAATAGTTTGATTTAGCTGAAGAAGGATGAACAAGCGTATTTAGTATAACAGATAGGCTGCTAAATGCAGGTTTGGGATGCCCTGCGGCCTAGTGTTTCGGCAGCAGACCAAAAACCAATTCAAAATGCAATAGTTTGATTCATCTGAAGAAGAATGAACAAGCGTATTTAGTAAAACAGATAGGCTGCTAAGTGCAGGTTTGGGATACCCTGCGGCCTAGTGTTTTGGCAGCAGGACAAAAAACAATTCAAGATGCAATAGTTTGATTTAGCTGAAGAAGGATGAACAAGCGTATTTAGTATAACAGATAGGCTGCTAAGTGCAGGTTTGGGATACCCTGCGGCCTAGTGTTTTGGCAGCAGGACAAAAAACAATTCAAGATGCAATAGTTTGATTTAGCTGAAGAAGGATGAACAAGCGTATTTAGTATAACAGATAGGCTGCTAAGTGCAGGTTTGGGGTGCCCTGCGGCCTAGGGTTTTGGCAGCAGACCAAAAACCAATTCAAAATGCAATAGTTTGATTAAGCTGAAGAAGGATGAACAAGCGTATTTAGTTTAACAGATAGGCTGCTAAGTGCAGGTTTGGGATGTCCTGCGGCCTAGTGTTTCGGCAGCAGACCAAAAACCAATTCAAAATGCAATAGTTTGATTCATCTGAAGAAGAATGAACAAGCGTATTTAGTAAAACAGATAGGCTGCTAAGTGCAGGTTTGGGATACCCTGCGGCCTAGTGTTTTGGCAGCAGGACAAAAAACAATTCAAGATGCAATAGTTTGATTTAGCTGAAGAAGGATGAACAAGCGTATTTAGTATAACAGATAGGCTGCTAAGTGCAGGTTTGGGATACCCTGCGGCCTAGTGTTTTGGCAGCAGGACAAAAAACAATTCAAGATGCAATAGTTTGATTTAGCTGAAGAAGGATGAACAAGCGTATTTAGTATAACAGATAGGCTGCTAAGTGCAGGTTTGGGGTGCCCTGCGGCCTAGGGTTTTGGCAGCAGACCAAAACCAATTCAAAATGCAATAGTTTGATTAAGCTGAAGAAGGATGAACAAGCGTATTTAGTTTAACAGATAGGCTGCTAAGTGCAGGTTTGGGATACCCTGCGACCTAGTGTTTTGGCAGCAGACCAAAAACCAATTCAAAATGCAATAGTTTGATTCATCTGAAGAAGAATGAACAAGCGTATTTAGTAAAACAGATAGGCTGCTAAGTGCAGGTTTGGGATACCCTGCGATTAGTGTTTTGGCAGCAGGACAAAAAACAATTCAAGATGCAATAGTTTGATTTAGCTGAAGAAGGATAAACAAGCATATTTAGTATAACAGATAGGCTGCTAAGAGCAGGTTTAGGATGCCCTGCGGCCTAGTGTTTTGGCAGCAGGACAAGAAACAATTCAAAATTCAATAGTTTGATTAAGCTGAAGAATGATGAACAAGCGCATTTAGCATAACAGATAGGCTGCTAAGTGCAGGTTTGGGATACCCTGCGGCCTAGTGTTTTGGCAGCAGGACAAAAACCAATTCAAAATGCAATAGTTTGATTTAGCTGAAGAAGGATGAACAAGCGTATTTAGTATAACATATAGGCTGCTAAGTGCAGGTTTGGGATACCCTGCGGCCAAGTGTTTTGGCAGCAGACGCAAAACCAATTCAAAATGCAATAGTGTGATTCAGCTGAAGAAGGATGAACAAGCATATTTAGTATAACAGATAGGCTGCTTAATGCAGGTTTGGGATGCCCTGCTGCCTAGTGTTTCGGCAGCAGACCAAAAACCAATTCAAAATGCAATAGTTTGATTCATCTGAAGAAGAATGAACAAGCGTATTTAGTAAAACAGATAGGCTGCTAAGTGCAGGTTTGGGATACCCTGCGGCCTAGTGTTTTGGCAGCAGGACAAAAAACAATTCAAGATGCAATAGTTTGATTTAGCTGAAGAAGGATGAACAAGCGTATTTAGTATAACAGATAGGCTGCTAAGTGCAGGTTTGGGATGCCCTGCGGCCTAGGGTTTGGCAGCAGACCAAAAACCAATTCAAAATGCAATAGTTTGATTCAGCTGAAGAAGGATGAACAAGCATATTTAGTATAACAGATAGGCTGCTAAGTGCAGGTTTGGGATACCCTGCGGCCTAGTGTTTTGGCAGCAGGACAAAAAACTATTCAAAATTCAATAGTTCGATTAAGCTGCGGAAGGATCAACAAGCGTATTTAGTATAACAGATAGGCTGCTAAGTGCAGGTTTGGGATGCCCTGCGGCCTAGTGTTTTGGAAGCAGGACAAAAACCAATTCAAAATGCAATAGTTTGATTCAGCTGAAGAAGGATGAACAAACGTATTTAGTATAACAGATAGGCTGCTAAGTGCAGGTTTGGAATACCCTGCGGCCTAGTGTTTTGGCAGCAGACCAAAAACCAATTCAAAATGCAATAGTTTGATTCAGCTGAAGAAGGATGAACAAGCGTATTTAGTATAACAGATAGGCTGCTAAGTGCAGGTTTGGGATACCCTGCGGCCTAGTGTTTTGGCAGCAGAACAAAAAACAATTCAAGATGCAATAGTTTGATTAAGCTGCGGAAGGATCAACAAGCGTATTTAGTATAAAAGATAGGCTGCTAAGAGCAGGTTTGGGATGCCCTGCGGCCTAGTGTTTTGGCAGCAGGACAAAAAACAATTCAAAATTCAATAGTTTGATTAAGCTGAAGAATGATGAACAAGCGCATTTAGCATAACAGATAGGCTGCTAAGTGCAGGTTTGTGATACCCTGCGGCCTAGTGTTTTGGCAGCAGGACAAAAACCAATTCAAAATGCAATAGTTTGATTTAGCTGAAGAAGGATGAACAAGCGTATTTAGTATAACAGATAGGCTGCTAAATGCAGGTTTGGGATGCCCTGCGGCCTAGTGTTTCGGCAGCAGACCAAAAACCAATTCAAAATGCAATAGTTTGATTCATCTGAAGAAGAATGAACAAGCGTATTTAGTAAAACAGATAGGCTGCTAAGTGCAGGTTTGGGATACCCTGCGGCCTAGTGTTTTGGCAGCAGGACAAAAAACAATTCAAGATGCAATAGTTTGATTTAGCTGAAGAAGGATGAACAAGCGTATTTAGTATAACAGATAGGCTGCTAAGTGCAGGTTTGGGATACCCTGCGGCCTAGTGTTTTGGCAGCAGGACAAAAAACAATTCAAGATGCAATAGTTTGATTTAGCTGAAGAAGGATGAACAAGCGTATTTAGTATAACAGATAGGCTGCTAAGTGCAGGTTTGGGGTGCCCTGCGGCCTAGGGTTTTGGCAGCAGACCAAAAACCAATTCAAAATGCAATAGTTTGATTAAGCTGAAGAAGGATGAACAAGCGTATTTAGTTTAACAGATAGGCTGCTAAGTGCAGGTTTGGGATGTCCTGCGGCCTAGTGTTTCGGCAGCAGACCAAAAACCAATTCAAAATGCAATAGTTTGATTCATCTGAAGAAGAATGAACAAGCGTATTTAGTAAAACAGATAGGCTGCTAAGTGCAGGTTTGGGATACCCTGCGGCCTAGTGTTTTGGCAGCAGGACAAAAAACAATTCAAGATGCAATAGTTTGATTTAGCTGAAGAAGGATGAACAAGCGTATTTAGTATAACAGATAGGCTGCTAAGTGCAGGTTTGGGATACCCTGCGGCCTAGTGTTTTGGCAGCAGGACAAAAAACAATTCAAGATGCAATAGTTTGATTTAGCTGAAGAAGGATGAACAAGCGTATTTAGTATAACAGATAGGCTGCTAAGTGCAGGTTTGGGGTGCCCTGCGGCCTAGGGTTTTGGCAGCAGACCAAAACCAATTCAAAATGCAATAGTTTGATTAAGCTGAAGAAGGATGAACAAGCGTATTTAGTTTAACAGATAGGCTGCTAAGTGCAGGTTTGGGATACCCTGCGACCTAGTGTTTTGGCAGCAGACCAAAAACCAATTCAAAATGCAATAGTTTGATTCATCTGAAGAAGAATGAACAAGCGTATTTAGTAAAACAGATAGGCTGCTAAGTGCAGGTTTGGGATACCCTGCGATTAGTGTTTTGGCAGCAGGACAAAAAACAATTCAAGATGCAATAGTTTGATTTAGCTGAAGAAGGATAAACAAGCATATTTAGTATAACAGATAGGCTGATAAGTGCAGGTTTGGGATCCCCTGCGGCCTAGGGTTTGGCAGCAGACCAAAAACCAATTCAAAATGCAATAGTTTGATTCAGCTGAAGAAGGATGAACAAGCATATTTAATATAACAGATAGGCTGCTAAGTGCAGGTTTGGGATACCCTGCGGCCTAGTGTTTTGGCAGCAGGACAAAAAACAATTCAAGATGCAATAGTTTGATTAAGCTGTGGAAGGATCAACAAGCGTATTTAGTATAACAGATAGGCTGCTAAGAGCAGGTTTAGGATGCCCTGCGGCCTAGTGTTTTGGCAGCAGGACAAGAAACAATTCAAAATGCAATAGTTTGATTAAGCTGAAGAAGGATGAACAAGCGCATTTAGTATAACAGATAGGCTGCTAAGTGCAGGTTTGGGATACCCTGCGGCCTAGTGTTTTGGCAGCAGGACAAAAACCAATTCAAAATGCAATAGTTTGATTAAGCTGAAGAAGGATGAACAAGCGTATTTAGTTTAACAGATAGGCTGCTAAGTGCAGGTTTGGGATACCCTGCGACCTAGTGTTTTGGAAGTAGACCAAAAACCAATTCAAAATGCAATAGTTTGATTCATCTGAAGAAGAATGAACAAGCGTATTTAGTAAAACAGATAGGCTGCTAAGTGCAGGTTTGGGATACCCTGCGCCTAGTGTTTTGGCAGCAGGACAAAAAACAATTCAAGATGCAATAGTTTGATTTAGCTGAAGAAGGATAAACAATCATATTTAGTATAACAGATAGGCTGCTAAGTGCAGGTTTGGGATGCCCTGTGGCCTAGGGTTTGGCAGCAGACCAAAAACCAATTCAAAATGCAATAGTTTGATTCAGCTGAAGAAGGATGAACAAGCATATTTAGTATAACAGATAGGCTGCTAAGTGCAGGTTTGGGATACCCTGCGGCCTAGTGTTTTGGCAGCAGGACAAAAAACTATTCAAAATTCAATAGTTCGATTAAGCTGCGGAAGGATCAACAAGCGTATTTAGTATAACAGATAGGCTGCTAAGAGCAGGTTTGGGATGCCCTGCGGCCTAGTGTTTTGGCAGCAGGACAAAAAACAATTCAAAATTCAATAGTTTGATTAAGCTGAAGAATGATGAACAAGCGCATTTAGCATAACAGATAGGCTGCTAAGTGCAGGTTTGTGATACCCTGCGGCCTAGTGTTTTGGCAGCAGGACAAAAACCAATTCAAAATGCAATAGTTTGATTTAGCTGAAGAAGGATGAACAAGCGTATTTAGTATAACAGATAGGCTGCTAAATGCAGGTTTGGGATGCCCTGCGGCCTAGTGTTTCGGCAGCAGACCAAAAACCAATTCAAAATGCAATAGTTTGATTCATCTGAAGAAGAATGAACAAGCGTATTTAGTAAAACAGATAGGCTGCTAAGTGCAGGTTTGGGATACCCTGCGGCCTAGTGTTTTGGCAGCAGGACAAAAAACAATTCAAGATGCAATAGTTTGATTCAGCTGAAGAAGGATGAACAAACGTATTTAGTATAACAGATAGGCTGCTAAGTGCAGGTTTGGAATACCCTGCGGCCTAGTGTTTTGGCAGCAGACCAAAAACCAATTCAAAATGCAATAGTTTGATTCAGCTGAAGAAGGATGAACAAGCGTATTTAGTATAACAGATAGGCTGCTAAGTGCAGGTTTGGGATACCCTGCGGCCTAGTGTTTTGACAGCAGAACAAAAAACAATTCAAGATGCAATAGTTTGATTAAGCTGCGGAAGGATCAACAAGCGTATTTAGTATAACAGATAGGCTGCTAAGAGCAGGTTTGGGATGCCCTGCGGCCTAGTGTTTTGGCAGCAGGACAAAAAACAATTCAAAATTCAATAGTTTGATTAAGCTGAAGAATGATGAACAAGCGCATTTAGCATAACAGATAGGCTGCTAAGTGCAGGTTTGTGATACCCTGCGGCCTAGTGTTTTGGCAGCAGGACAAAAACCAATTCAAAATGCAATAGTTTGATTTAGCTGAAGAAGGATGAACAAGCGTATTTAGTATAACAGATAGGCTGCTAAATGCAGGTTTGGGATGCCCTGCGGCCTAGTGTTTCGGCAGCAGACCAAAAACCAATTCAAAATGCAATAGTTTGATTCATCTGAAGAAGAATGAACAAGCGTATTTAGTAAAACAGATAGGCTGCTAAGTGCAGGTTTGGGATACCCTGCGGCCTAGTGTTTTGGCAGCAGGACAAAAAACAATTCAAGATGCAATAGTTTGATTTAGCTGAAGAAGGATGAACAAGCGTATTTAGTATAACAGATAGGCTGCTAAGTGCAGGTTTGGGATACCCTGCGGCCTAGTGTTTTGGCAGCAGGACAAAAAACAATTCAAGATGCAATAGTTTGATTTAGCTGAAGAAGGATGAACAAGCGTATTTAGTATAACAGATAGGCTGCTAAGTGCAGGTTTGGGGTGCCCTGCGGCCTAGGGTTTTGGCAGCAGACCAAAAACCAATTCAAAATGCAATAGTTTGATTAAGCTGAAGAAGGATGAACAAGCGTATTTAGTTTAACAGATAGGCTGCTAAGTGCAGGTTTGGGATGCCCTGCGGCCTAGTGTTTCGGCAGCAGACCAAAAACCAATTCAAAATGCAATAGTTTGATTCATCTGAAGAAGAATGAACAAGCGTATTTAGTATAACAGATAGGCTGCTAAGTGCAGGTTTGGGATACCCTGCGGCCTAGTGTTTTGGCAGCAGGACAAAAAACAATTCAAGATGCAATAGTTTGATTTAGCTGAAGAAGGATGAACAAGCGTATTTAGTATAACAGATAGGCTGCTAAGTGCAGGTTTGGGATACCCTGCGGCCTAGTGTTTTGGCAGCAGGACAAAAAACAATTCAAGATGCAATAGTTTGATTTAGCTGAAGAAGGATGAACAAGCGTATTTAGTATAACAGATAGGCTGCTAAGTGCAGGTTTGGGGTGCCCTGCGGCCTAGGGTTTTGGCAGCAGACCAAAAACCAATTCAAAATGCAATAGTTTGATTAAGCTGAAGAAGGATGAACAAGCGTATTTCGTTTAACAGATAGGCTGCTAAGTGCAGGTTTGGGATACCCTGCGACCTAGTGTTTTGGCAGCAGACCAAAAACCAATTCAAAATGCAATAGTTTGATTCATCTGAAGAAGAATGAACAAGCGTATTTAGTATAACAGATAGGCTGCTAAGTGCAGGTTTGGGATACCCTGCGGCCTAGTGTTTTGACAGCAGAACAAAAAACAATTCAAGATGCAATAGTTTGATTAAGCTGCGGAAGGATCAACAAGCG
Source organism: Gastrophryne carolinensis (assembly GCA_027917425.1). Lineage (NCBI taxonomy): Eukaryota > Metazoa > Chordata > Amphibia > Anura > Microhylidae > Gastrophryne > Gastrophryne carolinensis. The sequence continues at coordinate 117,063,871 of CM051234.1, forward strand.
TATTTAGTATAACAGATAGGCTGCTAAGAGCAGGTTTGGGATGCCCTGCGGCCTAGTGTTTTGGCAGCAGGACAAAAAACAATTCAAAATTCAATAGTTTGATTAAGCTGAAGAATGATGAACAAGCGCATTTAGCATAACAGATAGGCTGCTAAGTGCAGGTTTGTGATACCCTGCGGCCTAGTGTTTTGGCAGCAGGACAAAAACCAATTCAAAATGCAATAGTTTGATTTAGCTGAAGAAGGATGAACAAGCGTATTTAGTATAACAGATAGGCTGCTAAATGCAGGTTTGGGATGCCCTGCGGCCTAGTGTTTCGGCAGCAGACCAAAAACCAATTCAAAATGCAATAGTTTGATTCATCTGAAGAAGAATGAACAAGCGTATTTAGTAAAACAGATAGGCTGCTAAGTGCAGGTTTGGGATACCCTGCGGCCTAGTGTTTTGGCAGCAGGACAAAAAACAATTCAAGATGCAATAGTTTGATTTAGCTGAAGAAGGATGAACAAGCGTATTTAGTATAACAGATAGGCTGCTAAGTGCAGGTTTGGGATACCCTGCGGCCTAGTGTTTTGGCAGCAGGACAAAAAACAATTCAAGATGCAATAGTTTGATTTAGCTGAAGAAGGATGAACAAGCGTATTTAGTATAACAGATAGGCTGCTAAGTGCAGGTTTGGGGTGCCCTGCGGCCTAGGGTTTTGGCAGCAGACCAAAAACCAATTCAAAATGCAATAGTTTGATTAAGCTGAAGAAGGATGAACAAGCGTATTTAGTTTAACAGATAGGCTGCTAAGTGCAGGTTTGGGATGCCCTGCGGCCTAGTGTTTCGGCAGCAGACCAAAAACCAATTCAAAATGCAATAGTTTGATTCATCTGAAGAAGAATGAACAAGCGTATTTAGTAAAACAGATAGGCTGCTAAGTGCAGGTTTGGGATACCCTGCGGCCTAGTGTTTTGGCAGCAGGACAAAAAACAATTCAAGATGCAATAGTTTGATTTAGCTGAAGAAGGATGAACAAGCGTATTTAGTATAACAGATAGGCTGCTAAGTGCAGGTTTGGGATACCCTGCGGCCTAGTGTTTTGGCAGCAGGACAAAAAACAATTCAAGATGCAATAGTTTGATTTAGCTGAAGAAGGATGAACAAGCGTATTTAGTATAACAGATAGGCTGCTAAGTGCAGGTTTGGGGTGCCCTGCGGCCTAGGGTTTTGGCAGCAGACCAAAAACCAATTCAAAATGCAATAGTTTGATTAAGCTGAAGAAGGATGAACAAGCGTATTTCGTTTAACAGATAGGCTGCTAAGTGCAGGTTTGGGATACCCTGCGACCTAGTGTTTTGGCAGCAGACCAAAAACCAATTCAAAATGCAATAGTTTGATTCATCTGAAGAAGAATGAACAAGCGTATTTAGTAAAACAGATAGGCTGCTAAGTGCAGGTTTGGGATACCCTGCGATTAGTGTTTTGGCAGCAGGACAAAAAACAATTCAAGATGCAATAGTTTGATTTAGCTGAAGAAGGATAAACAAGCATATTTAGTATAACAGATAGGCTGCTAAGTGCAGGTTTGGGATGCCCTGCGGCCTAGGGTTTGGCAGCAGACCAAAAACCAATTCAAAATGCAATAGTTTGATTCAGCTGAAGAAGGATGAACAAGCATATTTAATATAACAGATAGGCTGCTAAGTGCAGGTTTGGGATACCCTGCGGCCTAGTGTTTTGGCAGCAGGACAAAAAACAATTCAAGATGCAATAGTTTGATTAAGCTGTGGAAGGATCAACAAGCGTATTTAGTATAACAGATAGGCTGCTAAGAGCAGGTTTAGGATGCCCTGCGGCCTAGTGTTTTGGCAGCAGGACAAGAAACAATTCAAAATTCAATAGTTTGATTAAGCTGAAGAATGATGAACAAGCGCATTTAGCATAACAGATAGGCTGCTAAGTGCAGGTTTGGGATACCCTGCGGCCTAGTGTTTTGGCAGCAGGACAAAAACCAATTCAAAATGCAATAGTTTGATTTAGCTGAAGAAGGATGAACAAGCGTATTTAGTATAACATATAGGCTGCTAAGTGCAGGTTTGGGATACCCTGCGGCCAAGTGTTTTGGCAGCAGACGCAAAACCAATTCAAAATGCAATAGTGTGATTCAGCTGAAGAAGGATGAACAAGCATATTTAGTATAACAGATAGGTTGCTTAATGCAGGTTTGGGATGCCCTGCTGCCTAGTGTTTCGGCAGCAGACCAAAAACCAATTCAAAATGCAATAGTTTGATTCATCTGAAGAAGAATGAACAAGCGTATTTAGTAAAACAGATAGGCTGCTAAGTGCAGGTTTGGGATACCCTGCGGCCTAGTGTTTTGGCAGCAGGACAAAAAACAATTCAAGATGCAATAGTTTGATTTAGCTGAAGAAGGATGAACAAGCATATTTAGTATAACAGATAGGCTGCTAAGTGCAGGTTTGGGGTGCCCTGCGGCCTAGGGTTTTGGCAGCAGACCAAAAACCAATTCAAAATGCAATAGTTTGTTTCAGCTGAAGAATGATGAACAAGCGTATTTAGTACAACAGATAGGCTGCTAAGTGCAGGTTTGGGATACCCTGCGGCCTAGTGTTTTGGCAGCAGGACAAAAAACAATTCAAAATGCAATAGTTTGATTAAGCTGAAGAAGGATGAACAAGCGTATTTAGTTTAACAGATAGGCTGCTAAGTGCAGGTTTGGGATACCCTGCAACCTAGTGTTTTGGCAGCAGACCAAAAACTAATTAAAAATGCAATAGTTTGATTCAGCTGAAGAAGGATGAACAAGCGTATTTAGTATAACAGATAGGCTGCTAAGTGCAGGTTTGGGATACCCTGCGGCCTAGTGTTTTGGCAGCAGGAGAAAAAACAATTCAAGATGCAATAGTTTGATTAAGCTGCGGAAGGATCAACAAGCGTATTTAGTATAACAGATAGGCTGCTAAGTGCAAGGTTTGGGATGCCCTGCGGCCTAGTGTTTTGGCAGCACACCAAAAACCAATTCAAAATGCAATAGTTTGATTCAGCTGAAGAATGATGAACAAGCGTATTTAGTACAACAGATAGGCTGCTAAGTGCAGGTTTGGGATGCCCTGCGGCCTAGTGTTTTGGCAGCAGGACAAAAACCAATTCAAAATTCAATAGTTTGATTCAGCTGAAGAAGGATGAAATAGCATATTTAGTATAACAGATAGGCTGCTAAGTGCAGGTTTGGGATACCCTGCGGCCTAGTGTTTTGGCAGTAGACCAAAAACCAATTCAAAATGCAATAGTTTGATTCAGCTGAAGAAGGATGAACAAGCGTATTTAGTATAACAGATAGGCTGCTAAGCGCAGGTTTGGGATACCCTGCGGCCTAGTGTTTTGGCAGCAGGACAAAAAACAATTCAAGATGCAATAGTTTGATTTAGCTGAAGAAGGATGAACAAGCGTATTTAGTATAACAGATAGGCTGCTAAGTGCAGGTTTGGGGTGCCCTGCGGCCTAGGGTTTTGGCAGCAGACCAAAAACTAATTCAAAATGCAATAGTTTGTTTCAGCTGAAGAATGATGAACAAGCGTATTTAGTACAACAGATAGGCTGCTAAGTGCAGGTTTGGGACACCCTGCGGCCTAGTGTTTTTGCAGCAGGACAAAAAACAATTCAAGATGCAATAGTTTGATTAAGCTGCGGAAGGATCAACAAGCGTATTTAGTATAACAGATAGGCTGCTAAGTGCAGGTTTGGGATGCCCTGCGGCCTAGTGTTTTGGCAGCAGGACAAAAAACAATTCAAAATGCAATAGTTTGATTCATCTGAAGAAGAATGAACAAGCGCATTTAGTATAACAGATAGGCTGCTAAGTGCAGGTTTGGGATACCCTGCGGCCTAGTGTTTTGGCTGCAGGACAAAAAACCAATTCAAAATGCAATAGTTTGATTAAGCTGCGGAAGGATCAACAAGCGTATTTAGTATAACAGATAGGCTGCTAAGTGCAGGTTTGGGATGCCCTGCGGCCTAGTGTTTTGGCAGCAGGACAAAAAACAATTCAAAATTCAATAATTTGATTAAGCTGAAGAAGGATGAACAAGCGCATTTAGCATAACAGATAGGCTGCTAAGTGCAGGTTTGGGATACCCTGCGACCTAGTGTTTTGGCAGCAGGACAAAAACCAATTCAAAATGCAATAGTTTGATTAAGCTGAAGAAGGATGAACAAGCGTATTTAGTTTAACTGATAGGCTGCTAAGTGCAGGTTTGGGATGCCCTGCGACCTAGTGTTTTGGCAGCAGACCAAAAACCAATTCAAAATGCAATAGTTTGATTCATCTGAAGAAGTATGAACAAGCGTATTTAGTAAAACAGATTGGCTGCTAAGTGCAGGTTTGGGATGCCCTGCGGCCTAGTGTTTTGGCAGCAGGACAAAAAACAATTCAAGATGCAATAGTTTGATTTAGCTGAAGAAGGATGAACAAGCGTATTTAGTATAACAGATAGGCTGCTAAGTGCAGGTTTGGGATGCCCTGCGGCCTAGTGTTTTGGCAGCAGACCAAAAACCAATTCAAAATGCAATAGTTTGATTCAGCTGAAGAATGATGAACAAGCGTATTTAGTACAACAGATAGGCTGCTAAGTGCAGGTTTGGGATGCCCTGCGGCCTAGTGTTTTGGCAGCAGGACAAAAACCATTTCAAAATTCAATAGTTTGATTCAGCTGAAGAAGGATGAAATAGCATATTTAGTATAACAGGCTGCTAAGTGCAGGTTTGGGATACCCTGCTGCCTAGTGTTTTGGCAGTAGACCAAAAACCAATTCAAAATGCAATAGTTTGATTCAGCTGAAGAAGGATGAACAAGCGTATTTAGTATAACAGATAGGCTGCTAAGTGCAGGTTTGGGATACCCTGCCACCTAGTGTTTTGGCAGCAGACCAAAAACCAATTCAAAATGCAATAGTTTGATTCAGCTGAAGAAGGATGAACAAGCGTATTTAGTACAACAGATAGGCTGTTAAGTGCAGGTTTGGGATACCCTGCCGCCTATTGTTTTGGCAGCAGGACAAAAAAAAATTCAAAATGCAGCAGTTTGATTAAGCTGCGGAAGGATCAACAAGCGTATTTAGTATAACAGATAGGCTGCTAAGTGCAGGTTTGGGATGCCCTGCGGCCTAGTGTTTTGGCAGCAGGACAAAAACCAATTCAAAATGCAATAGTTTGATTAATCTTAAGAAGGATGAACAAGCATATGTAGTATAACAGATTGGCTGCTAATTGCAGGTTTGGGATACCCTGCGGCCTAGTGTTTTGGCAGCAGGACAAAAAACAATTCAAGATGCAATAGTTTGATTAAGCTGCGGAAGGATCAACAAGCGTATTTAGCATAACAGATAGGCTGCTAAGTGCAGGTTTGGGATGCCCTGTGGCCTAGTGTTTTGGCAGCAGACCAAAAGCCAATTCAAAATGCAATAGTTTGATGCAGCTGAAAAAGGATGAACAAGCGTATTTAGTAAAACAGATAGACTGCTAAGTGCAGGTTTGGGATACCCTGCGGCCTAGTGTTTTGGCAGCAGACCAAAAACCAATTAAAAATGCAATAGTTTGTTTCAGCTGAAGAATGATGAAAAAGCGTATTTAGTATAAGAGGCTGCTAAGTGCAGGTTTGGGATAGCCTGCGGCCTAATGTTTTGGCAGCAAGACAAAAACCAATTCAAAATGCAATAGTTTGATTAAGCTGAGGATCAACAAGTGTATTTAGTATAACAGATAGACTGCTAAGTGCAGGTTTGGGATGCCCTGTGGCCTCGTGTTTTGGCAGCAGGACAAAAGACTATTCAAAATTCAATAGTTTGATTAAGCTGCGAAAGGATCAACAAGCATATTTAGTATAACAGATAGGCTGCTAAGTGCAGGTTTGGGATGCCCTGCGGCCTAGTGTTTTGGCAGCAGGACAAAAACCAATTCAAAATGCAATAGTTTAATTCAGCTGACGAAGGATGAACAAGCGTATTTAGTATAACAGATAGGCTGCTAAGTGCAGGTTTGGGATGCCCTGCGGCCTAATGTTTTGGCAGCAGGACAAAAACCAATTCAAAATGCAATAGTTTGATTAAGCTGAAGAAGGATGAACAAGCGTATTTAGTATAACAGATAGGCTGCTAAGTGCAGTTTGGGATACCCTGCGGCCTAATGTTTTGGCAGCAGGACAAAAACCAATTCAAAATGCAATAGTTTGATTAAGCTGAGGATCAACAAGTGTATTTAGTATAACAGATAGGCTGCTAAGTGCAGGTTTGGGTTACCCTGCGGCCTAGTGTTTTTGCAGCAGGATAAAGACCAATTCAAAATGCAAAAGCTTGATTAAGCTGAGGATGAACAAGCATATTTAGTATAACAGATATGCTGCTAAGTGCAGGTTTGGGATGCCCTGCGGCCTAGTGTTTTGGCAGCAGACCAAAAACCAATTCAAAATGTAATAGTTTGATTCATCTGAAGAAGAATGAACAAGCGTATTTAGTAAAACAGATAGGCTGCTAAGTGCAGGTTTGGGGTGCCCTGCGGCCTAGGGTTTTGGCAGCAGACCAAAAACCAATTCAAAATGCAATAGTTTGTTTCAGCTGAAAAATGATGAACAAGCGTATTTAGTACAACAGATAGGCTGCTAAGTGCAGGTTTGGGATGCCCTGCGGCCTAGTGTTTTGGCAGCAGGACAAAAAACAATTCAAGATGCAATAGTTTGATTAAGCTGCGGAAGGATCAACAAGCGTATTTAGTATAACAGATAGGCTGCTAAGTGCAGGTTTGGGATGCCCTGCGGCCTAGTGTTTTGGCAGCAGGACAAAAAACAATTCAAAATGCAATAGATTGATTCATCTGAAGAAGAATGAACAAGCGCATTTAGTATAACAGATAGGCTGCTAAGTGCAGGTTTGGGATACCCTGCGGCCTAGTGTTTTGGCTGCAGGACAAAAAACCAATTCAAAATGCAATAGTTTGATTAAGCTGAAAAAGGATGAAAAAGCGTATTTAGTTTAACAGATAGGCTGCTAAGTGCAGGTTTGGGATACCCTGCAACCTAGTGTTTTGGCAGCAGACCAAAAACGAATTCAAAATGCAATAGTTTGATTCAGCTGAAGAAGGATGAACAAGCGTATTTAGTATAACAGATTGGCTGCTAAGTGCAGGTTTGGGATACCCTGCGACCTAGTGTTTTGGCAGCAGGACAAAAACCAATTCAAAATGCAATAGTTTGATTAAGCTGAAGAAGGATGAACAAGCGTATTTAGTTTAACTGATAGGCTGCTAAGTGCAGGTTTGGGATGCCCTGCGACCTAGTGTTTTGGCAGCAGACCAAAAACCAATTCAAAATGCAATAGTTTGATTCATCTGAAGAAGTATGAACAAGCGTATTTAGTAAAACAGATTGGCTGCTAAGTGCAGGTTTGGGATGCCCTGCGGCCTAGTGTTTTGGCAGCAGGACAAAAAACAATTCAAGATGCAATAGTTTGATTTAGCTGAAGAAGGATGAACAAGCGTATTTAGTATAACAGATAGGCTGCTAAGTGCAGGTTTGGGATGCCCTGCGGCCTAGTGTTTTGGCAGCAGACCAAAAACCAATTCAAAATGCAATAGTTTGATTCAGCTGAAGAATGATGAACAAGCGTATTTAGTACAACAGATAGGCTGCTAAGTGCAGGTTTGGGATGCCCTGCGGCCTAGTGTTTTGGCAGCAGGACAAAAACCATTTCAAAATTCAATAGTTTGATTCAGCTGAAGAAGGATGAAATAGCATATTTAGTATAACAGGCTGCTAAGTGCAGGTTTGGGATACCCTGCTGCCTAGTGTTTTGGCAGTAGACCAAAAACCAATTCAAAATGCAATAGTTTGATTCAGCTGAAGAAGGATGAACAAGCGTATTTAGTATAACAGATAGGCTGTTAAGTGCAGGTTTGGGATACCCTGCCACCTAGTGTTTTGGCAGCAGACCAAAAACCAATTCAAAATGCAATAGTTTGATTCAGCTGAAGAAGGATGAACAAGCGTATTTAGTATAACAGATAGGCTGTTAAGTGCAGGTTTGGGATACCCTGCCGCCTATTGTTTTGGCAGCAGGACAAAAAAAAATTCAAAATGCAGCAGTTTGATTAAGCTGCGGAAGGATCAACAAGCGTATTTAGTATAACAGATAGGCTGCTAAGCGCTGGTTTTGGATACCCTGCGGCCTAGTGTTTTGGCAGCAGGACAAAAAACAATTCAAGATGCAATAGTTTGATTTAGCTGAAGAAGGATGAACAAGCGTATTTAGTATAACAGATAGGCTGCTAAGTGCAGGTTTGGGGTGCCCTGCGGCCTAGGGTTTTGGCAGCAGACCAAAAACTAATTCAAAATGCAATAGTTTGTTTCAGCTGAAGAATGATGAACAAGCGTATTTAGTACAACAGATAGGCTGCTAAGTGCAGGTTTGGGACACCCTGCGGCCTAGTGTTTTTGCAGCAGGACAAAAAACAATTCAAGATGCAATAGTTTGATTCATCTGAAGAAGAATGAACAAGCGCATTTAGTATAACAGATAGGCTGCTAAGTGCAGGTTTGGGATACCCTGCGGCCTAGTGTTTTGGCTGCAGGACAAAAAACCAATTCAAAATGCAATAGTTTCATTAAGCTGCGGAAGGATCAACAAGCGTATTTAGTATAACAGATAGGCTGCTAAGTGCAGGTTTGGGATGCCCTGCGGCCTAGTGTTTTGGCAGTAGGACAAAAAACAATTCAAAATTCAATAATTTGATTAAGCTGAAGAAGGATGAACAAGCGCATTTAGCATAACAGATAGGCTGCTAAGTGCAGGTTTGGGATACCCTGCGACCTAGTGTTTTGGCAGCAGGACAAAAACCAATTCAAAATGCAATAGTTTGATTAAGCTGAAGAAGGATGAACAAGCGTATTTAGTTTAACTGATAGGCTGCTAAGTGCAGGTTTGGGATGCCCTGCGACCTAGTGTTTTGGCAGCAGACCAAAAACCAATTCAAAATGCAATAGTTTGATTCATCTGAAGAAGTATGAACAAGCGTATTTAGTAAAACAGATTGGCTGCTAAGTGCAGGTTTGGGATGCCCTGCGGCCTAGTGTTTTGGCAGCAGGACAAAAAACAATTCAAGATGCAATAGTTTGATTTAGCTGAAGAAGGATGAACAAGCGTATTTAGTATAACAGATAGGCTGCTAAGTGCAGGTTTGGGATGCCCTGCGGCCTAGTGTTTTGGCAGCAGACCAAAAACCAATTCAAAATGCAATAGTTTGATTCAGCTAAAGAATGATGAACAAGCGTATTTAGTACAACAGATAGGCTGCTAAGTGCAGGTTTGGGATGCCCTGCGGCCTAGTGTTTTGGCAGCAGGACAAAAACCAATTCAAAATTCAATAGTTTGATTCAGCTGAAGAAGGATGAAATAGCATATTTAGTATAACAGGCTGCTAAGTGCAGGTTTGGGATACCCTGCTGCCTAGTGTTTTGGCAGTAGACCAAAAACCAATTCAAAATGCAATAGTTTGATTCAGCTGAAGAAGGATGAACAAGCGTATTTAGTATAACAGATAGGCTGCTAAGTGCAGGTTTGGGATACCCTGCCACCTAGTGTTTTGGCAGCAGACCAAAAACCAATTCAAAATGCAATAGTTTGATTCAGCTGAAGAAGGATGAACAAGCGTATTTAGTACAACAGATAGGCTGTTAAGTGCAGGTTTGGGATACCCTGCCGCCTATTGTTTTGGCAGCAGGACAAAAAAAAATTCAAAATGCAGCAGTTTGATTAAGCTGCGGAAGGATCAACAAGCGTATTTAGTATAACAGATAGGCTGCTAAGTGCAGGTTTGGGATGCCCTGCGGCCTAGTGTTTTGGCAGCAGGACAAAAACCAATTCAAAATGCAATAGTTTGATTAATCTTAAGAAGGATGAACAAGCATATGTAGTATAACAGATTGGCTGCTAATTGCAGGTTTGGGATACCCTGCGGCCTAGTGTTTTGGCAGCAGGACAAAAAACAATTCAAGATGCAATAGTTTGATTAAGCTGCGGAAGGATCAACAAGCGTATTTAGCATAACAGATAGGCTGCTAAGTGCAGGTTTGGGATGCCCTGTGGCCTAGTGTTTTGGCAGCAGACCAAAAGCCAATTCAAAATGCAATAGTTTGATGCAGCTGAAAAAGGATGAACAAGCGTATTTAGTAAAACAGATAGACTGCTAAGTGCAGGTTTGGGATACCCTGCGGCCTAGTGTTTTGGCAGCAGACCAAAAACCAATTAAAAATGCAATAGTTTGTTTCAGCTGAAGAATGATGAAAAAGCGTATTTAGTATAAGAGGCTGCTAAGTGCAGGTTTGGGATACCCTGTGGCCTAATGTTTTGGCAGCAAGACAAAAACCAATTCAAAATGCAATAGTTTGATTAAGCTGAGGATCAACAAGTGTATTTAGTATAACAGATAGACTGCTAAGTGCAGGTTTGGGATACCCTGCGGCCTAGTGTTTTTGCAGCAGGACAAAAAACAATTCAAAATGCAATAGTTTGATTAAGCTGAAGAAGGATGAACAAGCGTATTTAGAATAACAGATAGGCTGCTAAGTGCAGGTTTGGGATGCCCTGTGGCCTCGTGTTTTGGCAGCAGGACAAAAGACTATTCAAAATTCAATAGTTTGATTAAGCTGCGAAAGGATCAACAAGCATATTTAGTATAACAGATAGGCTGCTAAGTGCAGGTTTGGGATGCCCTGCGGCCTAGTGTTTTGGCAGCAGGACAAAAACCAATTCAAAATGCAATAGTTTAATTCAGCTGACGAAGGATGAACAAGCGTATTTAGTATAACAGATAGGCTGCTAAGTGCAGGTTTGGGATGCCCTGCGGCCTAATGTTTTGGCAGCAGGACAAAAACCAATTCAAAATGCAATAGTTTGATTAAGCTGAAGAAGGATGAACAAGCGTATTTAGTATAACAGATAGGCTGCTAAGTGCAGTTTGGGATACCCTGCGGCCTAATGTTTTGGCAGCAGGACAAAAACCAATTCAAAATGCAATAGTTTGATTAAGCTGAGGATCAACAAGTGTATTTAGTATAACAGATAGGCTGCTAAGTGCAGGTTTGGGTTACCCTGCGGCCTAGTGTTTTTGCAGCAGGATAAAGACCAATTCAAAATGCAAAAGCTTGATTAAGCTGAGGATGAACAAGCATATTTAGTATAACAGATATGCTGCTAAGTGCAGGTTTGGGATGCCCTGCGGCCTAGTGTTTTGGCAGCAGACCAAAAACCAATTCAAAATGTAATAGTTTGATTCATCTGAAGAAGAATGAACAAGCGTATTTAGTAAAACAGATAGGCTGCTAAGTGCAGGTTTGGGGTGCCCTGCGGCCTAGGGTTTTGGCAGCAGACCAAAAACCAATTCAAAATGCAATAGTTTGTTTCAGCTGAAAAATGATGAACAAGCGTATTTAGTACAACAGATAGGCTGCTAAGTGCAGGTTTGGGATGCCCTGCGGCCTAGTGTTTTGGCAGCAGGACAAAAAACAATTCAAGATGCAATAGTTTGATTAAGCTGCGGAAGGATCAACAAGCGTATTTAGTATAACAGATAGGCTGCTAAGTGCAGGTTTGGGATGCCCTGCGGCCTAGTGTTTTGGCAGCAGGACAAAAAACAATTCAAAATGCAATAGATTGATTCATCTGAAGAAGAATGAACAAGCGCATTTAGTATAACAGATAGGCTGCTAAGTGCAGGTTTGGGATACCCTGCGGCCTAGTGTTTTGGCTGCAGGACAAAAAACCAATTCAAAATGCAATAGTTTGATTAATCTGAAAAAGGATGAAAAAGCGTATTTAGTTTAACAGATAGGCTGCTAAGTGCAGGTTTGGGATACCCTGCAACCTAGTGTTTTGGCAGCAGACCAAAAACGAATTCAAAATGCAATAGTTTGATTCAGCTGAAGAAGGATGAACAAGCGTATTTAGTATAACAGATTGGCTGCTAAGTGCAGGTTTGGGATACCCTGCGACCTAGTGTTTTGGCAGCAGGACAAAAACCAATTCAAAATGCAATAGTTTGATTAAGCTGAAGAAGGATGAACAAGCGTATTTAGTTTAACTGATAGGCTGCTAAGTGCAGGTTTGGGATGCCCTGCGACCTAGTGTTTTGGCAGCAGACCAAAAACCAATTCAAAATGCAATAGTTTGATTCATCTGAAGAAGTATGAACAAGCGTATTTAGTAAAACAGATTGGCTGCTAAGTGCAGGTTTGGGATGCCCTGCGGCCTAGTGTTTTGGCAGCAGGACAAAAAACAATTCAAGATGCAATAGTTTGATTTAGCTGAAGAAGGATGAACAAGCGTATTTAGTATAACAGATAGGCTGCTAAGTGCAGGTTTGGGATGCCCTGCGGCCTAGTGTTTTGGCAGCAGACCAAAAACCAATTCAAAATGCAATAGTTTGATTCAGCTGAAGAATGATGAACAAGCGTATTTAGTACAACAGATAGGCTGCTAAGTGCAGGTTTGGGATGCCCTGCGGCCTAGTGTTTTGGCAGCAGGACAAAAACCATTTCAAAATTCAATAGTTTGATTCAGCTGAAGAAGGATGAAATAGCATATTTAGTATAACAGGCTGCTAAGTGCAGGTTTGGGATACCCTGCTGCCTAGTGTTTTGGCAGTAGACCAAAAACCAATTCAAAATGCAATAGTTTGATTCAGCTGAAGAAGGATGAACAAGCGTATTTAGTATAACAGATAGGCTGCTAAGTGCAGGTTTGGGATACCCTGCCACCTAGTGTTTTGGCAGCAGACCAAAAACCAATTCAAAATGCAATAGTTTGATTCAGCTGAAGAAGGATGAACAAGCGTATTTAGTATAACAGATAGGCTGTTAAGTGCAGGTTTGGGATACCCTGCCGCCTATTGTTTTGGCAGCAGGACAAAAAAAAATTCAAAATGCAGCAGTTTGATTAAGCTGCGGAAGGATCAACAAGCGTATTTAGTATAACAGATAGGCTGCTAAGTGCAGGTTTGGGATGCCCTGCGGCCTAGTGTTTTGGCAGCAGGACAAAAACCAATTCAAAATGCAATAGTTTGATTAATCTGAAGAAGGATGAACAAGCATATTTAGTATAACAGATTGGCTGCTAAGTGCAGGTTTGGGATACCCTGCGACCTAGTGTTTTGGCAGCAGACCAAAAACCAATTCAAAATGCAATAGTTTGATTCAGCTGAAGAAGGATGAACAAGCGTATTTAGTATAAAAGATAGGCTGCTAAGTGCAGGTTTGGGATACCCTGCGGCCTAGTGTTTTGGCAGCAGGACAAAAAACAATTCAAGATGCAATAGTTTGATTAAGCTGCGGAAGGATCAACAAGCGTATTTAGTATAACAGATAGGCTGCTAAGTGCAGGTTTGGGATACCCTGCGACCTAGTGTTTTGGCAGCAGACCAAAAACCAATTCAAAATGCAATAGTTTGATTCATCTGAAGAAGAATGGACAAGCGTATTTAGTAAAACAGATAGGCTGCTAAGTGCAGGTTTGGGATACCCTGCGATTAGTGTTTTGGCAGCAGGACAAAAAACAATTCAAGATGCAATAGTTTGATTTAGCTGAAGAAGGATAAACAAGCATATTTAGTATAACAGATAGGCTGCTAAGTGCAGGTTTGGGATGCCCTGCGGCCTAGGGTTTGGCAGCAGACCAAAAACCAATTCAAAATGCAATAGTTTGATTCAGCTGAAGAAGGATGAACAAGCATATTTAATATAACAGATAGGCTGCTAAGTGCAGGTTTGGGATACCCTGCGGCCTAGTGTTTTGGCAGCAGGACAAAAAACAATTCAAGATGCAATAGTTTGATTAAGCTGTGGAAGGATCAACAAGCGTATTTAGTATAACAGATAGGCTGCTAAGAGCAGGTTTAGGATGCCCTGCGGCCTAGTGTTTTGGCAGCAGGACAAGAAACAATTCAAAATTCAATAGTTTGATTAAGCTGAAGAATGATGAACAAGCGCATTTAGCATAACAGATAGGCTGCTAAGTGCAGGTTTGGGATACCCTGCGGCCTAGTGTTTTGGCAGCAGGACAAAAACCAATTCAAAATGCAATAGTTTGATTTAGCTGAAGAAGGATGAACAAGCGTTTTTAGTATAACATATAGGCTGCTAAGTGCAGGTTTGGGATACCCTGCGGCCAAGTGTTTTGGCAGCAGACGCAAAACCAATTCAAAATGCAATAGTGTGATTCAGCTGAAGAAGGATGAACAAGCATATTTAGTATAACAGATAGGTTGCTTAATGCAGGTTTGGGATGCCCTGCTGCCTAGTGTTTCGGCAGCAGACCAAAAACCAATTCAAAATGCAATAGTTTGATTCATCTGAAGAAGAATGAACAAGCGTATTTAGTAAAACAGATAGGCTGCTAAGTGCAGGTTTGGGATACCCTGCGGCCTAGTGTTTTGGCAGCAGGACAAAAAACAATTCAAGATGCAATAGTTTGATTTAGCTGAAGAAGGATGAACAAGCATATTTAGTATAACAGATAGGCTGCTAAGTGCAGGTTTGGGGTGCCCTGCGGCCTAGGGTTTTGGCAGCAGACCAAAAACCAATTCAAAATGCAATAGTTTGTTTCAGCTGAAGAATGATGAACAAGCGTATTTAGTACAACAGATAGGCTGCTAAGTGCAGGTTTGGGATACCCTGCGGCCTAGTGTTTTGGCAGCAGGACAAAAAACAATTCAAAATGCAATAGTTTGATTAAGCTGAAGAAGGATGAACAAGCGTATTTAGTTTAACAGATAGGCTGCTAAGTGCAGGTTTGGGATACCCTGCAACCTAGTGTTTTGGCAGCAGACCAAAAACTAATTAAAAATGCAATAGTTTGATTCAGCTGAAGAAGGATGAACAAGCGTATTTAGTATAACAGATAGGCTGCTAAGTGCAGGTTTGGGATACCCTGCGGCCTAGTGTTTTGGCAGCAGGAGAAAAAACAATTCAAGATGCAATAGTTTGATTAAGCTGCGGAAGGATCAACAAGCGTATTTAGTATAACAGATAGGCTGCTAAGTGCAAGGTTTGGGATGCCCTGCGGCCTAGTGTTTTGGCAGCACACCAAAAACCAATTCAAAATGCAATAGTTTGATTCAGCTGAAGAATGATGAACAAGCGTATTTAGTACAACAGATAGGCTGCTAAGTGCAGGTTTGGGATGCCCTGCGGCCTAGTGTTTTGGCAGCAGGACAAAAACCAATTCAAAATTCAATAGTTTGATTCAGCTGAAGAAGGATGAAATAGCATATTTAGTATAACAGATAGGCTGCTAAGTGCAGGTTTGGGATACCCTGCGGCCTAGTGTTTTGGCAGTAGACCAAAAACCAATTCAAAATGCAATAGTTTGATTCAGCTGAAGAAGGATGAACAAGCGTATTTAGTATAACAGATAGGCTGCTAAGCGCAGGTTTGGGATACCCTGCGGCCTAGTGTTTTGGCAGCAGGACAAAAAACAATTCAAGATGCAATAGTTTGATTTAGCTGAAGAAGGATGAACAAGCGTATTTAGTATAACAGATAGGCTGCTAAGTGCAGGTTTGGGGTGCCCTGCGGCCTAGGGTTTTGGCAGCAGACCAAAAACCAATTCAAAATGCAATAGTTTATTTCAGCTGAAGAATGATGAACAAGCGTATTTAGTACAACAGATAGGCTGCTAAGTGCAGGTTTGGGACACCCTGCGGCCTAGTGTTTTTGCAGCAGGACAAAAAACAATTCAAGATGCAATAGTTTGATTAAGCTGCGGAAGGATCAACAAGCGTATTTAGTATAACAGATAGGCTGCTAAGTGCAGGTTTGGGATACCCTGCGACCTAGTGTTTTGGCAGCAGGACAAAAAACAATTCAAGATGCAATAGTTTGATTTAGCTGAAGAAGGATGAACAAGCGTATTTAGTATAACAGATAGGCTGCTAAGTGCAGGTTTGGGGTGCCCTGCGGCCTAGGGTTTTGGCAGCAGACCAAAAACCAATTCAAAATGCAATAGTTTGATTCAGCTGAAGAAGGATGAACAAGCGTATTTAGTATAAAAGATAGGCTGCTAAGTGCAGGTTTGGGATACCCTGCGGCCTAGTGTTTTGGCAGCAGGACAAAAAACAATTCAAGATGCAATAGTTTGATTAAGCTGCGGAAGGATCAACAAGCGTATTTAGTATAACAGATAGGCTGCTAAGTGCAGGTTTGGGATACCCTGCGACCTAGTGTTTTGGCAGCAGACCAAAAACCAATTCAAAATGCAATAGTTTGATTCATCTGAAGAAGAATGGACAAGCGTATTTAGTAAAACAGATAGGCTGCTAAGTGCAGGTTTGGGATACCCTGCGATTAGTGTTTTGGCAGCAGGACAAAAAACAATTCAAGATGCAATAGTTTGATTTAGCTGAAGAAGGATAAACAAGCATATTTAGTATAACAGATAGGCTGCTAAGTGCAGGTTTGGGATGCCCTGCGGCCTAGGGTTTGGCAGCAGACCAAAAACCAATTCAAAATGCAATAGTTTGATTCAGCTGAAGAAGGATGAACAAGCATATTTAATATAACAGATAGGCTGCTAAGTGCAGGTTTGGGATACCCTGCGGCCTAGTGTTTTGGCAGCAGGACAAAAAACAATTCAAGATGCAATAGTTTGATTAAGCTGTGGAAGGATCAACAAGCGTATTTAGTATAACAGATAGGCTGCTAAGAGCAGGTTTAGGATGCCCTGCGGCCTAGTGTTTTGGCAGCAGGACAAGAAACAATTCAAAATTCAATAGTTTGATTAAGCTGAAGAATGATGAACAAGCGCATTTAGCATAACAGATAGGCTGCTAAGTGCAGGTTTGGGATACCCTGCGGCCTAGTGTTTTGGCAGCAGGACAAAAACCAATTCAAAATGCAATAGTTTGATTTAGCTGAAGAAGGATGAACAAGCGTTTTTAGTATAACATATAGGCTGCTAAGTGCAGGTTTGGGATACCCTGCGGCCAAGTGTTTTGGCAGCAGACGCAAAACCAATTCAAAATGCAATAGTGTGATTCAGCTGAAGAAGGATGAACAAGCATATTTAGTATAACAGATAGGTTGCTTAATGCAGGTTTGGGATGCCCTGCTGCCTAGTGTTTCGGCAGCAGACCAAAAACCAATTCAAAATGCAATAGTTTGATTCATCTGAAGAAGAATGAACAAGCGTATTTAGTAAAACAGATAGGCTGCTAAGTGCAGGTTTGGGATACCCTGCGGCCTAGTGTTTTGGCAGCAGGACAAAAAACAATTCAAGATGCAATAGTTTGATTTAGCTGAAGAAGGATGAACAAGCATATTTAGTATAACAGATAGGCTGCTAAGTGCAGGTTTGGGGTGCCCTGCGGCCTAGGGTTTTGGCAGCAGACCAAAAACCAATTCAAAATGCAATAGTTTGTTTCAGCTGAAGAATGATGAACAAGCGTATTTAGTACAACAGATAGGCTGCTAAGTGCAGGTTTGGGATACCCTGCGGCCTAGTGTTTTGGCAGCAGGACAAAAAACAATTCAAAATGCAATAGTTTGATTAAGCTGAAGAAGGATGAACAAGCGTATTTAGTTTAACAGATAGGCTGCTAAGTGCAGGTTTGGGATACCCTGCAACCTAGTGTTTTGGCAGCAGACCAAAAACTAATTAAAAATGCAATAGTTTGATTCAGCTGAAGAAGGATGAACAAGCGTATTTAGTATAACAGATAGGCTGCTAAGTGCAGGTTTGGGATACCCTGCGGCCTAGTGTTTTGGCAGCAGGAGAAAAAACAATTCAAGATGCAATAGTTTGATTAAGCTGCGGAAGGATCAACAAGCGTATTTAGTATAACAGATAGGCTGCTAAGTGCAAGGTTTGGGATGCCCTGCGGCCTAGTGTTTTGGCAGCACACCAAAAACCAATTCAAAATGCAATAGTTTGATTCAGCTGAAGAATGATGAACAAGCGTATTTAGTACAACAGATAGGCTGCTAAGTGCAGGTTTGGGATGCCCTGCGGCCTAGTGTTTTGGCAGCAGGACAAAAACCAATTCAAAATTCAATAGTTTGATTCAGCTGAAGAAGGATGAAATAGCATATTTAGTATAACAGATAGGCTGCTAAGTGCAGGTTTGGGATACCCTGCGGCCTAGTGTTTTGGCAGTAGACCAAAAACCAATTCAAAATGCAATAGTTTGATTCAGCTGAAGAAGGATGAACAAGCGTATTTAGTATAACAGATAGGCTGCTAAGCGCAGGTTTGGGATACCCTGCGGCCTAGTGTTTTGGCAGCAGGACAAAAAACAATTCAAGATGCAATAGTTTGATTTAGCTGAAGAAGGATGAACAAGCGTATTTAGTATAACAGATAGGCTGCTAAGTGCAGGTTTGGGGTGCCCTGCGGCCTAGGGTTTTGGCAGCAGACCAAAAACCAATTCAAAATGCAATAGTTTATTTCAGCTGAAGAATGATGAACAAGCGTATTTAGTACAACAGATAGGCTGCTAAGTGCAGGTTTGGGACACCCTGCGGCCTAGTGTTTTTGCAGCAGGACAAAAAACAATTCAAGATGCAATAGTTTGATTAAGCTGCGGAAGGATCAACAAGCGTATTTAGTATAACAGATAGGCTGCTAAGTGCAGGTTTGGGATGCCCTGCGGCCTAGTGTTTTGGCAGCAGGACAAAAAACAATTCAAAATGCAATAGTTTGATTCATCTGAAGAAGAATGAACAAGCGCATTTAGTATAACAGATAGGCTGCTAAGTGCAGGTTTGGGATACCCTGCGGCCTAGTGTTTTGGCTGCAGGACAAAAAACCAATTCAAAATGCAATAGTTTGATTAAGCTGAAGAAGGATGAACAAGCGTATTTAGTTTAACAGATAGGCTGCTAAGTGCAGGTTTGGGATACCCTGCAACCTAGTGTTTTGGCAGCAGACCAAAAACGAATTCGAAATGCAATAGTTTGATTCAGCTGAAGAAGGATGAACAAGCGTATTTAGTATAACAGATTGGCTGCTAAGTGCAGGTTTGGGATACCCTGCGGCCTAGTGTTTTGGCAGCAGGACAAAAAACAATTCAAGATGCAATAGTTTGATTAAGCTGCGGAAGGATCAACAAGCGTATTTAGTATAACAGATAGGCTGCTAAGTGCAGGTTTGGGATGCCCTGCGGCCTAGTGTTTTGGCAGCAGGACAAAAAACAATTCAAAATTCAATAATTTGATTAAGCTGAAGAAGGATGAACAAGCGCATTTAGCATAACAGATAGGCTGCTAAGTGCAGGTTTGGGATACCCTGCGACCTAGTGTTTTGGCAGCAGGACAAAAACCAATTCAAAATGCAATAGTTTGATTAAGCTGAAGAAGGATGAACAAGCGTATTTAGTTTAACTGATAGGCTGCTAAGTGCAGGTTTGGGATGCCCTGCGACCTAGTGTTTTGGCAGCAGACCAAAAACCAATTCAAAATGCAATAGTTTGATTCATCTGAAGAAGTATGAACAAGCGTATTTAGTAAAACAGATTGGCTGCTAAGTGCAGGTTTGGGATGCCCTGCGGCCTAGTGTTTTGGCAGCAGGACAAAAAACAATTCAAGATGCAATAGTTTGATTTAGCTGAAGAAGGATGAACAAGCGTATTTAGTATAACAGATAGGCTGCTAAGTGCAGGTTTGGGATGCCCTGCGGCCTAGTGTTTTGGCAGCAGACCAAAAACCAATTCAAAATGCAATAGTTTGATTCAGCTGAAGAATGATGAACAAGCGTATTTAGTACAACAGATAGGCTGCTAAGTGCAGGTTTGGGATGCCCTGCGGCCTAGTGTTTTGGCAGCAGGACAAAAACCAATTCAAAATTCAATAGTTTGATTCAGCTGAAGAAGGATGAAATAGCATATTTAGTATAACAGGCTGCTAAGTGCAGGTTTGGGATACCCTGCTGCCTAGTGTTTTGGCAGTAGACCAAAAACCAATTCAAAATGCAATAGTTTGATTCAGCTGAAGAAGGATGAACAAGCGTATTTAGTATAACAGATAGGCTGCTAAGTGCAGGTTTGGGATACCCTGCCACCTAGTGTTTTGGCAGCAGACCAAAAACCAATTCAAAATGCAATAGTTTGATTCAGCTGAAGAAGGATGAACAAGCGTATTTAGTACAACAGATAGGCTGTTAAGTGCAGGTTTGGGATACCCTGCCGCCTATTGTTTTGGCAGCAGGACAAAAAAAAATTCAAAATGCAGCAGTTTGATTAAGCTGCGGAAGGATCAACAAGCGTATTTAGTATAACAGATAGGCTGCTAAGTGCAGGTTTGGGATGCCCTGCGGCCTAGTGTTTTGGCAGCAGGACAAAAACCAATTCAAAATGCAATAGTTTGATAAATCTTAAGAAGGATGAACAAGCATATGTAGTATAACAGATTGGCTGCTAATTGCAGGTTTGGGATACCCTGCGACCTAGTGTTTTGGCAGCAGACCAAAAACCAATTCAAAATGCAATAGTTTGATTAAGCTGAAGAAGGATGAACAAGCGTATTTAGTATAACAGATAGGCTGCTAAGTGCAGGTTTGGGATACCCTGCGGCCTAGTGTTTTGGCAGCAGGACAAAAAACAATTCAAGATGCAATAGTTTGATTAAGCTGCGGAAGGATCAACAAGCGTATTTAGTATAACAGATAGGCTGCTAAGTGCAGGTTTGGGATGCCCTGCGGCCTAGTGTTTTGGCAGCAGGACAAAAAACAATTCAAAATGCAATAGTTTGATTAAGCTGAAGAAGGATGAACAAGTGCATTTAGCATAACAGATAGGCTGCTAAGTGCAGGTTTGGGATGCCCTGTGGCCTAGTGTTTTGGCAGCAGACCAAAAGCCAATTCAAAATGCAATAGTTTGATGCAGCTGAAAAAGGATGAACAAGCGTATTTAGTAAAACAGATAGACTGCTAAGTGCAGGTTTGGGATACCCTGCGGCCTAGTGTTTTGGCAGCAGACCAAAAACCAATTAAAAATGCAATAGTTTGTTTCAGCTGAAGAATGATGAAAAAGCGTATTTAGTATAAGAGGCTGCTAAGTGCAGGTTTGGGATACCCTGCGGCCTAATGTTTTGGCAGCAAGACAAAAACCAATTCAAAATGCAATAGTTTGATTAAGCTGAGGATCAACAAGTGTATTTAGTATAACAGATAGACTGCTAAGTGCAGGTTTGGGATACCCTGCGGCCTAGTGTTTTTGCAGCAGGACAAAAAACAATTCAAAATGCAATAGTTTGATTAAGCTGAAGAAGGATGAACAAGCGTATTTAGAATAACAGATAGGCTGCTAAGTGCAGGTTTGGGATGCCCTGTGGCCTCGTGTTTTGGCAGCAGGACAAAAGACTATTCAAAATTCAATAGTTTGATTAAGCTGCGAAAGGATCAACAAGCATATTTAGTATAACAGATAGGCTGCTAAGTGCAGGTTTGGGATGCCCTGCGGCCTAGTGTTTTGGCAGCAGGACAAAAACCAATTCAAAATGCAATAGTTTAATTCAGCTGACGAAGGATGAACAAGCGTATTTAGTATAACAGATAGGCTGCTAAGTGCAGGTTTGGGATGCCCTGCGGCCTAATGTTTTGGCAGCAGGACAAAAACCAATTCAAAATGCAATAGTTTGATTAAGCTGAAGAAGGATGAACAAGCGTATTTAGTATAACAGATAGGCTGCTAAGTGCAGGTTTGGGATACCCTGCGGCCTAATGTTTTGGCAGCAGGACAAAAACCAATTCAAAATGCAATAGTTTGATTAAGCTGAGGATCAACAAGTGTATTTAGTATAACAGATAGGCTGCTAAGTGCAGGTTTGGGTTACCCTGCGGCCTAGTGTTTTTGCAGCAAGATAAAGACCAATTCAAAATGCAATAGCTTGATTAAGCTGAGGATGAACAAGCATATTTAGTATAACAGATATGCTGCTAAGTGCAGGTTTGGGATGCCCTGCGGCCTAGTGTTTTGGCAGCAGACCAAAAACCAATTCAAAATGTAATAGTTTGATTCATCTGAAGAAGAATGAACAAGCGTATTTAGTAAAACAGATAGGCTGCTAAGTGCAGGTTTGGGGTGCCCTGCGGCCTAGGGTTTTGGCAGCAGACCAAAAACCAATTCAAAATGCAATAGTTTGTTTCAGCTGAAAAATGATGAACAAGCGTATTTAGTACAACAGATAGGCTGCTAAGTGCAGGTTTGGGATGCCCTGCGGCCTAGTGTTTTGGCAGCAGGACAAAAAACAATTCAAGATGCAATAGTTTGATTAAGCTGCGGAAGGATCAACAAGCGTATTTAGTATAACAGATAGGCTGCTAAGTGCAGGTTTGGGATGCCCTGCGGCCTAGTGTTTTGGCAGCAGGACAAAAAACAATTCAAAATGCAATAGATTGATTCATCTGAAGAAGAATGAACAAGCGCATTTAGTATAACAGATAGGCTGCTAAGTGCAGGTTTGGGATACCCTGCGGCCTAGTGTTTTGGCTGCAGGACAAAAAACCAATTCAAAATGCAATAGTTTGATTAAGCTGAAAAAGGATGAAAAAGCGTATTTAGTTTAACAGATAGGCTGCTAAGTGCAGGTTTGGGATACCCTGCAACCTAGTGTTTTGGCAGCAGACCAAAAACGAATTCAAAATGCAATAGTTTGATTCAGCTGAAGAAGGATGAACAAGCGTATTTAGTATAACAGATTGGCTGCTAAGTGCAGGTTTGGGATACCCTGCGACCTAGTGTTTTGGCAGCAGGACAAAAACCAATTCAAAATGCAATAGTTTGATTAAGCTGAAGAAGGATGAACAAGCGTATTTAGTTTAACTGATAGGCTGCTAAGTGCAGGTTTGGGATGCCCTGCGACCTAGTGTTTTGGCAGCAGACCAAAAACCAATTCAAAATGCAATAGTTTGATTCATCTGAAGAAGTATGAACAAGCGTATTTAGTAAAACAGATTGGCTGCTAAGTGCAGGTTTGGGATGCCCTGCGGCCTAGTGTTTTGGCAGCAGGACAAAAAACAATTCAAGATGCAATAGTTTGATTTAGCTGAAGAAGGATGAACAAGCGTATTTAGTATAACAGATAGGCTGCTAAGTGCAGGTTTGGGATGCCCTGCGGCCTAGTGTTTTGGCAGCAGACCAAAAACCAATTCAAAATGCAATAGTTTGATTCAGCTGAAGAATGATGAACAAGCGTATTTAGTACAAGAGATAGGCTGCTAAGTGCAGGTTTGGGATGCCCTGCGGCCTAGTGTTTTGGCAGCAGGACAAAAACCATTTCAAAATGCAATAGTTTGATTCAGCTGAAGAAGGATGAAATAGCATATTTTGTATAACAGGCTGCTAAGTGCAGGTTTGGGATACCCTGCTGCCTAGTGTTTTGGCAGTAGACCAAAAACCAATTCAAAATGCAATAGTTTGATTCAGCTGAAGAAGGATGAACAAGCGTATTTAGTATAACAGATAGGCTGCTAAGTGCAGGTTTGGGATACCCTGCCACCTAGTGTTTTGGCAGCAGACCAAAAACCAATTCAAAATGCAATAGTTTGATTCAGCTGAAGAAGGATGAACAAGCGTATTTAGTATAACAGATAGGCTGTTAAGTGCAGGTTTGGGATACCCTGCCGCCTATTGTTTTGGCAGCAGGACAAAAAAAAATTCAAAATGCAGCAGTTTGATTAAGCTGCGGAAGGATCAACAAGCGTATTTAGTATAACAGATAGGCTGCTAAGTGCAGGTTTGGGATGCCCTGCGGCCTAGTGTTTTGGCAGCAGGACAAAAACCAATTCAAAATGCAATAGTTTGATTAATCTGAAGAAGGATGAACAAGCATATTTAGTATAACAGATTGGCTGCTAAGTGCAGGTTTGGGATACCCTGCGACCTAGTGTTTTGGCAGCAGACCAAAAACCAATTCAAAATGCAATAGTTTGATTCAGCTGAAGAAGGATGAACAAGCGTATTTAGTATAACAGATAGGCTGCTAAGTGCAGGTTTGGGATACCCTGCGGCCTAGTGTTTTGGCAGCAGGACAAAAAACAATTCAAGATGCAATAGTTTGATTAAGCTGCGGAAGGATCAACAAGCGTATTTAGTATAACAGATAGGCTGCTAAGTGCAGGTTTGGGATGCCCTGCGGCCTAGTGTTTTGGCAGCAGGACAAAAAACAATTCAAAATGCAATAGTTTGATTAAGCTGAAGAAGGATGAACAAGCGCATTTAGCATAACAGATAGGCTGCTAAGTGCAGGTTTGGGATGCCCTGTGGCCTAGTGTTTTGGCAGCAGACCAAAAGCCAATTCAAAATGCAATAGTTTGATGCAGCTGAAAAAGGATGAACAAGCGTATTTAGTAAAACAGATAGGCTGCTAAGTGCAGGTTTGGGATACCCTGCGGCCTAGTGTTTTGGCAGCAGACCAAAAACCAATTAAAAATGCAATAGTTTGTTTCAGCTGAAGAATGATGAAAAAGCGTATTTAGTATAAGAGGCTGCTAAGTGCAGGTTTGGGATACCCTGCGGCCTAATGTTTTGGCAGCAAGACAAAAACCAATTCAAAATGCAATAGTTTGATTAAGCTGAGGATCAACAAGTGTATTTAGTATAACAGATAGACTGCTAAGTGCAGGTTTGGGTTACCCTGCGCCCTAGTGTTTTTGCAGCAGGACAAAAAACAATTCAAAATGCAATAGTTTGATTAAGCTGAAGAAGGATGAACAAGCGTATTTAGAATAACAGATAGGCTGCTAAGTGCAGGTTTGGGATGCCCTGCGGCCTCGTGTTTTGGCAGCAGGACAAAAGACTATTCAAAATTCAATAGTTTGATTAAGCTGCGAAAGGATCAACAAGCGTATTTAGTATAACAGATAGGCTGCTAAGTGCAGGTTTGGGATGCCCTGCGGCCTAGTGTTTTGGCAGCAGGACAAAAACCAATTCAAAATGCAATAGTTTAATTCAGCTGACGAAGGATGAACAAGCGTATTTAGTATAACAGATAGGCTGCTAAGTGCAGGTTTGGGATGCCCTGCGGCCTAATGTTTTGGCAGCAGGACAAAAACCAATTCAAAATGCAATAGTTTGATTAAGCTGAAGAAGGATGAACAAGCGTATTTAGTATAACAGATAGGCTGCTAAGTGCAGGTTTGGGATACCCTGCGGCCTAATGTTTTGGCAGCAGGACAAAAACCAATTCAAAATGCAATAGTTTGATTAAGCTGAGGATCAACAAGTGTATTTAGTATAACAGATAGGCTGCTAAGTGCAGGTTTGGGTTACCCTGCGGCCTAGTGTTTTTGCAGCAGGATAAAGACCAATTCAAAATGCAATAGCTTGATTAAGCTGAGGATGAACAAGCATATTTAGTATAACAGATATGCTGCTAAGTGCAGGTTTGGGATGCCCTGCGGCCTAGTGTTTTGGCAGCAGACCAAAAACCAATTCAAAATGTAATAGTTTGATTCATCTGAAGAAGAATGAACAAGCGTATTTAGTAAAACAGATAGGCTGCTAAGTGCAGGTTTGGGGTGCCCTGCGGCCTAGGGTTTTGGCAGCAGACCAAAAACCAATTCAAAATGCAATAGTTTGTTTCAGCTGAAAAATGATGAACAAGCGTATTTAGTACAACAGATAGGCTGCTAAGTGCAGGTTTGGGATGCCCTGCGGCCTAGTGTTTTGGCAGCAGGACAAAAAACAATTCAAGATGCAATAGTTTGATTAAGCTGCGGAAGGATCAACAAGCGTATTTAGTATAACAGATAGGCTGCTAAGTGCAGGTTTGGGATGCCCTGCGGCCTAGTGTTTTGGCAGCAGGACAAAAAACAATTCAAAATGCAATAGATTGATTCATCTGAAGAAGAATGAACAAGCGCATTTAGTATAACAGATAGGCTGCTAAGTGCAGGTTTGGGATACCCTGCGGCCTAGTGTTTTGGCTGCAGGACAAAAAACCAATTCAAAATGCAATAGTTTGATTAAGCTGAAAAAGGATGAAAAAGCGTATTTAGTTTAACAGATAGGCTGCTAAGTGCAGGTTTGGGATACCCTGCAACCTAGTGTTTTGGCAGCAGACCAAAAACGAATTCAAAATGCAATAGTTTTATTCAGCTGAAGAAGGATGAACAAGCGTATTTAGTATAACAGATTGGCTGCTAAGTGCAGGTTTGGGATGCCCTGCGGCCTAGTGTTTTGGCAGCAGGACAAAAAACAATTCAAAATGCAATAGTTTGATTAAGCTGAAGAAGGATGAACAAGCGCATTTAGCATAACAGATAGGCTGCTAAGTGCAGGTTTGGGATGCCCTGTGGCCTAGTGTTTTGGCAGCAGACCAAAAGCCAATTCAAAATGCAATAGTTTGATGCAGCTGAAAAAGGATGAACAAGCGTATTTAGTAAAACAGATAGGCTGCTAAGTGCAGGTTTGGGATACCCTGCGGCCTAGTGTTTTGGCAGCAGACCAAAAACCAATTAAAAATGCAATAGTTTGTTTCAGCTGAAGAATGATGAAAAAGCGTATTTAGTATAAGAGGCTGCTAAGTGCAGGTTTGGGATACCCTGCGGCCTAATGTTTTGGCAGCAAGACAAAAACCAATTCAAAATGCAATAGTTTGATTAAGCTGAGGATCAACAAGTGTATTTAGTATAACAGATAGACTGCTAAGTGCAGGTTTGGGTTACCCTGCGCCCTAGTGTTTTTGCAGCAGGACAAAAAACAATTCAAAATGCAATAGTTTGATTAAGCTGAAGAATGATGAACAAGCGTATTTAGAATAACAGATAGGCTGCTAAGTGCAGGTTTGGGATGCCCTGCGGCCTCGTGTTTTGGCAGCAGGACAAAAGACTATTCAAAATTCAATAGTTTGATTAAGCTGCGAAAGGATCAACAAGCGTATTTAGTATAACAGATAGGCTGCTAAGTGCAGGTTTGGGATGCCCTGCGGCCTAGTGTTTTGGCAGCAGGACAAAAACCAATTCAAAATGCAATAATTTAATTCAGCTGACGAAGGATGAACAAGCGTATTTAGTATAACAGATAGGCTGCTAAGTGCAGGTTTGGGATGCCCTGCGGCCTAATGTTTTGGCAGCAGGACAAAAACCAATTCAAAATGCAATAGTTTGATTAAGCTGAAGAAGGATGAACAAGCATATTTAGTATAACAGATAGGCTGCTAAGTGCAGGTTTGGGATACCCTGCGGCCTAATGTTTTGGCAGCAGGACAAAAACCAATTCAAAATGCAATAGTTTGATTAAGCTGAGGATCAACAAGTGTATTTAGTATAACAGATAGGCTGCTAAGTGCAGGTTTGGGTTACCCTGCGGCCTAGTGTTTTTGCAGCAGGATAAAGACCAATTCAAAATGCAATAGCTTGATTAAGCTGAGGATGAACAAGCATATTTAGTATAACAGATATGCTGCTAAGTGCAGGTTTGGGATGCCCTGCGGCCTAGTGTTTTGGCAGCAGACCAAAAACCAAATCAAAATGTAATAGTTTGATTCATCTGAAGAAGAATGAACAAGCGTATTTAGTAAAACAGATAGGCTGCTAAGTGCAGGTTTGGGGTGCCCTGCGGCCTAGGGTTTTGGCAGCAGACCAAAAACCAATTCAAAATGCAATAGTTTGTTTCAGCTGAAAAATGATGAACAAGCGTATTTAGTACAACAGATAGGCTGCTAAGTGCAGGTTTGGGATACCCTGCGGCCTAGTGTTTTTGCAGCAGGACAAAAAACAATTCAAGATGCAATAGTTTGATTAAGCTGCGGAAGGATCAACAAGCGTATTTAGTATAACAGATAGGCTGCTAAGTGCAGGTTTGGGATACCCTGCGGCCTAATGTTTTGGCAGCAAGACAAAAACCAATTCAAAATGCAATAGTTTGATTAAGCTGAGGATCAACAAGTGTATTTAGTATAACAGATAGACTGCTAAGTGCAGGTTTGGGTTACCCTGCGCCCTAGTGTTTTTGCAGCAGGACAAAAAACAATTCAAAATGCAATAGTTTGATTAAGCTGAAGAAGGATGAACAAGCGTATTTAGAATAACAGATAGGCTGCTAAGTGCAGGTTTGGGATGCCCTGCGGCCTCGTGTTTTGGCAGCAGGACAAAAGACTATTCAAAATTCAATAGTTTGATTAAGCTGCGAAAGGATCAACAAGCGTATTTAGTATAACAGATAGGCTGCTAAGTGCAGGTTTGGGATGCCCTGCGGCCTAGTGTTTTGGCAGCAGGACAAAAACCAATTCAAAATGCATTAGTTTAATTCAGCTGACGAAGGATGAACAAGCGTATTTAGTATAACAGATAGGCTGCTAAGTGCAGGTTTGGGATGCCCTGCGGCCTAATGTTTTGGCAGCAGGACAAAAACCAATTCAAAATGCAATAGTTTGATTAAGCTGAAGAAGGATGAACAAGCGTATTTAGTATAACAGATAGGCTGCTAAGTGCAGGTTTGGGATACCCTGCGGCCTAATGTTTTGGCAGCAGGACAAAAACCAATTCAAAATGCAATAGTTTGATTAAGCTGAGGATCAACAAGTGTATTTAGTATAACAGATAGGCTGCTAAGTGCAGGTTTGGGTTACCCTGCGGCCTAGTGTTTTTGCAGCAGGATAAAGACCAATTCAAAATGCAATAGCTTGATTAAGCTGAGGATGAACAAGCATATTTAGTATAACAGATATGCTGCTAAGTGCAGGTTTGGGATGCCCTGCGGCCTAGTGTTTTGGCAGCAGACCAAAAACCAAATCAAAATGTAATAGTTTGATTCATCTGAAGAAGAATGAACAAGCGTATTTAGTAAAACAGATAGGCTGCTAAGTGCAGGTTTGGGGTGCCCTGCGGCCTAGGGTTTTGGCAGCAGACCAAAAACCAATTCAAAATGCAATAGTTTGTTTCAGCTGAAAAATGATGAACAAGCGTATTTAGTACAACAGATAGGCTGCTAAGTGCAGGTTTGGGATACCCTGCGGCCTAGTGTTTTTGCAGCAGGACAAAAAACAATTCAAGATGCAATAGTTTGATTAAGCTGCGGAAGGATCAACAAGCGTATTTAGTATAACAGATAGGCTGCTAAGTGCAGGTTTGGGATGCCCTGCGGCCTAGTGTTTTGGCAGCAGGACAAAAAACAATTCAAAATGCAATAGATTGATTCATCTGAAGAAGAATGAACAAGCGCATTTAGTATAACAGATAGGCTGCTAAGTGCAGGTTTGGGATACCCTGCGGCCTAGTGTTTTGGCTGCAGGACAAAAAACCAATTCAAAATGCAATAGTTTGATTAAGCTGAAAAAGGATGAAAAAGCGTATTTAGTTTAACAGATAGGCTGCTAAGTGCAGGTTTGGGATACCCTGCAACCTAGTGTTTTGGCAGCAGACCAAAAACGAATTCAAAATGCAATAGTTTGATTCAGCTGAAGAAGGATGAACAAGCGTATTTAGTATAACAGATTGGCTGCTAAGTGCAGGTTTGGGATACCCTGCGGCCTAGTGTTTTGGCAGCAGGACAAAAAACAATTCAAGATGCAATAGTTTGATTAAGCTGCGGAAGGATCAACAAGCGTATTTAGTATAACAGATAGGCTGCTAAGTGCAGGTTTGGGATGCCCTGCGGCCTAGTGTTTTGGCAGCAGGACAAAAAACAATTCAAAATTCAATAATTTGATTAAGCTGAAGAAGGATGAACAAGCGAATTTAGCATAACAGATAGGCTGCTAAGTGCAGGTTTGGGATACCCTGCGACCTAGTGTTTTGGCAGCAGGACAAAAACCAATTCAAAATGCAATAGTTTGATTAAGCTGAAGAAGGATGAACAAGCGTATTTAGTTTAACTGATAGGCTGCTAAGTGCAGGTTTGGGATGCCCTGCGACCTAGTGTTTTGGCAGCAGACCAAAAACCAATTCAAAATGCAATAGTTTGATTCATCTGAAGAAGTATGAACAAGCGTATTTAGTAAAACAGATTGGCTGCTAAGTGCAGGTTTGGGATACCCTGCGGCCTAGTGTTTTGGCAGCAGGACAAAAAACAATTCAAGATGCAATAGTTTGATTTAGCTGAAGAAGGATGAACAAGCGTATTTAGTATAACAGATAGGCTGCTAAGTGCAGGTTTGGGATGCCCTGCGGCCTAGTGTTTTGGCAGCAGACCAAAAACCAATTCAAAATGCAATAGTTTGATTCAGCTGAAGAATGATGAACAAGCGTATTTAGTACAACAGATAGGCTGCTAAGTGCAGGTTTGGGATGCCCTGCGGCCTAGTGTTTTGGCAGCAGGACAAAAACCAATTCAAAATTCAATAGTTTGATTCAGCTGAAGAAGGATGAAATAGCATATTTAGTATAACAGGCTGCTAAGTGCAGGTTTGGGATACCCTGCTGCCTAGTGTTTTGGCAGTAGACCAAAAACCAATTCAAAATGCAATAGTTTGATTCAGCTGAAGAAGGATGAACAAGCGTATTTAGTATAACAGATAGGCTGCTAAGTGCAGGTTTGGGATACCCTGCCACCTAGTGTTTTGGCAGCAGACCAAAAACCAATTCAAAATGCAATAGTTTGATTCAGCTGAAGAAGGATGAACAAGTGTATTTAGTATAACAGATAGGCTGTTAAGTGCAGGTTTGGGATACCCTGCCGCCTAGTGTTTTGGCAGCAGGACAAAAAAAAATTCAAAATGCAGCAGTTTGATTAAGCTGCGGAAGGATCAACAAGCGTATTTAGTATAACAGATAGGCTGCTAAGTGCAGGTTTGGGATGCCCTGCGGCCTAGTGTTTTGGCAGCAGGACAAAAACCAATTCAAAATTCAATAGTTTGATTAATCTGAAGATGGATGAACAAGCATATTTAGTATAACAGATTGGCTGCTAAGTGCAGGTTTGGGATACCCTGCGACCTAGTGTTTTGGCAGCAGACCAAAAACCAATTAAAAATGCAATAGTTTGATTAAGCTGCAGAAGGATCAACAAGCGTATTTAGTATAACAGATAGGCTGCTAAGTGCAGGTTTGGGATGCCCTGCGGCCTAGTGTTTTGGCAGCAGGACAAAAAACAATTCAAAATGCAATAGTTTGATTAAGCTGAAGAAGGATGAACAAGCGCATTTAGCATAACAGATAGGCTGCTAAGTGCAGGTTTGGGATGCCCTGTGGCCTAGTGTTTTGGCAGCAGACCAAAAGCCAATTCAAAATGCAATAGTTTGATGCAGCTGAAAAAGGATGAACAAGCGTATTTAGTAAAACAGATAGGCTGCTAAGTGCAGGTTTGGGATACCCTGCGGCCTAGTGTTTTGGCAGCAGACCAAAAACCAATTAAAAATGCAATAATTTGTTTCAGCTGAAGAATGATGAAAAAGCGTATTTAGTATAACAGATAGGCTGCTAAGTGCAGGTTTGGGATACCCTGCGGCCTAATGTTTTGGCAGCAAGAAAAAAACCAATTCAAAATGCAATAGTTTGATTAAGCTGAGGATCAACAAGTGTATTTAGTATAACAGATAGACTGCTAAGTGCAGGTTTGGGTTACCCTGCGGCCTAGTGTTTTTGCAGCAGGACAAAAAACAATTCAAAATGCAAAAGTTTGATTAAGCTGAAGAAGGATGAACAAGCGTATTTAGTATAACAGATAGGCTGCTAAGTGCAGGTTTGGGATGCCCTGCGGCCTAGTGTTTTGGCAGCAGACCAAATACCAAATGAAAATGCAATAGTTTGATTAAGCTGAAGGATGAACAAGCGTATTTAGTATAACAGATAGGCTGCTAAGTGCATGTTTGGGATGCCCTGCGGCCTCGCGTTTTGGCAGCAGGACAAAAGACTATTCAAAATTCAATAGTTTGATTAAGCTGCGAAAGGATCAACAAGCGTATTTAGTATAACAGATAGGCTGCTAAGTGCAGGTTTGGGATGCCCTGCGGCCTAGTGTTTTGGCAGCAGGACAAAAACCAATTCAAAATGCAATAGTTTGATGCAGCTGAAAAAGGATGAACAAGCGTATTTAGTAAAACAGATAGGCTGCTAAGTGCAGGTTTGGGATACCCTGCGGCCTAGTGTTTTGGCAGCAGACCAAAAACCAATTAAAAATGCAATAGTTTGTTTCAGCTGAAGAATGATGAAAAAGCGTATTTAGTATAAGAGGCTGCTAAGTGCAGGTTTGGGATACCCTGCGGCCTAATGTTTTGGCAGCAAGACAAAAACCAATTCAAAATGCAATAGTTTGATTAAGCTGAGGATCAACAAGTGTATTTAGTATAACAGATAGACTGCTAAGTGCAGGTTTGGGCTACCCTGCGCCCTAGTGTTTTTGCAGCAGGACAAAAAACAATTCAAAATGCAATAGTTTGATTAAGCTGAAGAATGATGAACAAGCGTATTTAGAATAACAGATAGGCTGCTAATGCAGGTTTGGGATGCCCTGCGGCCTCGTGTTTTGGCAGCAGGACAAAAGACTATTCAAAATTCAATAGTTTGATTAAGCTGCGAAAGGATCAACAAGCGTATTTAGTATAACAGATAGGCTGCTAAGTGCAGGTTTGGGATGCCCTGCGGCCTAGTGTTTTGGCAGCAGGACAAAAACCAATTCAAAATGCAAATAGTTTAATTCAGCTGACGAAGGATGAACAAGCGTATTTAGTATAACAGATAGGCTGCTAAGTGCAGGTTTGGGATGCCCTGCGGCCTAATGTTTTGGCAGCAGGACAAAAACCAATTCAAAATGCAATAGTTTGATTAAGCTGAAGAAGGATGAACAAGCGTATTTAGTATAACAGATAGGCTGCTAAGTGCAGGTTTGGGATACCCTGCGGCCTAATGTTTTGGCAGCAGGACAAAAACCAATTCAAAATGCAATAGTTTGATTAAGCTGAGGATCAACAAGTGTATTTAGTATAACAGATAGGCTGCTAAGTGCAGGTTTGGGTTACCCTGCGGCCTAGTGTTTTTGCAGCAGGATAAAGACCAATTCAAAATGCAATAGCTTGATTAAGCTGAGGATGAACAAGCATATTTAGTATAACAGATATGCTGCTAAGTGCAGGTTTGGGATGCCCTGCGGCCTAGTGTTTTGGCAGCAGACCAAAAACCAAATCAAAATGTAATAGTTTGATTCATCTGAAGAAGAATGAACAAGCGTATTTAGTAAAACAGATAGGCTGCTAAGTGCAGGTTTGGGGTGCCCTGCGGCCTAGGGTTTTGGCAGCAGACCAAAAACCAATTCAAAATGCAATAGTTTGTTTCAGCTGAAAAATGATGAACAAGCGTATTTAGTACAACAGATAGGCTGCTAAGTGCAGGTTTGGGATACCCTGCGGCCTAGTGTTTTTGCAGCAGGACAAAAAACAATTCAAGATGCAATAGTTTGATTAAGCTGCGGAAGGATCAACAAGCGTATTTAGTATAACAGATAGGCTGCTAAGTGCAGGTTTGGGATACCCTGCGGCCTAATGTTTTGGCAGCAAGACAAAAACCAATTCAAAATGCAATAGTTTGATTAAGCTGAGGATCAACAAGTGTATTTAGTATAACAGATAGACTGCTAAGTGCAGGTTTGGGTTACCCTGCGCCCTAGTGTTTTTGCAGCAGGACAAAAAACAATTCAAAATGCAATAGTTTGATTAAGCTGAAGAAGGATGAACAAGCGTATTTAGAATAACAGATAGGCTGCTAAGTGCAGGTTTGGGATGCCCTGCGGCCTCGTGTTTTGGCAGCAGGACAAAAGACTATTCAAAATTCAATAGTTTGATTAAGCTGCGAAAGGATCAACAAGCGTATTTAGTATAACAGATAGGCTGCTAAGTGCAGGTTTGGGATGCCCTGCGGCCTAGTGTTTTGGCAGCAGGACAAAAACCAATTCAAAATGCAATAGTTTAATTCAGCTGACGAAGGATGAACAAGCGTATTTAGTATAACAGATAGGCTGCTAAGTGCAGGTTTGGGATGCCCTGCGGCCTAATGTTTTGGCAGCAGGACAAAAACCAATTCAAAATGCAATAGTTTGATTAAGCTGAAGAAGGATGAACAAGCGTATTTAGTATAACAGATAGGCTGCTAAGTGCAGGTTTGGGATACCCTGCGGCCTAATGTTTTGGCAGCAGGACAAAAACCAATTCAAAATGCAATAGTTTGATTAAGCTGAGGATCAACAAGTGTATTTAGTATAACAGATAGGCTGCTAAGTGCAGGTTTGGGTTACCCTGCGGCCTAGTGTTTTTGCAGCAGGACAAAAAACAATTCAAAATGCAATAGTTTGATTAAGCTGAAGAATGATGAACAAGCGTATTTAGAATAACAGATAGGCTGCTAATGCAGGTTTGGGATGCCCTGCGGCCTCGTGTTTTGGCAGCAGGACAAAAGACTATTCAAAATTCAATAGTTTGATTAAGCTGCGAAAGGATCAACAAGCGTATTTAGTATAACAGATAGGCTGCTAAGTGCAGGTTTGGGATGCCCTGCGGCCTAGTGTTTTGGCAGCAGGACAAAAACCAATTCAAAATGCAAATAGTTTAATTCAGCTGACGAAGGATGAACAAGCGTATTTAGTATAACAGATAGGCTGCTAAGTGCAGGTTTGGGATGCCCTGCGGCCTAATGTTTTGGCAGCAGGACAAAAACCAATTCAAAATGCAATAGTTTGATTAAGCTGAAGAAGGATGAACAAGCGTATTTAGTATAACAGATAGGCTGCTAAGTGCAGGTTTGGGATACCCTGCGGCCTAATGTTTTGGCAGCAGGACAAAAACCAATTCAAAATGCAATAGTTTGATTAAGCTGAGGATCAACAAGTGTATTTAGTATAACAGATAGGCTGCTAAGTGCAGGTTTGGGTTACCCTGCGGCCTAGTGTTTTTGCAGCAGGATAAAGACCAATTCAAAATGCAATAGCTTGATTAAGCTGAGGATGAACAAGCATATTTAGTATAACAGATATGCTGCTAAGTGCAGGTTTGGGATGCCCTGCGGCCTAGTGTTTTGGCAGCAGACCAAAAACCAAATCAAAATGTAATAGTTTGATTCATCTGAAGAAGAATGAACAAGCGTATTTAGTAAAACAGATAGGCTGCTAAGTGCAGGTTTGGGGTGCCCTGCGGCCTAGGGTTTTGGCAGCAGACCAAAAACCAATTCAAAATGCAATAGTTTGTTTCAGCTGAAAAATGATGAACAAGCGTATTTAGTACAACAGATAGGCTGCTAAGTGCAGGTTTGGGATACCCTGCGGCCTAGTGTTTTTGCAGCAGGACAAAAAACAATTCAAGATGCAATAGTTTGATTAAGCTGCGGAAGGATCAACAAGCGTATTTAGTATAACAGATAGGCTGCTAAGTGCAGGTTTGGGATACCCTGCGGCCTAATGTTTTGGCAGCAAGACAAAAACCAATTCAAAATGCAATAGTTTGATTAAGCTGAGGATCAACAAGTGTATTTAGTATAACAGATAGACTGCTAAGTGCAGGTTTGGGTTACCCTGCGCCCTAGTGTTTTTGCAGCAGGACAAAAAACAATTCAAAATGCAATAGTTTGATTAAGCTGAAGAAGGATGAACAAGCGTATTTAGAATAACAGATAGGCTGCTAAGTGCAGGTTTGGGATGCCCTGCGGCCTCGTGTTTTGGCAGCAGGACAAAAGACTATTCAAAATTCAATAGTTTGATTAAGCTGCGAAAGGATCAACAAGCGTATTTAGTATAACAGATAGGCTGCTAAGTGCAGGTTTGGGATGCCCTGCGGCCTAGTGTTTTGGCAGCAGGACAAAAACCAATTCAAAATGCAATAGTTTAATTCAGCTGACGAAGGATGAACAAGCGTATTTAGTATAACAGATAGGCTGCTAAGTGCAGGTTTGGGATGCCCTGCGGCCTAATGTTTTGGCAGCAGGACAAAAACCAATTCAAAATGCAATAGTTTGATTAAGCTGAAGAAGGATGAACAAGCGTATTTAGTATAACAGATAGGCTGCTAAGTGCAGGTTTGGGATACCCTGCGGCCTAATGTTTTGGCAGCAGGACAAAAACCAATTCAAAATGCAATAGTTTGATTAAGCTGAGGATCAACAAGTGTATTTAGTATAACAGATAGGCTGCTAAGTGCAGGTTTGGGTTACCCTGCGGCCTAGTGTTTTTGCAGCAGGATAAAGACCAATTCAAAATGCAATAGCTTGATTAAGCTGAGGATGAACAAGCATATTTAGTATAACAGATATGCTGCTAAGTGCAGGTTTGAGATGCCCTGCGGCCTAGTGTTTTGGCAGCAGACCAAAAACCAAATCAAAATGTAATAGTTTGATTCATCTGAAGAAGAATGAACAAGCGTATTTAGTAAAACAGATAGGCTGCTAAGTGCAGGTTTGGGGTGCCCTGCGGCCTAGGGTTTTGGCAGCAGACCAAAAACCAATTCAAAATGCAATAGTTTGTTTCAGCTGAAAAATGATGAACAAGCGTATTTAGTACAACAGATAGGCTGCTAAGTGCAGGTTTGGGATACCCTGCGGCCTAGTGTTTTTGCAGCAGGACAAAAAACAATTCAAGATGCAATAGTTTGATTAAGCTGCGGAAGGATCAACAAGCGTATTTAGTATAACAGATAGGCTGCTAAGTGCAGGTTTGGGATGCCCTGCGGCCTAGTGTTTTGGCAGCAGGACAAAAAACAATTCAAAATGCAATAGATTGATTCATCTGAAGAAGAATGAACAAGCGCATTTAGTATAACAGATAGGCTGCTAAGTGCAGGTTTGGGATACCCTGCGGCCTAGTGTTTTGGCTGCAGGACAAAAAACCAATTCAAAATGCAATAGTTTGATTAAGCTGAAAAAGGATGAAAAAGCGTATTTAGTTTAACAGATAGGCTGCTAAGTGCAGGTTTGGGATACCCTGCAACCTAGTGTTTTGGCAGCAGACCAAAAACGAATTCAAAATGCAATAGTT
This sequence comes from Gastrophryne carolinensis, assembly GCA_027917425.1. Taxonomy (NCBI): domain Eukaryota; kingdom Metazoa; phylum Chordata; class Amphibia; order Anura; family Microhylidae; genus Gastrophryne; species Gastrophryne carolinensis. The sequence goes on from CM051234.1 coordinate 117,100,795, forward strand.
TGATTCAGCTGAAGAAGGATGAACAAGCGTATTTAGTATAACAGATTGGCTGCTAAGTGCAGGTTTAGGATACCCTGCGGCCTAGTGTTTTGGCAGCAGGACAAAAAACAATTCAAGATGCAATAGTTTGATTAAGCTGCGGAAGGATCAACAAGCGTATTTAGTATAACAGATAGGCTGCTAAGTGCAGGTTTGGGATGCCCTGCGGCCTAGTGTTTTGGCAGCAGGACAAAAAACAATTCAAAATTCAATAATTTGATTAAGCTGAAGAAGGATGAACAAGCGCATTTAGCATAACAGATAGGCTGCTAAGTGCAGGTTTGGGATACCCTGCGACCTAGTGTTTTGGCAGCAGGACAAAAACCAATTCAAAATGCAATAGTTTGATTAAGCTGAAGAAGGATGAACAAGCGTATTTAGTTTAACTGATAGGCTGCTAAGTGCAGGTTTGGGATGCCCTGCGACCTAGTGTTTTGGCAGCAGACCAAAAACCAATTCAAAATGCAATAGTTTGATTCATCTGAAGAAGTATGAACAAGCGTATTTAGTAAAACAGATTGGCTGCTAAGTGCAGGTTTGGGATACCCTGCGGCCTAGTGTTTTGGCAGCAGGACAAAAAACAATTCAAGATGCAATAGTTTGATTTAGCTGAAGAAGGATGAACAAGCGTATTTAGTATAACAGATAGGCTGCTAAGTGCAGGTTTGGGATGCCCTGCGGCCTAGTGTTTTGGCAGCAGACCAAAAACCAATTCAAAATGCAATAGTTTGATTCAGCTGAAGAATGATGAACAAGCGTATTTAGTACAACAGATAGGCTGCTAAGTGCAGGTTTGGGATGCCCTGCGGCCTAGTGTTTTGGCAGCAGGACAAAAACCAATTCAAAATTCAATAGTTTGATTCAGCTGAAGAAGGATGAAATAGCATATTTAGTATAACAGGCTGCTAAGTGCAGGTTTGGGATACCCTGCTGCCTAGTGTTTTGGCAGTAGACCAAAAACCAATTCAAAATGCAATAGTTTGATTCAGCTGAAGAAGGATGAACAAGCGTATTTAGTATAACAGATAGGCTGCTAAGTGCAGGTTTGGGATGCCCTGCGGCCTAGTGTTTTGGCAGCAGGACAAAAACCAATTCAAAATGCAATAGTTTGATTAAGCTGCAGAAGGATCAACAAGCGTATTTAGTATAACAGATAGGCTGCTAAGTGCAGGTTTGGGATGCCCTGCGGCCTAGTGTTTTGGCAGCAGGACAAAAAACAATTCAAAATGCAATAGTTTGATTAAGCTGAAGAAGGATGAACAAGCGCATTTAGCATAACAGATAGGCTGCTAAGTGCAGGTTTGGGATGCCCTGTGGCCTAGTGTTTTGGCAGCAGACCAAAAGCCAATTCAAAATGCAATAGTTTGATGCAGCTGAAAAAGGATGAACAAGCGTATTTAGTAAAACAGATAGGCTGCTAAGTGCAGGTTTGGGATACCCTGCGGCCTAGTGTTTTGGCAGCAGACCAAAAACCAATTAAAAATGCAATAATTTGTTTCAGCTGAAGAATGATGAAAAAGCGTATTTAGTATAACAGATAGGCTGCTAAGTGCAGGTTTGGGATACCCTGCGGCCTAATGTTTTGGCAGCAAGAAAAAAACCAATTCAAAATGCAATAGTTTGATTAAGCTGAGGATCAACAAGTGTATTTAGTATAACAGATAGACTGCTAAGTGCAGGTTTGGGTTACCCTGCGGCCTAGTGTTTTTGCAGCAGGACAAAAAACAATTCAAAATGCAAAAGTTTGATTAAGCTGAAGAAGGATGAACAAGCGTATTTAGTATAACAGATAGGCTGCTAAGTGCAGGTTTGGGATGCCCTGCGGCCTAGTGTTTTGGCAGCAGACCAAATACCAAATGAAAATGCAATAGTTTGATTAAGCTGAAGGATGAACAAGCGTATTTAGTATAACAGATAGGCTGCTAAGTGCAGGTTTGGGATGCCCTGCGGCCTCGCGTTTTGGCAGCAGGACAAAAGACTATTCAAAATTCAATAGTTTGATTAAGCTGCGAAAGGATCAACAAGCGTATTTAGTATAACAGATAGGCTGCTAAGTGCAGGTTTGGGATGCCCTGCGGCCTAGTGTTTTGGCAGCAGGACAAAAACCAATTCAAAATGCAATAGTTTAATTCAGCTGACGAAGGATGAACAAGCGTATTTAGTATAACAGATAGGCTGCTAAGTGCAGGTTTGGGATGCCCTGCGGCCTAATGTTTTGGCAGCAGGACAAAAACCAATTCAAAATGCAATAGTTTGATTAAGCTGAAGAAGGATGAACAAGCGTATTTAGTATAACAGATAGGCTGCTAAGTGCAGGTTTGGGATACCCTGCGGCCTAATGTTTTGGCAGCAGGACAAAAACCAATTCAAAATGCAATAGTTTGATTAAGCTGAGGATCAACAAGTGTATTTAGTATAACAGATAGGCTGCTAAGTGCAGGTTTGGGTTACCCTGCGGCCTAGTGTTTTTGCAGCAGGATAAAGACCAATTCAAAATGCAATAGCTTGATTAAGCTGAGGATGAACAAGCATATTTAGTATAACAGATAGGCTGCTAAGTGCAGGTTTGGGATGCCCTGCGGCCTAGTGTTTTGGCAGCAGACCAAAAACCAATTCAAAATGTAATAGTTTGATTCATCTGAAGAAGAATGAACAAGCGTATTTAGTAAAACAGATAGGCTGCTAAGTGCAGGTTTGGGATGCCCTGCGGCCTCGTGTTTTGGCAGCAGGACAAAAGACTATTCAAAATTCAATAGTTTGATTAAGCTGCGAAAGGATCAACAAGCGTATTTAGTATAACAGATAGGCTGCTAAGTGCAGGTTTGGGATGCCCTGCGGCCTAATGTTTTGGCAGCAGGACAAAAACCAATTCAAAATGCAATAGTTTGATTAAGCTGAGGATCAACAAGTGTATTTAGTATAACAGATAGGCTGCTAAGTGCAGGTTTGGGTTACCCTGCGGCCTAGTGTTTTTGCAGCAGGATAAAGACCAATTCAAAATGCAATAGCTTGATTAAGCTGAGGATGAACAAGCATATTTAGTATAACAGATATGCTGCTAAGTGCAGGTTTGGGATGCCCTGCGGCCTAGTGTTTTGGCAGCAGACCAAAAACCAAATCAAAATGTAATAGTTTGATTCATCTGAAGAAGAATGAACAAGCGTATTTAGTAAAACAGATAGGCTGCTAAGTGCAGGTTTGGGGTGCCCTGCGGCCTAGGGTTTTGGCAGCAGACCAAAAACCAATTCAAAATGCAATAGTTTGATTAAGCTGAAGAAGGATGAACAAGCGTATTTAGTATAACAGATAGGCTGCTAAGTGCAGGTTTGGGATACCCTGCGGCCTAATGTTTTGGCAGCAGGACAAAAACCAATTCAAAATGCAATAGTTTGATTAAGCTGAGGATCAACAAGTGTATTTAGTATAACAGATAGGCTGCTAAGTGCAGGTTTGGGTTACCCTGCGGCCTAGTGTTTTTGCAGCAGGATAAAGACCAATTCAAAATGCAATAGCTTGATTAAGCTGAAGAAGGATGAACAAGCGTATTTAGTATAACAGATAGGCTGCTAAGTGCAGGTTTGGGATACCCTGCGGCCTAATGTTTTGGCAGCAGGACAAAAACCAATTCAAAATGCAATAGTTTGATTAAGCTGAGGATCAACAAGTGTATTTAGTATAACAGATAGGCTGCTAAGTGCAGGTTTGGGTTACCCTGCGGCCTAGTGTTTTTGCAGCAGGATAAAGACCAATTCAAAATGCAATAGCTTGATTAAGCTGAGGATGAACAAGCATATTTAGTATAACAGATATGCTGCTAAGTGCAGGTTTGGGATGCCCTGCGGCCTAGTGTTTTGGCAGCAGACCAAAAACCAAATCAAAATGTAATAGTTTGATTCATCTGAAGAAGAATGAACAAGCGTATTTAGTAAAACAGATAGGCTGCTAAGTGCAGGTTTGGGGTGCCCTGCGGCCTAGGGTTTTGGCAGCAGACCAAAAACCAATTCAAAATGCAATAGTTTGTTTCAGCTGAAAAATGATGAACAAGCGTATTTAGTACAACAGATAGGCTGCTAAGTGCAGGTTTGGGATACCCTGCGGCCTAGTGTTTTTGCAGCAGGACAAAAAACAATTCAAGATGCAATAGTTTGATTAAGCTGCGGAAGGATCAACAAGCGTATTTAGTATAACAGATAGGCTGCTAAGTGCAGGTTTGGGATACCCTGCGGCCTAATGTTTTGGCAGCAAGACAAAAACCAATTCAAAATGCAATAGTTTGATTAAGCTGAGGATCAACAAGTGTATTTAGTATAACAGATAGACTGCTAAGTGCAGGTTTGGGTTACCCTGCGCCCTAGTGTTTTTGCAGCAGGACAAAAAACAATTCAAAATGCAATAGTTTGATTAAGCTGAAGAAGGATGAACAAGCGTATTTAGAATAACAGATAGGCTGCTAAGTGCAGGTTTGGGATGCCCTGCGGCCTCGTGTTTTGGCAGCAGGACAAAAGACTATTCAAAATTCAATAGTTTGATTAAGCTGCGAAAGGATCAACAAGCGTATTTAGTATAACAGATAGGCTGCTAAGTGCAGGTTTGGGATGCCCTGCGGCCTAGTGTTTTGGCAGCAGGACAAAAACCAATTCAAAATGCAATAGTTTAATTCAGCTGACGAAGGATGAACAAGCGTATTTAGTATAACAGATAGGCTGCTAAGTGCAGGTTTGGGATGCCCTGCGGCCTAATGTTTTGGCAGCAGGACAAAAACCAATTCAAAATGCAATAGTTTGATTAAGCTGAAGAAGGATGAACAAGCGTATTTAGTATAACAGATAGGCTGCTAAGTGCAGGTTTGGGATACCCTGCGGCCTAATGTTTTGGCAGCAGGACAAAAACCAATTCAAAATGCAATAGTTTGATTAAGCTGAGGATCAACAAGTGTATTTAGTATAACAGATAGGCTGCTAAGTGCAGGTTTGGGTTACCCTGCGGCCTAGTGTTTTTGCAGCAGGATAAAGACCAATTCAAAATGCAATAGCTTGATTAAGCTGAGGATGAACAAGCATATTTAGTATAACAGATATGCTGCTAAGTGCAGGTTTGAGATGCCCTGCGGCCTAGTGTTTTGGCAGCAGACCAAAAACCAAATCAAAATGTAATAGTTTGATTCATCTGAAGAAGAATGAACAAGCGTATTTAGTAAAACAGATAGGCTGCTAAGTGCAGGTTTGGGGTGCCCTGCGGCCTAGGGTTTTGGCAGCAGACCAAAAACCAATTCAAAATGCAATAGTTTGTTTCAGCTGAAAAATGATGAACAAGCGTATTTAGTACAACAGATAGGCTGCTAAGTGCAGGTTTGGGATACCCTGCGGCCTAGTGTTTTTGCAGCAGGACAAAAAACAATTCAAGATGCAATAGTTTGATTAAGCTGCGGAAGGATCAACAAGCGTATTTAGTATAACAGATAGGCTGCTAAGTGCAGGTTTGGGATGCCCTGCGGCCTAGTGTTTTGGCAGCAGGACAAAAAACAATTCAAAATGCAATAGATTGATTCATCTGAAGAAGAATGAACAAGCGCATTTAGTATAACAGATAGGCTGCTAAGTGCAGGTTTGGGATACCCTGCGGCCTAGTGTTTTGGCTGCAGGACAAAAAACCAATTCAAAATGCAATAGTTTGATTAAGCTGAAAAAGGATGAAAAAGCGTATTTAGTTTAACAGATAGGCTGCTAAGTGCAGGTTTGGGATACCCTGCAACCTAGTGTTTTGGCAGCAGACCAAAAACGAATTCAAAATGCAATAGTTTGATTCAGCTGAAGAAGGATGAACAAGCGTATTTAGTATAACAGATTGGCTGCTAAGTGCAGGTTTAGGATACCCTGCGGCCTAGTGTTTTGGCAGCAGGACAAAAAACAATTCAAGATGCAATAGTTTGATTAAGCTGCGGAAGGATCAACAAGCGTATTTAGTATAACAGATAGGCTGCTAAGTGCAGGTTTGGGATGCCCTGCGGCCTAGTGTTTTGGCAGCAGGACAAAAAACAATTCAAAATTCAATAATTTGATTAAGCTGAAGAAGGATGAACAAGCGCATTTAGCATAACAGATAGGCTGCTAAGTGCAGGTTTGGGATACCCTGCGACCTAGTGTTTTGGCAGCAGGACAAAAACCAATTCAAAATGCAATAGTTTGATTAAGCTGAAGAAGGATGAACAAGCGTATTTAGTTTAACTGATAGGCTGCTAAGTGCAGGTTTGGGATGCCCTGCGACCTAGTGTTTTGGCAGCAGACCAAAAACCAATTCAAAATGCAATAGTTTGATTCATCTGAAGAAGTATGAACAAGCGTATTTAGTAAAACAGATTGGCTGCTAAGTGCAGGTTTGGGATACCCTGCGGCCTAGTGTTTTGGCAGCAGGACAAAAAACAATTCAAGATGCAATAGTTTGATTTAGCTGAAGAAGGATGAACAAGCGTATTTAGTATAACAGATAGGCTGCTAAGTGCAGGTTTGGGATGCCCTGCGGCCTAGTGTTTTGGCAGCAGACCAAAAACCAATTCAAAATGCAATAGTTTGATTCAGCTGAAGAATGATGAACAAGCGTATTTAGTACAACAGATAGGCTGCTAAGTGCAGGTTTGGGATGCCCTGCGGCCTAGTGTTTTGGCAGCAGGACAAAAACCAATTCAAAATTCAATAGTTTGATTCAGCTGAAGAAGGATGAAATAGCATATTTAGTATAACAGGCTGCTAAGTGCAGGTTTGGGATACCCTGCTGCCTAGTGTTTTGGCAGTAGACCAAAAACCAATTCAAAATGCAATAGTTTGATTCAGCTGAAGAAGGATGAACAAGCGTATTTAGTATAACAGATAGGCTGCTAAGTGCAGGTTTGGGATGCCCTGCGGCCTAGTGTTTTGGCAGCAGGACAAAAACCAATTCAAAATGCAATAGTTTGATTAAGCTGCAGAAGGATCAACAAGCGTATTTAGTATAACAGATAGGCTGCTAAGTGCAGGTTTGGGATGCCCTGCGGCCTAGTGTTTTGGCAGCAGGACAAAAAACAATTCAAAATGCAATAGTTTGATTAAGCTGAAGAAGGATGAACAAGCGCATTTAGCATAACAGATAGGCTGCTAAGTGCAGGTTTGGGATGCCCTGTGGCCTAGTGTTTTGGCAGCAGACCAAAAGCCAATTCAAAATGCAATAGTTTGATGCAGCTGAAAAAGGATGAACAAGCGTATTTAGTAAAGCAGATAGGCTGCTAAGTGCAGGTTTGGGATACCCTGCGGCCTAGTGTTTTGGCAGCAGACCAAAAACCAATTAAAAATGCAATAATTTGTTTCAGCTGAAGAATGATGAAAAAGCGTATTTAGTATAACAGATAGGCTGCTAAGTGCAGGTTTGGGATACCCTGCGGCCTAATGTTTTGGCAGCAAGAAAAAAACCAATTCAAAATGCAATAGTTTGATTAAGCTGAGGATCAACAAGTGTATTTAGTATAACAGATAGACTGCTAAGTGCAGGTTTGGGTTACCCTGCGGCCTAGTGTTTTTGCAGCAGGACAAAAAACAATTCAAAATGCAAAAGTTTGATTAAGCTGAAGAAGGATGAACAAGCGTATTTAGTATAACAGATAGGCTGCTAAATGCAGGTTTGGGATGCCCTGCGGCCTAGTGTTTTGGCAGCAGACCAAATACCAAATGAAAATGCAATAGTTTGATTAAGCTGAAGGATGAACAAGCGTATTTAGTATAACAGATAGGCTGCTAAGTGCAGGTTTGGGATGCCCTGCGGCCTCGCGTTTTGGCAGCAGGACAAAAGACTATTCAAAATTCAATAGTTTGATTAAGCTGCGAAAGGATCAACAAGCGTATTTAGTATAACAGATAGGCTGCTAAGTGCAGGTTTGGGATGCCCTGCGGCCTAGTGTTTTGGCAGCAGGACAAAAACCAATTCAAAATGCAATAGTTTAATTCAGCTGACGAAGGATGAACAAGCGTATTTAGTATAACAGATAGGCTGCTAAGTGCAGGTTTGGGATGCCCTGCGGCCTAATGTTTTGGCAGCAGGACAAAAACCAATTCAAAATGCAATAGTTTGATTAAGCTGAAGAAGGATGAACAAGCGTATTTAGTATAACAGATAGGCTGCTAAGTGCAGGTTTGGGATACCCTGCGGCCTAATGTTTTGGCAGCAGGACAAAAACCAATTCAAAATGCAATAGTTTGATTAAGCTGAGGATCAACAAGTGTATTTAGTATAACAGATAGGCTGCTAAGTGCAGGTTTGGGTTACCCTGCGGCCTAGTGTTTTTGCAGCAGGATAAAGACCAATTCAAAATGCAATAGCTTGATTAAGCTGAGGATGAACAAGCATATTTAGTATAACAGATAGGCTGCTAAGTGCAGGTTTGGGATGCCCTGCGGCCTAGTGTTTTGGCAGCAGACCAAAAACCAATTCAAAATGTAATAGTTTGATTCATCTGAAGAAGAATGAACAAGCGTATTTAGTAAAACAGATAGGCTGCTAAGTGCAGGTTTGGGATACCCTGCGGCCTAGTGCTTTGGCAGCAGATCAAAAACCAATTCAAAATGCAATAGTTTGATTCAGCTGAAGAAGGATGAACAAGCGTATTTAGTACAACAGATAGGCTGCTAAGTGCAGGTTTGGGATGCCCTGCGGCCTAGTGTTTTGGCAGCAGACCAAAAACCAATTCAAAATGCAATAGTTTGATTCAGCTGAAGAATGATGAACAAGCGTATTTAGTATAACAGATAGGCTGCTAAGTGCAGGTTTGGGATACCCTGCGGCCTAGTGTTTTGGCAGCAGGACAAAAATCAATTCAAGATGCAATAGTTTAATTAAGCTGCGGGAGGATCAACAAGCGCATTTAGTATAACAGATAGGCTGCTAAGTGCAGGTTTGGGATGCCCTGCAGCCTAGTGTTTTGGCAGCAGGACAAAAAACAATTCAAAATTCAATAGTTTGATTAAGCTGAAGAAGGATGAACAAGCGCATTTAGCATAACAGATAGGCTGCTAAGTGCAGGTTTGGGATACCCTGTGGCCTAGTGTTTTGGCAGCAGGACAAAAACCAATTCAAAATGCAATAGCTTGATTAAGCTGAGGATGAACAAGCATATTTAGTATAACAGATATGCTGCTAAGTGCAGGTTTGGGATGCCCTGCGGCCTAGTGTTTTGGCAGCAGACCAAAAACCAATTCAAAATGTAATAGTTTGATTCATCTGAAGAAGAATGAACAAGCGTATTTAGTAAAACAGATAGGCTGCTAAGTGCAGGTTTGGGGTGCCCTGCGGCCTAGGGTTTTGGCAGCAGACCAAAAACCAATTCAAAATGCAATAGTTTGTTTCAGCTGAAAAATGATGAACAAGCGTATTTAGTACAACAGATAGGCTGCTAAGTGCAGGTTTGGGATGCCCTGCGGCCTAGTGTTTTGGCAGCAGGACAAAAAACAATTCAAGATGCAATAGTTTGATTAAGCTGCGGAAGGATCAACAAGCGTATTTAGTATAACAGATAGGCTGCTAAGTGCAGGTTTGGGATACCCTGCGGCCTAGTGTTTTGGCTGCAGGACAAAAAACCAATTCAAAATGCAATAGTTTGATTAAGCTGAAAAAGGATGAAAAAGCGTATTTAGTTTAACAGATAGGCTGCTAAGTGCAGGTTTGGGATACCCTGCAACCTAGTGTTTTGGCAGCAGACCAAAAACGAATTCAAAATGCAATAGTTTGATTCAGCTGAAGAAGGATGAACAAGCGTATTTAGTATAACAGATTGGCTGCTAAGTGCAGGTTTGGGATACCCTGCGACCTAGTGTTTTGGCAGCAGGACAAAAACCAATTCAAAATGCAATAGTTTGATTAAGCTGAAGAAGGATGAACAAGCGTATTTAGTTTAACTGATAGGCTGCTAAGTGCAGGTTTGGGATGCCCTGCGACCTAGTGTTTTGGCAGCAGACCAAAAACCAATTCAAAATGCAATAGTTTGATTCATCTGAAGAAGTATGAACAAGCGTATTTAGTAAAACAGATTGGCTGCTAAGTGCAGGTTTGGGATGCCCTGCGGCCTAGTGTTTTGGCAGCAGGACAAAAAACAATTCAAGATGCAATAGTTTGATTTAGCTGAAGAAGGATGAACAAGCGTATTTAGTATAACAGATAGGCTGCTAAGTGCAGGTTTGGGATGCCCTGCGGCCTAGTGTTTTGGCAGCAGACCAAAAACCAATTCAAAATGCAATAGTTTGATTCAGCTGAAGAATGATGAACAAGCGTATTTAGTACAAGAGATAGGCTGCTAAGTGCAGGTTTGGGATGCCCTGCGGCCTAGTGTTTTGGCAGCAGGACAAAAACCATTTCAAAATTCAATAGTTTGATTCAGCTGAAGAAGGATGAAATAGCATATTTTGTATAACAGGCTGCTAAGTGCAGGTTTGGGATACCCTGCTGCCTAGTGTTTTGGCAGTAGACCAAAAACCAATTCAAAATGCAATAGTTTGATTCAGCTGAAGAAGGATGAACAAGCGTATTTAGTATAACAGATAGGCTGCTAAGTGCAGGTTTGGGATACCCTGCCACCTAGTTTTTTGGCAGCAGACCAAAAACCAATTCAAAATGCAATAGTTTGATTCAGCTGAAGAAGGATGAACAAGCGTATTTAGTATAACAGATAGGCTGTTAAGTGCAGGTTTGGGATACCCTGCCGCCTATTGTTTTGGCAGCAGGACAAAAAAAAATTCAAAATGCAGCAGTTTGATTAAGCTGCGGAAGGATCAACAAGCGTATTTAGTATAACAGATAGGCTGCTAAGTGCAGGTTTGGGATGCCCTGCGGCCTAGTGTTTTGGCAGCAGGACAAAAACCAATTCAAAATGCAATAGTTTGATTAATCTGAAGAAGGATGAACAAGCATATTTAGTATAACAGATTGGCTGCTAAGTGCAGGTTTGGGATACCCTGCGACCTAGTGTTTTGGCAGCAGACCAAAAACCAATTCAAAATGCAATAGTTTGATTCAGCTGAAGAAGGATGAACAAGCGTATTTAGTATAACAGATAGGCTGCTAAGTGCAGGTTTGGGATACCCTGCGGCCTAGTGTTTTGGCAGCAGGACAAAAAACAATTCAAGATGCAATAGTTTGATTAAGCTGCGGAAGGATCAACAAGCGTATTTAGTATAACAGATAGGCTGCTAAGTGCAGGTTTGGGATGCCCTGCGGCCTAGTGTTTTGGCAGCAGGACAAAAAACAATTCAAAATGCAATAGTTTGATTAAGCTGAAGAAGGATGAACAAGCGCATTTAGCATAACAGATAGGCTGCTAAGTGCAGGTTTGGGATACCCTGCGGCCTAGTGTTTTGGCAGCAGACCAAAAACCAATTAAAAATGCAATAGTTTGTTTCAGCTGAAGAATGATGAAAAAGCGTATTTAGTATAAGAGGCTGCTAAGTGCAGGTTTGGGATACCCTGCGGCCTAATGTTTTGGCAGCAAGACAAAAACCAATTCAAAATGCAATAGTTTGATTAAGCTGAGGATCAACAAGTGTATTTAGTATAACAGATAGACTGCTAAGTGCAGGTTTGGGTTACCCTGCGCCCTAGTGTTTTTGCAGCAGGACAAAAAACAATTCAAAATGCAATAGTTTGATTAAGCTGAAGAAGGATGAACAAGCGTATTTAGAATAACAGATAGGCTGCTAAGTGCAGGTTTGGGATGCCCTGCGGCCTCGTGTTTTGGCAGCAGGACAAAAGACTATTCAAAATTCAATAGTTTGATTAAGCTGCGAAAGGATCAACAAGCGTATTTAGTATAACAGATAGGCTGCTAAGTGCAGGTTTGGGATGCCCTGCGGCCTAGTGTTTTGGCAGCAGGACAAAAACCAATTCAAAATGCAATAGTTTAATTCAGCTGACGAAGGATGAACAAGCGTATTTAGTATAACAGATAGGCTGCTAAGTGCAGGTTTGGGATGCCCTGCGGCCTAATGTTTTGGCAGCAGGACAAAAACCAATTCAAAATGCAATAGTTTGATTAAGCTGAAGAAGGATGAACAAGCGTATTTAGTATAACAGATAGGCTGCTAAGTGCAGGTTTGGGATACCCTGCGGCCTAATGTTTTGGCAGCAGGACAAAAACCAATTCAAAATGCAATAGTTTGATTAAGCTGAGGATCAACAAGTGTATTTAGTATAACAGATAGGCTGCTAAGTGCAGGTTTGGGTTACCCTGCGGCCTAGTGTTTTTGCAGCAGGATAAAGACCAATTCAAAATGCAATAGCTTGATTAAGCTGAGGATGAACAAGCATATTTAGTATAACAGATATGCTGCTAAGTGCAGGTTTGGGATGCCCTGCGGCCTAGTGTTTTGGCAGCAGACCAAAAACCAAATCAAAATGTAATAGTTTGATTCAGCTGAAGAAGAATGAACAAGCGTATTTAGTAAAACAGATAGGCTGCTAAGTGCAGGTTTGGGGTGCCCTGCGGCCTAGGGTTTTGGCAGCAGACCAAAAACCAATTCAAAATGCAATAGTTTGTTTCAGCTGAAAAATGATGAACAAGCGTATTTAGTACAACAGATAGGCTGCTAAGTGCAGGTTTGGGATACCCTGCGGCCTAGTGTTTTTGCAGCAGGACAAAAAACAATTCAAGATGCAATAGTTTGATTAAGCTGCGGAAGGATCAACAAGCGTATTTAGTATAACAGATAGGCTGCTAAGTGCAGGTTTGGGATACCCTGCGGCCTAATGTTTTGGCAGCAAGACAAAAACCAATTCAAAATGCAATAGTTTGATTAAGCTGAGGATCAACAAGTGTATTTAGTATAACAGATAGACTGCTAAGTGCAGGTTTGGGTTACCCTGCGCCCTAGTGTTTTTGCAGCAGGACAAAAAACAATTCAAAATGCAATAGTTTGATTAAGCTGAAGAAGGATGAACAAGCGTATTTAGAATAACAGATAGGCTGCTAAGTGCAGGTTTGGGATGCCCTGCGGCCTCGTGTTTTGGCAGCAGGACAAAAGACTATTCAAAATTCAATAGTTTGATTAAGCTGCGAAAGGATCAACAAGCGTATTTAGTATAACAGATAGGCTGCTAAGTGCAGGTTTGGGATGCCCTGCGGCCTAGTGTTTTGGCAGCAGGACAAAAACCAATTCAAAATGCAATAGTTTAATTCAGCTGACGAAGGATGAACAAGCGTATTTAGTATAACAGATAGGCTGCTAAGTGCAGGTTTGGGATGCCCTGCGGCCTAATGTTTTGGCAGCAGGACAAAAACCAATTCAAAATGCAATAGTTTGATTAAGCTGAAGAAGGATGAACAAGCGTATTTAGTATAACAGATAGGCTGCTAAGTGCAGGTTTGGGATACCCTGCGGCCTAATGTTTTGGCAGCAGGACAAAAACCAATTCAAAATGCAATAGTTTGATTAAGCTGAGGATCAACAAGTGTATTTAGTATAACAGATAGGCTGCTAAGTGCAGGTTTGGGTTACCCTGCGGCCTAGTGTTTTTGCAGCAGGATAAAGACCAATTCAAAATGCAATAGCTTGATTAAGCTGAGGATGAACAAGCATATTTAGTATAACAGATATGCTGCTAAGTGCAGGTTTGGGATGCCCTGCGGCCTAGTGTTTTGGCAGCAGACCAAAAACCAAATCAAAATGTAATAGTTTGATTCATCTGAAGAAGAATGAACAAGCGTATTTAGTAAAACAGATAGGCTGCTAAGTGCAGGTTTGGGGTGCCCTGCGGCCTAGGGTTTTGGCAGCAGACCAAAAACCAATTCAAAATGCAATAGTTTGTTTCAGCTGAAAAATGATGAACAAGCGTATTTAGTACAACAGATAGGCTGCTAAGTGCAGGTTTGGGATACCCTGCGGCCTAGTGTTTTTGCAGCAGGACAAAAAACAATTCAAGATGCAATAGTTTGATTAAGCTGCGGAAGGATCAACAAGCGTATTTAGTATAACAGATAGGCTGCTAAGTGCAGGTTTGGGATGCCCTGCGGCCTAGTGTTTTGGCAGCAGGACAAAAAACAATTCAAAATGCAATAGATTGATTCATCTGAAGAAGAATGAACAAGCGCATTTAGTATAACAGATAGGCTGCTAAGTGCAGGTTTGGGATGCCCTGCGGCCTAGTGTTTTGGCTGCAGGACAAAAAACCAATTCAAAATGCAATAGTTTGATTAAGCTGAAAAAGGATGAAAAAGCGTATTTAGTTTAACAGATAGGCTGCTAAGTGCAGGTTTGGGATACCCTGCAACCTAGTGTTTTGGCAGCAGACCAAAAACGAATTCAAAATGCAATAGTTTGATTCAGCTGAAGAAGGATGAACAAGCGTATTTAGTATAACAGATTGGCTGCTAAGTGCAGGTTTGGGATGCCCTGCGGCCTAGTGTTTTGGCAGCAGGACAAAAAACAATTCAAAATGCAATAGTTTGATTAAGCTGAAGAAGGATGAACAAGCGCATTTAGCATAACAGATAGGCTGCTAAGTGCAGGTTTGGGATGCCCTGTGGCCTAGTGTTTTGGCAGCAGACCAAAAGCCAATTCAAAATGCAATAGTTTGATGCAGCTGAAAAAGGATGAACAAGCGTATTTAGTAAAACAGATAGGCTGCTAAGTGCAGGTTTGGGATACCCTGCGGCCTAGTGTTTTGGCAGCAGACCAAAAACCAATTAAAAATGCAATAGTTTGTTTCAGCTGAAGAATGATGAAAAAGCGTATTTAGTATAAGAGGCTGCTAAGTGCAGGTTTGGGATACCCTGCGGCCTAATGTTTTGGCAGCAAGACAAAAACCAATTCAAAATGCAATAGTTTGATTAAGCTGAGGATCAACAAGTGTATTTAGTATAACAGATAGACTGCTAAGTGCAGGTTTGGGTTACCCTGCGCCCTAGTGTTTTTGCAGCAGGACAAAAAACAATTCAAAATGCAATAGTTTGATTAAGCTGAAGAATGATGAACAAGCGTATTTAGAATAACAGATAGGCTGCTAAGTGCAGGTTTGGGATGCCCTGCGGCCTCGTGTTTTGGCAGCAGGACAAAAGACTATTCAAAATTCAATAGTTTGATTAAGCTGCGAAAGGATCAACAAGCGTATTTAGTATAACAGATAGGCTGCTAAGTGCAGGTTTGGGATGCCCTGCGGCCTAGTGTTTTGGCAGCAGGACAAAAACCAATTCAAAATGCAATAGTTTAATTCAGCTGACGAAGGATGAACAAGCGTATTTAGTATAACAGATAGGCTGCTAAGTGCAGGTTTGGGATGCCCTGCGGCCTAATGTTTTGGCAGCAGGACAAAAACCAATTCAAAATGCAATAGTTTGATTAAGCTGAAGAAGGATGAACAAGCGTATTTAGTATAACAGATAGGCTGCTAAGTGCAGGTTTGGGATACCCTGCGGCCTAATGTTTTGGCAGCAGGACAAAAACCAATTCAAAATGCAATAGTTTGATTAAGCTGAGGATCAACAAGTGTATTTAGTATAACAGATAGGCTGCTAAGTGCAGGTTTGGGTTACCCTGCGGCCTAGTGTTTTTGCAGCAGGATAAAGACCAATTCAAAATGCAATAGCTTGATTAAGCTGAGGATGAACAAGCATATTTAGTATAACAGATATGCTGCTAAGTGCAGGTTTGGGATGCCCTGCGGCCTAGTGTTTTGGCAGCAGACCAAAAACCAAATCAAAATGTAATAGTTTGATTCATCTGAAGAAGAATGAACAAGCGTATTTAGTAAAACAGATAGGCTGCTAAGTGCAGGTTTGGGGTGCCCTGCGGCCTAGGGTTTTGGCAGCAGACCAAAAACCAATTCAAAATGCAATAGTTTGTTTCAGCTGAAAAATGATGAACAAGCGTATTTAGTACAACAGATAGGCTGCTAAGTGCAGGTTTGGGATACCCTGCGGCCTAGTGTTTTTGCAGCAGGACAAAAAACAATTCAAGATGCAATAGTTTGATTAAGCTGCGGAAGGATCAACAAGCGTATTTAGTATAACAGATAGGCTGCTAAGTGCAGGTTTGGGATACCCTGCGGCCTAATGTTTTGGCAGCAAGACAAAAACCAATTCAAAATGCAATAGTTTGATTAAGCTGAGGATCAACAAGTGTATTTAGTATAACAGATAGACTGCTAAGTGCAGGTTTGGGTTACCCTGCGCCCTAGTGTTTTTGCAGCAGGACAAAAAACAATTCAAAATGCAATAGTTTGATTAAGCTGAAGAAGGATGAACAAGCGTATTTAGAATAACAGATAGGCTGCTAAGTGCAGGTTTGGGATGCCCTGCGGCCTCGTGTTTTGGCAGCAGGACAAAAGACTATTCAAAATTCAATAGTTTGATTAAGCTGCGAAAGGATCAACAAGCGTATTTAGTATAACAGATAGGCTGCTAAGTGCAGGTTTGGGATGCCCTGCGGCCTAGTGTTTTGGCAGCAGGACAAAAACCAATTCAAAATGCAATAGTTTAATTCAGCTGACGAAGGATGAACAAGCGTATTTAGTATAACAGATAGGCTGCTAAGTGCAGGTTTGGGATGCCCTGCGGCCTAATGTTTTGGCAGCAGGACAAAAACCAATTCAAAATGCAATAGTTTGATTAAGCTGAAGAAGGATGAACAAGCGTATTTAGTATAACAGATAGGCTGCTAAGTGCAGGTTTGGGATACCCTGCGGCCTAATGTTTTGGCAGCAGGACAAAAACCAATTCAAAATGCAATAGTTTGATTAAGCTGAGGATCAACAAGTGTATTTAGTATAACAGATAGGCTGCTAAGTGCAGGTTTGGGTTACCCTGCGGCCTAGTGTTTTTGCAGCAGGATAAAGACCAATTCAAAATGCAATAGCTTGATTAAGCTGAGGATGAACAAGCATATTTAGTATAACAGATATGCTGCTAAGTGCAGGTTTGGGATGCCCTGCGGCCTAGTGTTTTGGCAGCAGACCAAAAACCAAATCAAAATGTAATAGTTTGATTCATCTGAAGAAGAATGAACAAGCGTATTTAGTAAAACAGATAGGCTGCTAAGTGCAGGTTTGGGGTGCCCTGCGGCCTAGGGTTTTGGCAGCAGACCAAAAACCAATTCAAAATGCAATAGTTTGTTTCAGCTGAAAAATGATGAACAAGCGTATTTAGTACAACAGATAGGCTGCTAAGTGCAGGTTTGGGATACCCTGCGGCCTAGTGTTTTTGCAGCAGGACAAAAAACAATTCAAGATGCAATAGTTTGATTAAGCTGCGGAAGGATCAACAAGCGTATTTAGTATAACAGATAGGCTGCTAAGTGCAGGTTTGGGATACCCTGCGGCCTAATGTTTTGGCAGCAAGACAAAAACCAATTCAAAATGCAATAGTTTGATTAAGCTGAGGATCAACAAGTGTATTTAGTATAACAGATAGACTGCTAAGTGCAGGTTTGGGTTACCCTGCGCCCTAGTGTTTTTGCAGCAGGACAAAAAACAATTCAAAATGCAATAGTTTGATTAAGCTGAAGAAGGATGAACAAGCGTATTTAGAATAACAGATAGGCTGCTAAGTGCAGGTTTGGGATGCCCTGCGGCCTCGTGTTTTGGCAGCAGGACAAAAGACTATTCAAAATTCAATAGTTTGATTAAGCTGCGAAAGGATCAACAAGCGTATTTAGTATAACAGATAGGCTGCTAAGTGCAGGTTTGGGATGCCCTGCGGCCTAGTGTTTTGGCAGCAGGACAAAAACCAATTCAAAATGCAATAGTTTAATTCAGCTGACGAAGGATGAACAAGCGTATTTAGTATAACAGATAGGCTGCTAAGTGCAGGTTTGGGATGCCCTGCGGCCTAATGTTTTGGCAGCAGGACAAAAACCAATTCAAAATGCAATAGTTTGATTAAGCTGAAGAAGGATGAACAAGCGTATTTAGTATAACAGATAGGCTGCTAAGTGCAGGTTTGGGATACCCTGCGGCCTAATGTTTTGGCAGCAGGACAAAAACCAATTCAAAATGCAATAGTTTGATTAAGCTGAGGATCAACAAGTGTATTTAGTATAACAGATAGGCTGCTAAGTGCAGGTTTGGGTTACCCTGCGGCCTAGTGTTTTTGCAGCAGGATAAAGACCAATTCAAAATGCAATAGCTTGATTAAGCTGAGGATGAACAAGCATATTTAGTATAACAGATATGCTGCTAAGTGCAGGTTTGGGATGCCCTGCGGCCTAGTGTTTTGGCAGCAGACCAAAAACCAAATCAAAATGTAATAGTTTGATTCATCTGAAGAAGAATGAACAAGCGTATTTAGTAAAACAGATAGGCTGCTAAGTGCAGGTTTGGGGTGCCCTGCGGCCTAGGGTTTTGGCAGCAGACCAAAAACCAATTCAAAATGCAATAGTTTGTTTCAGCTGAAAAATGATGAACAAGCGTATTTAGTACAACAGATAGGCTGCTAAGTGCAGGTTTGGGATACCCTGCGGCCTAGTGTTTTTGCAGCAGGACAAAAAACAATTCAAGATGCAATAGTTTGATTAAGCTGCGGAAGGATCAACAAGCGTATTTAGTATAACAGATAGGCTGCTAAGTGCAGGTTTGGGATGCCCTGCGGCCTAGTGTTTTGGCAGCAGGACAAAAACAATTCAAAATGCAATAGATTGATTCATCTGAAGAAGAATGAACAAGCGCATTTAGTATAACAGATAGGCTGCTAAGTGCAGGTTTGGGATACCCTGCGGCCTAGTGTTTTGGCTGCAGGACAAAAAACCAATTCAAAATGCAATAGTTTGATTAAGCTGAAAAAGGATGAAAAAGCGTATTTAGTTTAACAGATAGGCTGCTAAGTGCAGGTTTGGGATACCCTGCAACCTAGTGTTTTGGCAGCAGACCAAAAACGAATTCAAAATGCAATAGTTTGATTCAGCTGAAGAAGGATGAACAAGCGTATTTAGTATAACAGATTGGCTGCTAAGTGCAGGTTTGGGATGCCCTGCGGCCTAGTGTTTTGGCAGCAGGACAAAAAACAATTCAAAATGCAATAGTTTGATTAAGCTGAAGAAGGATGAACAAGCGCATTTAGCATAACAGATAGGCTGCTAAGTGCAGGTTTGGGATGCCCTGTGGCCTAGTGTTTTGGCAGCAGACCAAAAGCCAATTCAAAATGCAATAGTTTGATGCAGCTGAAAAAGGATGAACAAGCGTATTTAGTAAAACAGATAGGCTGCTAAGTGCAGGTTTGGGATACCCTGCGGCCTAGTGTTTTGGCAGCAGACCAAAAACCAATTAAAAATGCAATAGTTTGTTTCAGCTGAAGAATGATGAAAAAGCGTATTTAGTATAAGAGGCTGCTAAGTGCAGGTTTGGGATACCCTGCGGCCTAATGTTTTGGCAGCAAGACAAAAACCAATTCAAAATGCAATAGTTTGATTAAGCTGAGGATCAACAAGTGTATTTAGTATAACAGATAGACTGCTAAGTGCAGGTTTGGGTTACCCTGCGCCCTAGTGTTTTTGCAGCAGGACAAAAAACAATTCAAAATGCAATAGTTTGATTAAGCTGAAGAATGATGAACAAGCGTATTTAGAATAACAGATAGGCTGCTAAGTGCAGGTTTGGGATGCCCTGCGGCCTCGTGTTTTGGCAGCAGGACAAAAGACTATTCAAAATTCAATAGTTTGATTAAGCTGCGAAAGGATCAACAAGCGTATTTAGTATAACAGATAGGCTGCTAAGTGCAGGTTTGGGATGCCCTGCGGCCTAGTGTTTTGGCAGCAGGACAAAAACCAATTCAAAATGCAATAGTTTAATTCAGCTGACGAAGGATGAACAAGCGTATTTAGTATAACAGATAGGCTGCTAAGTGCAGGTTTGGGATGCCCTGCGGCCTAATGTTTTGGCAGCAGGACAAAAACCAATTCAAAATGCAATAGTTTGATTAAGCTGAAGAAGGATGAACAAGCGTATTTAGTATAACAGATAGGCTGCTAAGTGCAGGTTTGGGATACCCTGCGGCCTAATGTTTTGGCAGCAGGACAAAAACCAATTCAAAATGCAATAGTTTGATTAAGCTGAGGATCAACAAGTGTATTTAGTATAACAGATAGGCTGCTAAGTGCAGGTTTGGGTTACCCTGCGGCCTAGTGTTTTTGCAGCAGGATAAAGACCAATTCAAAATGCAATAGCTTGATTAAGCTGAGGATGAACAAGCATATTTAGTATAACAGATATGCTGCTAAGTGCAGGTTTGGGATGCCCTGCGGCCTAGTGTTTTGGCAGCAGACCAAAAACCAAATCAAAATGTAATAGTTTGATTCATCTGAAGAAGAATGAACAAGCGTATTTAGTAAAACAGATAGGCTGCTAAGTGCAGGTTTGGGGTGCCCTGCGGCCTAGGGTTTTGGCAGCAGACCAAAAACCAATTCAAAATGCAATAGTTTGTTTCAGCTGAAAAATGATGAACAAGCGTATTTAGTACAACAGATAGGCTGCTAAGTGCAGGTTTGGGATACCCTGCGGCCTAGTGTTTTTGCAGCAGGACAAAAAACAATTCAAGATGCAATAGTTTGATTAAGCTGCGGAAGGATCAACAAGCGTATTTAGTATAACAGATAGGCTGCTAAGTGCAGGTTTGGGATACCCTGCGGCCTAATGTTTTGGCAGCAAGACAAAAACCAATTCAAAATGCAATAGTTTGATTAAGCTGAGGATCAACAAGTGTATTTAGTATAACAGATAGACTGCTAAGTGCAGGTTTGGGTTACCCTGCGCCCTAGTGTTTTTGCAGCAGGACAAAAAACAATTCAAAATGCAATAGTTTGATTAAGCTGAAGAAGGATGAACAAGCGTATTTAGAATAACAGATAGGCTGCTAAGTGCAGGTTTGGGATGCCCTGCGGCCTCGTGTTTTGGCAGCAGGACAAAAGACTATTCAAAATTCAATAGTTTGATTAAGCTGCGAAAGGATCAACAAGCGTATTTAGTATAACAGATAGGCTGCTAAGTGCAGGTTTGGGATGCCCTGCGGCCTAGTGTTTTGGCAGCAGGACAAAAACCAATTCAAAATGCAATAGTTTAATTCAGCTGACGAAGGATGAACAAGCGTATTTAGTATAACAGATAGGCTGCTAAGTGCAGGTTTGGGATGCCCTGCGGCCTAATGTTTTGGCAGCAGGACAAAAACCAATTCAAAATGCAATAGTTTGATTAAGCTGAAGAAGGATGAACAAGCGTATTTAGTATAACAGATAGGCTGCTAAGTGCAGGTTTGGGATACCCTGCGGCCTAATGTTTTGGCAGCAGGACAAAAACCAATTCAAAATGCAATAGTTTGATTAAGCTGAGGATCAACAAGTGTATTTAGTATAACAGATAGGCTGCTAAGTGCAGGTTTGGGTTACCCTGCGGCCTAGTGTTTTTGCAGCAGGATAAAGACCAATTCAAAATGCAATAGCTTGATTAAGCTGAGGATGAACAAGCATATTTAGTATAACAGATATGCTGCTAAGTGCAGGTTTGGGATGCCCTGCGGCCTAGTGTTTTGGCAGCAGACCAAAAACCAAATCAAAATGTAATAGTTTGATTCATCTGAAGAAGAATGAACAAGCGTATTTAGTAAAACAGATAGGCTGCTAAGTGCAGGTTTGGGGTGCCCTGCGGCCTAGGGTTTTGGCAGCAGACCAAAAACCAATTCAAAATGCAATAGTTTGTTTCAGCTGAAAAATGATGAACAAGCGTATTTAGTACAACAGATAGGCTGCTAAGTGCAGGTTTGGGATACCCTGCGGCCTAGTGTTTTTGCAGCAGGACAAAAAACAATTCAAGATGCAATAGTTTGATTAAGCTGCGGAAGGATCAACAAGCGTATTTAGTATAACAGATAGGCTGCTAAGTGCAGGTTTGGGATGCCCTGCGGCCTAGTGTTTTGGCAGCAGGACAAAAAACAATTCAAAATGCAATAGATTGATTCATCTGAAGAAGAATGAACAAGCGCATTTAGTATAACAGATAGGCTGCTAAGTGCAGGTTTGGGATACCCTGCGGCCTAGTGTTTTGGCTGCAGGACAAAAAACCAATTCAAAATGCAATAGTTTGATTAAGCTGAAAAAGGATGAAAAAGCGTATTTAGTTTAACAGATAGGCTGCTAAGTGCAGGTTTGGGATACCCTGCAACCTAGTGTTTTGGCAGCAGACCAAAAACGAATTCAAAATGCAATAGTTTGATTCAGCTGAAGAAGGATGAACAAGCGTATTTAGTATAACAGATTGGCTGCTAAGTGCAGGTTTGGGATACCCTGCGGCCTAGTGTTTTGGCAGCAGGACAAAAAACAATTCAAGATGCAATAGTTTGATTAAGCTGCGGAAGGATCAACAAGCGTATTTAGTATAACAGATAGGCTGCTAAGTGCAGGTTTGGGATGCCCTGCGGCCTAGTGTTTTGGCAGCAGGACAAAAAACAATTCAAAATTCAATAATTTGATTAAGCTGAAGAAGGATGAACAAGCGCATTTAGCATAACAGATAGGCTGCTAAGTGCAGGTTTGGGATACCCTGCGACCTAGTGTTTTGGCAGTAGGACAAAAACCAATTCAAAATGCAATAGTTTGATTAAGCTGAAGAAGGATGAACAAGCGTATTTAGTTTAACTGATAGGCTGCTAAGTGCAGGTTTGGGATGCCCTGCGACCTAGTGTTTTGGCAGCAGACCAAAAACCAATTCAAAATGCAATAGTTTGATTCATCTGAAGAAGTATGAACAAGCGTATTTAGTAAAACAGATTGGCTGCTAAGTGCAGGTTTGGGATACCCTGCGGCCTAGTGTTTTGGCAGCAGGACAAAAAACAATTCAAGATGCAATAGTTTGATTTAGCTGAAGAAGGATGAACAAGCGTATTTAGTATAACAGATAGGCTGCTAAGTGCAGGTTTGGGATGCCCTGCGGCCTAGTGTTTTGGCAGCAGACCAAAAACCAATTCAAAATGCAATAGTTTGATTCAGCTGAAGAATGATGAACAAGCGTATTTAGTACAACAGATAGGCTGCTAAGTGCAGGTTTGGGATGCCCTGCGGCCTAGTGTTTTGGCAGCAGGACAAAAACCAATTCAAAATTCAATAGTTTGATTCAGCTGAAGAAGGATGAAATAGCATATTTAGTATAACAGGCTGCTAAGTGCAGGTTTGGGATACCCTGCTGCCTAGTGTTTTGGCAGTAGACCAAAAACCAATTCAAAATGCAATAGTTTGATTCAGCTGAAGAAGGATGAACAAGCGTATTTAGTATAACAGATAGGCTGCTAAGTGCAGGTTTGGGATACCCTGCCACCTAGTGTTTTGGCAGCAGACCAAAAACCAATTCAAAATGCAATAGTTTGATTCAGCTGAAGAAGGATGAACAAGCGTATTTAGTATAACAGATAGGCTGTTAAGTGCAGGTTTGGGATACCCTGCCGCCTAGTGTTTTGGCAGCAGGACAAAAAAAAATTCAAAATGCAGCAGTTTGATTAAGCTGCGGAAGGATCAACAAGCGTATTTAGTATAACAGATAGGCTGCTAAGTGCAGGTTTGGGATGCCCTGCGGCCTAGTGTTTTGGCAGCAGGACAAAAACCAATTCAAAATGCAATAGTTTGATTAATCTGAAGATGGATGAACAAGCATATTTAGTATAACAGATTGGCTGCTAAGTGCAGGTTTGGGATACCCTGCGACCTAGTGTTTTGGCAGCAGACCAAAAACCAATTAAAAATGCAATAGTTTGATTAAGCTGCAGAAGGATCAACAAGCGTATTTAGTATAACAGATAGGCTGCTAAGTGCAGGTTTGGGATGCCCTGCGGCCTAGTGTTTTGGCAGCAGGACAAAAAACAATTCAAAATGCAATAGTTTGATTAAGCTGAAGAAGGATGAACAAGCGCATTTAGCATAACAGATAGGCTGCTAAGTGCAGGTTTGGGATGCCCTGTGGCCTAGTGTTTTGGCAGCAGACCAAAAGCCAATTCAAAATGCAATAGTTTGATGCAGCTGAAAAAGGATGAACAAGCGTATTTAGTAAAACAGATAGGCTGCTAAGTGCAGGTTTGGGATACCCTGCGGCCTAGTGTTTTGGCAGCAGACCAAAAACCAATTAAAAATGCAATAATTTGTTTCAGCTGAAGAATGATGAAAAAGCGTATTTAGTATAACAGATAGGCTGCTAAGTGCAGGTTTGGGATACCCTGCGGCCTAATGTTTTGGCAGCAAGAAAAAAACCAATTCAAAATGCAATAGTTTGATTAAGCTGAGGATCAACAAGTGTATTTAGTATAACAGATAGACTGCTAAGTGCAGGTTTGGGTTACCCTGCGGCCTAGTGTTTTTGCAGCAGGACAAAAAACAATTCAAAATGCAAAAGTTTGATTAAGCTGAAGAAGGATGAACAAGCGTATTTAGTATAACAGATAGGCTGCTAAGTGCAGGTTTGGGATGCCCTGCGGCCTCGTGTTTTGGCAGCAGGACAAAAGACTATTCAAAATTCAATAGTTTGATTAAGCTGCGAAAGGATCAACAAGCGTATTTAGTATAACAGATAGGCTGCTAAGTGCAGGTTTGGGATGCCCTGCGGCCTAGTGTTTTGGCAGCAGGACAAAAACCAATTCAAAATGCAATAGTTTAATTCAGCTGACGAAGGATGAACAAGCGTATTTAGTATAACAGGCTGCTAAGTGCAGGTTTGGGATGCCCTGCGGCCTAATGTTTTGGCAGCAGGACAAAAACCAATTCAAAATGCAATAGTTTGATTAAGCTGAAGAAGGATGAACAAGCGTATTTAGTATAACAGATAGGCTGCTAAGTGCAGGTTTGGGATACCCTGCGGCCTAATGTTTTGGCAGCAGGACAAAAACCAATTCAAAATGCAATAGTTTGATTAAGCTGAGGATCAACAAGTGTATTTAGTATAACAGATAGGCTGCTAAGTGCAGGTTTGGGTTACCCTGCGGCCTAGTGTTTTTGCAGCAGGATAAAGACCAATTCAAAATGCAATAGCTTGATTAAGCTGAGGATGAACAAGCATATTTAGTATAACAGATATGCTGCTAAGTGCAGGTTTGGGATGCCCTGCGGCCTAGTGTTTTGGCAGCAGACCAAAAACCAAATCAAAATGTAATAGTTTGATTCATCTGAAGAAGAATGAACAAGCGTATTTAGTAAAACAGATAGGCTGCTAAGTGCAGGTTTGGGGTGCCCTGCGGCCTAGGGTTTTGGCAGCAGACCAAAAACCAATTCAAAATGCAATAGTTTGTTTCAGCTGAAAAATGATGAACAAGCGTATTTAGTACAACAGATAGGCTGCTAAGTGCAGGTTTGGGATACCCTGCGGCCTAGTGTTTTTGCAGCAGGACAAAAAACAATTCAAGATGCAATAGTTTGATTAAGCTGCGGAAGGATCAACAAGCGTATTTAGTATAACAGATAGGCTGCTAAGTGCAGGTTTGGGATGCCCTGCGGCCTAGTGTTTTGGCAGCAGGACAAAAAACAATTCAAAATGCAATAGATTGATTCATCTGAAGAAGAATGAACAAGCGCATTTAGTATAACAGATAGGCTGCTAAGTGCAGGTTTGGGATACCCTGCGGCCTAGTGTTTTGGCTGCAGGACAAAAAACCAATTCAAAATGCAATAGTTTGATTAAGCTGAAAAAGGATGAAAAAGCGTATTTAGTTTAACAGATAGGCTGCTAAGTGCAGGTTTGGGATACCCTGCAACCTAGTGTTTTGGCAGCAGACCAAAAACGAATTCAAAATGCAATAGTTTGATTCAGCTGAAGAAGGATGAACAAGCGTATTTAGTATAACAGATTGGTTGCTAAGTGCAGGTTTGGGATGCCCTGCGGCCTAGTGTTTTGGCAGCAGGACAAAAAACAATTCAAAATGCAATAGTTTGATTAAGCTGAAGAAGGATGAACAAGCGCATTTAGCATAACAGATAGGCTGCTAAGTGCAGGTTTGGGATGCCCTGTGGCCTAGTGTTTTGGCAGCAGACCAAAAGCCAATTCAAAATGCAATAGTTTGATGCAGCTGAAAAAGGATGAACAAGCGTATTTAGTAAAACAGATAGGCTGCTAAGTGCAGGTTTGGGATACCCTGCGGCCTAGTGTTTTGGCAGCAGACCAAAAACCAATTAAAAATGCAATAGTTTGTTTCAGCTGAAGAATGATGAAAAAGCGTATTTAGTATAAGAGGCTGCTAAGTGCAGGTTTGGGATACCCTGCGGCCTAATGTTTTGGCAGCAAGACAAAAACCAATTCAAAATGCAATAGTTTGATTAAGCTGAGGATCAACAAGTGTATTTAGTATAACAGATAGACTGCTAAGTGCAGGTTTGGGTTACCCTGCGCCCTAGTGTTTTTGCAGCAGGACAAAAAACAATTCAAAATGCAATAGTTTGATTAAGCTGAAGAATGATGAACAAGCGTATTTAGAATAACAGATAGGCTGCTAAGTGCAGGTTTGGGATGCCCTGCGGCCTCGTGTTTTGGCAGCAGGACAAAAGACTATTCAAAATTCAATAGTTTGATTAAGCTGCGAAAGGATCAACAAGCGTATTTAGTATAACAGATAGGCTGCTAAGTGCAGGTTTGGGATGCCCTGCGGCCTAGTGTTTTGGCAGCAGGACAAAAACCAATTCAAAATGCAATAGTTTAATTCAGCTGACGAAGGATGAACAAGCGTATTTAGTATAACAGATAGGCTGCTAAGTGCAGGTTTGGGATGCCCTGCGGCCTAATGTTTTGGCAGCAGGACAAAAACCAATTCAAAATGCAATAGTTTGATTAAGCTGAAGAAGGATGAACAAGCGTATTTAGTATAACAGATAGGCTGCTAAGTGCAGGTTTGGGATACCCTGCGGCCTAATGTTTTGGCAGCAGGACAAAAACGAATTCAAAATGCAATAGTTTGATTAAGCTGAGGATCAACAAGTGTATTTAGTATAACAGATAGGCTGCTAAGTGCAGGTTTGGGTTACCCTGCGGCCTAGTGTTTTTGCAGCAGGATAAAGACCAATTCAAAATGCAATAGCTTGATTAAGCTGAGGATGAACAAGCATATTTAGTATAACAGATATGCTGCTAAGTGCAGGTTTGGGATGCCCTGCGGCCTAGTGTTTTGGCAGCAGACCAAAAACCAAATCAAAATGTAATAGTTTGATTCATCTGAAGAAGAATGAACAAGCGTATTTAGTAAAACAGATAGGCTGCTAAGTGCAGGTTTGGGGTGCCCTGCGGCCTAGGGTTTTGGCAGCAGACCAAAAACCAATTCAAAATGCAATAGTTTGTTTCAGCTGAAAAATGATGAACAAGCGTATTTAGTACAACAGATAGGCTGCTAAGTGCAGGTTTGGGATACCCTGCGGCCTAGTGTTTTTGCAGCAGGACAAAAAACAATTCAAGATGCAATAGTTTGATTAAGCTGCGGAAGGATCAACAAGCGTATTTAGTATAACAGATAGGCTGCTAAGTGCAGGTTTGGGATACCCTGCGGCCTAATGTTTTGGCAGCAAGACAAAAACCAATTCAAAATGCAATAGTTTGATTAAGCTGAGGATCAACAAGTGTATTTAGTATAACAGATAGACTGCTAAGTGCAGGTTTGGGTTACCCTGCGCCCTAGTGTTTTTGCAGCAGGACAAAAAACAATTCAAAATGCAATAGTTTGATTAAGCTGAAGAAGGATGAACAAGCGTATTTAGAATAACAGATAGGCTGCTAAGTGCAGGTTTGGGATGCCCTGCGGCCTCGTGTTTTGGCAGCAGGACAAAAGACTATTCAAAATTCAATAGTTTGATTAAGCTGCGAAAGGATCAACAAGCGTATTTAGTATAACAGATAGGCTGCTAAGTGCAGGTTTGGGATGCCCTGCGGCCTAGTGTTTTGGCAGCAGGACAAAAACCAATTCAAAATGCAATAGTTTAATTCAGCTGACGAAGGATGAACAAGCGTATTTAGTATAACAGATAGGCTGCTAAGTGCAGGTTTGGGATGCCCTGCGGCCTAATGTTTTGGCAGCAGGACAAAAACCAATTCAAAATGCAATAGTTTGATTAAGCTGAAGAAGGATGAACAAGCGTATTTAGTATAACAGATAGGCTGCTAAGTGCAGGTTTGGGATACCCTGCGGCCTAATGTTTTGGCAGCAGGACAAAAACCAATTCAAAATGCAATAGTTTGATTAAGCTGAGGATCAACAAGTGTATTTAGTATAACAGATAGGCTGCTAAGTGCAGGTTTGGGTTACCCTGCGGCCTAGTGTTTTTGCAGCAGGATAAAGACCAATTCAAAATGCAATAGCTTGATTAAGCTGAGGATGAACAAGCATATTTAGTATAACAGATATGCTGCTAAGTGCAGGTTTGGGATGCCCTGCGGCCTAGTGTTTTGGCAGCAGACCAAAAACCAAATCAAAATGTAATAGTTTGATTCATCTGAAGAAGAATGAACAAGCGTATTTAGTAAAACAGATAGGCTGCTAAGTGCAGGTTTGGGGTGCCCTGCGGCCTAGGGTTTTGGCAGCAGACCAAAAACCAATTCAAAATGCAATAGTTTGTTTCAGCTGAAAAATGATGAACAAGCGTATTTAGTACAACAGATAGGCTGCTAAGTGCAGGTTTGGGATACCCTGCGGCCTAGTGTTTTTGCAGCAGGACAAAAAACAATTCAAGATGCAATAGTTTGATTAAGCTGCGGAAGGATCAACAAGCGTATTTAGTATAACAGATAGGCTGCTAAGTGCAGGTTTGGGATGCCCTGCGGCCTAGTGTTTTGGCAGCAGGACAAAAAACAATTCAAAATGCAATAGATTGATTCATCTGAAGAAGAATGAACAAGCGCATTTAGTATAACAGATAGGCTGCTAAGTGCAGGTTTGGGATACCCTGCGGCCTAGTGTTTTGGCTGCAGGACAAAAAACCAATTCAAAATGCAATAGTTTGATTAAGCTGAAAAAGGATGAAAAAGCGTATTTAGTTTAACAGATAGGCTGCTAAGTGCAGGTTTGGGATACCCTGCAACCTAGTGTTTTGGCAGCAGACCAAAAACGAATTCAAAATGCAATAGTTTGATTCAGCTGAAGAAGGATGAACAAGCGTATTTAGTATAACAGATTGGCTGCTAAGTGCAGGTTTGGGATACCCTGCGGCCTAGTGTTTTGGCAGCAGGACAAAAAACAATTCAAGATGCAATAGTTTGATTAAGCTGCGGAAGGATCAACAAGCGTATTTAGTATAACAGATAGGCTGCTAAGTGCAGGTTTGGGATGCCCTGCGGCCTAGTGTTTTGGCAGCAGGACAAAAAACAATTCAAAATTCAATAATTTGATTAAGCTGAAGAAGGATGAACAAGCGCATTTAGCATAACAGATAGGCTGCTAAGTGCAGGTTTGGGATACCCTGCGACCTAGTGTTTTGGCAGTAGGACAAAAACCAATTCAAAATGCAATAGTTTGATTAAGCTGAAGAAGGATGAACAAGCGTATTTAGTTTAACTGATAGGCTGCTAAGTGCAGGTTTGGGATGCCCTGCGACCTAGTGTTTTGGCAGCAGACCAAAAACCAATTCAAAATGCAATAGTTTGATTCATCTGAAGAAGTATGAACAAGCGTATTTAGTAAAACAGATTGGCTGCTAAGTGCAGGTTTGGGATACCCTGCGGCCTAGTGTTTTGGCAGCAGGACAAAAAACAATTCAAGATGCAATAGTTTGATTTAGCTGAAGAAGGATGAACAAGCGTATTTAGTATAACAGATAGGCTGCTAAGTGCAGGTTTGGGATGCCCTGCGGCCTAGTGTTTTGGCAGCAGACCAAAAACCAATTCAAAATGCAATAGTTTGATTCAGCTGAAGAATGATGAACAAGCGTATTTAGTACAACAGATAGGCTGCTAAGTGCAGGTTTGGGATGCCCTGCGGCCTAGTGTTTTGACAGCAGGACAAAAACCAATTCAAAATTCAATAGTTTGATTCAGCTGAAGAAGGATGAAATAGCATATTTAGTATAACAGGCTGCTAAGTGCAGGTTTGGGATACCCTGCTGCCTAGTGTTTTGGCAGTAGACCAAAAACCAATTCAAAATGCAATAGTTTGATTCAGCTGAAGAAGGATGAACAAGCGTATTTAGTATAACAGATAGGCTGCTAAGTGCAGGTTTGGGATACCCTGCCACCTAGTGTTTTGGCAGCAGACCAAAAACCAATTCAAAATGCAATAGTTTGATTCAGCTGAAGAAGGATGAACAAGCGTATTTAGTATAACAGATAGGCTGCTAAGTGCAGGTTTGGGATGCCCTGCGGCCTAGTGTTTTGGCAGCAGGACAAAAACCAATTCAAAATGCAATAGTTTGATTAATCTGAAGATGGATGAACAAGCATATTTAGTATAACAGATTGGCTGCTAAGTGCAGGTTTGGGATACCCTGCGACCTAGTGTTTTGGCAGCAGACCAAAAACCAATTAAAAATGCAATAGTTTGATTAAGCTGCAGAAGGATCAACAAGCGTATTTAGTATAACAGATAGGCTGCTAAGTGCAGGTTTGGGATGCCCTGCGGCCTAGTGTTTTGGCAGCAGGACAAAAAACAATTCAAAATGCAATAGTTTGATTAAGCTGAAGAAGGATGAACAAGCGCATTTAGCATAACAGATAGGCTGCTAAGTGCAGGTTTGGGATGCCCTGTGGCCTAGTGTTTTGGCAGCAGACCAAAAGCCAATTCAAAATGCAATAGTTTGATGCAGCTGAAAAAGGATGAACAAGCGTATTTAGTAAAACAGATAGGCTGCTAAGTGCAGGTTTGGGATACCCTGCGGCCTAGTGTTTTGGCAGCAGACCAAAAACCAATTAAAAATGCAATAATTTGTTTCAGCTGAAGAATGATGAAAAAGCGTATTTAGTATAACAGATAGGCTGCTAAGTGCAGGTTTGGGATACCCTGCGGCCTAATGTTTTGGCAGCAAGAAAAAAACCAATTCAAAATGCAATAGTTTGATTAAGCTGAGGATCAACAAGTGTATTTAGTATAACAGATAGACTGCTAAGTGCAGGTTTGGGTTACCCTGCGGCCTAGTGTTTTTGCAGCAGGACAAAAAACAATTCAAAATGCAAAAGTTTGATTAAGCTGAAGAAGGATGAACAAGCGTATTTAGTATAACAGATAGGCTGCTAAGTGCAGGTTTGGGATGCCCTGCGGCCTAGTGTTTTGGCAGCAGACCAAATACCAAATGAAAATGCAATAGTTTGATTAAGCTGAAGGATGAACAAGCGTATTTAGTATAACAGATAGGCTGCTAAGTGCATGTTTGGGATGCCCTGCGGCCTCGCGTTTTGGCAGCAGGACAAAAGACTATTCAAAATTCAATAGTTTGATTAAGCTGCGAAAGGATCAACAAGCGTATTTAGTATAACAGATAGGCTGCTAAGTGCAGGTTTGGGATGCCCTGCGGCCTAGTGTTTTGGCAGCAGGACAAAAACCAATTCAAAATGCAATAGTTTGATGCAGCTGAAAAAGGATGAACAAGCGTATTTAGTAAAACAGATAGGCTGCTAAGTGCAGGTTTGGGATACCCTGCGGCCTAGTGTTTTGGCAGCAGACCAAAAACCAATTAAAAATGCAATAGTTTGTTTCAGCTGAAGAATGATGAAAAAGCGTATTTAGTATAAGAGGCTGCTAAGTGCAGGTTTGGGATACCCTGCGGCCTAATGTTTTGGCAGCAAGACAAAAACCAATTCAAAATGCAATAGTTTGATTAAGCTGAGGATCAACAAGTGTATTTAGTATAACAGATAGACTGCTAAGTGCAGGTTTGGGTTACCCTGCGCCCTAGTGTTTTTGCAGCAGGACAAAAAACAATTCAAAATGCAATAGTTTGATTAAGCTGAAGAATGATGAACAAGCGTATTTAGAATAACAGATAGGCTGCTAAGTGCAGGTTTGGGATGCCCTGCGGCCTCGTGTTTTGGCAGCAGGACAAAAGACTATTCAAAATTCAATAGTTTGATTAAGCTGCGAAAGGATCAACAAGCGTATTTAGTATAACAGATAGGCTGCTAAGTGCAGGTTTGGGATGCCCTGCGGCCTAGTGTTTTGGCAGCAGGACAAAAACCAATTCAAAATGCAATAGTTTAATTCAGCTGACGAAGGATGAACAAGCGTATTTAGTATAACAGATAGGCTGCTAAGTGCAGGTTTGGGATGCCCTGCGGCCTAATGTTTTGGCAGCAGGACAAAAACCAATTCAAAATGCAATAGTTTGATTAAGCTGAAGAAGGATGAACAAGCGTATTTAGTATAACAGATAGGCTGCTAAGTGCAGGTTTGGGATGCCCTGCGGCCTAATGTTTTGGCAGCAGGACAAAAACCAATTCAAAATGCAATAGTTTGATTAAGCTGAAGAAGGATGAACAAGCGTATTTAGTATAACAGATAGGCTGCTAAGTGCAGGTTTGGGATACCCTGCGGCCTAATGTTTTGGCAGCAGGACAAAAACCAATTCAAAATGCAATAGTTTGATTAAGCTGAGGATCAACAAGTGTATTTAGTATAACAGATAGGCTGCTAAGTGCAGGTTTGGGTTACCCTGCGGCCTAGTGTTTTTGCAGCAGGATAAAGACCAATTCAAAATGCAATAGCTTGATTAAGCTGAGGATGAACAAGCATATTTAGTATAACAGATATGCTGCTAAGTGCAGGTTTGGGATGCCCTGCGGCCTAGTGTTTTGGCAGCAGACCAAAAACCAAATCAAAATGTAATAGTTTGATTCATCTGAAGAAGAATGAACAAGCGTATTTAGTAAAACAGATAGGCTGCTAAGTGCAGGTTTGGGGTGCCCTGCGGCCTAGGGTTTTGGCAGCAGACCAAAAACCAATTCAAAATGCAATAGTTTGTTTCAGCTGAAAAATGATGAACAAGCGTATTTAGTACAACAGATAGGCTGCTAAGTGCAGGTTTGGGATACCCTGCGGCCTAGTGTTTTTGCAGCAGGACAAAAAACAATTCAAGATGCAATAGTTTGATTAAGCTGCGGAAGGATCAACAAGCGTATTTAGTATAACAGATAGGCTGCTAAGTGCAGGTTTGGGATACCCTGCGGCCTAATGTTTTGGCAGCAAGACAAAAACCAATTCAAAATGCAATAGTTTGATTAAGCTGAGGATCAACAAGTGTATTTAGTATAACAGATAGACTGCTAAGTGCAGGTTTGGGTTACCCTGCGCCCTAGTGTTTTTGCAGCAGGACAAAAAACAATTCAAAATGCAATAGTTTGATTAAGCTGAAGAAGGATGAACAAGCGTATTTAGAATAACAGATAGGCTGCTAAGTGCAGGTTTGGGATGCCCTGCGGCCTCGTGTTTTGGCAGCAGGACAAAAGACTATTCAAAATTCAATAGTTTGATTAAGCTGCGAAAGGTCAACAAGCGTATTTAGTATAACAGATAGGCTGCTAAGTGCAGGTTTGGGATGCCCTGCGGCCTAGTGTTTTGGCAGCAGGACAAAAACCAATTCAAAATGCAATAGTTTAATTCAGCTGACGAAGGATGAACAAGCGTATTTAGTATAACAGATAGGCTGCTAAGTGCAGGTTTGGGATGCCCTGCGGCCTAATGTTTTGGCAGCAGGACAAAAACCAATTCAAAATGCAATAGTTTGATTAAGCTGACGAAGGATGAACAAGCGTATTTAGTATAACAGATAGGCTGCTAAGTGCAGGTTTGGGATGCCCTGCGGCCTAATGTTTTGGCAGCAGGACAAAAACCAATTCAAAATGCAATAGTTTGATTAAGCTGAAGAAGGATGAACAAGCGTATTTAGTATAACAGATAGGCTGCTAAGTGCAGGTTTGGGATACCCTGCGGCCTAATGTTTTGGCAGCAGGACAAAAACCAATTCAAAATGCAATAGTTTGATTAAGCTGAGGATCAACAAGTGTATTTAGTATAACAGATAGGCTGCTAAGTGCAGGTTTGGGTTACCCTGCGGCCTAGTGTTTTTGCAGCAGGATAAAGACCAATTCAAAATGCAATAGCTTGATTAAGCTGAGGATGAACAAGCATATTTAGTATAACAGATATGCTGCTAAGTGCAGGTTTGGGATGCCCTGCGGCCTAGTGTTTTGGCAGCAGACCAAAAACCAAATCAAAATGTAATAGTTTGATTCATCTGAAGAAGAATGAACAAGCGTATTTAGTAAAACAGATAGGCTGCTAAGTGCAGGTTTGGGGTGCCCTGCGGCCTAGGGTTTTGGCAGCAGACCAAAAACCAATTCAAAATGCAATAGTTTGTTTCAGCTGAAAAATGATGAACAAGCGTATTTAGTACAACAGATAGGCTGCTAAGTGCAGGTTTGGGATACCCTGCGGCCTAGTGTTTTTGCAGCAGGACAAAAAACAATTCAAGATGCAATAGTTTGATTAAGCTGCGGAAGGATCAACAAGCGTATTTAGTATAACAGATAGGCTGCTAAGTGCAGGTTTGGGATGCCCTGCGGCCTAGTGTTTTGGCAGCAGGACAAAAAACAATTCAAAATGCAATAGATTGATTCATCTGAAGAAGAATGAACAAGCGCATTTAGTATAACAGATAGGCTGCTAAGTGCAGGTTTGGGATACCCTGCGGCCTAGTGTTTTGGCTGCAGGACAAAAAACCAATTCAAAATGCAATAGTTTGATTAAGCTGAAAGAGGATGAAAAAGCGTATTTAGTTTAACAGATAGGCTGCTAAGTGCAGGTTTGGGATACCCTGCAACCTAGTGTTTTGGCAGCAGACCAAAAACGAATTCAAAATGCAATAGTTTGATTCAGCTGAAGAAGGATGAACAAGCGTATTTAGAATAACAGATAGGCTGCTAAGTGCAGGTTTGGGATGCCCTGCGGCCTCGTGTTTTGGCAGCAGGACAAAAGACTATTCAAAATTCAATAGTTTGATTAAGCTGCGAAAGGTCAACAAGCGTATTTAGTATAACAGATAGGCTGCTAAGTGCAGGTTTGGGATGCCCTGCGGCCTAGTGTTTTGGCAGCAGGACAAAAACCAATTCAAAATGCAATAGTTTAATTCAGCTGACGAAGGATGAACAAGCGTATTTAGTATAACAGATAGGCTGCTAAGTGCAGGTTTGGGATGCCCTGCGGCCTAATGTTTTGGCAGCAGGACAAAAACCAATTCAAAATGCAATAGTTTGATTAAGCTGACGAAGGATGAACAAGCGTATTTAGTATAACAGATAGGCTGCTAAGTGCAGGTTTGGGATGCCCTGCGGCCTAATGTTTTGGCAGCAGGACAAAAACCAATTCAAAATGCAATAGTTTGATTAAGCTGAAGAAGGATGAACAAGCGTATTTAGTATAACAGATAGGCTGCTAAGTGCAGGTTT
Organism: Gastrophryne carolinensis; assembly: GCA_027917425.1. Classification (NCBI taxonomy): domain Eukaryota; kingdom Metazoa; phylum Chordata; class Amphibia; order Anura; family Microhylidae; genus Gastrophryne; species Gastrophryne carolinensis. Next base: position 117,136,189 of record CM051234.1, read on the forward strand.
GGGATACCCTGCGGCCTAATGTTTTGGCAGCAGGACAAAAACCAATTCAAAATGCAATAGTTTGATTAAGCTGAGGATCAACAAGTGTATTTAGTATAACAGATAGGCTGCTAAGTGCAGGTTTGGGTTACCCTGCGGCCTAGTGTTTTTGCAGCAGGATAAAGACCAATTCAAAATGCAATAGCTTGATTAAGCTGAGGATGAACAAGCATATTTAGTATAACAGATATGCTGCTAAGTGCAGGTTTGGGATGCCCTGCGGCCTAGTGTTTTGGCAGCAGACCAAAAACCAAATCAAAATGTAATAGTTTGATTCATCTGAAGAAGAATGAACAAGCGTATTTAGTAAAACAGATAGGCTGCTAAGTGCAGGTTTGGGGTGCCCTGCGGCCTAGGGTTTTGGCAGCAGACCAAAAACCAATTCAAAATGCAATAGTTTGTTTCAGCTGAAAAATGATGAACAAGCGTATTTAGTACAACAGATAGGCTGCTAAGTGCAGGTTTGGGATACCCTGCGGCCTAGTGTTTTTGCAGCAGGACAAAAAACAATTCAAGATGCAATAGTTTGATTAAGCTGCGGAAGGATCAACAAGCGTATTTAGTATAACAGATAGGCTGCTAAGTGCAGGTTTGGGATGCCCTGCGGCCTAGTGTTTTGGCAGCAGGACAAAAAACAATTCAAAATGCAATAGATTGATTCATCTGAAGAAGAATGAACAAGCGCATTTAGTATAACAGATAGGCTGCTAAGTGCAGGTTTGGGATACCCTGCGGCCTAGTGTTTTGGCTGCAGGACAAAAAACCAATTCAAAATGCAATAGTTTGATTAAGCTGAAAAAGGATGAAAAAGCGTATTTAGTTTAACAGATAGGCTGCTAAGTGCAGGTTTGGGATACCCTGCAACCTAGTGTTTTGGCAGCAGACCAAAAACGAATTCAAAATGCAATAGTTTGATTCAGCTGAAGAAGGATGAACAAGCGTATTTAGTATAACAGATTGGCTGCTAAGTGCAGGTTTGGGATACCCTGCGGCCTAGTGTTTTGGCAGCAGGACAAAAAACAATTCAAGATGCAATAGTTTGATTAAGCTGCGGAAGGATCAACAAGCGTATTTAGTATAACAGATAGGCTGCTAAGTGCAGGTTTGGGATGCCCTGCGGCCTAGTGTTTTGGCAGCAGGACAAAAAACTATTCAAAATTCAATAATTTGATTAAGCTGAAGAAGGATGAACAAGCGCATTTAGCATAACAGATAGGCTGCTAAGTGCAGGTTTGGGATACCCTGCGACCTAGTGTTTTGGCAGCAGGACAAAAACCAATTCAAAATGCAATAGTTTGATTAAGCTGAAGAAGGATGAACAAGCGTATTTAGTTTAACTGATAGGCTGCTAAGTGCAGGTTTGGGATGCCCTGCGACCTAGTGTTTTGGCAGCAGACCAAAAACCAATTCAAAATGCAATAGTTTGATTCATCTGAAGAAGTATGAACAAGCGTATTTAGTAAAACAGATTGGCTGCTAAGTGCAGGTTTGGGATACCCTGCGGCCTAGTGTTTTGGCAGCAGGACAAAAAACAATTCAAGATGCAATAGTTTGATTTAGCTGAAGAAGGATGAACAAGCGTATTTAGTATAACAGATAGGCTGCTAAGTGCAGGTTTGGGATGCCCTGCGGCCTAGTGTTTTGGCAGCAGACCAAAAACCAATTCAAAATGCAATAGTTTGATTCAGCTGAAGAATGATGAACAAGCGTATTTAGTACAACAGATAGGCTGCTAAGTGCAGGTTTGGGATGCCCTGCGGCCTAGTGTTTTGGCAGCAGGACAAAAACCAATTCAAAATTCAATAGTTTGATTCAGCTGAAGAAGGATGAAATAGCATATTTAGTATAACAGGCTGCTAAGTGCAGGTTTGGGATACCCTGCTGCCTAGGGTTTTGGCAGTAGACCAAAAACCAATTCAAAATGCAATAGTTTGATTCAGCTGAAGAAGGATGAACAAGCGTATTTAGTATAACAGATAGGCTGCTAAGTGCAGGTTTGGGATACCCTGCCACCTAGTGTTTTGGCAGCAGACCAAAAACCAATTCAAAATGCAATAGTTTGATTCAGCTGAAGAAGGATGAACAAGCGTATTTAGTATAACAGATAGGCTGTTAAGTGCAGGTTTGGGATACCCTGCCGCCTAGTGTTTTGGCAGCAGGACAAAAAAAAATTCAAAATGCAGCAGTTTGATTAAGCTGCGGAAGGATCAACAAGCGTATTTAGTATAACAGATAGGCTGCTAAGTGCAGGTTTGGGATGCCCTGCGGCCTAGTGTTTTGGCAGCAGGACAAAAACCAATTCAAAATGCAATAGTTTGATTAATCTGAAGATGGATGAACAAGCATATTTAGTATAACAGATTGGCTGCTAAGTGCAGGTTTGGGATACCCTGCGACCTAGTGTTTTGGCAGCAGACCAAAAACCAATTAAAAATGCAATAGTTTGATTAAGCTGCAGAAGGATCAACAAGCGTATTTAGTATAACAGATAGGCTGCTAAGTGCAGGTTTGGGATGCCCTGCGGCCTAGTGTTTTGGCAGCAGGACAAAAACCAATTCAAAATGCAATAGTTTGATTAAGCTGAAGAAGGATGAACAAGCGCATTTAGCATAACAGATAGGCTGCTAAGTGCAGGTTTGGGATGCCCTGTGGCCTAGTGTTTTGGCAGCAGACCAAAAGCCAATTCAAAATGCAATAGTTTGATGCAGCTGAAAAAGGATGAACAAGCGTATTTAGTAAAACAGATAGGCTGCTAAGTGCAGGTTTGGGATACCCTGCGGCCTAGTGTTTTGGCAGCAGACCAAAAACCAATTAAAAATGCAATAATTTGTTTCAGCTGAAGAATGATGAAAAAGCGTATTTAGTATAACAGATAGGCTGCTAAGTGCAGGTTTGGGATACCCTGCGGCCTAATGTTTTGGCAGCAAGAAAAAAACCAATTCAAAATGCAATAGTTTGATTAAGCTGAGGATCAACAAGTGTATTTAGTATAACAGATAGACTGCTAAGTGCAGGTTTGGGTTACCCTGCGGCCTAGTGTTTTTGCAGCAGGACAAAAAACAATTCAAAATGCAAAAGTTTGATTAAGCTGAAGAAGGATGAACAAGCGTATTTAGTATAACAGATAGGCTGCTAAGTGCAGGTTTGGGATGCCCTGCGGCCTAGTGTTTTGGCAGCAGACCAAATACCAAATGAAAATGCAATAGTTTGATTAAGCTGAAGGATGAACAAGCGTATTTAGTATAACAGATAGGCTGCTAAGTGCATGTTTGGGATGCCCTGCGGCCTCGCGTTTTGGCAGCAGGACAAAAGACTATTCAAAATTCAATAGTTTGATTAAGCTGCGAAAGGATCAACAAGCGTATTTAGTATAACAGATAGGCTGCTAAGTGCAGGTTTGGGATGCCCTGCGGCCTAGTGTTTTGGCAGCAGACCAAACACCAATTCAAAATGCAATAGTTTGATTCAGCTGAAGAAGGATGAACAAGCGTATTTAGTATAACAGTTAGGCTGCTAAGTGCAGGTTTGGGATACCCTGCGGCCTAGTGTTTTGGCAGCAGGACAAAAAACAATTCAAGATGCAATAGTTTGATTAAGCTGCGGGAGGATCAACAAGCGTATATGGTATAACAGATAGGCTGCTAAGTGCAGGTTTGGGATGCCCTGCAGCCTAGTGTTTTGGCAGCAGGACAAAAAACAATTCAAAATTCAATAGTTTGATTAAGCTGAAGAAGGATGAACAAGCACATTTAGCATAACAGATAGGCTGCTAAGTGCAGGTTTGGGATACCCTGCGACCTAGTGTTTTGGCAGCAGACCAAACACCAATTCAAAATGCAATAGTTTGATGCAGCTGAAAAAGGATGAACAAGCGTATTTAGTAAAACAGATAGGCTGCTAAGTGCAGGTTTGGGATACCCTGCGGCCTAGTGTTTTGGCAGCAGACCAAAAACCAATTAAAAATGCAATAGTTTGTTTCAGCTGAAGAATGATGAAAAAGCGTATTTAGTATAAGAGGCTGCTAAGTGCAGGTTTGGGATACCCTGCGGCCTAATGTTTTGGCAGCAAGACAAAAACCAATTCAAAATGCAATAGTTTGATTAAGCTGAGGATCAACAAGTGTATTTAGTATAACAGATAGACTGCTAAGTGCAGGTTTGGGTTACCCTGCGCCCTAGTGTTTTTGCAGCAGGACAAAAAACAATTCAAAATGCAATAGTTTGATTAAGCTGAAGAAGGATGAACAAGCGTATTTAGAATAACAGATAGGCTGCTAGGTGCAGGTTTGGGATGCCCTGCGGCCTCGTGTTTTGGCAGCAGGACAAAAGACTATTCAAAATTCAATAGTTTGATTAAGCTGCGAAAGGATCAACAAGCGTATTTAGTATAACAGATAGGCTGCTAAGTGCAGGTTTGGGATGCCCTGCGGCCTAGTGTTTTGGCAGCAGGACAAAAACCAATTCAAAATGCAATAGTTTAATTCAGCTGACGAAGGATGAACAAGCGTATTTAGTATAACAGATAGGCTGCTAAGTGCAGGTTTGGGATGCCCTGCGGCCTAATGTTTTGGCAGCAGGACAAAAACCAATTCAAAATGCAATAGTTTGATTAAGCTGAAGAAGGATGAACAAGCGTATTTAGTATAACAGATAGGCTGCTAAGTGCAGGTTTGGGATACCCTGCGGCCTAATGTTTTGGCAGCAGGACAAAAACCAATTCAAAATGCAATAGTTTGATTAAGCTGAGGATCAACAAGTGTATTTAGTATAACAGATAGGCTGCTAAGTGCAGGTTTGGGTTACCCTGCGGCCTAGTGTTTTTGCAGCAGGATAAAGACCAATTCAAAATGCAATAGCTTGATTAAGCTGAGGATGAACAAGCATATTTAGTATAACAGATATGCTGCTAAGTGCAGGTTTGGGATGCCCTGCGGCCTAGTGTTTTGGCAGCAGACCAAAAACCAAATCAAAATGTAATAGTTTGATTCATCTGAAGAAGAATGAACAAGCGTATTTAGTAAAACAGATAGGCTGCTAAGTGCAGGTTTGGGGTGCCCTGCGGCCTAGGGTTTTGGCAGCAGACCAAAAACCAATTCAAAATGCAATAGTTTGTTTCAGCTGAAAAATGATGAACAAGCGTATTTAGTACAACAGATAGGCTGCTAAGTGCAGGTTTGGGATACCCTGCGGCCTAGTGTTTTTGCAGCAGGACAAAAAACAATTCAAGATGCAATAGTTTGATTAAGCTGCGGAAGGATCAACAAGCGTATTTAGTATAACAGATAGGCTGCTAAGTGCAGGTTTGGGATACCCTGCGGCCTAATGTTTTGGCAGCAAGACAAAAACCAATTCAAAATGCAATAGTTTGATTAAGCTGAGGATCAACAAGTGTATTTAGTATAACAGATAGACTGATAAGTGCAGGTTTGGGTTACCCTGCGCCCTAGTGTTTTTGCAGCAGGACAAAAAACAATTCAAAATGCAATAGTTTGATTAAGCTGAAGAAGGATGAACAAGCGTATTTAGAATAACAGATAGGCTGCTAAGTGCAGGTTTGGGATGCCCTGCGGCCTCGTGTTTTGGCAGCAGGACAAAAGACTATTCAAAATTCAATAGTTTGATTAAGCTGCGAAAGGATCAACAAGCGTATTTAGTATAACAGATAGGCTGCTAAGTGCAGGTTTGGGATGCCCTGCGGCCTAGTGTTTTGGCAGCAGGACAAAAACCAATTCAAAATGCAATAGTTTAATTCAGCTGACGAAGGATGAACAAGCGTATTTAGTATAACAGATAGGCTGCTAAGTGCAGGTTTGGGATGCCCTGCGGCCTAATGTTTTGGCAGCAGGACAAAAACCAATTCAAAATGCAATAGTTTGATTAAGCTGAAGAAGGATGAACAAGCGTATTTAGTATAACAGATAGGCTGCTAAGTGCAGGTTTGGGATACCCTGCGGCCTAATGTTTTGGCAGCAGGACAAAAACCAATTCAAAATGCAATAGTTTGATTAAGCTGAGGATCAACAAGTGTATTTAGTATAACAGATAGGCTGCTAAGTGCAGGTTTGGGTTACCCTGCGGCCTAGTGTTTTTGCAGCAGGATAAAGACCAATTCAAAATGCAATAGCTTGATTAAGCTGAGGATGAACAAGCATATTTAGTATAACAGATAGGCTGCTAAGTGCAGGTTTGGGATGCCCTGCGGCCTAGTGTTATGGCAGCAGACCAAAAACCAAATCAAAATGTAATAGTTTGATTCATCTGAAGAAGAATGAACAAGCGTATTTAGTAAAACAGATAGGCTGCTAAGTGCAGGTTTGGGGTGCCCTGCGGCCTAGGGTTTTGGCAGCAGACCAAAAACCAATTCAAAATGCAATAGTTTGTTTCAGCTGAAAAATGATGAACAAGCGTATTTAGTACAACAGATAGGCTGCTAAGTGCAGGTTTGGGATACCCTGCGGCCTAGTGTTTTTGCAGCAGGACAAAAAACAATTCAAGATGCAATAGTTTGATTAAGCTGCGGAAGGATCAACAAGCGTATTTAGTATAACAGATAGGCTGCTAAGTGCAGGTTTGGGATGCCCTGCGGCCTAGTGTTTTGGCAGCAGGACAAAAAACAATTCAAAATGCAATAGATTGATTCATCTGAAGAAGAATGAACAAGCGCATTTAGTATAACAGATAGGCTGCTAAGTGCAGGTTTGGGATACCCTGCGGCCTAGTGTTTTGGCTGCAGGACAAAAAACCAATTCAAAATGCAATAGTTTGATTAAGCTGAAAAAGGATGAAAAAGCGTATTTAGTTTAACAGATAGGCTGCTAAGTGCAGGTTTGGGATACCCTGCAACCTAGTGTTTTGGCAGCAGACCAAAAACGAATTCAAAATGCAATAGTTTGATTCAGCTGAAGAAGGATGAACAAGCGTATTTAGTATAACAGATTGGCTGCTAAGTGCAGGTTTAGGATACCCTGCGGCCTAGTGTTTTGGCAGCAGGACAAAAAACAATTTAAGATGCAATAGTTTGATTAAGCTGCGGAAGGATCAACAAGCGTATTTAGTATAACAGATAGGCTGCTAAGTGCAGGTTTGGGATGCCCTGCGGCCTAGTGTTTTGGCAGCAGGACAAAAAACTATTCAAAATTCAATAATTTGATTAAGCTGAAGAAGGATGAACAAGCGCATTTAGCATAACAGATAGGCTGCTAAGTGCAGGTTTGGGATACCCTGCGACCTAGTGTTTTGGCAGCAGGACAAAAACCAATTCAAAATGCAATAGTTTGATTAAGCTGAAGAAGGATGAACAAGCGTATTTAGTTTAACTGATAGGCTGCTAAGTGCAGGTTTGGGATGCCCTGCGACCTAGTGTTTTGACAGCAGACCAAAAACCAATTCAAAATGCAATAGTTTGATTCATCTGAAGAAGTATGAACAAGCGTATTTAGTAAAACAGATTGGCTGCTAAGTGCAGGTTTGGGATACCCTGCGGCCTAGTGTTTTGGCAGCAGGACAAAAAACAATTCAAGATGCAATAGTTTGATTTAGCTGAAGAAGGATGAACAAGCGTATTTAGTATAACAGATAGGCTGCTAAGTGCAGGTTTGGGATGCCCTGCGGCCTAGTGTTTTGGCAGCAGACCAAAAACCAATTCAAAATGCAATAGTTTGATTCAGCTGAAGAATGATGAACAAGCGTATATAGTACAACAGATAGGCTGCTAAGTGCAGGTTTGGGATGCCCTGCGGCATAGTGTTTTGGCAGCAGGACAAAAACCAATTCAAAATTCAATAGTTTGATTCAGCTGAAGAAGGATGAAATAGCATATTTAGTATAACAGGCTGCTAAGTGCAGGTTTGGGATACCCTGCTGCCTAGTGTTTTGGCAGCAGACCAAAAACCAATTCAAAATGCAATAGTTTGATTCAGCTGAAGAAGGATGAACAAGCGTATTTAGTATAACAGATAGGCTGCTAAGTGCAGGTTTGGGATACCCTGCCACCTAGTGTTTTGGCAGCAGACCAAAAACCAATTCAAAATGCAATAGTTTGATTCAGCTGAAGAAGGATGAACAAGCGTATTTAGTATAACAGATAGGCTGTTAAGTGCAGGTTTGGGATACCCTGCCGCCTAGTGTTTTGGCAGCAGGACAAAAAAAAATTCAAAATGCAGCAGTTTGATTAAGCTGCGGAAGGATCAACAAGCGTATTTAGTATAACAGATAGGCTGCTAAGTGCAGGTTTGGGATGCCCTGCGGCCTAGTGTTTTGGCAGCAGGACAAAAACCAATTCAAAATGCAATAGTTTGATTCATCTGAAGAAGAATGAACAAGCGCATTTAGTATAACAGATAGGCTGCTAAGTGCAGGTTTGGGATACCCTGCGGCCTAGTGTTTTGGCTGCAGGACAAAAAACCAATTCAAAATGCAATAGTTTGATTAAGCTGAAAAAGGATGAAAAAGCGTATTTAGTTTAACAGATAGGCTGCTAAGTGCAGGTTTGGGATACCCTGCAACCTAGTGTTTTGGCAGCAGACCAAAAACGAATTCAAAATGCAATAGTTTGATTCAGCTGAAGAAGGATGAACAAGCGTATTTAGTATAACAGATTGGCTGCTAAGTGCAGGTTTAGGATACCCTGCGGCCTAGTGTTTTGGCAGCAGGACAAAAAACAATTTAAGATGCAATAGTTTGATTAAGCTGCGGAAGGATCAACAAGCGTATTTAGTATAACAGATAGGCTGCTAAGTGCAGGTTTGGGATGCCCTGCGGCCTAGTGTTTTGGCAGCAGGACAAAAAACTATTCAAAATTCAATAATTTGATTAAGCTGAAGAAGGATGAACAAGCGCATTTAGCATAACAGATAGGCTGCTAAGTGCAGGTTTGGGATACCCTGCGACCTAGTGTTTTGGCAGCAGGACAAAAACCAATTCAAAATGCAATAGTTTGATTAAGCTGAAGAAGGATGAACAAGCGTATTTAGTTTAACTGATAGGCTGCTAAGTGCAGGTTTGGGATGCCCTGCGACCTAGTGTTTTGACAGCAGACCAAAAACCAATTCAAAATGCAATAGTTTGATTCATCTGAAGAAGTATGAACAAGCGTATTTAGTAAAACAGATTGGCTGCTAAGTGCAGGTTTGGGATACCCTGCGGCCTAGTGTTTTGGCAGCAGGACAAAAAACAATTCAAGATGCAATAGTTTGATTTAGCTGAAGAAGGATGAACAAGCGTATTTAGTATAACAGATAGGCTGCTAAGTGCAGGTTTGGGATGCCCTGCGGCCTAGTGTTTTGGCAGCAGACCAAAAACCAATTCAAAATGCAATAGTTTGATTCAGCTGAAGAATGATGAACAAGCGTATATAGTACAACAGATAGGCTGCTAAGTGCAGGTTTGGGATGCCCTGCGGCATAGTGTTTTGGCAGCAGGACAAAAACCAATTCAAAATTCAATAGTTTGATTCAGCTGAAGAAGGATGAAATAGCATATTTAGTATAACAGGCTGCTAAGTGCAGGTTTGGGATACCCTGCTGCCTAGTGTTTTGGCAGCAGACCAAAAACCAATTCAAAATGCAATAGTTTGATTCAGCTGAAGAAGGATGAACAAGCGTATTTAGTATAACAGATAGGCTGCTAAGTGCAGGTTTGGGATACCCTGCCACCTAGTGTTTTGGCAGCAGACCAAAAACCAATTCAAAATGCAATAGTTTGATTCAGCTGAAGAAGGATGAACAAGCGTATTTAGTATAACAGATAGGCTGTTAAGTGCAGGTTTGGGATACCCTGCCGCCTAGTGTTTTGGCAGCAGGACAAAAAAAAATTCAAAATGCAGCAGTTTGATTAAGCTGCGGAAGGATCAACAAGCGTATTTAGTATAACAGATAGGCTGCTAAGTGCAGGTTTGGGATGCCCTGCGGCCTAGTGTTTTGGCAGCAGGACAAAAACCAATTCAAAATGCAATAGTTTGATTAAGCTGCAGAAGGATCAACAAGCGTATTTAGTATAACAGATAGGCTGCTAAGTGCAGGTTTGGGATGCCCTGCGGCCTAGTGTTTTGGCAGCAGGACAAAAAACAATTCAAAATGCAATAGTTTGATTAAACTGAAGAAGGATGAACAAGCACATTTAGTATAACAGATAGGCTGCTAAGTGCAGGTTTGGGATGCCCTGTGGCCTAGTGTTTTGGCAGCAGACCAAAAGCCAATTCAAAATGCAATAGTTTGATGCAGCTGAAAAAGGATGAACAAGCGTATTTAGTAAAACAGATAGGCTGCTAAGTGCAGGTTTGGGATACCCTGCGGCCTAGTGTTTTGGCAGCAGACCAAAAACCAATTAAAAATGCAATAATTTGTTTCAGCTGAAGAATGATGAAAAAGCGTATTTAGTATAACAGATAGGCTGCTAAGTGCAGGTTTGGGATACCCTGCGGCCTAATGTTTTGGCAGCAAGAAAAAAACCAATTCAAAATGCAATAGTTTGATTAAGCTGAGGATCAACAAGTGTATTTAGTATAACAGATAGACTGCTAAGTGCAGGTTTGGGTTACCCTGCGGCCTAGTGTTTTTGCAGCAGGACAAAAAACAATTCAAAATGCAAAAGTTTGATTAAGCTGAAGAAGGATGAACAAGCGTATTTAGTATAACAGATAGGCTGCTAAGTGCAGGTTTGGGATGCCCTGCGGCCTAGTGTTTTGGCAGCAGACCAAATACCAAATGAAAATGCAATAGTTTGATTAAGCTGAAGGATGAACAAGCGTATTTAATATAACAGATAGGCTGCTAAGTGCAGGTTTGGGATGCCCTGCGGCCTCGCGTTTTGGCAGCAGGACAAAAGACTATTCAAAATTCAATAGTTTGATTAAGCTGCGAAAGGATCAACAAGCGTATTTAGTATAACAGATAGGCTGCTAAGTGCAGGTTTGGGATGCCCTGCGGCCTAGTGTTTTGGCAGCAGGACAAAAACCAATTCAAAATGCAATAGTTTAATTCAGCTGACGAAGGATGAACAAGCGTATTTAGTATAACAGATAGGCTGCTAAGTGCAGGTTTGGGATGCCCTGCGGCCTAATGTTTTGGCAGCAGGACAAAAACCAATTCAAAATGCAATAGTTTGATTAAGCTGAAGAAGGATGAACAAGCGTATTTAGTATAACAGATAGGCTGCTAAGTGCAGGTTTGGGATACCCTGCGGCCTAATGTTTTGGCAGCAGGACAAAAACCAATTCAAAATGCAATAGTTTGATTAAGCTGAGGATCAACAAGTGTATTTAGTATAACAGATAGGTTGCTAAGTGCAGGTTTGGGTTACCCTGCGGCCTAGTGTTTTTGCAGCAGGATAAAGACCAATTCAAAATGCAATAGCTTGATTAAGCTGAGGATGAACAAGCATATTTAGTATAACAGATAGGCTGCTAAGTGCAGGTTTGGGATGCCCTGCGGCCTAGTGTTTTGGCAGCAGACCAAAAACCAATTCAAAATGTAATAGTTTGATTCATCTGAAGAAGAATGAACAAGCGTATTTAGTAAAACAGATAGGCTGCTAAGTGCAGGTTTGGGATACCCTGCGGCCTAGTGCTTTGGCAGCAGATCAAAAACCAATTCAAAATGCAATAGTTTGATTCAGCTGAAGAAGGATGAACAAGCGTATTTAGTACAACAGATAGGCTGCTAAGTGCAGGTTTGTGATGCCCTGCGGCCTAGTGTTTTGGCAGCAGACCAAAAACCAATTCAAAATGCAATAGTTTGATTCAGCTGAAGAATGATGAACAAGCGTATTTAGTATAACAGATAGGCTGCTAAGTGCAGGTTTGGGATACCCTGCGGCCTAGTGTTTTGGCAGCAGGACAAAAATCAATTCAAGATGCAATAGTTTAATTAAGCTGCGGGAGGATCAACAAGCGCATTTAGTATAACAGATAGGCTGCTAAGTGCAGGTTTGGGATGCCCTGCAGCCTAGTGTTTTGGCAGCAGGACAAAAACCAATTCAAAATGCAATAGTTTGATGTAGGTGAAGAAGGATGAACAAGCGTATTTAGTTTAACATATAGGCTGCTAAGTGCAGGTTTGGGATACCCTGCGGCCTAGTGTTTTGGCAGCAGACCCAAAACCAATTCAAAATGAAATAGTGTGATTCAGCTGAAGAAGGATGAACAAGCATATTTAGTATAACAGATAGGCTGCTAAGTGCAGGTTTGGGATGCCCTGCGGCCTAGTGTTTTGGCAGCAGAGCAAAAACCAATTCAAAATGCAATAGTTTGATTCAGCTGAAGAAGGATGAACAAGCGTATTTAGTAAAACAGGAAGGCTGCTAAGTGCAGGTTTGGGATACCCTGCGGCCTAGTGTTTTGGCAGCAGGACAAAAAACAATTCAAGATGCAATAGTTTGATTTAGCTGAAGAAGGATGAACAAGCGTATTTAGTATAACAGATACGCTGCTAAGTGCAGGTTTGGGATGCCCTGCGGCCTAGTGTTTTGGCAGCAGACCAAAACCCAATTCAAAATGCAATAGTTTGATTCAGCTGAAGAATGATGAACAAGCGTATTTAGTACAACAGATAGGCTGATAAGTGCAGGTTTGGGATACCCTGCGGCCTAGTGTTTTGGCAGCAGGACAAAAAATAATTCAAAATGCAATAGTTTGATTAAGCTGCGGAAGGATCAACAAGCGTATTTAGTATAACAGATAGGCTGTTAAGTGCAGGTTTGGGATGCCCTACGGCCTAGTGTTTTGGCAGCAGGACAAAAAACCAATTCAAAATGCAATAGTTTGATTAAGCTGAAGAAGGATGAACAAGCGTATTTAGTATAACAGATAGGCTGCTAAGTGCAGGTTTGGGATACCCTGCGGCCTAGTGTTTTGGCAGCAGACCAAAAAGCAAATCAAAATGCAACAGTTTGATTCAGCTGCGGAAGGATCAACAAGCGTATTTAGTATAACAGATAGGCTGCTAAGTGCAGGTTTGGGATGCCCTGCGGCCTAGTGTTTTGGCAGCAGGACAAAAACCAATTCAAAATGCAATAGTTTGATTAATCTGAAGAAGGATGAACAAGCGTATTTAGTAAAACAGATAGGCTGCTAAGTGCAGGTTTGGGATGCCCTGCGGCCTAGTGTTTTGGCAGCAGACCAAAAACCAATTCAAAATGCAATAGTTTGATTCAGCTGAAGAATGATGAACAAGCGTATTTAGTATAACAGATAGGCTGCTAAGTGCAGGTTTGGGATACCCTGCGGCCTAGTGTTTTGGCAGCAGGACAAAAAACAATTCAAGATGCAATAGTTTGATTAAGCTGCGGGAGGATCAACAAGCGTATATGGTATAACAGATAGGCTGCTAAGTGCAGGTTTGGGATGCCCTGCAGCCTAGTGTTTTGGCAGCAGGACAAAAAACAATTCAAAATTCAATAGTTTGATTAAGCTGAAGAAGGATGAACAAGCACATTTAGCATAACAGATAGGCTGCTAAGTGCAGGTTTGGGATACCCTGTGGCCTAGTGTTTTGGCAGCAGGACAAAAACCAATTCAAAATGCAATAGTTTGATTTAGCTGAAGAAGGATGAACAAGCGCATTTAGTTTAACATATAGGCTGCTAAGTGCAGGTTTGGGATACCCTGCGGCCTAGTGTTTTGGCAGCAGACCCAAAACCAATTCAAAATGAAATAGTGTGATTCAGCTGAAGAAGGATGAACAAGCATATTTAGTATAACAGATAGGCTGCTAAGTGCAGGTTTGGGATGCCCTGCGGCCTAGTGTTTTGGCAGCAGACCAAAAACCAATTCAAAATGCAACAGTTTGATTAAGCTGAAGAAGGATGAACAAGCGTATTTAGTATAACAGATAGGCTGCTAAGTGCAGGTTTGGGATGCCCTGCGGCCTAGTGTTTTGGCAGCAGACCAAAACCCAATTCAAAATGCAATAGTTTGATTCAGCTGAAGAATGATGAACAAGCGTATTTAGTACAACAGATAGGCTGATAAGTGCAGGTTTGGGATGCCCTGCGGCCTAGTGTTTTGGCAGCAGACCAAAACCCAATTCAAAATGCAATAGTTTGATTCAGCTGAAGAATGATGAACAAGCGTATTTAGTACAACAGATAGGCTGATAAGTGCAGGTTTGGGATACCCTGCGGCCTAGTGTTTTGGCAGCAGGACAAAAAATAATTCAAAATGCAATAGTTTGATTAAGCTGCGGAAGGATCAACAAGCGTATTTAGTATAACAGATAGGCTGTTAAGTGCAGGTTTGGGATGCCCTACGGCCTAGTGTTTTGGCAGCAGGACAAAAAACCAATTCAAAATGCAATAGTTTGATTAAGCTGAAGAAGGATGAACAAGCGTATTTAGTATAACAGATAGGCTGCTAAGTGCAGGTTTGGGATACCCTGCGGCCTAGTGTTTTGGCAGCAGACCAAAAAGCAAATCAAAATGCAACAGTTTGATTCAGCTGCGGAAGGATCAACAAGCGTATTTAGTATAACAGATAGGCTGCTAAGTGCAGGTTTGGGATGCCCTGCGGCCTAGTGTTTTGGCAGCAGGACAAAAACCAATTCAAAATGCAATAGTTTGATTAATCTGAAGAAGGATGAACAAGCGTATTTAGTAAAACAGATAGGCTGCTAAGTGCAGGTTTGGGATGCCCTGCGGCCTAGTGTTTTGGCAGCAGACCAAAAACCAATTCAAAATGCAATAGTTTGATTCAGCTGAAGAATGATGAACAAGCGTATTTAGTATAACAGATAGGCTGCTAAGTGCAGGTTTGGGATACCCTGCGGCCTAGTGTTTTGGCAGCAGGACAAAAAACAATTCAAGATGCAATAGTTTGATTAAGCTGCGGGAGGATCAACAAGCGTATATGGTATAACAGATAGGCTGCTAAGTGCAGGTTTGGGATGCCCTGCAGCCTAGTGTTTTGGCAGCAGGACAAAAAACAATTCAAAATTCAATAGTTTGATTAAGCTGAAGAAGGATGAACAAGCACATTTAGCATAACAGATAGGCTGCTAAGTGCAGGTTTGGGATACCCTGTGGCCTAGTGTTTTGGCAGCAGGACAAAAACCAATTCAAAATGCAATAGTTTGATTTAGCTGAAGAAGGATGAACAAGCGTATTTAGTTTAACATATAGGCTGCTAAGTGCAGGTTTGGGATACCCTCGGCCTAGTGTTTTGGCAGCAGACCCAAAACCAATTCAAAATGAAATAGTGTGATTCAGCTGAAGAAGGATGAACAAGCATATTTAGTATAACAGATAGGCTGCTAAGTGCAGGTTTGGGATGCCCTGCGGCCTAGTGTTTTGGCAGCAGACCAAAAACCAATTCAAAATGCAACAGTTTGATTAAGCTGAAGAAGGATGAACAAGCGTATTTAGTATAACAGATAGGCTGCTAAGTGCAGGTTTGGGATGCCCTGCGGCCTAGTGTTTTGGCAGCAGACCAAAAACCAATTCAAAATGCAATAGTTTGATTCAGCTGAAGAAGGATGAACAAGCGTATTTAGTAAAACAGGAAGGCTGCTAAGTGCAGGTTTGGGATACCCTGCGGCCTAGTGTTTTGGCAGCAGGACAAAAAACAATACAAGATGCAATAGTTTGATTTAGCTGAAGAAGGATGAACAAGCGTATTTAGTATAACAGATACGCTGCTAAGTGCAGGTTTGGGATGCCCTGCGGCCTAGT
The DNA here is from genome assembly GCA_027917425.1 of Gastrophryne carolinensis. Lineage (NCBI taxonomy): Eukaryota > Metazoa > Chordata > Amphibia > Anura > Microhylidae > Gastrophryne > Gastrophryne carolinensis. The sequence continues at coordinate 117,151,887 of CM051234.1, forward strand.
GCTTTGGCAGCAGACCAAAACCCAATTCAAAATGCAATAGTTTGATTCAGCTGAAGAATGATGAACAAGCGTATTTAGTACAACAGATAGGCTGATAAGTGCAGGTTTGGGATGCCCTGCGGCCTAGTGTTTTGGCAGCAGACCAAAACCCAATTCAAAATGCAATAGTTTGATTCAGCTGAAGAATGATGAACAAGCGTATTTAGTACAACAGATAGGCTGATAAGTGCAGGTTTGGGATACCCTGCGGCCTAGTGTTTTGGCAGCAGGACAAAAAATAATTCAAAATGCAATAGTTTGATTAAGCTGCGGAAGGATCAACAAGCGTATTTAGTATAACAGATAGGCTGTTAAGTGCAGGTTTGGGATGCCCTACGGCCTAGTGTTTTGGCAGCAGGACAAAAAACCAATTCAAAATGCAATAGTTTGATTAAGCTGAAGAAGGATGAACAAGCGTATTTAGTATAACAGATAGGCTGCTAAGTGCAGGTTTGGGATACCCTGCGGCCTAGTGTTTTGGCAGCAGACCAAAAAGCAATTCTAAATGCAACAGTTTGATTCAGCTGAAGAAGGATGAACAAGCGTATTTAGTATAATAGATAGGCTGCTAAGTGCAGGTTTGGGATACCCTGCGGCCTAGTGTTTTGGCAGAAAACAATTCAAAAACAATTCAAAATGTCATAGTTTGATTCAGCTAAAGAAGGATGAACAAGCGTATTTAGTATAACAGATAGGCTGCTAAGTGCAGGGTTGGGATACCCTGCGACCTAGTGTTTTGGCAGCAGACCAGAAACCAATTCAAAATGCAATAGTTTGATTCAGCTGAAGAAGGATGAACAAGCGTAATTTAGTATAACAGAGAGGCTGCTAAGTGCAGGTTTGGGATACCCTGCGGCCCAGTGTTTTGGCAGCAGGACAAAAAACAATTCAAGATGCAATAGTTTGATTAAGCTGCGGAAGGATCAACAAGCGTATTTAGCATAACAGATAGGCTGCTAAGTGCAGGTTTGGGATGCCCTGCGGCCTAGTGTTTTGGCAGCAGGACAAAAACCAATTCAAAATGCAATAGTTTGATTAAGCTGAAGAAGGAATGAACAAGCGTACTTAGTTTAACAGATAGGCTGCTAAGTGCAGGTTTGGGATACCCTGCGACCTAGTGTTTTGGCAGCAGACCAAACACCAATTCAAAATGCAATAGTTTGATTCAGCTGAAGAAGGATGAACAAGCGTATTTAGTATAACAGTTAGGCTGCTAAGTGCAGGTTTGGGATACCCTGCGGCCTAGTGTTTTGGCAGCAGGACAAAAAACAATTCAAGATGCAATAGTTTGATTAAGCTGCGGGAGGATCAACAAGCGTATATGGTATAACAGATAGGCTGCTAAGTGCAGGTTTGGGATGCCCTGCAGCCTAGTGTTTTGGCAGCAGGACAAAAAACAATTCAAAATTCAATAGTTTGATTAAGCTGAAGAAGGATGAACAAGCACATTTAGCATAACAGATAGGCTGCTAAGTGCAGGTTTGGGATACCCTGCGACCTAGTGTTTTGGCAGCAGACCAAACACCAATTCAAAATGCAATAGTTTGATTCAGCTGAAGAAGGATGAACAAGCGTATTTAGTATAACAGATTGGCTGCTAAGTGCAGGTTTAGGATACCCTGCGGCCTAGTGTTTTGGCAGCAGGACAAAAAACAATTCAAGATGCAATAGTTTGATTAAGCTGCGGAAGGATCAACAAGCGTATTTAGTATAACAGATAGGCTGCTAAGTGCAGGTTTGGGATGCCCTGCGGCCTAGTGTTTTGGCAGCAGGACAAAAAACAATTCAAAATTCAATAATTTGATTAAGCTGAAGAAGGATGAACAAGCGCATTTAGCATAACAGATAGGCTGCTAAGTGCAGGTTTGGGATACCCTGCGACCTAGTGTTTTGGCAGCAGGACAAAAACCAATTCAAAATGCAATAGTTTGATTAAGCTGAAGAAGGATGAACAAGCGTATTTAGTTTAACTGATAGGCTGCTAAGTGCAGGTTTGGGATGCCCTGCGACCTAGTGTTTTGGCAGCAGACCAAAAACCAATTCAAAATGCAATAGTTTGATTCATCTGAAGAAGTATGAACAAGCGTATTTAGTAAAACAGATTGGCTGCTAAGTGCAGGTTTGGGATACCCTGCGGCCTAGTGTTTTGGCAGCAGGACAAAAAACAATTCAAGATGCAATAGTTTGATTTAGCTGAAGAAGGATGAACAAGCGTATTTAGTATAACAGATAGGCTGCTAAGTGCAGGTTTGGGATGCCCTGCGGCCTAGTGTTTTGGCAGCAGACCAAAAACCAATTCAAAATGCAATAGTTTGATTCAGCTGAAGAATGATGAACAAGCGTATTTAGTACAACAGATAGGCTGCTAAGTGCAGGTTTGGGATGCCCTGCGGCCTAGTGTTTTGGCAGCAGGACAAAAACCAATTCAAAATTCAATAGTTTGATTCAGCTGAAGAAGGATGAAATAGCATATTTAGTATAACAGGCTGCTAAGTGCAGGTTTGGGATACCCTGCTGCCTAGTGTTTTGGCAGTAGACCAAAAACCAATTCAAAATGCAATAGTTTGATTCAGCTGAAGAAGGATGAACAAGCGTATTTAGTATAACAGATAGGCTGCTAAGTGCAGGTTTGGGATACCCTGCCACCTAGTGTTTTGGCAGCAGACCAAAAACCAATTCAAAATGCAATAGTTTGATTCAGCTGAAGAAGGATGAACAAGCGTATTTAGTATAACAGATAGGCTGTTAAGTGCAGGTTTGGGATACCCTGCCGCCTAGTGTTTTGGCAGCAGGACAAAAAAAAATTCAAAATGCAGCAGTTTGATTAAGCTGCGGAAGGATCAACAAGCGTATTTAGTATAACAGATAGGCTGCTAAGTGCAGGTTTGGGATGCCCTGCGGCCTAGTGTTTTGGCAGCAGGACAAAAACCAATTCAAAATGCAATAGTTTGATTAATCTGAAGATGGATGAACAAGCATATTTAGTATAACAGATTGGCTGCTAAGTGCAGGTTTGGGATACCCTGCGACCTAGTATTTTGGCAGCAGACCAAAAACCAATTAAAAATGCAATAGTTTGATTAAGCTGCAGAAGGATCAACAAGCGTATTTAGTATAACAGATAGGCTGCTAAGTGCAGGTTTGGGATGCCCTGCGGCCTAGTGTTTTGGCAGCAGGACAAAAAACAATTCAAAATGCAATAGTTTGATTAAGCTGAAGAAGGATGAACAAGCGCATTTAGCATAACAGATAGGCTGCTAAGTGCAGGTTTGGGATGCCCTGTGGCCTAGTGTTTTGGCAGCAGACCAAAAGCCAATTCAAAATGCAATAGTTTGATGCAGCTGAAAAAGGATGAACAAGCGTATTTAGTAAAACAGATAGGCTGCTAAGTGCAGGTTTGGGATACCCTGCGGCCTAGTGTTTTGGCAGCAGACCAAAAACCAATTAAAAATGCAATAATTTGTTTCAGCTGAAGAATGATGAAAAAGCGTATTTAGTATAACAGATAGGCTGCTAAGTGCAGGTTTGGGATACCCTGCGGCCTAATGTTTTGGCAGCAAGAAAAAAACCAATTCAAAATGCAATAGTTTGATTAAGCTGAGGAGCAACAAGTGTATTTAGTATAACAGATAGACTGCTAAGTGCAGGTTTGGGTTACCCTGCGGCCTAGTGTTTTTGCAGCAGGACAAAAAACAATTCAAAATGCAAAAGTTTGATTAAGCTGAAGAAGGATGAACAAGCGTATTTAGTATAACAGATAGGCTGCTAAGTGCAGGTTTGGGATGCCCTGCAGCCTAGTGTTTTGGCAGCAGGACAAAAAAACAATTCAAAATTCAATAGTTTGATTAAGCTGAAGAAGGATGAACAAGCGCATTTAGCATAACAGATAGGCTGCTAAGTGCAGGTTTGGGATACCCTGTGGCCTAGTGTTTTGGCAGCAGGACAAAAACCAATTCAAAATGCAATAGTTTGATGTAGGTGAAGAAGGATGAACAAGCGTATTTAGTTTAACATATAGGCTGCTAAGTGCAGGTTTGGGATGCCCTGCGGCCTAGTGTTTTGGCAGCAGAGCAAAAACCAATTCAAAATGCAACAGTTTGATTAAGCTGAAGAAGGATGAACAAGCGTATTTAGTATAACAGATAGGCTGCTAAGTGCAGGTTTGGGATGCCCTGCGGCCTAGTGTTTTGGCAGCAGACCACAAACCAATTCAAAATGCAATAGTTTGATTCAGCTGAAGAAGGATGAACAAGCGTATTTAGTAAAACAGGAAGGCTGCTAAGTGCAGGTTTGGGATACCCTGCGGCCTAGTGTTTTGGCAGCAGGACAAAAAACAATTCAAGATGCAATAGTTTGATTTAGCTGAAGAAGGATGAACAAGCGTATTTAGTATAACAGATACGCTGCTAAGTGCAGGTTTGGGATGCCCTGCGGCCTAGTGTTTTGGCAGCAGACCAAAACCCAATTCAAAATGCAATAGTTTGATTCAGCTGAAGAATGATGAACAAGCGTATTTAGTACAACAGATAGGCTGATAAGTGCAGGTTTGGGATACCCTGCGGCCTAGTGTTTTGGCAGCAGGACAAAAAATAATTCAAAATGCAATAGTTTGATTAAGCTGCGGAAGGATCAACAAGCGTATTTAGTATAACAGATAGGCTGTTAAGTGCAGGTTTGGGATGCCCTACGGCCTAGTGTTTTGGCAGCAGGACAAAAAACCAATTCAAAATGCAATAGTTTGATTAAGCTGAAGAAGGATGAACAAGCGTATTTAGTATAACAGATAGGCTGCTAAGTGCAGGTTTGGGATACCCTGCGGCCTAGTGTTTTGGCAGCAGACCAAAAAGCAAATCAAAATGCAACAGTTTGATTGAGCTGCGGAAGGATCAACAAGCGTATTTAGTATAACAGATAGGCTGCTAAGTGCAGGTTTGGGATGCCCTGCGGCCTAGTGTTTTGGCAGCAGGACAAAAACCAATTCAAAATGCAATAGTTTGATTAATCTGAAGAAGGATGAACAAGCGTATTTAGTAAAACAGGCTGCTAAGTGCAGGTTTGGGATGCCCTGCGGCCTAGTGTTTTGGCAGCAGACCAAAAACCAATTCAAAATGCAATAGTTTGATTCAGCTGAAGAATGATGAACAAGCGTATTTAGTATAACAGATAGGCTGCTAAGTGCAGGTTTGGGATACCCTGCGGCCTAGTGTTTTGGCAGCAGGACAAAAAACTATTCAAGATGCAATAGTTTGATTAAGCTGCGGGAGGATCAACAAGCGTATATGGTATAACAGATAGGCTGCTAAGTGCAGGTTTGGGATGCCCTGCAGCCTAGTGTTTTGGCAGCAGGACAAAAAACAATTCAAAATTCAATAGTTTGATTAAGCTGAAGAAGGATGAACAAGCACATTTAGCATAACAGATAGGCTGCTAAGTGCAGGTTTGGGATACCCTGTGGCCTAGTGTTTTGGCAGCAGGACAAAAACCAATTCAAAATGCAATAGTTTGATTTAGCTGAAGAAGGATGAACAAGCGTATTTAGTTTAACATATAGGCTGCTAAGTGCAGGTTTGGGATACCCTGCGGCCTAGTGTTTTGGCAGCAGACCCAAAACCAATTCAAAATGAAATAGTGTGATTCAGCTGAAGAAGGATGAACAAGCATATTTAGTATAACAGATAGGCTGCTAAGTGCAGGTTTGGGATGCCCTGCGGCCTAGTGTTTTGGCAGCAGACCAAAAACCAATTCAAAATGCAACAGTTTGATTAAGCTGAAGAAGGATGAACAAGCGTATTTAGTATAACAGATAGGCTGCTAAGTGCAGGTTTGGGATGCCCTGCGGCCTAGTGTTTTGGCAGCAGACCAAAAACCAATTCAAAATGCAATAGTTTGATTCAGCTGAAGAAGGATGAACAAGCGTATTTAGTAAAACAGGAAGGCTGCTAAGTGCAGGTTTGGGATACCCTGCGGCCTAGTGTTTTGGCAGCAGGACAAAAAACAATACAAGATGCAATAGTTTGATTTAGCTGAAGAAGGATGAACAAGCGTATTTAGTATAACAGATACGCTGCTAAGTGCAGGTTTGGGATGCCCTGCGGCCTAGTGCTTTGGCAGCAGACCAAAACCCAATTCAAAATGCAATAGTTTGATTCAGCTGAAGAATGATGAACAAGCGTATTTAGTACAACAGATAGGCTGATAAGTGCAGGTTTGGGATGCCCTGCGGCCTAGTGTTTTGGCAGCAGACCAAAACCCAATTCAAAATGCAATAGTTTGATTCAGCTGAAGAATGATGAACAAGCGTATTTAGTACAACAGATAGGCTGATAAGTGCAGGTTTGGGATACCCTGCGGCCTAGTGTTTTGGCAGCAGGACAAAAAATAATTCAAAATGCAATAGTTTGATTAAGCTGCGGAAGGATCAACAAGCGTATTTAGTATAACAGATAGGCTGTTAAGTGCAGGTTTGGGATGCCCTACGGCCTAGTGTTTTGGCAGCAGGACAAAAACCAATTCAAAATGCAATAGTTTGATTAAGCTGAAGAAGGATGAACAAGCGTATTTAGTATAACAGATAGGCTGCTAAGTGCAGGTTTGGGATACCCTGCGGCCTAGTGTTTTGGCAGCAGACCAAAAAGCAATTCTAAATGCAACAGTTTGATTCAGCTGAAGAAGGATGAACAAGCGTATTTAGTATAATAGATAGGCTGCTAAGTGCAGGTTTGGGATACCCTGCGGCCTAGTGTTTTGGCAGAAAACAATTCAAAAACAATTCAAAATGTCATAGTTTGATTCAGCTAAAGAAGGATGAACAAGCGTATTTAGTATAACAGATAGGCTGCTAAGTGCAGGGTTGGGATACCCTGCGACCTAGTGTTTTGGCAGCAGACCAGAAACCAATTCAAAATGCAATAGTTTGATTCAGCTGAAGAAGGATGAACAAGCGTAATTTAGTATAACAGAGAGGCTGCTAAGTGCAGGTTTGGGATACCCTGCGGCCCAGTGTTTTGGCAGCAGGACAAAAAACAATTCAAGATGCAATAGTTTGATTAAGCTGCGGAAGGATCAACAAGCGTATTTAGCATAACAGATAGGCTGCTAAGTGCAGGTTTGGGATGCCCTGCGGCCTAGTGTTTTGACAGCAGGACAAAAACCAATTCAAAATGCAATAGTTTGATTAAGCTGAAGAAGGAATGAACAAGCGTACTTAGTTTAACAGATAGGCTGCTAAGTGCAGGTTTGGGATACCCTGCGACCTAGTGTTTTGGCAGCAGACCAAACACCAATTCAAAATGCAATAGTTTGATTCAGCTGAAGAAGGATGAACAAGCGTATTTAGTATAACAGTTAGGCTGCTAAGTGCAGGTTTAGGATACCCTGCGGCCTAGTGTTTTGGCAGCAGGACAAAAAACTATTCAAGATGCAATAGTTTGATTAAGCTGCGGGAGGATCAACAAGCGTATATGGTATAACAGATAGGCTGCTAAGTGCAGGTTTGGGATGCCCTGCAGCCTAGTGTTTTGGCAGCAGGACAAAAAACAATTCAAAATTCAATAGTTTGATTAAGCTGAAGAAGGATGAACAAGCACATTTAGCATAACAGATAGGCTGCTAAGTGCAGGTTTGGGATACCCTGTGGCCTAGTGTTTTGGCAGCAGGACAAAAACCAATTCAAAATGCAATAGTTTGATTTAGCTGAAGAAGGATGAACAAGCGTATTTAGTTTAACATATAGGCTGCTAAGTGCAGGTTTGGGATACCCTGCGGCCTAGTGTTTTGGCAGCAGACCCAAAACCAATTCAAAATGAAATAGTGTGATTCAGCTGAAGAAGGATGAACAAGCATATTTAGTATAACAGATAGGCTGCTAAGTGCAGGTTTGGGATGCCCTGCGGCCTAGTGTTTTGGCAGCAGACCAAAAACCAATTCAAAATGCAACAGTTTGATTAAGCTGAAGAAGGATGAACAAGCGTATTTAGTATAACAGATAGGCTGTTAAGTGCAGGTTTGGGATGCCCTGCGGCCTAGTGTTTTGGCAGCAGACCAAAAACCAATTCAAAATGCAATAGTTTGATTCAGCTGAAGAAGGATGAACAAGCGTATTTAGTAAAACAGGAAGGCTGCTAAGTGCAGGTTTGGGATACCCTGCGGCCTAGTGTTTTGGCAGCAGGACAAAAAACAATACAAGATGCAATAGTTTGATTTAGCTGAAGAAGGATGAACAAGCGTATTTAGTATAACAGATACGCTGCTAAGTGCAGGTTTGGGATGCCCTGCGGCCTAGTGCTTTGGCAGCAGACCAAAACCCAATTCAAAATGCAATAGTTTGATTCAGCTGAAGAATGATGAACAAGCGTATTTAGTACAACAGATAGGCTGATAAGTGCAGGTTTGGGATGCCCTGCGGCCTAGTGTTTTGGCAGCAGACCAAAACCCAATTCAAAATGCAATAGTTTGATTCAGCTGAAGAATGATGAACAAGCGTATTTAGTACAACAGATAGGCTGATAAGTGCAGGTTTGGGATACCCTGCGGCCTAGTGTTTTGGCAGCAGGACAAAAAATAATTCAAAATGCAATAGTTTGATTAAGCTGCGGAAGGATCAACAAGCGTATTTAGTATAACAGATAGGCTGTTAAGTGCAGGTTTGGGATGCCCTACGGCCTAGTGTTTTGGCAGCAGGACAAAAAACCAATTCAAAATGCAATAGTTTGATTAAGCTGAAGAAGGATGAACAAGCGTATTTAGTATAACAGATAGGCTGCTAAGTGCAGGTTTGGGATACCCTGCGGCCTAGTGTTTTGGCAGCAGACCAAAAAGCAAATCAAAATGCAACAGTTTGATTGAGCTGCGGAAGGATCAACAAGCGTATTTAGTATAACAGATAGGCTGCTAAGTGCAGGTTTGGGATGCCCTGCGGCCTAGTGTTTTGGCAGCAGGACAAAAACCAATTCAAAATGCAATAGTTTGATTAATCTGAAGAAGGATGAACAAGCGTATTTAGTAAAACAGGCTGCTAAGTGCAGGTTTGGGATGCCCTGCGGCCTAGTGTTTTGGCAGCAGACCAAAAACCAATTCAAAATGCAATAGTTTGATTCAGCTGAAGAATGATGAACAAGCGTATTTAGTATAACAGATAGGCTGCTAAGTGCAGGTTTGGGATACCCTGCGGCCTAGTGTTTTGGCAGCAGGACAAAAAACTATTCAAGATGCAATAGTTTGATTAAGCTGCGGGAGGATCAACAAGCGTATATGGTATAACAGATAGGCTGCTAAGTGCAGGTTTGGGATGCCCTGCAGCCTAGTGTTTTGGCAGCAGGACAAAAAACAATTCAAAATTCAATAGTTTGATTAAGCTGAAGAAGGATGAACAAGCACATTTAGCATAACAGATAGGCTGCTAAGTGCAGGTTTGGGATACCCTGTGGCCTAGTGTTTTGGCAGCAGGACAAAAACCAATTCAAAATGCAATAGTTTGATTTAGCTGAAGAAGGATGAACAAGCGTATTTAGTTTAACATATAGGCTGCTAAGTGCAGGTTTGGGATACCCTGCGGCCTAGTGTTTTGGCAGCAGACCCAAAACCAATTCAAAATGAAATAGTGTGATTCAGCTGAAGAAGGATGAACAAGCATATTTAGTATAACAGATAGGCTGCTAAGTGCAGGTTTGGGATGCCCTGCGGCCTAGTGTTTTGGCAGCAGACCAAAAACCAATTCAAAATGCAACAGTTTGATTAAGCTGAAGAAGGATGAACAAGCGTATTTAGTATAACAGATAGGCTGCTAAGTGCAGGTTTGGGATGCCCTGCGGCCTAGTGTTTTGGCAGCAGACCAAAAACCAATTCAAAATGCAATAGTTTGATTCAGCTGAAGAAGGATGAACAAGCGTATTTAGTAAAACAGGAAGGCTGCTAAGTGCAGGTTTGGGATACCCTGCGGCCTAGTGTTTTGGCAGCAGGACAAAAAACAATACAAGATGCAATAGTTTGATTTAGCTGAAGAAGGATGAACAAGCGTATTTAGTATAACAGATACGCTGCTAAGTGCAGGTTTGGGATGCCCTGCGGCCTAGTGCTTTGGCAGCAGACCAAAACCCAATTCAAAATGCAATAGTTTGATTCAGCTGAAGAATGATGAACAAGCGTATTTAGTACAACAGATAGGCTGATAAGTGCAGGTTTGGGATGCCCTGCGGCCTAGTGTTTTGGCAGCAGACCAAAACCCAATTCAAAATGCAATAGTTTGATTCAGCTGAAGAATGATGAACAAGCGTATTTAGTACAACAGATAGGCTGATAAGTGCAGGTTTGGGATACCCTGCGGCCTAGTGTTTTGGCAGCAGGACAAAAAATAATTCAAAATGCAATAGTTTGATTAAGCTGCGGAAGGATCAACAAGCGTATTTAGTATAACAGATAGGCTGTTAAGTGCAGGTTTGGGATGCCCTACGGCCTAGTGTTTTGGCAGCAGGACAAAAAACCAATTCAAAATGCAATAGTTTGATTAAGCTGAAGAAGGATGAACAAGCGTATTTAGTATAACAGATAGGCTGCTAAGTGCAGGTTTGGGATACCCTGCGGCCTAGTGTTTTGGCAGCAGACCAAAAAGCAATTCTAAATGCAACAGTTTGATTCAGCTGAAGAAGGATGAACAAGCGTATTTAGTATAATAGATAGGCTGCTAAGTGCAGGTTTGGGATACCCTGCGGCCTAGTGTTTTGGCAGAAAACAATTCAAAAACAATTCAAAATGTCATAGTTTGATTCAGCTAAAGAAGGATGAACAAGCGTATTTAGTATAACAGATAGGCTGCTAAGTGCAGGGTTGGGATACCCTGCGACCTAGTGTTTTGGCAGCAGACCAGAAACCAATTCAAAATGCAATAGTTTGATTCAGCTGAAGAAGGATGAACAAGCGTAATTTAGTATAACAGATAGGCTGCTAAGTGCAGGTTTGGGATACCCTGCGGCCCAGTGTTTTGGCAGCAGGACAAAAAACAATTCAAGATGCAATAGTTTGATTAAGCTGCGGAAGGATCAACAAGCGTATTTAGCATAACAGATAGGCTGCTAAGTGCAGGTTTGGGATGCCCTGCGGCCTAGTGTTTTGGCAGCAGGACAAAAACCAATTCAAAATGCAATAGTTTGATTAAGCTGAAGAAGGAATGAACAAGCGTACTTAGTTTAACAGATAGGCTGCTAAGTGCAGGTTTGGGATACCCTGCGACCTAGTGTTTTGGCAGCAGACCAAACACCAATTCAAAATGCAATAGTTTGATTCAGCTGAAGAAGGATGAACAAGCGTATTTAGTATAACAGTTAGGCTGCTAAGTGCAGGTTTGGGATACCCTGCGGCCTAGTGTTTTGGCAGCAGGACAAAAAACAATTCAAGATGCAATAGTTTGATTAAGCTGCGGGAGGATCAACAAGCGTATATGGTATAACAGATAGGCTGCTAAGTGCAGGTTTGGGATGCCCTGCAGCCTAGTGTTTTGGCAGCAGGACAAAAAACAATTCAAAATTCAATAGTTTGATTAAGCTGAAGAAGGATGAACAAGCACATTTAGCATAACAGATAGGCTGCTAAGTGCAGGTTTGGGATACCCTGTGGCCTAGTGTTTTGGCAGCAGGACAAAAACCAATTCAAAATGCAATAGTTTGATTTAGCTGAAGAAGGATGAACAAGCGTATTTAGTTTAACATATAGGCTGCTAAGTGCAGGTTTGGGATACCCTGCGGCCTAGTGTTTTGGCAGCAGACCCAAAACCAATTCAAAATGAAATAGTGTGATTCAGCTGAAGAAGGATGAACAAGCATATTTAGTATAACAGATAGGCTGCTAAGTGCAGGTTTGGGATGCCCTGCGGCCTAGTGTTTTGGCAGCAGACCAAAAACCAATTCAAAATGCAACAGTTTGATTAAGCTGAAGAAGGATGAACAAGCGTATTTAGTATAACAGATAGGCTGCTAAGTGCAGGTTTGGGATGCCCTGCGGCCTAGTGTTTTGGCAGCAGACCAAAAACCAATTCAAAATGCAATAGTTTGATTCAGCTGAAGAAGGATGAACAAGCGTATTTAGTAAAACAGGAAGGCTGCTAAGTGCAGGTTTGGGATACCCTGCGGCCTAGTGTTTTGGCAGCAGGACAAAAAACAATACAAGATGCAATAGTTTGATTTAGCTGAAGAAGGATGAACAAGCGTATTTAGTATAACAGATACGCTGCTAAGTGCAGGTTTGGGATGCCCTGCGGCCTAGTGCTTTGGCAGCAGACCAAAACCCAATTCAAAATGCAATAGTTTGATTCAGCTGAAGAATGATGAACAAGCGTATTTAGTACAACAGATAGGCTGATAAGTGCAGGTTTGGGATGCCCTGCGGCCTAGTGTTTTGGCAGCAGACCAAAACCCAATTCAAAATGCAATAGTTTGATTCAGCTGAAGAATGATGAACAAGCGTATTTAGTACAACAGATAGGCTGATAAGTGCAGGTTTGGGATACCCTGCGGCCTAGTGTTTTGGCAGCAGGACAAAAAATAATTCAAAATGCAATAGTTTGATTAAGCTGCGGAAGGATCAACAAGCGTATTTAGTATAACAGATAGGCTGTTAAGTGCAGGTTTGGGATGCCCTACGGCCTAGTGTTTTGGCAGCAGGACAAAAAACCAATTCAAAATGCAATAGTTTGATTAAGCTGAAGAAGGATGAACAAGCGTATTTAGTATAACAGATAGGCTGCTAAGTGCAGGTTTGGGATACCCTGCGGCCTAGTGTTTTGGCAGCAGACCAAAAAGCAATTCTAAATGCAACAGTTTGATTCAGCTGAAGAAGGATGAACAAGCGTATTTAGTATAATAGATAGGCTGCTAAGTGCAGGTTTGGGATACCCTGCGGCCTAGTGTTTTGGCAGAAAACAATTCAAAAACAATTCAAAATGTCATAGTTTGATTCAGCTAAAGAAGGATGAACAAGCGTATTTAGTATAACAGATAGGCTGCTAAGTGCAGGGTTGGGATACCCTGCGACCTAGTGTTTTGGCAGCAGACCAGAAACCAATTCAAAATGCAATAGTTTGATTCAGCTGAAGAAGGATGAACAAGCGTAATTTAGTATAACAGAGAGGCTGCTAAGTGCAGGTTTGGGATACCCTGCGGCCCAGTGTTTTGGCAGCAGGACAAAAAACAATTCAAGATGCAATAGTTTGATTAAGCTGCGGAAGGATCAACAAGCGTATTTAGCATAACAGATAGGCTGCTAAGTGCAGGTTTGGGATGCCCTGCGGCCTAGTGTTTTGGCAGCAGGACAAAAACCAATTCAAAATGCAATAGTTTGATTAAGCTGAAGAAGGAATGAACAAGTGTACTTAGTTTAACAGATAGGCTGCTAAGTGCAGGTTTGGGATACCCTGCGACCTAGTGTTTTGGCAGCAGACCAAACACCAATTCAAAATGCAATAGTTTGATTCAGCTGAAGAAGGATGAACAAGCGTATTTAGTATAACAGTTAGGCTGCTAAGTGCAGGTTTGGGATACCCTGCGGCCTAGTGTTTTGGCAGCAGGACAAAAAACAATTCAAGATGCAATAGTTTGATTAAGCTGCGGGAGGATCAACAAGCGTATATGGTATAACAGATAGGCTGCTAAGTGCAGGTTTGGGATGCCCTGCAGCCTAGTGTTTTGGCAGCAGGACAAAAAACAATTCAAAATTCAATAGTTTGATTAAGCTGAAGAAGGATGAACAAGCACATTTAGCATAACAGATAGGCTGCTAAGTGCAGGTTTGGGATACCCTGTGGCCTAGTGTTTTGGCAGCAGGACAAAAACCAATTCAAAATGCAATAGTTTGATTTAGCTGAAGAAGGATGAACAAGCGTATTTAGTTTAACATATAGGCTGCTAAGTGCAGGTTTGGGATACCCTGCGGCCTAGTGTTTTGGCAGCAGACCCAAAACCAATTCAAAATGAAATAGTGTGATTCAGCTGAAGAAGGATGAACAAGCATATTTAGTATAACAGATAGGCTGCTAAGTGCAGGTTTGGGATGCCCTGCGGCCTAGTGTTTTGGCAGCAGACCAAAAACCAATTCAAAATGCAACAGTTTGATTAAGCTGAAGAAGGATGAACAAGCGTATTTAGTATAACAGATAGGCTGCTAAGTGCAGGTTTGGGATGCCCTGCGGCCTAGTGTTTTGGCAGCAGACCAAAAACCAATTCAAAATGCAATAGTTTGATTCAGCTGAAGAAGGATGAACAAGCGTATTTAGTAAAACAGGAAGGCTGCTAAGTGCAGGTTTGGGATACCCTGCGGCCTAGTGTTTTGGCAGCAGGACAAAAAACAATACAAGATGCAATAGTTTGATTTAGCTGAAGAAGGATGAACAAGCGTATTTAGTATAACAGATACGCTGCTAAGTGCAGGTTTGGGATGCCCTGCGGCCTAGTGCTTTGGCAGCAGACCAAAACCCAATTCAAAATGCAATAGTTTGATTCAGCTGAAGAATGATGAACAAGCGTATTTAGTACAACAGATAGGCTGATAAGTGCAGGTTTGGGATGCCCTGCGGCCTAGTGTTTTGGCAGCAGACCAAAACCCAATTCAAAATGCAATAGTTTGATTCAGCTGAAGAATGATGAACAAGCGTATTTAGTACAACAGATAGGCTGATAAGTGCAGGTTTGGGATACCCTGCGGCCTAGTGTTTTGGCAGCAGGACAAAAAATAATTCAAAATGCAATAGTTTGATTAAGCTGCGGAAGGATCAACAAGCGTATTTAGTATAACAGATAGGCTGTTAAGTGCAGGTTTGGGATGCCCTACGGCCTAGTGTTTTGGCAGCAGGACAAAAAACCAATTCAAAATGCAATAGTTTGATTAAGCTGAAGAAGGATGAACAAGCGTATTTAGTATAACAGATAGGCTGCTAAGTGCAGGTTTGGGATACCCTGCGGCCTAGTGTTTTGGCAGCAGACCAAAAAGCAATTCTAAATGCAACAGTTTGATTCAGCTGAAGAAGGATGAACAAGCGTATTTAGTATAATAGATAGGCTGCTAAGTGCAGGTTTGGGATACCCTGCGGCCTAGTGTTTTGGCAGAAAACAATTCAAAAACAATTCAAAATGTCATAGTTTGATTCAGCTAAAGAAGGATGAACAAGCGTATTTAGTATAACAGATAGGCTGCTAAGTGCAGGGTTGGGATACCCTGCGACCTAGTGTTTTGGCAGCAGACCAGAAACCAATTCAAAATGCAATAGTTTGATTCAGCTGAAGAAGGATGAACAAGCGTAATTTAGTATAACAGAGAGGCTGCTAAGTGCAGGTTTGGGATACCCTGCGGCCCAGTGTTTTGGCAGCAGGACAAAAAACAATTCAAGATGCAATAGTTTGATTAAGCTGCGGAAGGATCAACAAGCGTATTTAGCATAACAGATAGGTTGCTAAGTGCAGGTTTGGGATGCCCTGCGGCCTAGTGTTTTGGCAGCAGGACAAAAACCAATTCAAAATGCAATAGTTTGATTAAGCTGAAGAAGGAATGAACAAGCGTACTTAGTTTAACAGATAGGCTGCTAAGTGCAGGTTTGGGATACCCTGCGACCTAGTGTTTTGGCAGCAGACCAAACACCAATTCAAAATGCAATAGTTTGATTCAGCTGAAGAAGGATGAACAAGCGTATTTAGTATAACAGTTAGGCTGCTAAGTGCAGGTTTGGGATACCCTGCGGCCTAGTGTTTTGGCAGCAGGACAAAAAACAATTCAAGATGCAATAGTTTAATTGAGCTGTGGAAGGATCAATAAGCGTATTTAGTATAACAGGCTGCTAAGTGCAGGTTTGGGATGCCCTGCGGCCTAGTGTTTTGGCAGCAGCACAAATAACAATTCAAAATTCAATAGTTTGATTAAGCTGAAGAAGGATGAACAAGCGCATTTAGCATAACAGATAGGCTGCTAAGTGCAGGTTTGGGATACCCTGCGGCCTAGTGTTTTGGCAGCAGGACAAAAACCAATTCAAAATGCAATAGTGTGATTCAGCTGAAGAAGGATGAACAAGCGTATTTAGTATAACAGATAGGCTGTTAAGTGCAGGTTTGGGATACCCTGCGGCCTAGTGTTTTGGCAGCAGGACCAAAAACAATTCAAAATGCAATAGTTTGATTAAGCTGCGGAAGGATCAACAAGCGTATTTAGTATAACAGATAGGCTGCTAAGTGCAGGTTTGGGATGCCCTACGGCCTAGTGTTTTGGCAGCAGGACAAAAAACATTTCAAAATGCAATAGTTTGATTAAGCTGAAGAAGCATGAACAAGCGTATTTAGTATAACAGATAGGCTGCTAAGTGCAGGTTTGGGATACCCTGTGGCCTAGTGTTTTGGCAGCAGACCAGAAACCAATTCAAAATGCAATAGTTTGATTCAGCTGAAGAAGGATGAACAAGCGTAATTTAGTATAACAGAGAGGCTGCTAAGTGCAGGTTTGGGATACCCTGCGGCCCAGTGTTTTGGCAGCAGGACAAAAAACAATTCAAGATGCAATAGTTTGATTAAGCTGCGGAAGGATCAACAAGCGTATTTAGCATAACAGATAGGCTGCTAAGTGCAGGTTTGGGATGCCCTGCGGCCTAGTGTTTTGGCAGCAGGACAAAAACCAATTCAAAATGCAATAGTTTGATTAAGCTGAAGAAGGAATGAACAAGCGTACTTAGTTTAACAGATAGGCTGCTAAGTGCAGGTTTGGGATACCCTGCGACCTAGTGTTTTGGCAGCAGACCAAACACCAATTCAAAATGCAATAGTTTGATTCAGCTGAAGAAGGATGAACAAGCGTATTTAGTATAACAGTTAGGCTGCTAAGTGCAGGTTTGGGATACCCTGCGGCCTAGTGTTTTGGCAGCAGGACAAAAAACAATTCAAGATGCAATAGTTTAATTGAGCTGTGGAAGGATCAATAAGCGTATTTAGTATAACAGGCTGCTAAGTGCAGGTTTGGGATGCCCTGCGGCCTAGTGTTTTGGCAGCAGCACAAATAACAATTCAAAATTCAATAGTTTGATTAAGCTGAAGAAGGATGAACAAGCGCATTTAGCATAACAGATAGGCTGCTAAGTGCAGGTTTGGGATACCCTGCGGCCTAGTGTTTTGGCAGCAGGACAAAAACCAATTCAAAATGCAATAGTGTGATTCAGCTGAAGAAGGATGAACAAGCATATTTAGTATAACAGATAGGCTGCTAAGTGCAGGTTTGGGATGCCCTGCGGCCTAGTGTTTTGGCAGCAGACCAAAAACCAATTCAAAATGCAATAGTTTGATTCAGCTGAAGAAGGATGAACAAGCGTATTTAGTATAATAGATAGGCTGCTAAGTGCAGGTTTGGGATACCCTGCGGCCTAGTGTTTTGGCAGAAAACAATTCAAAAACAATTCAAAATGTCATAGTTTGATTAAGCTAAAGAAGCATGAACAAGCGTATTTAGTATAACAGATAGGCTGCTAAGTGCAGGTTGGGATACCCTGCAACCTAGTGTTTTGGCAGCAGACCAGAAACCAATTCAAAATGCAATAGTTTGATTCAGCTGAAGAAGGATGAACAAGCGTAATTAGTATAACAGATAGGCTGCTAAGTGCAGGTTTGGGATACCCTGCGGCCTAGTGTTTTGGCAGCAGGACAAAAAACAATTCAAGATGCAATAGTTTGATTAAGCTGCGGAAGGATCAACAAGCGTATTTAGTATAACAGATAGGCTGCTAAGTGCAAGTTTGGGATGCCCTGCAGCCTAGTGTTTTGGCAGCAGGACAAAAAACAATTCAAAATTCAATAGTTTGATTAAGCTGAAGAAGGATGAACAAGCGCATTTAGCATAACAGATAGGCTGCTAAGTGCAGGTTTTGGATGCCCTGTGGCCTAGTGTTTTGGCAGCAGGACAAAAAACAATTCAAAATGCAATAGTTTGATTTAGCTGAAGAAGGATGAACAAGCGTATTTAGTATAACAGATAGGCTGCTAAGTGCAGGTTTGGGATACCCTGCGGCCTAGTGTTTTGGCAGCATACCCAAAACCAATTCAAAATGCAATAGTGTGATTCAGCTGAAGAAGGATGAAGAAGCATATTTAGTATAACAGATAGGCTGCTAAGTGCAGGTTTGGGATGCCCTGCGACCTTGTGTTTTGGCAGCAGACCAAAAACCAATTCAAAATGCAACAGTTTGATTCAGCTGAAGAAGGATGAACAAGCGTATTTAGTATAATAGATAGGCTGCTAAGTGCAGGTTTGGGATACCCTGCGGCCTAGTGTTTTGGCAGAAAACAATTCAAAAACAATTCAAAATGTCATAGTTTGATTAAGCTAAAGAAGGATGAACAAGCGTATTTAGTATAACAGATAGGCTGCTAAGTGCAGGTTTTGGATGCCCTGTGGCCTAGTGTTTTGGCAGCAGGACAAAAAACAATTCAAAATGCAATAGTTTGATTTAGCTGAAGAAGGATGAACAAGCGTATTTAGTATAACAGATAGGCTGCTAAGTGCAGGTTTGGGATACCCTGCGGCCTAGTGTTTTGGCAGCATACCCAAAACCAATTCAAAATGCAATAGTGTGATTCAGCTGAAGAAGGATGAAGAAGCATATTTTGTATAACAGATAGGCTGCTAAGTGCAGGTTTGGGATACCCTGCGGCCTAGTGTTTTGGCAGAAAACAATTCAAAAACAATTCAAAATGTCATAGTTTGATTAAGCTAAAGAAGGATGAACAAGCGTATTTAGTATAACAGATAGGCTGCTAAGTGCAGGTTGGGATACCCTGCGACCTAGTGTTTTGGCAGCAGACCAGAAACCAATTCAAAATGCAATAGTTTGATTCAGCTGAAGAAGGATGAACAAGCGTAATTAGTATAACAGATAGGCTGCTAAGTGCAGGTTTGGGATACCCTGCGGCCTAGTGTTTTGGCAGCAGGACAAAAAACAATTCAAGATGCAATAGTTTGATTAAGCTGCGGAAGGATCAACAAGTGTATTTAGTATAACAGATAGGCTGCTAAG
Source organism: Gastrophryne carolinensis (assembly GCA_027917425.1). Lineage (NCBI taxonomy): Eukaryota > Metazoa > Chordata > Amphibia > Anura > Microhylidae > Gastrophryne > Gastrophryne carolinensis. The sequence goes on from CM051234.1 coordinate 117,170,947, forward strand.
TGCAAGTTTGGGATGCCCTGCAGCCTAGTGTTTTGGCAGCAGGACAAAAAACAATTCAAAATTCAATAGTTTGATTAAGCTGAAGAAGGATGGACAAGCGCATTTAGCATAACAGATAGGCTGCTAAGTGCAGGTTTTGGATGCCCTGTGGCCTAGTGTTTTGGCAGCAGGACAAAAAACAATTCAAAATGCAATAGTTTGATTTAGCTGAAGAAGGATGAACAAGCGTATTTAGTATAACAGATAGGCTGCTAAGTGCAGGTTTGGGATGCCCTGCGACCTTGTGTTTTGGCAGCAGACCAAAAACCAATTCAAAATGCAATAGTGTGATTCAGCTGAAGAAGGATGAAGAAGCATATTTAGTATAACAGATAGGCTGCTAAGTGCAGGTTTGGGATGCCCTGCGACCTTGTGTTTTGGCAGCAGACCAAAAACCAATTCAAAATGCAACAGTTTGATTAAGCTGAAGAAGGATGAACAAGCGTATTTAGTATAACAGATAGGCTGCTAAGTGCAGGTTTGGGATGCCCTGCGGCCTAGTGTTTTGGCAGCAGACCAAATACCAATTCAAAATGCAATAGTTTGATTCAGCTGAAGAAGGATGAACAAGCGTATTTAGTATAACAGATAGGCTGCTAAGTGCAGGTTTGGGATGCCCTACGGCCTAGTGTTTTGGCAGCAGGACAAAAAAACAATTCAAAATGCAATAGTTTGATTAAGCTGAAGAAGGATGAACAAGCGTATTTAGTATAACAGATAGGCTGCTAAGTGCAGGTTTGGGATACCCTGCGGCCTAGTGTTTTGGCAGCAGACCAAAAAGCAATTCAAAATGCAATAGTTTGATTCAGCTGAAGAAGGATGAACAAGCGTATTTAGTATAATAGATAGGCTGCTAAGTGCAGGTTTGGGATACCCTGCAGCCTAGTGTTTTGGCAGAAAACAATTCAAAAACAATTCATAATGTCATAGTTTGAATAAGCTGAAGAAGGATGAACAAGCGTATTTAGTATAACAGATAGGCTGCTAAGTGCAGGTTTGGGATGCCCATGTGGGCTGGTGTATTTAAAGCAGACCAAAAAATATTAAAACTAAATTCAAACTAATCCAGTTATGATAAATGATTGTGTGTAACAGATAGGGTTAAATAAGCCACTGCATAGATGGGATGCACAGTGGAAAGGCAGATTAAAATTTACAGCACAAAGAACTGAAATTGAATTGAAAACTGATCAGGCTAATGAAAAAAAAAAAAAAAATTCACTGTCACTTCTATGCTGTCCCTGGATGCTGTCCCTGGATTGTTCCGGTTTTTCACTATCTTTCACTATCTTTATCTGGCTCTGTCTACCTCTCTGTCTGCCTCTCTGACTCTCCCTACCTATCTTTAACTCTCTCTCCCTATCTGCAGCAACCACCGCTGTCTCTGGAATGCAAGGCTGAAATGCGCAAAAGGAAAATGGCCGCAGGTTTATATAGCAAGGTGATGTCACCGGGCTTCCTGGCTGCTGATAGGCTGCATGTGACTGTCCCATGATACCTTGCCCCAGGGGACATGTCCGGACATGTGCTTCCACCATCTTAGAATGCTTGTAATTGAAATAAATGGAGTTTAAAGGAAAACTTCGATCGATCGAATCACCGGGAAATTCGGATTCGTTCAGAATCAAATTTTTCATGAAATTCGGAACGAATCCGGGTTCGTCTGGATCGATTCACTCATCCCTAATCAATAGTCTAGAAACCTATATTACGAAAAATATCTGTCCAAGAGGCTTGCGTGTGCAATTATTCCCAGCTTGGGAAGTGGATGCCAAATTTAAACAAACCTGGGAATGTGGCCTACTTCAGGCCTCCCAGATTATTATCCGAATGCTAATTGAATATGACAATGATCTGCTGAAAGAGGTCACAACAAGAAATTACGAAACTAAATTAGACTCTTTTGATCAGCAGACATTGGTACGACCATTTTTGGCATCCCTTTCCTCTGAGTTGGACAGATACGAACAATTAATCATGGACTCAAAAAGGCGTAAATTACAGTGAGTCACATCAAATTACTCACTGAAGTGAGCATACAGGTGGCAGCACATGGGTAATCCTAGAGGCAGAGCCTCTAGAGAAAATAAGGGTTCAACTAGAAGAAATTTTCTGAATTTTTTATCCTCGGGCAGCGAGGTGGACGAGGAACCCGGAGGGGTGGGCGACATGGAACACAGAAGCTTAAGGAACAGGGATCGCTGGGGCTACAAGAGGTTAGCTCCCAGGATAGCCCGACAAGGATTAATTCCCTGCAAGTCATTAATCTTTCTACCCACCCTCTAAGTGCTGGTGAGATTTGAGCTCTATCCCATGGTCTCTCTTTTTCACCCACTAGGAAATTCTCACTTATTAAAGATCTTTACCTGTTTTGCAAGAGAATACTATTAAAAAAATAATTTGGAATTTCCAATTTACAGCCAAACGAGGTAGTTCTTGGACCTGAGGATCAAGTGGCACTCATGGATCTACACACACTTTTACGGGAACAAGATTCCACCACTATCTTGGATTCTGAAAGCGACCATCCAAATTCTGTTCTGCCTTCAACAGTGTGCCTTCTGTACAGGTATTTTTTAATATCATGGTGAAAGAGATCATGACATTGCCCAATAGAGGTAGAAGGGAGAACTTGACAGGGATTAAACGTTCCGCCATCAATAGCCGGGCGGGAATGTCCTTGTTTGGGGCACAGCTGATTACGTACAGGAGATCAATCGCCAGCTAGAAGACGGACGTAATTATTTCCGACTTACCAACAATCCTAGTGTAGCATTTAAAGCGAAACTGGATTTGATCCTATGTGATGCTAATGCAGCAGGAGTTATTAGCAATCAGGAACTCACCTATTTGACAGTCGCACATCCTAGGATACTCACATTTGACGTACTCCCCAAAACCCACAAAAACATTTCCTCACCACCTGGTCGACCTATTGTGTCTGGCATAGGTAGTTTTTAGAGCCAGCATGTACATTTGTAGACGTGTTTTTACAACCGCACGTTGTAAGTTTGAACTCCTATGTTCGAGACACTATGGACTTAAAAAAAAAGTTAAAAAAATTGGAAAATGTCCACTTGCCCCCGAACACACTCATGGCAACATGTGATGTGCAATCTCTTTATACCATCATACCCCACCATCTGGCTTTAACATCTGCCAGATATTTCCTTAACAGAGAATCTAATGACAGGATGGCACTTCATAATTTCATTCTTACATTACTGGAGTTCATATATTTTTAATGGACATTTTCATAAACAAATTTCCGGTCTAGCCATGGGGGCAAAATGTGCCCCATCAGTAGCCAATCTGTTCTTAGGATGGTGGGAGGAATGCACAGTGTTCGGTGATGATTGTGAGCGGTACCACCCCTACATTGATAATATTTTGTTGTTTTGGCAGGGTTCAGAGCCATCATGTCGCAAATTCATTAATCATCTGAATCAGAATGACTGGAACATCCATCTGACTGTTGAGATCTCAAACATTGAGGTAACCTTTTTGGACATTAAGATCATCCAAGGTTCAAATGGTGAGATCAGTACAGATCTCTTTAGAAAACCCACAGCGGTTAATAGCCTCTTGGACTATAACAGTGGACATGTGAAGCATTTAAAAGATAGCATTCCGGTGGGCCAGTTTCTGCGAATGCGCAGAAACTGCTCTAAAACCCGTGACTTTTAATCACAAGCAAAGGAACTAACTAGGAGGTTTAAAGATTGGGGTTATCCCAATAGGACTATCACACAAGCTTATCAACGGGCTAAAGATACACAAAGAACTGACCCTCTGACACCATGGGCACGTAAAGGCCCTACAAAAAGAGATAACCGAGTCAGATTTGTGACCAATTATAACAATCAATGGTCCAATATTAGACAGGCAGTCGATGCACATTGGCATAACTTGACTTCAGATGCTACCATAGCGGATATAGTGGGACAAAAGGCTCTTTTTACAGCACGCCGAGCGCCCAACTTAAGAGACCTGTTATGGACTTGGCTTGCGACAAGAAAACCAAAGAGGAGCTCACCATATGGTGGTTGCTCAGTTTGTCAGCAGTATATGGAAAAAACATCAGTGGCTGTAAATCGAATGAACGGCAGAAAAATCAACATTAACACCTTTATTAATTGCAGGACCCATTCTGTCATGTATATATTACAATGTGATTGCCCTAGAGCTTACATCGGGGAGACCCAAAATGCCTTGAGGACGAGGTTACAAGCCCACCTTTCAAACATTAAGCTGGCAAATCGAGACGTCTCGTTAGGTAAGAACATTTCCCCTGTTGCACGTCACTTTCTAGACAAACAAAGGGGAAACCCAGCATCTTTAAAGGTTGTAGGACTTGAAAAGGCGCAGATTGGCCCACGAGGGGGAGATCTTAAAAGGCTATTAATGCAGAGAGAGTTAAAATTGATTTTCCTCTTGGATACGCGCTCTCCTCAGGGGCTCAACGAAGATTGGGCTTTTACACCATTTTTAGGTTGAGTTTTATCACTGATAGCAATCTAAGGAGATGGCGGACTCATGAATTGGTGTCTCTCCAAGAGGATTATTTTGTTAGCATATTGACCGGTTGGAGATTTTGGCCCATAACAGCAGCATTGGCCTTGGGACATTAATAACTGTCTCTTCTCTTCTTTCCCCTGACGAATGAGGTGGTTGAGTTTATCACGGCACTTTTAGATTGCAGCTTTTTTGCTTTTGTTAGTTGTTGTACAGTAAAAGTTTTTCTTTTTTGTTTGTAGCTTTTTGGCACTCAAGGAGTGTTTTTTCTTTTTGTGCCTCTGAATTTATCACGTGGGTCACACGGGCTTAGGAGGTTATTATTTTTTCCTCCCTTAGAGGATTTCTTTCGAGGGGATCTGTACCTTGTGTCATGTCACTACTTTGCTTGTTTACAGCTAGAGATGAGCGATTTATTTCAATTACAGCCATTGCAAAATGGTGGATGGACATGTCCGGACATGTCCCCTGGGGCAAGTTATCATGGGAAGGTCACATGCAGCCTATCAGCAGCCAGGAGCCCCGGTGACGTCACAGCGCTATATAAACGGCGACCATCTTGCTGGTGCGCATTTCAGCCTTGTATTGCGGCCACAACGGAGCTGTTTAGAGACAGGGAGAGTCAGGGAGACCCACAGAGACCCACACAGTGCCAGGGAGAGCCAGGGAAAGATAGGGAAAAATCGGGAACGATCCAGGCAGGGACAGCAGAGGAAGTGACAGGGAAACTTTTTTTTTATTTTCACTTCCCTTCATTTGCCAGATCAGTTTAAAATTTCTTTTTTGTGCTGTAAATATTCCTGGCCACTGTGCATCCCATCTTGGCAGTGGCATATTTAACCTTATCTGTTACACACAAGCATTTCTTTTAACTCGATTAGTTTAAATATTTTTTTGTATGAAAAACCCCAGCCTACATGGGCATACTATTTCAGCACATTTCACCCTATCTGTTATACGGGGAGGCCAGTTGAGCGACTGTAGCAGAATTTTCAGAGCGCCCGCTAGTAGTCGCTGTGCTTGGCCGTTGTTCGGTAGTTGATAGCGACTCAGTCGGTTTGCCGTAATATTGAATATTGAGGCGTCGCTATTTGACAGGTTCTGCGCTGTATGAGAGCGCATGATAGCGACTGGCCCTAGCGACCGGCTCCCAACATATTCATTAACCCTTTAAGTGCCAGCCTACCTGGAGGTTTTGTCACACTCTGTTGCCAGACCATTTTGCACTATTTTGCGCTCCCCATGTTCAAATGTGATTTTTGAAGGGATTTCCAGGGATTTCCCAGGAAAATGATATATTGTTTTTTTCAGCAGAGTCTGGGCTTTAACATGAAATGTCTTGTTTGTCATTTGTTAGGTGTATTCTTAATATTTTTGGGTGAAATATGTGCAAAAAAAAATAAATAAATAAAATTTTTACATATTGTAGTTTTTTTTGTAATAAAAAATGTAAGTTTGTCAATGAAATCTTATTGCGTGTGAAATCCCAATTTCTCCCGGTTACAGCGGTACCACATATGTATATGTAGACACCCTTTCCTGCCCAGGAGACTCCCCCAAACTGAAACAGCGCTTTAGGGGATTTTCAGAAAAAATACAACTATGCTATGCAATATGCGCACCTTGCAGTTTTTCCAGAAAAACAACCCTTTACATTTGAAATACCCCCAACAAACTATATATTCTCTGGAAGTACACACCTCAGGCTTTCTAGGCGTACCAGGATTGTTGATGTGGCCATAGTTTTCTGGAAGTAATCCCTCAATGGATTCTTTGGTTGCAAAGAGTTTCCCTAAAAAAAGGATAAAAAAGCAGAATCAAAGCCACATTTTCCTAAAAAAACTATATACAAACAAGAAAAAACAAGTTTAATCTGAAAACGCAACATCCCCCGAACAGAACAATACCCAACATGCATAGCTACTGTCAAGGGAAGAGTTGCCAAACATCCCAAAGTAAAGCATGTGCGTAACGGTAATTTTACTTGAAAATTTCAGCTCTGCAGACAAAGTGCGCACCTTGCGATTTTTCAACCAAAACAACCCTTTACATTTGGAATATCCCCCATAAACCATATATTCCCTGAAAGTACACATGTTAAGCTTTCTAAGGGTACCCAGCTTGTTCTAGTGGGCTCATCTTTCTGGAATTATTACCTCAAAGAATTCTTTGGTTGCGCAGGGTTTCCCTAAAAAATTTATAAAAAAGCTGAATAAAAAACACCTTTTCCTAAAATATAAATATGCAAACCAGAAAAAACAAGCTAAGTCTGAAAGCGCAAGGTCCCCCGAACAGAACAATACCCAACATGCAGAGGTACTATTAACCCTTTTAATTGCCAGCCTACTTGAGATTTTGTCACCCTCTGTTGACAGGCCATTTTTCCCCATTTTGCGTCATGTTTTGCGCCATGTTTTGCGCCATTTTTGCTGGAACTTTCAGGAAAATTATATATATATTTTTTTGCAGCAGAGTTTAGGCTTTAACATGAAATGTCTTGTTTGTAAATTTTTTTTTTTTTTTACAATATTATTAAGTAAAAAAAATAAATAAATAAATACAATTTTTTTTTAGAAAATTGACTCCTTTATTTTAAATAAAAAATGTATTTTATTAAGGAAAATCATATTGCATGTGAAAGCCCCATTTCTACCGATTAGAACGGTACCACATATTTATCGGTAGCCCCCTGTTCCTGCCCAGGAGACCCCTCTAACTGAAACAAGTATTTTATAACATTCACAAAAAAAATACAAATACCATCCACACTACAAAGGGTTAAATCGAGAAAAAAAATGACGTAGGGTCCCCCCTCCCAGGGGAGGGAGACCCCATTTTTTTTTTGATTTTTAAGGGTTAAAAACCCTTAAAAATAAAAAAAAATTGACGTGGGGTCCCCCTTACCCAAAGTAACCAGCCCGGGACCAGCTATGGGGGCTTGTAGGCACAGAGTGGGGGGGCCAGCTTTTGTGGCCCCCCACCCTGCAGCCTACGAGCCCACATAGCCTATGTGGGCCCGGGCTCTTCTGCCCCCCCTGGCCTTTGGGGAGGCAGGTAATGGGGGTGCCAGGGGTTAATGGCAAGCCACCCGCTAGCGCAGGTGGCTTGCCATCCCCCCAGCCTTGTGAACTGGTGTAGGGGTCATGGACAAGGGGTTAAAAGTAAATAATCACACAGACACAAGCAGAGAAAAAAAATATTTTATTAATTTTTATTTTTTTTTTTACACTGTACTCACCTCCCATCCATCCTGGAGCACTCTGTCCCTCGGCGATCACTGGCTTCTGCTCACTTGCTAGAAGCCTTTTATAGCTGCTGGATGACAGAACACAAAGGGTTAATCAAAAAAAAAAAATGACATAGGGTCCCCCCTCCCAGGGGAGGGAGACCCCATTTTTTAAAAACCCTTAAAAATAAAAAAAAATGACGTGGGGTCCCCCTTACCCAAAGTAACCAGCCCAGGACCAGCTATGGGGGCTTGTAGGCACAGAGTGGGGGGGCCAGCTTTTGTGGCCCGCCCACCCTGCAGCCTACGAGCCCACATAGCTTATGTGGGCCCGGGCTCTTCTGCCCCCCCCTGGCCTTTAGGGAGGCAGGTAATGGGGGTGCCAGGGGTAAATGGCAAGCCACCCGCTTGCGCAGGTGACTTGCCAGACCCCCGAGCCCTGTGAACTGGTATAAGGGGTCACATGGACCCCTTACCAGTTCACAAAGGGTTAACAGTATAAAAAAATAAACACACACACAGGTTTTTGTAATAGTTTATTCAAAAAAAAAAAAAAAATTTAACTTTACTCACCTCCGATGTTCAGATGCAGTGTCCCGCGGCGATCTGATGCAGGTGACAGCTGGGCAGAGAAGGGGGGAGGCAGGCGATCGAAGGGGCGGGGCTAAAATCCAAGATGGCGGCCGCCATCGGAAGATGCGACGGAGGGAGGGCTGTTATGCCCCCCTCCAGAAGACAGAAGACCCGGGGGGGTAATCGGAGCCCCCCCCCCATGAAGAGGAGAGGCGGCGGGAGTCGGCGGGAGCGGAGGTGAGTAACTGTCATTTTTTTTTTTTTTTTTTTTCACAGGCAATCCCGGCGGCTGCTGAAACGGGGGGGGGGGGCACCCTATTCCGGGCCCTCCCCTGCAGCCGGAGAAGCCCCGATCGGCGATCGGAGCCCCGCTGGCTGAAGAGGAGACCCGGCCGGACCAAACAAGGGGTCAGGTAAGTGACTTTTTTTTAAACTTTTTTTTGTGTGATTGGGGAATGCCAGGCACGTAAAATTTACGTGGCTGGCACTTAAGTGGCGGAGAGGCAACCACGTAACTTTTACGTGGCTGGCATTTAAAGGGTTAAAAAATCACGCTCAAAAAATTATCGCACTGTAAAATGCATGTTTAAACCCCAGAGCGCTGGCGGCGATGGGTTAAAAGTAGTTTTTTAACCCCCGAACAACCATATTTTTGGAAACAAAAAAAACAAGTTTTTTAAATAATTTAGTAATATGAATACATTAATATCAGACCTGTAATATGAATTCTGTACAATTTTTTTTTTCCTTAAAAAAATTATTTAACATGGCAGAAGTGGTCACAGAATTTTTCACATTAAAAAAAAAATAATAATAACACTTAATTATTAATATTTAAAGATTGTTTACATTGAAATGCATTGGAGAACGCCAGGTAGCGAGAGGTCATACCTGTCGCTGTTCAAGGTCGGACGCTGGCGCTGTGGGCTGAGGCTGGAATATTGATGCATGAGTGGCTATATGGCGCTATCTCAGTCGCTAAGCAGGATTGGCTTGATAAATGTGTGATTGTGGTGGGGAGTCGGCGTTCTCTTGGCGGGCCCGTCATTACCGGCAGCTCACCAGTCGCTACCTGACGCTATTCCTTCATAAATAAGGGCCTAAATCAGCTTCTAAAGGCTCTGTTTTATTAATATATTGCATTTTGAATTGGTTTTGTGCGTCCTGTAAAAACACCAGGCCACAGGGTATCCCAAACCAGCACATTTCACCCTATCTGTTATACTAAAGCAGCTTCTAAAGGCTCTGTTTTATTAATATATTGCATTTTGAATTGGTTTGTGCATCCTGTAAAAACACCAGGCCGCAGGGTATCCCTAACCGGCACATTTCACCCTATCTGTTATACTAAAGCAGCTTCTACAGGCTCTGTTTTATTAATATATTGCATTTTGAAAAGTTTTTTTGCGTCCTGTCAAAACACCAGGCCGCAGGGTATCCCAAACCGGCACATTGCACCCTATCTGTTATACTAAAGCAGCTTCCACAGGCTCTGTTTTATTAATATATTGCATTTTATATTGGTTTTGTGCATCCTATAAAAACACCAGGCTGCAGGGTATCCCAACCCAGCACATTTCACCCTATCTGTTATACTAAAGCAGCTTCTACAGGCTCTGTTTTATTAATATATTGCATTTTGAATTGGTTTTGTGCGTCCTGTAAAAACACCAGGCTGCAGGGTATCCCAAACTGGCACATTTCACCCTATCTGTTATACTGAAGCAGCTTCTACAGGCTCTGTTTTATTAATATATTGCATTTTGAAATGGTTTTTTGTTTCCTGTAAAAGCACCAGGCCGCAGGGTATCCCAAACTGGCACATTTCACCCTATCTGTTATACTAAAGCAGCTTCTACTGGCTCTGTTTTATTAATATATTGCATTTTGAATTGTTTTTTGTGTCCTGTAAAAACACCAGGCAGCAGGGTATCCCAAACTGGCACATTTCACCCTATTTGGTATACTAAAGCAGCTTCCACAGGCTCTGTTTTATTAATATATTGCATTTTGAATTTTTTTTGCATCCTGAAAAAACACCTGGCCGCAGGGTATCCCAAACCAGCACATTTCACCCTATCTGTTATACTAAAGCAGCTTCCACAGGCTCTGTTTTATTAATATATTGCATTTTGAATTGGTTTTTTGCATCCTGTCAAAACACAAGGCCGCAGGGTATCCCAAACTGGCACATTTCAACCTATCTGTTATACTAAAGCAGCTTCCACAGGCTCTGTTTTATTAATATATTGCATTTAAATTGTTTTTTGCGTCCTATAAAAACACCAGGCCGCAGGGTATCCCAAACCAGCACATTTCACCCTATCTGTTATACTAAAGCAGCTTCTACAGGCTCTGTTTTATTAATATATTGCATTTTGAATTGGTTTTGTGCATCCTCAAAAAACACCAGGCCGCAGGGTATCCCAAACTGGCACATTTCACCCTATCTGTTATATTAAGCAGCTTCTACAGGCTCTGTTTTATTAATATATTGCATTTTGAATTGGTTTTGTGTTTCCTGTAAAAACACCAGGCCGCAGGGTATCCCAAACTGGCACATTTCACCCTATCTGTTATACTAAAGCAGCTTCTACAGGCTCTGTTTTATTAATATATTGCATTTTGAATTTTTTTTGCATCCTGAAAAAACACCTGGCCGCAGGGTATCCCAAACCAGCACATTTCACCCTATCTGTTATACTAAAGCAGCTTCCACAGGCTCTGTTTTATTAATATATTGCATTTTGAATTGGTTTTTTGCATCCTGTAAAAACACCAGGCCGCAGGGTATCCCAAACTGGCACATTTCACCCTATCTGTTATACTAAAGCAGCTTCCACAGGCTCTGTTTTATTAATATATTGCATTTAAATTGTTTTTTGCGTCCTATAAAAACACCAGGCCGCAGGGTATCCCAAACCAGCACATTTCACCCTATCTGTTATACTAAAGCAGCTTCTACAGGCTCTGTTTTATTAATATATTGCATTTTGAATTGGTTTTGTGCATCCTCAAAAAACACCAGGCCGCAGGGTATCCCAAACTGGCACATTTCACCCTATCTGTTATATTAAGCAGCTTCTACAGGCTCTGTTTTATTAATATATTGCATTTTGAATTGGTTTTGTGTTTCCTGTAAAAACACCAGGCCGCAGGGTATCCCAAACTGGCACATTTCACCCTATCTGTTATACTAAAGCAGCTTCTACAGGCTCTGTTTTATTAATATATTGCATTTTGAATTGGTTTTGTGTTTCCTGTAAAAACACCAGGCCGCAGGGTATCCCAAACCGGCACATTTCACCCTATCTGTTATACTAAAGAAGCTTCTACAGGCTCTGTTTTATTAATATATTGCATTTTGAATTGGTTTTGTGCGTCCCGTAAAAACACCAGGCTGCAGGGTATCCCAAATTGGCACATTTCACCCTATCTGTTATACTAAAGCAGCTTCTACAGGCTCTGTTTTATTAATATATTGCATTTTGAATTGGTTTTGAGCGTCCTGTAAAAACACCAGGCCGCAGGGTTTCCCAAACTGGCACATTTCACCCTATCTGTTATGCTAAAGCAGCTTCCACAGGCGCTGTTTTATTAATATATTGCATTTTGAATTGTTTTTTGCGTCCTGTAAAAATACCAGGCAGCAGGGTATCCCAAATTTGCACATTTCACCCTATCTGTTATACTAAAGCAGCTTCCACAGGCTCTGTTTTATTAAAATATTGCATTTTGAATTTTTTTTTGTTTCCTGAAAAAACACCAGGCCGCAGGGTATCCCAAACCAGCACATTTCACCCTATCTGTTATACTAAAGCAGCTTCCACAGGCTCTGTTTTATTGATATATTGCATTTTGAATTGGTTTTTTGCATCCTGTAAAAACACCAGGCCGCAGGGTATCCCAAACCAGCACATTTCACCCTATCTGTTATACAAAAGCAGCTTCCACAGGCTCTGTTTTATTAATATATAGCATTTTGAATTGGTTTTGTGCGTCCTGTAAAAACACCAGGCCGCAGGGTATCCAAAACCAGCACATTTCACCCTATCTGTTATACTAAAGCAGCTTCTACGGGCTCTGTTTTATTAATATATTGCATTTTGAATTGGTTTTGTGCATCCTCTAAAAACATCAGGCCGCAGGGTATCCCAAACCGGCACATTTCACCCTATCTGTTATATTAAGCAGCTTCTACAGGCTCTGATTTATTAATATATTGCATTTTGAATTGGTTTTGTGTTTCCTGTAAAAACACCAGGCCGCAGGGTATCCCAAACTGGCACATTTCACCCTATCTGTTATACTAAAGCAGCTTCTACAGGCTCTGTTTTATAAATATATTGCATTTTGAATTGGTTTTGTGTTTCCTGTAAAAACACCAGGCCACAGGGTATCCCAAACCGGCACATTTCACCCTATCTGTTATACTAAAGCAGCTTCTACAGGCTCTGTTTTATTAATATATTGCATTTTGAATTGGTTTTGTGCGTCCTGTAAAAACACCAGGCAGCAGGGTATCCCAAACGGGCACATTTCACCCTATCCGTTATACTAAAGCAGCTTCCACAGGCTCTGTTTTATTAATATATTGCATTTTGAATTGTTTTTTGCGTCCTGTAAAAACACCAGGCCGCAGGGTATCCCAAACCAGCACATTTCACCCTATCTGTTATACTAAAGCAGCTTCCACAGGCTCTGTTTTATTAATATATTGCATTTTGAATTGGTTTTATGCATCCTGTGAAAACACCAGGCCGCAGGGTATCCCATATTGCCAATTTTCATAGTATCTGGTGCAGAGAAGCGGTATCTCACTTTATTTAGAGTAAACACATTTTTTAAGTGCCTATGGGGCATTTCAAATGCATAGAAATGTCAGGCAGACAAGTGTCATGATGTTCAAAGAGGAGTGGCAGAGGCCAAGATTCAGCTGGCAGAGGTCGCAGCAGACTAGGGGCGAGTGGCAGCAGGAGTCGCGGTGAGAGACCTGATCTGCCAGTATGATCTGCCAGTATCTGCTAGCAGTCGTGTCTCCACCAGAAACGCATCTGCCATGATAGATTGGTTAACGCGGTCATCCACATCATCACAAGTTACATCTGACACCCCCAGTCTAGGGTCGGTAGGTTCCTCTGACACAACCCTGAGTTGGCATGGGCCGAGAACAGTCCCTGTCCTCCCATTGCCTCTGTCCTATGCCGTTCCCTCCCCTAGCGACGTATCCTATGCTTTGGGTTCAACTCCACTCTTTAGTGAGGAGGACGATCAGATAGAGGACAGTCAGCAGCTACTGCCCAGCCAAAAAACGGAGGTGGCTTCCTTCGCTAGGCAGACAAATAGTGATGTGGAGAGTGGCGTGGGTGTTGTTGCGAGCTTTCCAGCTCCTGCTCCAGACACTGTTGAGGAAACCGAGAACATCAGTGACGTGCAGCCACAACTCGGTGATGATGATGATGATGAAGCCGATCGCACTTGGGAGCCGGGTGCAGAAGGGGCTTCATCCTTATCATCAGGAGAAGAGGGGCGTAGGTTGCCCCGGAGTCAGCAGCTGAGGCAGCAAGGTGTTAGCAGCATGGTTGGCAGTCAGCATGGGGGCAGAATTGTAAAGCCTGGAGCCAAGCGGGGCCGGGGCCGGGGTAGAGCACCTGCTGCATGGCAGGCTACCATATCGGGAGGTAGTGGAGCAGGGGTTCCTGGAGTTGGCGACAGTAGCAGTGAATCAGTGTGGGCTGTTGGTGGGAAAAGTAGCTACTCGGCAGTGTGGCAGTTTTTCCTCAAGCATCCGCAGGAGGGTAACATGGCCACCTGCAAGATATGTAGGCAGAAGGTGAAGCGTGGCCAGGGCCCAAATGTTGGCACCATGGCCCTGCGTCAACATATGATGCGTCACCATAAAGCGGCCTGGGAGAACCGAGGCTCCGAAGAGGTGGTCCAGGCTGCTTCCTCGCTAAGTGGCATGCCACTCCCAATTTCTGCCAGCCAAGGCTCCAGCACCTCAGCCGAAGGCAGCTGTGCGTCATACCCATCCTCTGTCGCTCCTCCTGATGCTCCTGCTCCTCCTCCTCCAAGTCATGCATCCCACCAGCAATCCATCAGCGAAACCATGTCCAAGAGACAGCATTATGCGCCCACTCATCCTACGGCGCAGAAGCTGAATGTGCTCCTGTCCAAGTTGCTGGTGCTGCAGTCGCTCCCTTTTCAGATGGTGGACTCTGCACCTTTCAGAGAACTGATGACTTGTGCCGAGCCGAGGTGGAGAGTCCCGTCATTTCTTTGCCAAGAAGGCAGTACCGGCGCTGCACACTTTTGTTGAACAGAAGGTGGGCCAGTCCTTGAGCCTGTCGGTGTGTAGCAAAATACATGGCAGCGCCGACATCTGGAGCTGTAACTACGGTCAGGGGCAGTACATGTCGTTTACGGCCCACTGGGTGAATGTGGTCCCTTTGCAGCAGCAACTTGGACAGGTCACGCCGCTTCGGCCTCCGCGCTCCCTGGCCGTTGTGCCTGTGACACCGTGCGACTCGGCCTCCTCATCCTCCGCCATCTCCTCACCCTCTACTGTAGGCTCAAGTCTCAGTGCCCCTCCAGGCTACCATGTGTGCAGGGCACCGAGGTGTCACGCTGTGCTTCACATGGTTTGTCTTGGCAAACGGAGTCACACAGGGGAGGAACTGCTTAAATTTATTAATCAAGAAATCCAAACATGGCTTACTCCAAGAAAACTGAAAATGGGAAACATGGTTACCGACAATGGGAAGAACATTTTGTCTGCACTGCGACAAGGAAGGCTGACCCATGCGCCCTGCATGGCTCACGTCTTCAATCTGGTTGTGAAGTGGTTTCTGAAGTCTTCCTCATCTGCAAGACATCCTAACAACTTCAAGGAAACTTTGCATGCACTTCAGCCACTCATACACCGCCGAGCACACCCTTCTTGAGCTACAGCGTCAGAACGGTAGCCCCCAACATAGTCTGATTTGCGATGTTTCCCCCCATTGGAATTCCACCCTGCATATGTTGGACAGACTATACGAACAGAGAAAAGCCATCACGGATTTCTTGATGATCCAAGCAGATAGGGGGACTCCCCTGTGTAACTTCCTTATCAACCAGTGGCAGCTCATACGTGACACCTGCCGTTTGCTCAGACCCTTTGAGGAAGCCACTTTATTTGTGAGTCACCTGGATTATGGGATGAACGACGTGATTCCACTGCTTCATGTACTACAGCACATGTTGGAAACCATGGCTGGTCAGGGCACTGGAGACATGGCGTCTACATCTTATGGCCACATGAACCCCGTTGGAGCTGAACTGGAGGAGGAGGAGGAAGAGGAGGAGGAATGGCACAGTGCACAGTCTAGGCTTGGTGAAATGGCTGGTTTATCTAGTCAGCGAACAGGAGAGGAGGAGCAGGAGCAGCCAGAGGAGCTAGAGGCTTGTGAGGAAGGCGAGATAGAGGACCCAGACACACCGTGGCAGTATGCAGTGGAGATGGAGACAGGTAGTCCCTCCGAGTCACTTGCGAAAATGACAGGAAGCATGCTCACATGCTTGCGTAGTGACCCCAGAATTGTTTCCATTTGTCAGCGGTATGACTTCTGGCTGTCCACCTTATTGGACCCTCGCTTCCGGCACAACATTTTTTAAACCCGCCGAGATGGAGGGCAAACTGACGTAATACAAAGACATTCTACATAGTCAGTTGGCCGATGCCTATCTGCGCCATGGTCCATACTCTCGCAGGTCTGACTTGGGGGGACCTCTGCGCTCACCTTCCACTGCTATGGCTGCTGGGGGAGTTGGCAGGAGCAGCAGCAGCAGCTCCATCAGCAGCAGCCTCAGTCTTCAGTCGTTAATGAGTAGCTTTCTACACCCACATAGTGAGTCTACTCATGAGCAGCAGGAAGACCTGGAGCAGGACCTGAACCAGAAGGTCATGTCATACCTTGACATGACCATGCCAACACACCTTGAGGATCCGCTGGACTTCTGGGCAGCCAAACTTGACTTGTGGCCGCAGCTACCTGAGTTTGCCCTGGAAAAGCTGTCCTTCCCGGCAAGTAGCGTGCCATCTGAGCGGGTGTTTAGTGCGGTGGGGGCCATAGTTACGGCGAGGAGAACTTGTCTGTCAACTAAAAATGTGGAGAGACTCACCTTTGTGAAAATGAATCAGGGATGGATCAGCCAGGATTTTCACCCACCAATGGCTGATGCATGCGACTAGATTCAGCATGGTGCCACGTTTTACACTTTCCAAATTATGCAAAGCATATTTGTGTCTTTAGGCCAATTTTTGGGCTCCTGCTGCCAACTCCAGTGTCTCTTTCAAGCTATGTTTTGGCTCCTGCTGCTGCTGCTTGCAACTCCAGGGTGTCATTCAGCCAATTTTTGGGCTCCTGCTGCCAACTCCAGTGTGTCTTTCAAGCTAGGTTTGGGCTGCTGCTGCTGCTGCTGCTTGCGACTCCAGGGTGTCATTCAGCCAATTTTTGGGCTCCTGTTGCCAACTCCAGTGTCTCTTTCAGCCGATGTTTGCTCCTGCCGCTGCTGCTGTAATCTCCAGTGTGTCATTCAGCCAATTTTGGGCTCCTGCTGCCAACTCCAGTGTCTCTTTCAAGCTATGTTTGGGCTCCTGCTGCTACTGCTTGCAACTCCAGGGTAACATTCAGCCAATTTTTGGGCTCCTGCTGCCAACTCCAGTGTCTCTTTCAAGCTATGTTTGGGCTCCTGCTGCTGCTGCTTGCAACTCCAGGGTATCATTCAGCCAATTTTTGGGCTCCTGCTGCCAACCCCAGTGTGTCTTTCAAGCTATGTTTGGGCTCCTGCTGCTGCTTGCAACTCCAGGGTATCATTCAGACAAATTTTGGGCTCCTGCTGCCAACTCCAATGTCTCTTTCAGCCAATGTTTGGGCTCCTGCTGCTGCTGCTGGCAACTCCAGTGTGTCTTTCAAGCTATGTTTGGGCTCCTGCTGCTGCTGCTTGTAACTCCAGGGTGTCATTCAGCCAATTTTTGGGCTCCTGCTGCCAACTCCAGTGTCTCCTTCAAGCTATGTTTGGGCTGCTGCTGCTGCTGTTTGCAACTCCAGGGTTTCATTCAGCCAATTTTTTGTCTCCTGCTGCCTACTCCAGTGTCTCATTCAAGCTATGTTTGGGCTGCTGCTGCTGCTGTTTGCAACTCCAGGGTGTCATTCGGCCAATTTTTGGGCTCCTGCTGCCTACTCCAGTGTCTCTTTCAAGCTATGTTTGGGCTCCTGCTGCTGCTGTTGCTTCTTGCAACTCCAGGTGTCATTCAGCCAATTTTTGGGCTCCTGCTGCCTACTCCAGTGTCTCTTTCAAGCTATGTTTGGGCTGCTGCTGCTTGCAACTCCATGGTGTCATTCAACTAATTTTTGGGCTCCTGCTGCCAACTCCAGTGTCTCTTTCAAGCTATGTTTGGGCTCCTGCTGCTGCTGCTTGCAACTCCAGGGTGTCATTCAGGCAATTTTTGGGCTCCTGCTGCCAATTCCAGTGTGCCTTTCAAGCTAGGTTTGGGCTGCTGCTGCTGCTGCCTGCGACTCCAGAGTGTCATTCAGCCAATTTTTAGGCTCCTGCTGCCAACTCCAGTGTCTCTTGCAGCCAATGTTTGGGCTCCTGCTGCTGCCAACTTCAGTGTGTCTTTAGGCCAATTTTTGGGCTCCTGCTGGCAACTCCAATGTCTCTTTCAAGCAATGTTTGGGCTCCTGCTTCTGGCAACTCCAGTGTGTCTTTAGACCAATTTTTGGGCTCCTGCTGCTGCCAACTCCAGGGTGTGTCTTTAGGCCAATTTTTGGGCTCCTGCTGCCAACTCCAGGGTGTGTCTTTAGGCCAATTTCTGGGCTCCTGCTGCTGCTGTTGCTGCTGCCAACTCCAGGGTGTGTCTTTAGGCCAATTTGTGGGCTCCTGCTGCCAACTCCAGTGTCTCTTTCAGCCAATGTTTGGGCTCCTGCTGCTGCCAACTCCAGTGTGTCTTTAGGCCATTTTTTGGGCTCCTGCTGCCAACTCCAATGTCTCTTTCAAGCCAATGTTTGGGCTCCTGCTGCTGCTGGCAACTCCAGTGTGTCTTTAGGACAATTTTTGGGTTCCTGCTGCTGCTGCTGCCAACTCCAGGGTGTGTCTATCAGTCAATGTTTGGGCTCCTGCTGCCAACTCCAGTGTCTCTTTCAGCCAATGTTTGGGCTCCTGCTGCTGCTGCTGCCAACTCCAGGGTGTGTCTTTAGGCCAACTTTTGGGCTCCTGCTGCCAACTCCAGTTTCTCTTTCAAGCTAGGTTTGGGCTCCTGCTGCTGCTGCTTGCAACTCCAGGGTGTCATTCAGCCAATTTTTGGGCTCCTGCTGCCAACTCCAGTGCCTCTTTCAAGCAATGTTTGGGCTCCTGCTGCTGCTGCTGCTGCTGCTGGCAACTCCAGTGTGTCTTTTGGCCAATTTGTGGGCTCCTGCTGCTGCTGCCAACTCCAGGGTGTGTCTTTAGGCCAATTTTTGGGCTCCTGCTGCCAACTCCAGTGTCTCTTTCAGCCAATGTTTGGGCTCCTGCTGCTGCTAACTCCAGTGTGTCTTTAGGCCAATTTTTGGGCTCCTGCTGCCAACTCTAGTGTCTCTTTCAAGCAATGTTTGGGCTCCTGCTGCTGCTGCTGGCAACTCCAGTGTCTCTTTCAAGCAATGTTTGGGCTCCTGCTGCTGCTGCCAACTCCATGGTGCGTCTTTAGGCCAATTTTTGGGCTCCTACTGCTGCTGCTGCTGCTGCCAACTCCAGGGTGTGTCCTTAGGCCAATTTTTGAGCTCCTGCTGCCAACTCCAGTGTCTCTTTCAGCCAATGTTTGGGCTCCTGCTGCTGCATGTTTGGGCTCCTGCTGCTGCTGCTGCCAACTCCAGTGTGTCTTTAGGCCAATTTTTGGGCTCCTGCTGCCAACTCCAGTGTCTCTTTCAAGCAATGTTTGGGCTCCTGCTGCTGACAACTCCAGTATGTCTTTAGGACAATTTTTGGGCTCCTGCTGCCAACTCCAGTGTCTCTTTCAAGCAATGTTTGGGCTCCTGCTGCTGCCAACTCCAGGGTGTGTCTTTATCTCAATTATTGGGCTCCTGCTGCCAACTCCAGTGTCTCTTTCAAGCAATGTTTGGGCTGCTGCTGCTGTTGCCAGATCCAGTGTGTCTTTAGGACAATTGTTGGGCTCCTGCTGGCAACCCCAGTGTCTCTTTCAGACAATGTCTGGGATCCTGCTGCTGCTGGCAACTCCAGTGTGTCTTTAGGCCAATTTTAGGGTTCCTGCTGCTGCCAACTTCAGGGTGTGTCTGTCAGTCAATGTTTGGGTTCCTGCTGACAATTCCAGTGTCTCTTTCAGCCAATGTTTGGGCTCCTACTGCTGCTGCCAACTCCAGTGTGTCTTTAGGCCAATTTTTGGGCTCCTGCTGCCAACTCCAGTGTCTCTTTCAAGCAATGTTTGGACTCCTGATGCTGCTGCTGACAACTCCAGTATGTCTTTAGGCCAATTTTTGGGCTCCTGCTGCCAACTCCAGTGTCTCTTTCAAGCATTGTTTGGGCTCCTGATGCTGCTGCTGACAACTCCAGTATGTCTTTAGCCCAATTTTTGGGCTCCTTCTGCCAACTCCAGTGTCTCTTTCAAGCAATGTTTGGGCTGCTGCTCCTGTTGCCAACTCCAGTGTGTCTTTAGGCCAATTGTTGGGCTCCTGCTGCCAACTCCAGTGCCTCTTTCAGACAATGTCTGGGCTCCTGCTGCTGGCAACTCCAGTGTGTGTCTATCAGTCAATGTTTGGGTTCCTGCTGCCAACTCCAGTGTCTCTTTCAGCCAATGTTTGGGCTCCTGCTGCTGCCAACTCCAGGGTGTCATTCAGCCAATTGTTGGGCTCCTGCCGCCAACTCCAGTGTGTCTTTCAAGCTAGGTTTGGGCTGCTGCTGCTGCTTGCAATTCCAGGGTGTCATTCAGACAATTTTTGGGCTTCTGCTGCCAACTCTAGTGTCTCTTTCAAGCTAGGTTTGGGCTGCTGCTGCTGCTTGCGACTCCAGGGTGTCATTCAGCCAATTGTTGGGCTCCTGCTGCCAACTCCAGTGTCTCTTTCATCCAATGTTTGGGCTCCTGCTGCTGCTGCTGCTGCCAACTCCAGTGTGTCTTTAGGCCAATTTTTGGGCTCCTGCTGCAAACTCCAGTGTCTCTTTCAAGCAATGTTTGGGCTCCTGCTGCTGGCAACTCCAGTGGGTCTTTAGGGCAATTTTTGGGCTCCTGCTGCTGCTGCCAACTCCAGGGTGTGTCTTTAGGCCAATTTTTGGGCTCCTGCTGCTGCTGCCAACTCCAGGGTGTGTCTTTAGGCCAATTTTTGGGCTCCTACTGCTGCTGCTGCCAACTCCAGGGTGTGTCTTTAGGCCAATTTTTGGGCTCCTGCTGCCAACTCCAGTGTCTCTTTCAGCCAATGTTTGGGCTCCTGTTGCTGCTGCTGCTGCTGCCAACTCCAGTGTGTCTTTAGGCCAATTTTTGGGCTCCTGCTGCCAACTCCAGTGTCTCTTTCAGCCAATGTTTGGGCTCCTGCTGCTGCTGCTGGCAACTCCAGTGTGTCTTTAGGCCAATGTTTGGGTTCCTGCTGCTGCTGCTGCCAACTCCAGGGTGTGTCTATCAGTCAATGTTTGGGCTCCTGCTGCTAACTCCAGTGTCTCTTTCAGCCAATGTTTGGGCCCCTGCTGCTGCCAACTCCAGGGTGTGTCTTTAGGCCAATTTTTGGGCTCCTGCTGCCAACTCCAGTGTCTCTTTCAAGCTATGTTTGGGCTCCTGCTGCTGCTGCTTGCAACTCCAGGGTATCATTCAGCCAATTTTTGGGCTCCTGCTGCTCCTGCTGCCAACTCCAGGATGTCTTTCAGCCAATATTTGGGCTCCTGCTGCTGCCAGCTCCAGGGTGTGTTTTTCAGGCAATATAGGGGCCCCTCATAGTGATGCCACCTCAACTCTCTGCTCAACTCTGCAATTGTGCCGCTCTGCGATTCTAATAGCGATGCTTCTGATCTGCATGTCATAATTATTTACAGTATTATTTTACTAACCCAGCACGCATCCTATGCGTGTTACAGCAAGGCAGAATGGTTTACAGCCCTATTGAGGCTCTAGGAAGCTCAGAAATAGCCGTTTTTAATAGGGATTTGTCACGAATAAATTCGGCCCGGAGAAAATTCGCCGAATCAGCCGAATCAAATTTTTCAAAAGTTCGCTCATCCCTATTTACAGCCATTGGGCTGCTCACATGTGTTTATGTTAATTTCATAAATGTTTCAAGTTTTCTAGGGTCACCAGATTCAGGAAGTAACATTAGGTATTCAATTTGAAGATTGAAGATCGTCCCAGGATTCACCTTGGCATTACTGCTGCAATATACTTCTTAATTATAAAAGGATCACAAGAAATACTCGTCTCTGCTGTAGCTGGCATAGGATATGCTCTTATTTAATGCCTTTTTTTTTAGCTTGATATATGTGTAAAACTGGGATATGCGGTCAATTTAAATAGGCAATAAGATATACCTTCTCCTTTAATTTCATATACCATTCTGGCCCACCCCACTTTGCTAGTCTTATAAAATCTTTTTCCACACATTTTAAATACAGATTAACGGTATGAAGTCAGTTATAAGTGGAGGTATGGTTCGCAGGAGGTAAACTAGTGGAATCTCCTCTATTTGTAAAAATCATGTTTTTAATTGACAGTGTCTTGAACTTTCTTATTATGTACTACTTACCAGGATAGACATACAATATATATTATACTGATGCCCCATTTGGGATTGGTTTGCCATTGTGCTTGGAATTGAATATGTTTATTTAGTGATAAACATTCAATATATATGTTACAAGTGGTTGAAAATGGTTAAATATATTTTGTACAATAGATGTATCCTTGCTGGTCCGTGTGTGGAGGGTGACATCGGTCTCCGGCCAGCCATAGCTGGTCTGTCTTGCTTTGCCCTGTTTTTCCTGTGGGCGTTTAGTGGGACCAAGCAATGTACCAGAGTCCCATGTCTTCCGGGACCTGCTACGTCCGGGGGCTGGGGGGGGGACGTGCACCACCTCTGCTGTGGGCGTCATTCTGGTGCATATCTGTGCTATTGCCCCCTGTGGCCAGTTTCTGGTACTGCAGGGAGGGTATGCACAAGTCATTTCCGGCCTATGCGGGACGCAGCAAGGCTGGCGCGGTCTCCGGGCGCCGGCCGCTTGTGACGTCAGCGGCGCTTTGGCAGCGGCGGGAGGCTGATGGACGTCGTCGACACATGAGCTTAAAAGACAGCAAGGTAAGCAGTCTGTCCCTTCAACCCGAGAAGAAGTGGCATAGGAGGCCACGTGCGCAGGTGGACTGCCCTGCATCTTGTCCTCTGCCAGGAATACACCCTATGAATTTTTTGCTGCATTTCAGGTCTTGTATATGCTCACTGGTGCTGATAGCACAATATCTGCAGAGCAATCATGTGTTTCCATTGTTCCTTTTGAGTCCATGATTAGGGTTTGATTATTAATTTTGTTGGTTATTTATTATACTTGGCACATTAATTAATGTTTACATTTATGATCACTTTTGTTGGTAGAATAATTAATGGTGATAATTTGTTTATAATCAAGTATAAGTAAGGTTAATAAGGTAGCACAATAATAATGTTGGTATATATATAAAACATTTCTTTAATGCACAAATGTATTCATTTGTTCATATATAAAAATATTTTTTCACATAATTTATTAATTATTAGTAGTTTCAATTAAAAATTAATTGTGTATATAGATATATAAATATACTGAACATCTCTTGTTCTGCTCTCCGAAGTTTTTCTGAGGATTTTGTGCTGGCACAAATTAATACAACATATACATATATTAAATCATTTATTGGTAATTAATTAGAAAAATGTGCAATAATAATATTCTTAAAAATTAGCAATATATTAACTTTGTGAAAATATACTTAAATTGATCCTTGCAGCAACTTCAGGGGTTTAAAGTATTGATTAGGCAATCCAAATATTTATATTTGCCCTTGTAAAAAATGAATATAAGGCAGTAAATTTATTGGACACATGCAGTTGTTTTTATTAAGTGTTGTGTATGTTGATGTGTTGCTTTTATTATCCACTCATATATACTTAGAATAAAATACATTTTTTGATTCTTTATAAGTGTTTTTTGTGCTCTTATTTGGTGAGGGTTGTGAAGAGGGCTTGAGTTCCTCCCCCCCCCCTTTCTGTGTTGGTATTGTGATTTATGTTACAGTAGAAGTGGTCTTCATATTACTAAATATCCATTGGTTCCCTATATCTAAGTTATATATTATATTCAAACATTTCCAAGCTCACTACAAGATAAAACTTTGCACACCATGTTTTAACCCTTTCTGCCACAAATTATTGGCCCATAAGTAACAAGAAAAAGCACAGACAACCTCATAGTGAGTCACACTCCCTGGCTAAAAAAACCCTTAAAAACAAAAAAAAAATATGCGGTGTAACACATGCGGGTGATCGGTAGAGGGGGGCTGGGGATGAAGCGGATCAGAGTTCTCTGCCCCTCCTACCTCTCGCAGATCATCGGCAGCACTGACGATCATGGGGCTGACGGGAGGGATCACGGGTAAAAATGAGTAAATGTAATTTTTTTTTTTCTAGCGGCAGTGGAAGCAGATGGACGCGCTGTTCCGAGCCCTCTTCTGAAGCTGGAAGAGCGCGGGGGGAATCGGATGCCCTATGCTGATTATAACATTACCAGTGAATGCCACACTGTACCTGACATCTTTTAGGCTCTACACACTGTATTTATAATTGTTTGGCTTACTGGAAAGATTGGCACTGTCTGTAACAGGCTCTGGTTAGCGTTTCATCAGTTACAGAATATCATTGTTGGGGGCAAAGGGGACAAATTTTGCAATGCATTTAGGCAGCATTTTAGTGGTTGTGCTTCATGTTTGGTGACATCTTGTTACTGCGTTTACATTATCGTCAAGTTACATGCAAGTTGTGTACATGTAAATGTGTGTCATATTAATTATAAGCATAAAACACTTCAACACATTTCTAACTGAGTAAAGGGGGTGGGAGTAGCTCCATCACTATTATTTATACAAAATTATTATTATTATTATTCAAGGCCTGGGAACCAATTTACCGCCCAGTTTAACCCTCTCACCATCTAAGTATTAAGCACCAAACATGTCTAGCTATGTAGAAAGACAATTTGGTTGCACATATCTGCAGATACATGTGGAAGCCACACTGCCCCGACAAGACACTCTGTGTTTAGTGTGGTCCCTACTCTTATTTTTGAGTCCCCAAAGTTGGGACATGCAATGCAGTCAGAGCTACTCACCTGGGAAGCTGCCTGCCTCCCTTTAACCCTTTAAGTGCCAGCCTACCTAGATTTTTTGTCACACTCTGTTGCCAGACTACTTTTCACGTTTTTTCCGCTATACTTGTTCAACCTTGATTTTTGAAGGGATTTCCAGGGATTTTCCAGGAAAATTATAATACAATTCTGTGAAGTACTCACCTGTAGAATTGATATTATATGCATACAGCATGTCCTGCTCCAGATATAGTAATAACATGTGGGTAATCCTCCGCCTCCGGCGCCGTGCACTGCAGACATGTAGAAAACAAGCTCCTCCCGGCCCTACATATACCGAGGGACCTCCCACAAATCCCCAGCATTGAAAAGCAGTGAGAAAGAGAAGCCGGGAGCAACCAACCACCCAGAAAATGGCAATAATGTCAATGATAACAATCACCATACAGGGGATCCAGAACAAGGTGAAACCAGGGGGGGGTGGAGCAGGACATGCTGTATGCGTATAGTATCAATTCTACAGGTGAGTATTTCACAGAATTGTATTATTCTAAGCATACAGCACGTCCTGCTTCAGATATAGTAATAACATGTGGGACATCCAATAGCAGTGTCCATAAAGTAGGGTGGGATCCCCGTGAAAAAAGGCACAGCCAACAGTAAAAGCGCTGTCACCCGCAACCATGCTACCAAGAGCAACAAGAGCAAAGCTCTAACCTCAACCTTTGAACCTGTAAAGGGAGAACTAAACACAAGCAGCGGGCTAGCCAGCATGCTCAACAGAACTGGGTCATCCAGAGCTAAAAGGATAAATTTAACAAAAATATCACGGCTGGAGAGTGCGTTAAACACCTCCCAGGGTAAATCTTCAGGTTGATGCTCAAGCATCTTACTTATGAGGGTCCTAGCGGCCACTGCAGTGATGGCCGCGGAACAGACAGGAAGTACCACTGTTCCTGCACAAGCAAAGGCGTGGGAAGCCAGCCTATCAATGCGCCGGTCCTCGGCATCCAGCAGGGTGCTGTAAGCCGGAGCTGTAAAGAAAGGGGGGTTAGGAACCCCAATAATCGGTGCGTCTACCACTGGAGACGAAGACCAACAATCAACCATCTCGGGGGGAAAAGGGTATTTCCAAACCCAATCCTCTGGGGCCCCTTGACGTTTAGTGGGGCATTCCCATTCCTTAAGTACAAGAACATGGAAGTGGGCCTGCTTGAGAAATTCCAAGCGCGCAGGCGCCGTATGGAAGCGCTCCCCTCTGGGCCTGGGGACCGCACCAGGGGGTGAAATAGATAGGGCCTTAAAAATCCTGAGCAACATACCACCAATGTCAAACTGGTCACAGTCACCCTGACCAGCCTCATCCTGACACCTCGGCCTCTCATCAGAGGAACCCGGGTCAGAGAACAGTTCTCCATCTTCAGACGGAGCACTATCACACGGAGAAGAGGACTCATCCGAGCCCATAGCACAGGCCGAAGCCGGGGGAGTCCAGGGCCGTTGTCTGCCAGGACCCACACGGCCGGACGACCCTTCAACAATCTGGGCAAGCATGGGCCGTCTAGGAGAGACGTCTATTTGTAACTCCCCGCTTGTACATGACTCAACAGGAGTGAGATTTAGACAAGAGGAAAGGGGAGAGAGGGAGCGAGGTGCAGCCACAGGCACCGCTCGCAGGTCCAGTGTCTGCTCGGCACATGGCACGCAGACCCATGCCCCGTCAGAATTTGCATGGGGGAGACCACACGCTACACACAGCCGGTCTTGTCCCAGAGGGACCCCGGTAATACAAACCTGAGATGCCTCCATATGGTGATTGTCTAGACACAGTATGCCCGTAGGGATTTATGCAATAAGCAACCTTGGATGCCCCAACGACCCGCTGATCAATGTGGGAGAATTGTAGTAAGGCCCGTTAAAATCCTTAAATGAATATATATGTATGTATGAGGCTGGGAAAAGCCACCGGTGCTCAGCGTCTGAAAGACATAAATGGGAAAGAGATGTCAGGGCCATGCGCAGCTGGACATAACATATAAAAAGGGAGTCGCCCGCAAGGGCACTTACAGATCAAGTGGAGGAGGAGGAGACCGCCACCACACGCGCGCGCGAAGCTCAACAAAATGGCGCCCAGGGAACCTCGAAGGGCGGGCTCGATGCTCTGCCGTGACGCGGAGTGCGCCGAACCAAGACCCCGCCCACTCCAAAGAGTGCGAAGCTCTGAGGTAAAAGTAAAAGCAAGGATACAACCACACGCTTAAGGATTCTTAGAGAACCGTTACATCCAATAAAGTAATGGCACCACAGCATCTAGACGACGCAGCAAACTATGTACAAGGCATACGGCGGCAGCCGAAAAACGGAGTAAAGAGCAAGCAGCACGGCTCTGACATCTTGGAGTTAATAAAGGGCAGAGATAAGTCCACAAGCGTGACATACCGGTACACTGGGACCGCCACACACATACCCCCCCCCTTTCTTTTCCCCCTACTAGTTGGGGAAATGAGGAAGGATGGCGACCCTCACACAGGGTCCAGCGCTACCCGGGGTATGGGGCAAAAATGCGGGAGGGGCATCCACAAGAGGCTCACCATCGGCCTAAACCGCCTACCCTATGGTGGGGGATTGCGGTGGAGCATGGCTCCGTTAAGCGCCAAGGTGCTGCCTACCTTCACCCGACCAACACAGCCCAGGCTGGGAGGCATATTCTTTACAAGAGGACGGGTGGAAATAGTCCCGCAGGCCCTCGCCTGCGAGAGCATGATGCTTCATGTCTTCGCAGTTCCAGCACTGCAGAGAAATCTGGGGATTTGTGGGAGGTCCCTCGGCATATGTAGGGCCGGGAGGAGCTTGTTTTCTGCATGTCTGCAGTGCACGGAGTCGGAGGCGGAGGTATTGTTTTTTTCAGCAGAGTCTGGGCTTCAATATGAAATGTCTTGTTTGGCCTTTTTTTAGTGTATTCTCAATACTTTTGGGTGAAATATGTGCAGAAAAATTTAAAAAAAAATTTGTTTACAATTTATAGTATTTCTTTGTAATAAAAAATGTAAGTTTGTTAATAAAATCTTATTGCGTGTGAAAGCCCTATTTCTCCCGGTTACAATGGTACCACATATGTATTGGTAGACACCCTTTCCTGCCCAGGAGACTCCCCCAAACTGAAACAGCAGCTTAGGAGATTTCAGATAGGATACAACTATGCAATATGATTGCATAGTTGTAAGGGGTTAATGTTAAAAAAAAAATGACATAGGGTCCCCCCCTCCTCATTTTTTTTTGGAATTATAAGGGTTAAAAACCCTTTAAATCCCCCCAAAAAATTACGTAGGGTCCACCTTACCCAGCATTACCGACCTGGACCAGCTATGGGGGCTTGTAGAACAGGGCGCAGGGGCCAGCGTTGGTGGCCCCTGGCCCTGCAGGCTACTAGCTCACATAGCCACTAAGTGGCCTGGGCCCTTCTGCCCCCCCGGCCGTTGGGGAGGCAGGTAATGGGGGGGCTGGGGGTTATGGTGATTGCCAGCCCCAGAGCCTTGTGAACTGGTATAAGGGGTCTCATGGACCCCTTACCAGTTCACAAATAGTTAAAAGAAAAACCAGACAAAAAATATTTTATTATTCTTTTTTTCACTTATACTTACCTCCCATCCAGTGTCCCGCGCCACTGCAGATGACCCGGCTCCAATCTGTCACTTGCCGGTAGTGATCAGAGCGGGGAGGGTGGGAGGCAGGGAGATCAGAGCCACCCTGCCTCCCACCCTCCCTGCTCCGATCGATACCGACAAGTGAGAGATCGGAGCCGGGTGCCGGTATACGAGGAGCGGGATGACGTCATCCCGCTCCTCCCACGAGTGGGTGGGGCTAGGGGTGGGGCCAGCGCCGACTGAAGAGGATGGTGACCCGATGCTGGGTCCTCACCCAAAGCGTGGTAAGTCCAGGGGGGGAGGGGGGATCGGAGCCCCCCCTGGTGAAGAGAAGACATCGGAGGAGCGATCGGGCTGTCAGGTGAGTTTGTGTCATTTTTATTTTTTTTTTCTTTCAGATGGCGCGGGGGGGGGGGGGGGGGGGACTATTCCGGGCCCCCTCCTGAAGATCAGAGGCCCGGGGCGGAACTCGAACAGGTGGTACTTGAACAGAATCGCTGGCACTTTCAAACAAGGGGTCAGGTAAGTCTGTATCTTTGTTATTTTTTTTAATGGGGCTCTAAATTCAGCTACGTGAGTCTCACGTCGCTGCCACTTAATGGTTCGAGAGGCAGCTACGTGAGACTCACGTAGCTGGCACTAGAAGGGTTAAAACACTCCACAGGGAGAGATTCATATTGACTGAATCCCTCCCTCTGTGTGCTCATGGCAATTCAAACTGAGTAAAGGGGGTGGGAGTAGCTCCATCACTATTATTTATACAAAATTATTATTATTATTATTTTAGGGCCTGGGAACCAATTTACCGTCCAGTTTAACCCTCTCACCATCTAAGAATTAAGCACCAAACATGTCTAGCTATGTGGAAAGACAGAGATTTGGTTGCATATATCTGCAGATACATGTGGAAGCCTGAGAGCTGAGAGGGTTAAACTGGGTGGTAAATAGGTTGACAGGCCCTGAATAATAATACTAATCATTTTGTATAAATAATAGTGATGGAGCTACTCCCACCACCTTTACTCAATACATTTCTGTCCACTGTCCATCTTAAACTACAGCACCACTCTAAATTGGCGTAACAAGAGTGTCTGGCACTGCAAACTATGTGATAGTGATAAAGATCACTGTTCCAGTGATAAAGAAGATACAGGCTGGTGACCGCATCTTTGCTGCCTGTTTTTTGTTTGTTAAATTGCCTAATTTATGTGCCATTTAGAATCTCTCTGGTGGCTTTCACATCAGTTTTGGACTGCTGGCATCTCTTTTTTTTTGTGCTGCTATTTTGACTACAGTGATGTTGGAACTACAGTGCTGACGCTAACTAATTTGCTTGGATTCCTGCATTAGGTATTGGCCGGCCTGTGTCAGTGCCTTCAGACCCAACTGCTGATTATCCCAGTGCCAGTGAGCACCACTTTGTACCACTGTCTTGGTAGCATTGCACATAGTATTTATTAATTTTTAGCACCCTGAAAAGATTGGCGCTTTATTTTTCCAAGTCTGGCCAGATATCACTGCTAGGGGCAAAGTGAACAACTTTCACATTGCGTTTAGGCTGCATTTTAGTTGTTGTTGTCCAAATTACACATTGGTAAACAAAAGAAGCAATTAAAATTATTTTACAAGAAAAAAAAATACATTTGGCGACATATAGGTCCTGCGTTTACACTATTGACAAATCACAATGCAAGTTCAGCACGAATAAGTGTGTGTAAATATTATTTATATGCATAAAAACCTGCAGCACCACTATAAACTGGCACAGTTTCAACAAGAAGATTGCCCAGAGCTGCAACCTATGCTGCACTAGTTTTAAATTAGATGCAGGCTCGTGCCCGCAAAAGCGCTGCCTGTTTTTTTTGTTTTGTAAAATCACACACCGAGCGCCGCTGAGTCAAAAAATTGGTGCTGAGTGGTATTAACAGGCACTGACGCTTGATATATCTGCCATTCTACAGGCTCAATCCCCACCCATTCCAGTGGGCTGCATGGGAACAGGCTCCCCAGTTGATTGATAGAACCAAGTGCCAAAAGTTCTGAGAATAGGGTGCTTCAGCTTTGCATCCCAGGCTGTTCTTTTAACTCACTAAAATATTAAGAAGTGAAGGGTAACAATTTTACACACAACCCTTTTTTCTCTTATAATATGAATAGCTTTTGTATTTGTTTACTAAAGGGGTTAGAGCATACCAGAATCCAGGATTTCACTCTTCTGGGCTTTGATCCAATTTGGGATACCTCAGTGTGTGAAACCCCTGGTATTGCTCCAGATTTTATCTATTCATGTGAATAGATTGCTGTGCATAAGCGGAAGTCCAGTTTCCGATTGCCCCCCCCCCCCCCCACCACGTGCTGTGGCTTCCTGAATAACTTTAATGCCGTTGACCAATCCAGTTTGTTGAATGGGTTTACTTATCATACCTGATTCTCTGACATTTGCTGCCAAACATGAATGTGGAAATGATGACTTGACTATAGTGTCCCTTTAATGACTGGATTAAATGCCCTCTTTAATGTATCGGCAATCTATTCTGAATGAATTGCACCTGCTGCCAGCCACTCCCTCGGGATAGAGTTGTGGTGGGGAATCCTGCACGTGCACCCTGGATTGAGGAACAGGGAAAAATTTGCAGGATGCTTAGGGTTTACACAGGGGGTTTGGGGTGTCCCTGGGGAGGGTTTTCACCTGGCCAAGATGAGACTGAATAAATGTTATTAAATATAGCTAATTTATTATGATGGCAGGGACAATTACAACATTAGAAACAGTTTTAGACATTGCTGCATTGAATGTTGAAACAAGAAAGAATATTCTCCGAAAATAACACTTAAAGTCTCTGGAAATATACTGTATGTATCATCTCTGCCTCAGTAAAGGTAACAAAAATTAAATCCTTTGGCAGTGTCTTCTAAGCTTGCCCGTGGGGCATGTTCAAACAGAGAACCATGCTCCATGAAAGGGCGAACCACTGAGCAGAAAATTTTACACTGACTCAAATGATTGCTAAAGTGTAAAACTGGGTTTTCTTGTGTTTCACAAACTGCTAAGGCAAAATGTGTTGCTGTTAAAAAAATAGTTAAATCATTGCTAATCTTTTAAAACATTATCATTCATCTTAAGAATTATGCAGCGTAGGCTGACTAGCAATGAGAAAAAGGTGCCCAAAAAAGTCAATAATTCTGTGGCAGTTGGCAAATTTAATTCAAATACAATTTGGTTGTGTAAATATTCTAAATATTTATCAAGATGTATTTACAGGTGAGGTTTACCAATAAGTTAAGAATGTTTTTTTTATGGAAATATCATCACTCTTCGTGCTATTCAGAAGAAAATGATATTAAGGAGCACTATCACAAAATTGCGTAACATTAAAAACCCATATAAACACAGTTGGCTAATGAGAGGAGGGGTCACTTATACACCCCCAACTGAATAAAACTCCATCCAAGCTTGTGGTTTTCTTCTCCTGGTAGGAATAAAATCCAGGGCTGACAGGTATAGTGTATTAGAGGTGACAGAAGCTGTCACCCGATTTTCTCTTCATTCCATTAATAAAAATAAAAACAAGCCTGTCTGGATATTTCTTGATGCATGAGTATATAAGTGACCTTTCCTCTCGCCATACAGCATATGTATATGAATTTTTATCATTGGGCATTTTTTCTCGTTAGTACTCCTTTAACTTCTGCATATTCCATAGGGTGATTTTATTTCTTAATTACCTAAAAAATATCCTTACTTACAATGGAAAAATTGTATAGCTCATCTGTAAAAATGCCCCATTGTAGGTATAGAGTTTTTAGTATAAAAACATTCTTTGAGGCTCATACTGTATGTTTGCAGGATGCAATTCACACCACAAGGCACACTGACAGTACACCTCATTTCACCAAATTACCCCCAGCATTACCCCTGTTCAATACACTTTCAAATGAATTTTTTGAAATTATTTATCTGTGCCAAAATTACTTTATGTTCTAAAGGTGCTGAATTTATCTAGCTTTGTCCTTAATGTCAGCAAATGTGTGCAGTATTTTATGGAAGCACTATCTGCAATCTGTTGCTATTAGCAACTGTCCACTGAATATGTCCACCAAGATCTCCCAGAATACTACGAATTTCTGTACACAAAGAACACTGGGCATGTGTAAGGTTGAGTGAGCTCCCTTACCTCAGCAGCCATAAAACACACACTTGCTACCATAAGTTAAAAAAAAAAACTAGATCAGCTTAGCACCTTTAAGGACATCCTTTTGGCACAAAATATACACTTTGAAAAATGCCACTAAAAATTGAATTTCCCTTTAAATGAAAAGTACAAGCAAAAGTAATCTGCATTTCTTAAATGAAGTTCTTCACTGAACTGTCTTGGTATGCTTGATTGGTATATTTGTACAGATTGGATGGTAAGGTCTGTGGTGTAACTTATAATACTTCAATGCTATGGTAA
Source organism: Gastrophryne carolinensis (assembly GCA_027917425.1). NCBI lineage: Eukaryota > Metazoa > Chordata > Amphibia > Anura > Microhylidae > Gastrophryne > Gastrophryne carolinensis. The sequence goes on from CM051234.1 coordinate 117,203,736, forward strand.
TATTATGAAATTAGTCTGCAAGCTCAGTATTAAAAAACAGTGGATAAGTGAAAGGAAATCATAGCATCCTCTGCCCCCTCATGTGAATGGCAGTAGCAACCTGTAAAAAAAGCGAAAGCACATAGAATGACATTGTTTTAACACTGTGACATTAACACTTTAGTGCCAGACCTGTAATGGCAAGTCAGCATAAAAATATAAAAAGTCCAAAAAGTTTCTAAATGTGTTTGTTTGCAGCCAGGAGAGGTCACACAATGATTTGAGCAAAAAAAGCAAAAAACAATTGCCAAACACGCTGTTTAAACACAAGCAAATGAACAGCCATTGAAATGTATGGGAGAACAACACCGAATGAAAGGTAATACCTGGCGCTCTAGAAGCTAGAAAGGACGTTCTTGTCTATCATGTGGAACGCAAGTGATGAGGCGGGTAAGTGGAGATCATTTAAAGTGGAGTTATTGTCCACTCATCACAAAGTATGACATTTGAACATACACAAACATTCAATCAGTGGGATGAAATTCCTGAAATTGGAACTGTCCCACTGAATCTGGAACATGGTCAGTTTATGCAGCAGTAGTGTTTAATAATTATTTGCTATGGACTACATACCAGCCCTGCCTCTTTAATTGGACTTTTAATGGCACCTTGAGTCACTAATACAAACATTCTGCAGCTTACAGGACTTTGGGAGGTAAGGAGGTAAGAGGGCGGAAGACTGAGAAAGCTAGATAGATTACTTGCAAAACATTTATGAGAAAAATGCAGCAAGTCTAGTAGATTTCTTATTACAGTTAGAGGCAAAGGGACACAAGTAATGATGTGCGAACCCAAACTGCAAGTCTGTGTTCAGGTTTCGCTTTCAGCTCAACAGAAAAAGCTGGACAGCTGCCTGCCTGCTGCCTCCTTGGTGAGAAATCTGCTGCCCCATGTATCCATGCTGCACACCCGGAGATCAGCTGTCGTCCTGCATCCTGCTGGAGAGCTGGACAGCTCCGTACCTACTGCTGCCCAACCCATACAGCTGCTCTGGCGCCCGATCAGATACACACGGTGTGAGGGCTCCCTGGTCAGGTCCTGATCTCCCCCAGCTAAGGAGAGGCAGTGACAGGTACCAGCAGCAGGTTCCCGATCAGGCGTTGCATGCTATACCCCTCTGCCACCAGGAATATTCGGGCAGCTCGGCACCTAGCTCACCTGTATGGCTGCTGGTCAATCCCAGCCTCCTCCCCGGCTGCCCTCGCTCCTCCATCCCTTGTCCCACATTTCAAACTTACCCCATGAAGATGGATGGATGAATGGAAGGAGGTGCCGGCATCAGGCATTGCCTTTCATGTGCTGCTGCCTATGGAGCTGGCTCAATGCACCGGGTCCCCACCTTCGCCCCTCCTTCAAATCCTTCTTGGAGTCACAAAAGATCTCAGTCTCCCTTCTTCTGCTCCTTGAATGGGCTTCTCATCCACATAGGAACAGCAAGCTTGTAGTGGTGGTTGAAGAGGTGGTTGAAGAGGTGGGGGGAGTGTGTATTAGTAATAGAAGGATGATGGGGTGGGAATTGTACACAGAATTGGACATTATGAAGCAGAACTCTATGTCCCTGCATACAGCGGTGCCTTGACTGATGGACTTACCATGTCAATTTCCGATACCAGTATCAGAACGACTGTAAGACGGCACAGTATATTTAGGGCAGTGTCAGTAACTGCAAGTGTATACTCATATTTCAAAATTATTTTTTTATTTTCTTTGTATTTAATGTATTTATTCATTTATTTTATTTGATGTTATTATTAACTTAAGTACTTTCCCTGCCCTATTTTTTTCAGGGTATTGCCTTCAAGAAGCTCTCTACAGCAGTGCCTGACCAGAGGATGGAGGACAGCGGTGGGGGACTAGCAGTGGGAGGCCAGCGGCATGGATTAGGAGGTAAGGGTGAGTAAACGCAACATACAAGTGGTGACCATAACCTTCTATTAGGGCAGTTTGCGGTTGCACTGGGCGGCAAAACCCAGCATGCTGCATCTTGCAAACCGCAGAGCACTGATGTGAAAGGGCCATTTAATTTACTGGACTGCTGTTTCTGGCCGACCGAACTGCAACTGCAGATGTATTCTTTTTAATTCTATTTTGTAACTGAAAGGTCAAACTGCAAAACGCACCTGATCTGCAACTGCATCTATAACTGCATAGCATGAACCACACCTAACCTAGGTGTGGGGTATGATGAGAGAGAGGACATAGTATTTGACACCATATGGTCTCTTTAATTAGATTAGGTTAGATAGGTATACGGTAATAGTACATAAATATTTACATACATTCATTAAACACATGTGATTCTTATGGCAGGTATTGGTACATTGGCATGAGAGGGGAAAAAACAAGATGTAAGAATTGGATGAAGTGTTTTTTTTGTTTATGGAAGGTTATGTCAGAGAGCACCTATGTGAGTCTTTGGGAGGGCGCCAGGGAAGGTGGAGGAAGGGCTGCTTGTATGGGGGGGCAGTTTGTAGCCTCGAGGAAGGAATGCAGAGAACCAAGTTTACTGCCCCCCGGCACAGAACATAAGAGGAATGTCAAGAACATAGCTGGGGTGCAGGATAAGAAGGTTGTTTGGATCTATGCATTAAAAAGTAACCTGCAGAGTGGGTGGGACTGAACTGAGATCCTCTGACAAGGTACCGAGAGGGCTGCAGTGGGAGAGGGAGTCATGTAGTTGTTACTTTCCGCCTCCGGTCCCTCCTGCCACTTTGGCATCTTCCTGGACTTTTTTTAAACATGTAAATACATGTGTTCTGAATTTCGAAAGATTCCAACAGTTAAGTGCATACATTGTTATTTTTAATGAAAAAATATGTATTTTGCGATGGATTTGTGCAGAGTTGTGGGATGGTCAATGGTGTCTAAAATGATCTCACCATGCTCTTTTATATCTCTTTCAATTGAAAACCTGCAGCCAATGAACAACCCATTAAAGTGCAGGTGTTTATGCATGTGTGTTGAGTTGGAAAGGTTTTCAGAACCTGCTGCACAAGTATTCGGAAAGGGTTAGCGCTCTCATAATCTAACCAAATTGCCCCTGTCACGTCACAAAATACTGCATCGCCTTTTTCATACGTGCAAGCTTTTTATATTTTTGTCTTAGCGCCAGTTGTTAAGAGAAGACAACCTTGGCTCTTTAGATTTCTATAAACATGCTTTCACATGCTGTATTTCTTCTTCTTGGTAACTTACAGTATGTGCAACACCACTGACCCTCATTTCCATAGCCACCGCCATTTATCAAGCCTTTGTTGTTAATACAGTGATTATCTTCTGTTTTTATGAGGCATCCTTTCACAAAGTGACTTCTCTGGGCAGATGAGCTGTTTATTCTCTCCTCACTAAATAATGACCCTACAAGAATTATGTTTGATTAGTGTCACAACTAATAAAAAGGAATTTTCTTAATGTCAACTTAAGTATCAGGTTTCAGTGTCCAGCGAGGTCCTACTAGTTTTATTAGAAAAAAAAGCAGTTTTTCCCTTAATTTAGCATGTTAAAACCTTTTTTTGTACGTTTATCCTTAATGTGTATGCATACACAGGCTTTTACACATATGCAAGCCTCTCTTTTTTTAATGTTTTCCATTCTTCATCCCCAGGCCCTGCAATTCCGTTACTTACTAATTGCTGTGTCAAGTCTCTTCTGCTCCAAAATGCTTATCTCTACCCATTCTTCTCTCCAGCGTTGCTCTTTCTCCTTGCTTGGTCTTAGTTTAGGATGTCCCATGCAGGGCTCTTCTATCTTTCCTTATGCTTACCTTTACCACGTTCAGGATTGGCATGCAGTGTTCTTCTGTTCTTCCTAATGCTTACCTTTACCACTTTCTTCTCTCCAGTAAAGCTCATTCCCTTTGATAGTTGTATATTTGGTATGCCCACATGGATATAATATAATTAGGGATGAGCGAACTGGTTCGGACGAACCGGAATTCGCTCCGAATTTCAGGGAAAATTCGATTCGGCACGAACCCAAATTTTTTTTGGTTTGTGCCGATCGAATTTTCCCTGAAATAAAAAAAAAAATGCCGGCATGGTGGGAGCGGGCAGGCCGGCTACGCTGTCAGCGGGCGGCGGAAGCCCGCTCCCACCATGCCGGCATTTGTTTAAAAAGCAAACACTTACCTGCATGGTCGGAGCATGGAGGCCGGCGCCGCTCTCAGGTGCCCTCTGATGACGCGCCCTCTGATGACGCGTCCTCTGATGACAGCTGAGAGCGGCGTCGGCCTCCGCGTCAAAAAAATGCCGGCAGGGTGGGAGCGGGCAGGCCGGCTACGCTGTCAGCGGGCTGGTGGCCCCACAAAATCTTTCTGAACGCCCATAGTGCAAATGCCCCCTATTCCACCAAGTACACAGGGAGATGATGGTCAATCCTATGTTGAATGACACCTGTGACTTGGCACCCTAAGTGGAAGGTTTAATGATGCTCAATGTATGGCTTTAGCAGCTGGTGTGTTTGACCATTTTGATCAGCTGTATGGACGCAGTTCAAGAGCTACAACAAAATCTGTCAAGTTTAACCTGTGGGGGGCCATCACCAAGCAGGTTAACAGTGCCAGACCAGAGCGATAGGATGTGAATCAAGTGCAAAGGAAGTTTGCTGACATATACTGTAAGACAAAACATCCTTTGTGCTGTTGTTGATGTTAATATAGTCATGGAAAGGTCACAGCCAACATCAACAACAGCATAAGCATGCCTAGTTCCTGATGCCATCAGAGCCTGAAGAGTGTTGTTGCTGGACCAATATATGAAAAATTACACATGCCACCTCACAGCTAATTAATGATCTTTTTATGCATGTGCCACACCTTCATGACTTGTAAGACATGGAAGCAGATGGGTTAGCCATTACTTAGCACTCTCTGCTGCATCAGTTGCTTCCACACCACCCTCAGACACAACAGCTGCCACTGCACCAGCAGCTGCATCTACAGCTGCCACTGCACCAGCAGCAGCATCTGCCTTCCCTTCCCCCTCTGCACCAACAGCAGCTGCCCCCACTCTCTCTGCACTGGCAGCAGCAGCTGCCTTCCACACTCCTTCTGCACTAGCAGCAGCTGGTTCCCACACTCCCTGTGCAGCAGCTGCCTCCCCCACTCCCTCTTGCTATCAAATTTGTTAAATAATTTTAGTTACAGGTATTACAGGTATACATGTATTACAAAACAAAGAAAAGGCAAAAAAGAATAAGTGGACCTTCATTTTAAAAATAAATTAGACTTTAAAATATATATATTATTTTCTTTTATTGTGGGGGATAGTAACCCATTGTCTCAAATTTATGGACAACACTAGTAATTCTGCCCTACCCTGAGGGCACGGCCATGATTGTACATCCGGGGATCTGTATCCAGGTTTTGGAAACACATGCACAATAGGAAGGAATAATACATTTTAATACATTAAATAGTAGTCAGTACACAGCTGCAATCATATAAAATGATTCTAAATTTACCCTATAAACTGTAATGTTCAGCTGTACTAGTAGAATTTTCCTGACATATTCTTGCATTTTACAGTAAAACATAACAACATATCAAATGGTTCTCATTATTTAAAGGTATCAGTCAGAAGAAGGATACAAACATGGACCCCAAGACAGTTATCTAGAGGTGGATAAAGTCTGACATAACAGAGACATTACCAAGAAAAATTTACTTATCTTTTTGGAATATATCTGAACCTTAACTATTTTGGAAAAATCTATTTTTTTTGCACTTCCTTGCGCGTTGAGAAAAAAAGCTCACAGTCCAGGAACAGGAACAAGATCCAACAGTGAACGCACACCAGAAGTAAACCATGCATCACCAATTTGGATTACTCCTATTGCCACCCAATTCGCTCATAATTCACAAAATTCATTAAAGTTTAGAAAGCTCTTTATACAGTATCAATAGCACAAATTAAAATGCAGAAACATTATTTTCTGCACCCCGTCTCTCCCCCCCCCCCCCCGCCAGTGTGTCACATAGCGTTTAGCTGGGTGTGCTATTCCTGTATTGTTTCCCGTTGCTCCTGTACCGACCTCAGCGTGAATCACGACCACGAACCCGTCTCATCCCTGGTGCTGTGAAGCTCTCTGATCCCTTGGTTTGACAATTGGCGTGACCTCTGACCTTGCCTGTTTTCCCCCTCGGAGTTCCCAGAACTGTGTTGTTGTACTTACCTCTTCTACCCGAGTTTGCTCAGTCTTACATTTGGTTCATCCGTCTTCACCCCTGTGAGCTTACATCCTTTGAGCTAATAAGTCCTGGGAAAACCGTGTCCGGTGAGGCGTTTAAAGTGTCCCAGTAAACGGAGGCTTGGCTAAAGGCAAAGCTAGCTGCGGGGATTGGGAGTTGTAGGCTCACAAAGAAGACGGGTGTCCCCAGCGTGTGGCAGTGCTCACAAGGTCAAAGCAGTGCCAGTTGAAAGGTCAAGATCCTATAGAGCTCAATGGACAGAACTGGATTGCAGTGGTTGATGCTTATAATTAACACACAAAATGTTTTTTTTTTGTATAGTAACATTGATTTTCATGACTTCTCATTCTTAGCAATGTATAATTTGGACCACAACAACTTAAACACAGCATAAATGCACAGTAAAGTGTTCTGCTTGTCTCCAACAGTGATTTCTTGTAACTGTAATCATGAAGCGTGGACCACCGCCCGAAAAATACAGTGCCAATCGGATGGTGGTACAAAGTGGCAATCTCTGGCGCTGGGATAATCGGCAGACGGGTCAAACAGGCACTGACGCGGGACATTCAATACCTAGTGCAACAATCAAAGCTAATTAGTTAACATCTGGCCCTGTGATTTCTAGCACCATTGTAGTCCACAGTGCCAGAAAAGACAAAATGGCAGTGCTACAAAACTAATGCTATACCCACCAGATGCTAAACAGAGCACATCATAAATAATGCCCTTTATTTAACACATAAAAAGTGTTTTCATTTTTCCCCCAAAAAATCAACTGAACTGGTGATGGGACTTTTCTACAGGGAAGGTACGTCACTTTTCCAATGAGGTAAGTTTGGAAACAACACACTATGGCATATGCTAAAAAAATTGCCAAATGTTTCTGCATACCCAGAGAGCGCTTTTGCTTCTAAACTTACCAAAAATATGCACCTTGCTTGGAAAAATGTCCCACCGCAGGCGGAAGTGATTTTTAGGAGAAAAATGTAAACTAACTATTTTGATAAAGTATCCTCTCCTATATTTATCTTTGCTAGCTATTTGGGTGGAGCACACCTTTATTTGTTTATGTGGAGCAATTACTTGGAGCCTAAATAAAGAAAAGCTTACTCAGATGTAAGTTTCAGTTCACCCTCAAAAGTGCACCCAAAGTTAAACTTGCTTAAAAAAATAGCATGACTCTCAATGTGAGGTTTATTATAGGGTCAGGGTCATGCAAGATCTGGTGAAGAAAGTTTAACTTTGTGTGTACTTTCATATGTAAATTGAATCTCACATCTGGGTGAGTTATTCACCATACGGTGCAGTTGTTTCCAAACTTTGAAAAAATAGCCATTGGACAAATGATATACCCCGTAAATATGTAAATATGTCCCATCACAGGGGTAGGTGTGTTTTGGGAAATATTATAACAGAAATATTTTATAGATTTTATCATGTGTTTAAGTAAAATGCTTACTCATATGTAAGCATAAGTTCACACCCAAAAGCACACCCAACAGTAAACTTGCTTTACCAGATCTTTAGCATGACTCCTAATAAAGATCTTTTTACATGGTGCTGCAAGCTTTCAAGCATGAACTGGAAAGCTCCACATTTTAGTTGATACACCCCTAAGAACTGGAAGAGGGTATAATTTTACAGGAATGCTCTGAGCTCTCAGATTAACCTAGTTGTCAAGAAAATTCTCAAAACCAAAATTGATGAAAGAGCACATGCTGGTTCAATTCACACCTAAGGCTGGAAATGGGAAAGCTGACAGACAGGAAAACCCTTGCCAGGAGCCTTGTCTCGTGTGCAAGCTTCACAGAAATCCTGCAGACATATCGGCCCCAGTATGGGACAGCCACAATGCACATTCATATTAAACTGATCTCATCTTCAGGAGCCATAACAAACAAACAACAGTGTTTGGTACTGTAGGGTGCGTAACACCAGAGTCCATTGACACCAGAACCAGCGTCCTTTGACTTCCCAGCGAAAGGTTAGACCAAATAAGTAGTTTTAGCTAATACTGCTAAGGAGAGGGGAATGACCAACCAGGAATTTAAATAAAGAAAGGAGGAAGAAGCGAACTATTTATCTGCCCTGGGGAAAGTGCTGATAGAACCAGGCACTCAAAGGCTGCCTCACACCTCCCTGTGATTGCCATGCATCACTGCCTATCATGTAATGGCAATAAGGTAACTGATACGATATTCCCTTCTGACCTGTATTGCAGCCACTCATTGAATATATATAGTTTGTCTAGTGTGCTCTTAAAGAGGTTAAATATATAAATACATCTTGGTCTGCTCCAGGGTAATTTGGATGGGTATTAAGAAAAACATACCACATGATCTCAGTGACATCAGTGGGGGCCACAAGGTTCGTGTTTCACCATAGTATTCAGTTTCTTTTTTTTACAGCATAGAGTGTGAACAAGGATATAATCCTTCTCACAGTGATGAATGCCTTTTTTGGAATTAAGCGACTTCACACATCAACACTGACATTTTACTTTTTGTTAACCTTATCACCAAACAAACCTTTTCGAAATTGTCATTTTGATCAAATGTATTTCATGCTATTTCTCCTTTTCAAGCTGCAGATTTTGTCTATTCTGCAAACAGAACATCTTTTGTTTTCAGGCAATTTTTCCAAAAGAATATCTTTTATTGGTCCCTAAAATCTAAATTCCACAAATCTGCGTAGAATACTAGAGAAATGAAAGCTTATTGTTAGTAGGGAAATTACATCGCCAAGAAAATGGCTGTAATGATTATGCTGCAGCACAAATATACACATAAAAAAGCATCTGAAAAAAAAAACTGTTTAAGTTGGTAGCTTAAAAGTGCCATCAAAATTACACTATAAAAAATTGTACGTAATCAATATTTATTGAACAAAAAAAGGAACATATTGTCCTGTTATTCTTTTAAAGTAAATCATTGCCTAATAGATAATGGCCCCTTGGCACAATAAAGATGCAATTGTCCATTCCTGAGTAGTAAGCTTACCAATTCAGAGTAGGAAAGGAATATGCACTTGAAAAATAAAATGATTACAGTACATAACTATTGACCATAAAATGCATCATTTTACCAGTCTTAAGTACCCTTGACTGTCTAGAGTCATTTAAACACGTGGAGGGGCAATTTGTTCCACCGCCACTGAGCATTTGTTTTGCTGCTAAGGTGAGGAGCTGAGAGCGCCCGTGGCAGAACGCTAGAGAAAGGGCAAAGGCGCTATTGCCATTTAGATTTCCTTGCTAAGTGGCGCTGTGTTTTCCGTCCGTCGTTGATAAAAGTAATGAACGCTGGGAACTCATGGTGCGTACTCCCTATGTGCAATCCTGTCTCGGCCATTCAATACTGCTGCTTGCTTATAGCCATTTCACAGCAGTGTTCTCTACTACTACAACAACCAATACAGATCACACACATTGTTTAGCTATATTCTTTTACTATCCATGATTTTGAACTAACCAGCATCCCAACGGCATTTGGTTGCTCTCAAATTTTCTGCACAGTGCAGATTGGTGCAACACATACGAGTCATGGCAGAATCATTATCACATACCACCATCACATTAATAGAATGAAAGGTTTTGCGGTTGCATTAGTGCAGCTCTAGTTTTCGAGGGGGGTGGAAGGGAATATGGGTCCCATCAATGCAGAAGATTTTTTTGCTTGATTTTTTGGACAGCTTCCTCATCGGATGGGAACCTGATATATTTCACCATCTCATGAAATATGTGGCACATGGTCTGCTGGCTAATGCCGCTTAACACTGCAGCAGTGGCCTGAAATTTGCCCTTGCAAAGAGTGCGCACAGAGGAGCACTAATCCAGGGAGTTCCGAAAGGGCACCACAATTCTGCCTAAAGCGGCTGTGGATTTGCTCATCACTTAAATCCGCCACAACCAACCGGGTGTTAAACACTCTGTCAGCATGCAGTCACACAACTCATGCTTCCTCACTCCCCTTTTCTTTCTTACCAGCAGCCACACAACTGATCCACACACCAAACAGCACTCGAAAATTGGGCTCACCTATGCACTGCATTACACCTCGTAAGACAAATTCACACCAAACACCAAATAACACACAGACAACACAATGCACACCTCAAATAAACCACCTAACACACTAACTCAGACACACACAAGTGCTAAACAAATGCAGTTCACAACTAACTAAGCATTGTTAAAAAGACCAGCCCCCTAAGGCAAGCATGTTTCTTAGGTTAGGCCTGGCCAATAGGGTAAATGCTCTACAGCCTTGATAAGGTATCCAAGACAATCCTGTCTTGCAGTGTGCTACACAATATCTGTGTACCCCAGCAGATGGAAGAGCACAAGGAAACGCTACTGCTGACTCAAAGCACAGACTTATCCAGAGACAATGTACAACAAACACAGACTGGCTCTCCCTGGAATACAACAGCAGTGGTCGATCCCAACACACACACACACTGCCACTGCCACTGCAAAAGCAATCTCAGAATAACCCACTTGTACCATGCAAAAGTGTTTATTTTATACTTATAGCTGTTAATATGCTTGGAAAACAGGATTGCCACATATTTACCATCTTCCTCCTCCACGCTCCCTCAACAAGGAGAAATGCTACCCAGGTATGTTGAAAGAGGGCTGTGCCTGTAGCCCGGCGTTGTTGGGTGCTTCCTGATCCAAACCTATATGACACCACCATAATTTCAGCCAAAGAGAAACTGTGTTCTATTTTTAATCCGTTACATGAAGCTCTGCACTAGGCGTTTTCTGTTGTTTACACACAGCTTTGGCCTTAATGCTTTGTAGATAATGAAAAACGCTATAATTAGCTTTTTCTGAAAAAATGTTACAGCATGTACCTGTTACATCTTGGTCATTATCTGAATCCACATCATGCTTACCCCCAGTGCTTCATTATTTAGTGTCTCCGGTCTGATTGCTCCTGTTTTCACATAAATGTGAAGGCCAAACACCAACATCTAGCTGCTGTGGCTTCCATTGTGGGGACATCTGTAAGTAGCTTTTGTGTCCATTTCTGGGAATTATGGGACCTACTAGGCATAACACATGTCTACTGGTCCATACCCCTGTGGGGCACAGCCATGGACCATGGCCTAGGTCATACTCTTGCTCATGCTGTGGTTAGAGGGCATGGTGGCAGAATTAGACACAGACACAAAATGGCTTTAGTTAGCTCAGTGGCTGCTGGCAAGGTGTCCCAAAATGCTCCTGTAATACCTAGTGTGGTTGTTCAGCATGCCAAAAACCCCACTGTTGTTGAGCAGGGCACACATCTGCCTGACACCCCTGATGTTGTCCCCAGTTTATTGGAGTGGGCTCAGCAAGACTGAGCATCTCAAAATCTGGACTGGAATAGCTCAATAACTCAAGACCCTCAATAGCACTGGTGTACATAAACAGACCACTGCAGCAACTTAAAAAAAAGATTCAACACCTTACGCAGGGCCATCACCAACAAAAATTGAGTAAGATCTGCTCATAGAGCGTGGCGAACAAGAAGGACCCATGAATAGCTACCGTGAATATGAAGTCATGTTGAAGCACAAGATACCTTTATGTCGACTGCAGAGTGTGGATGTACATGGTGACACTACAGCCTTGGTGGAAGGTAATTTTTTTATTGTTTTACTTAATATGATTTAAAATAATTTTAAATGTTGTAAATGAGTCTTTGCCTAATAACTAATATTGTTCATTAGTCACATATATACCCATCTTTCCCTACTTGTCGGTTATGTCTAATTTCTATTTGTGGTTAGACGAAAAGTAAGACAACAAATATTTTTACACTTTCAATGTGTTAAATGATGTTTAACTAAAGATTTGACTAGCAACATCTAAATGGACATGTGTTGCTTTCCAGGATGATTCATTGTTTCATGGCCTTACACAAATACCATATGTAAGGGAGACACAAAAAAATACACAATGCCAAACATTTATACATTAAACAAATTCATGTGTCAGCAGATAAAAAAACAGATACCAGCTGGCCAAGCACATGGTAATGGTTATGTATCTCGAAACATCAAAAACTATTTAAAAAAATGTTTTTAGCTTACAACTAAATCAATATGTCCAGAACTCAACACAGGTCCAGGTGGCAATAATGGATTTATTGCTAAATGTACAATTAAGGACCTGCATACATGAGAAAATGTTGTACCGAGACAAGCATTAATTAACCAACAAAAATGTGTGCCAAAACTACAGAATTAATGCAACAAAATGAACCCCTTAGTTTGATTCATTACTATGATAGAAAGATAGAAAGGCAACCACACAGGCCGTATTTAGGAGTTGTGCTGCCCTAGGCACCTTTTGGCCATGTGCCCCCCCCCCGCCCCACACACATGCGATTCTGAATTTGCCAGCCCCCCCATACATACATGAAATATTATGTAAAGGATGTGGAAATTGCTAATTTTGGGTGACTGTTAGCTGTTGCCTGTAGTCAAAATAATGAACCCTAAATTCAGGCCAAGAGAAAATCATATTGATGGAGGGAGTATGGCCAAATATGTCACCTGCCATATATAGATGTCATTCTATGTATGGTAGGTGAAATAAGGGGCGATATTTGGTGGTCTACGGGGCATAAAAGGATTTGCTCTATAAGATTCCCGGGCCGATCCAATCCCTCCCTGCAGGGCATCCAACATCGGGATGCCCCGCTTTGTGAAACTCGCCAGGATGCCCCATTCACCTTACCTGCATCCTGATCCAACGGCGCATGCGGATGGCCTGTTAGAAGGAAGCGTGAGATGCGGTCGCCAGTGTGCTCGGAGCCGCTGAGCTATGACGGCGCTTAGACGCTCATAGCTCAGCGGCTCCAAGCATGCTGATTGGACGAGCGGCCGCACATGCGCCGTAGGAGTGGGGTGAAGTGAGTTTTATTCGGAGATCTGCCGATTTTGGATGCCCCACACCATAAAACCCCCCAGATTTGCCATAATCTTACATTGTTCTTGATACCATGGTGCATGCACGGGGCCTCAAGTAACAGGCATCCTTTGCCTTGCATATTTATGTGTGGCAAAGGAGGACTATTACATTATTAGCTTCTTTCATCCTGCCAACTGCTCACACCTAAAAGTGTGCTGGGGATACCACATCCAGAGGCGGCCCACCAATGCACTGTGGGTAAGGTAAGATGTGTTGGAACAAGGGAGGGGTTGCTTCTGGGCATTGCAAATTGGCCTGCTCCGTGGCTGGGGGGACTAACAGAGGACCAACACCTGACCAGGAGGTGGTTAGTCCCTTTCAACCATTGCAAGAATGCTGGTGCAGGGGGGGTTAAGCATGGAACAACACACTCGTCTGTCAGAAGCCACCCCCTCACACACACATACACCCCAATACACCAGCTGCCACCCCCTGGCCTGCACAGATACACTCAATTAAAACAGAACAAAACCCAGCGGAGTCCGGCCTGGAATCTGCAAGATTCCAAGGCTGGCTGCTGGCTTTGTCCTGGGGCATCCCGATTTGGGATCCTCCACTGTGTAAACCCCCCCAGAAAGGCCAGTAAACATTTACCTTTCCTGGCTCCAACGGAGCATGCACGGGAGAGGTGATTATGGATGACCTGGGGGGTTTGGCTGCTGGCCTTCTCCCAAGGGCATCCCAAATCAGGATGCCCAAGCAGAAGGCCAGCAGCCAGCCATGTAATCTTTTAGATTCCAGGGCCGGCCTCTTATGGTTTTGTTCCACTTAAAAAAAAAAAACATTGGATCAGTGGGCCCCCCCCCTTGCTCCCTGCCCTGCTCCTCTAATCTTAAATTCCATGTGCACACACACTCTGTACAAACCCCCATCAACATAATCTATTTTTTCTTTTTAAACCCCCAAGTGACAGTCCACCCTCCCCCCGAATCCCTGCCCGCTCGTCCATTACCTGTTACCAGACTAAAGAAATGGGGGAACCCACCCTCCCCCAAAAGCAAGTACCGGGCTAAGAATGAGTGGCACTACTCATAAACATACAAAATTATGAAGAGTTTATTGTTCTAAATGGTTAAACATACTAACACAATTTACATAAACTGTTTTTATATCTGTACGTTATGTCTATTGTGTTTATGTAAATTGTGTTAGTATGTTTAACCATTTAGAACAGTAAACTCTTCATAATTTTGTATGTTTATGAGTAGTGCCACTCATTCTTAGCCCGGTACTTGCTTTTGGGGGAGGGTGGGTTCCTCCATTTCTTTAGTCTAGGTTTTCACATTTCTGTACTGGGTTGAGTGTGCACACAGACATTGATGTGATTACATGTGTTAGTGGCCTTTAGGCGAGTGCTGCCCAGCTAGCTTAGTCTAATTTTGTCCATTACCTGTTACCAGGCGCTCCTAGCTTTCCGGGGTAGTGAGCAGGCTGACCTCCCCCACGAGTCTTCTTCTCTGATGATGTCACGGCAGGAGGGCGGAGCCGGGCAGGCCGCTCTCATATTAACTGTGGCGGCTCACAGCATAACGGGGCCCGGGGGCGGACAATGCAGACGGGGAGGGAGCAGGGATGGCTGGGTGCGTACGGCGCAGCGCGGTGCAAGCCGGCGATCAAGGAGGCTGGTGGACGGGCACTAAGCATCTGACAGCTGATTGGGGGCGCAGGTGGCACTTCTTGGTTGCACTAGCGACCCCGCGGGCATGCGCGCTGGAGCCCTGCAGGCACACGCACAGGACCCTGCGCCCATAAGTAAGAAATAAAAATGAACGTGACACAGATGATCGGGGGGGGGGGGGGGGGGCGCTCGGTCTGTTAGGCGACCGGGCGGGCACGCGTGCAGGCGGGCCACCAGTTATTAAAATTTTTTTTAATTTTTTTTTTTTTACAACAGCCACGCACATCTGCCCTTCGGCAATGCACCCAGGCACGGGCCTTGCTTTGCCTTGTGGCAGAGATGGCCCTGCAACCACAGTTACAATACGGGACATATGTCACAGCTCTGGCTTTGGCCCGTGCTGCTGGACCCAACTTCATGCTGGTATTGATAAGGCTGGTGGGGCCCAAAAGATAGATACACAAAGGCAACTCACCAGGGGACAAGGTTCTGGCATAAAACCAGGGAGGGCTGCAAGGGGAGGAAGCCCAATTTGGTCCATCAGAGCCCAACTCCAAGGGGCCAGATTCCTCCACTCCCTCCCATTCTTGCACCCTCATGGAGAGGTGGGGAGTCTATCACCTCCACCACCTCGGGACTCCCCACCTGAGACTAGCCCCCAGGCACAAATACGCAGGTTTATAAAAAAAAAAATAAGGTTGTTGTGTGTAAAATACATCCCAAGCAGGCCGACGATACACTGTCAGTTGATTCTAGAAAAAATGAAAAAACACAATGCACAAGTTGTACAGATAACATAAAAA
This sequence comes from Gastrophryne carolinensis, assembly GCA_027917425.1. NCBI lineage: Eukaryota > Metazoa > Chordata > Amphibia > Anura > Microhylidae > Gastrophryne > Gastrophryne carolinensis. The sequence goes on from CM051234.1 coordinate 117,219,344, forward strand.
AAAAAAACCCTAAAAAATACAATGGAAGTGTATTGGAGAGCACCACAGATCTGATATGTGGCGCTATAGGAAAAACAGAACCAGCACTCTAATGAAACATGGGAGCTAGGCTTAGATAGAGCACTACCTGACACTATTAGAGGCGCAGAACATTCTACCTGTCATAAATATGGCTTTCAGTGCGAGCGCCGCTAAAACACCCGCCGCAGTGAGTCGCTATGTGGCATTTCTTAAATAAGCTGTCCAGGCAATGGCTATAATTAGGCAGCCCCATGTGCCTCTCTTCCTTTTCCTGCAATTTCAGGTAGAAGCCATAGCAGGGATCCAACTTTCCTCTTCTTTCAATTTAATTGCTCCAGTACTGTTGTCTAAAAGCCAGTCTGTTCTTTGAAGCTCTCAGCACAAGTGAGCACAGGAAGGGCATGGTTGTGCCGCAGCTGGCTCTGACTACAGCAGAACATGCTCAAGCTTCCTAAGAAATAGAAGCAAAGCCAGCAACTTTAGTTACTTATACGTATAACTAAGGTATATATTATTATTATTATTATTATTATTAATGTTTATATAGCACCATCATCTTCCGTAGCGATTTACAAGGTATGATTTCAGACAAGGTAAAACATGTAGTAAAGGGGACAAAAAAAACTAGATGCTACGAGGTATAAACCATGTGTTGTGAGCACAGGAGACAATAGGAAAGAGAGCCCTGCCCTTGCCAGCTTACAGTTCAAAGGATGGGGGTGGAGACAAAGGGGCGGAATCACAATTGGTAGAGCTTGCATTCCACTGCATGTGCCATTTGAAGGTTATTGGAGTTGCTTAAGCCAGGTTATATGCTTGTCTGAAGAATTGAGTTTTGAGGGCACTTTTCAAAGCTTGGAGTGATGGAGAGTGACGGATTGAGCTGTGGAGTGCATTCCAGGAAGTGTAATCATGTAAAATGAGCTATATTAAATGCTTTGAAATGACTTGTTTTACACTGCTCCCACAAGGGATAAGGGAAAATAACGTTAGTGTGTGCCTGGACATATTCCCCGCCCCCCATCCTCTGCTAAGCAAGATTTGGGTGCTGAATCAATAACCAATATCAACTAGTCTCCGTTCTCCGATGGGTCTCAGACTAAAAGTTGAGCATCGTATACCTAAACTGTAATATCCAACCTACCACTGTGCTACCTGAAATCCTGTTTTGCCTGTCCATTGGTCTTAGGTGTGAGTCCCTGCACTAGTCCTAGAGGGTAATTGTGCACTGGGACTGCATATAGCACCTCCCATATCTGAATCATTTACTGTTTGCTTTAGACTTAGGTTTGACACCCTAACTAAGGCTGATATAAGGCAGGGCCTGTTGAAGGGAGTTCTCAGTTTAAAGTGATATTTCAGGCAAATGTAATTGTTATCCCATTGTGTTGGGCTATGTTTGGCACTGTCCTAAACTATTTTCCCTTTGAAGAAGAGAACTGAAGAAGAAATTAGATATTCCAGTATTGAGGTTTACAGCTTTACCTCAGGATTTCTCCTTTGAATCAGATGGGCATGGCTCTTGGAGTTGCATAATAATCAACATAATGGAAGGGGTGGTGCTGGGAGTGAGAACCCTAGCTAGTAGGAGGCTGGGTGGCGAGGAGAAGGGAGAAGTTAGCTGGGCTTGAATAGCAACTCTGAGAAAGCCATCAATACAGAGAGGGGCAAGGTCTTGACTAGCCCTTAGTGCCATTAGTCCCCCTACATTGGGATTAGCTGGGCGCGCTGATCAAACGAGAACCCACGTATGTGCTGTAGTACCGGGTAAAGGTGAGTTTTACTGGCCAACTCGGGGGCTTCACACAGCAGGCACCTCCAAGTGGGGTACCCTAGGGGCAAGAACCAAAACCCAGGATAGTCAAAATCATGGGTTTTGGTCCACTTTAAGTTGTTGGCGGAAGGGACAACGAAGGAAATATCTGTTCATGACTAATGGCACCAATGTCTGGAGCAAAGCTGGTTCTGCTTTTCAGGCTTGTGCAGTAGAAGATTAAAGCGAGCCCACGACAATCCTTAACTAAACCTCGACCTGCCAGAGAAATGTGGCCCCGTGATTAGCTTTTGACAGTCATGTGGGTGATGGTCACTTTCTCCTCCCTGCCCAGCCTGGCCCATGTGACTGCTGGCATAATGTGACTGCTGGCGTATGAGGGTTGGGTAAGGATTGGGGGGGATGCCGAGGGGGTTGCGGGCTACAGCAATCTAGATCTGGTTTCACACACATTCCCCTCGATTCAAAGAGCAAAAGTTAATTGATTTCGTATCGAGAATCGTAAGTTTGGGTGGGTGTTTGTCATTTTTTCTTGTTTTTTTGCCCATTTCGTATTCGCACGATCGTTCGCGCATAGACGTATATGAACATACGCATTTCGTACGGAAATCGTATATTTTGCGTTAGTTCGTGTCTTTTTCCCGTCCAAATCGTATTATTTGCGTCAGATCCTATTTTTTACGTCCTTCACATGGGCTTGCGACCAATTCAGAGAGCTGATTGCTAATTGTTTTGAAGCCCATTAAAGAGCTGCTTTATGAAATGTTTGCCGGCAGATATTTGGCCTCGGGAGTAGGATGGAGAGGAGCGAGTTTGTGGCACATCAAGGGCTTATGCTTTTTGGCATTGAGTTGATCCAGATGTCTGAGAGCAGATTGCCCCTGCGTCGTCGCATGAACATCGATAGCATGAATGATGTTGAGCTGTTCGAGCTGACCAGGCTTAATCGCGCTTCCCTCCATAAATTATATAGTGAGCTGCGGCCATGGTTAGCCCGCACCACAAGGAAGGGGCAAGCAATTTCAGGTATGACCAAGATGCTTGGCTGCCTGCAATTTTTGGCGAACGGCTCGTTCCAGAGGCTGGGTGCCCTCTCCGTGGGGATGTCCCAGCCTACGCTGAGCCGCGCACTATCTAAATTTTTGGAAGGCATGGCTGCCATAACTACAAAATATATTTATTTTCCGGATGATATGGCAGCCAGAAACGCCATTAAGCTTGGTTTTTATAATGTGGCCGACATGCCCAACGTAATTGGTGCTGTTGACTGCACACATGTGGCACTCGTACCTAGGGCAGCCGACGAGTATATATATAGGTATTTATATTTTGTTTTAGGTTATTATGTTGCCCAACGTGTAATGTAACCTGTTTTCCTTTGCGGCAGCATATTTTTTTTTGGCTCATTTGTGTACATGCCTTATTTAGGCTTTTCATTAGTAGTTTCCAATAGAGTGCAGACATGTTTTAAATTTTTGATCCTTTTTTCAATTATCAATTACCCTTTTTGTATGCTTTTCCCTTAAGGAATCGAAAAATGGGACACTCCCTTAATGTCCAGGCCGTGGTTGGGCCGGACATGCGTTTTCTGAGTGTCCTTGCCGGCTACCCAGGATCGTCGCACGACTCATATATACTCAGACGATCTGGGTTGTTTCGGAGATTTGAGTCAGGTGAATTTTCGGGTGCATGGCTGCTTGGTAAGTGTGTCCTATTTATTTGGTATTAAATTTCTGAATAATCTGTTATTTGGGGATATTTCTGTTTTTGTATTCTTTACCTAAGCCTGAAACTGCATTTTAGTTGGGTCTTATTTTCGGAACTCAAAACCAAAATGCTTGCCTCACTTTGTCCTTCAGAATGTTTTCCCTTTAGTTAGGATGTCTGTAAGTTCCATGTCCCAAAATATATTGGTTGTGAGTTTATACCCAAGTATCTGTTAGTTTAGGTTCCTTTTGTAGTATTGGTCTTTAAATGTCAAAGTGGTCTGAAACTGCATACATTGTATTCTTTATATAAATGTTGAGTGCCCCTAGTTCCATGTCCCAAAATATATTGGTTGTGAGTTTATACCCAAGTATCTGTTAGTTTAGGTTCCTTTTGTAGTATTGGTCTTTAAATGTCAAAGTGGACTTAAACTGCATACATTGTATTCTTTATATAAATGTTGAGTGCCCCTAGTTCCATGTCCCAAAATATATTGGTTGTGAGTTTATACCCAAGTATCTGTTAGTTTAGGTTCCTTTTGTAGTATTGGTCTTTAAATGTCAAAGTGGTCTGAAACTGCATACATTGTATTCTTTATATAAATGTTGAGTGCCCCTAGTTCCATGTCCCAAAATATATTGGTTGTGAGTTTATACCCAAGTATCTGTTAGTTTAGGTTCCTTTTGTAGTATTGGTCTTTAAATGTCAAAGTGGACTTAAACTGCATACATTGTATTCTTTATATAAATGTTGAGTGCCCCTAGTTCCATGTCCCAAAATATATTGGTTGTGAGTTTATACCCAAGTATCTGTTAGTTTAGGTTCCTTTTGTAGTATTGGTCTTTAAATGTCAAAGTGGACTTAAACTGCATACATTGTATTCTTTATATAAATGTTGAGTGCCCCTCAGCAGCATCCTAATTGTAACATGTCCGAAAACCCAAAATATCTTTAAATTCTAACTGCCCTTGCCCGTGCAGATGTTTTATCATTCTTTTGTATATTTAAGCGGCATTTTTATTTATGTACTACATTAGTGGCAATAGTTATTTTGCTAATGTGCCCTGGGTGTATTTTTACGCCCTTTACCTTACATCATTTGGATATATGTCAAATTCTTTGTGTTTGTTGTCTTGCCTTTTTAATGTTTATGAAATTTAATTGTCTTGTTAAGGTGATTCCGGGTACCCACTTCTCCCCTGGCTCATGACGCCTGTGCTGCGGCCCCAGGATGCCTCTCAGGAAGTGTACAACCGTGCGCACCGCAAGACCAGGGCTGTTGTGGAGAGGGCCTTTGGGCTGTTGAAGACCCGTTTTCGCTGTTTGGACCATACTGGGGGCGCCCTGCAATATGATCCCAAAAAAGTGATCAACATCATCATGGCATGTGCTGTTTTGCACAATTTTGCTATACTAGAACGTGTACCACGTTATGTGGATAGTCTGCCCTCTACAGCCCTAGAGGATGATGGAGAAAATTATGTTGGGCCACCCAGTGAGTCTGGACAATCAGTTCGAGCAAACTTGATATTGCAGCATTTTAGTTAATTTAATTTCGTTTATCAACATTCTGTGTGTCTGTCTTAGCCTTTTGGTTCAATATGTTGTTTAGCCGTAATGTGGCATTACCTTAAATTAAAACATTTTTCCCTTAATTGTTGCCTAATGTATTTCATGTTGTTTACTTAGCTTGATATTTGCATTGTTACACCTCTTAAACCAAAAAGTATCTGGTTTAGCCCAAGCTGATTTAAAATGTGTTTCCACTAAAAACGCCACAAGTATTGTAATTGTGAAATTTGTTTTACTTTGTAGAAATAGAATTATTGTGCTTAACATAAAACATTCCACATACAACTGTGGTTAAAAAGGCATGATATAACAAAAAACAAATCGACCACATCTACACCTGGAAGTGAGTGGCACAACCAAACAAGGACACCCAGTCCAAAGGCCAGCCTAGTCCAGTCATTAATATTGCCTGTGCCCAGGGATATTTGGGCATGGCCATAATGTCACACAAACATGTCTGCAAACAGGAGGAGCACAAACCAAATACATATTTAAAGCCATAAGTGGCCAGATACACTACACATAGACCTATGGCATTGGCTAGTGGCCTTAATCATTACTCTAAGGAGCTATATGGGAGCAAATGCAAAACACAACCTGCATGAGCAACACAAAATGGATTGTTTGAAACCTAAAAGGACAAGTAAATACAGTGGGGGGTAAGAGAAAAGATGTCCCACACAATCATGGCTTAATAGGGTGGCTGCCCATAATACCCAGGTGGAGGTCCGTGGGGATGGGACCTAGCCTGGGCCATGGCTGCATTGTGAATTTGAAACTGCTCCATAATGTTTCTCTGCATATTGGTCATCTCAGCCATGGCTGACTGGATGCCATTACTTGCAGTTACCATGTTGCTGTTGAGGGTACGCAACTCCGCGAGGATGCCCTGTAAGCTGGTATTGATGTTGACCATGTCGGCATGCCTTTCCTCACGCTCATTAACGAGCTGTGCCTCATACGAGTCCCTCTCTTGGGTCCATAATTGAAGCAGGGCACTCTGCCTCCCCTGGGAAATTGTGGGGCGGCGTAATGGAGTCCGCCGCACAATTACCCTGGCTCTTGGGCGTGCCCTGCCGCGTTGTGTCGTCCCCTCAACAGCAACAGGCATGCTTGGCAAATCCTCAGCAGCAGAGTGAACACTGGGGACTGTTGTGTCAGTCTCCCCATGTGCATGCGCAATGGATGGAGATTCACTCTGCTGCTGAGGATTGGCCAGAGAAACATTAGGGAGCAGTTCCAGATTGGGACCCAGGGGGAGGTCATCGGACGTGCCCTGCAGGGAGACATCAGCTTCCTCCATTTCCATGATCTCTTCCATGATTGTGCGGGTCTGTAGGGACATATAAAAAAAAGGGTAAGTTTGCGTCCAAATTTGGGATTCCATCAGTTTAACACATGCTTAAGCACTTGGTAGTATTTATGGTACTAAATTAACTTACCGGAAATCTCGGATCTGGGCTCCTATGCTGTACGGACCTGGTAGGCATAAGCAACCTGGGGGGTGAGTTTACCCTTGCTGAGGGGTCATGCTGGGCTGAAGAAGAGAAAACAAAACAAGGTAAACACACACATAAGCATTGTTTTTTTAGTTACTAAAAAAAGCCACTATTTGTAATATTAAGCAACTCTACAGCAATGGGGACAATTGTTAAAATACACGCAATTTTAGATAGGTGCAATGGCTCGAGAAAACTGCTAACTGACCTCAGTTCAAAGTCAGGAAGTGTACCCAGTCAGCATACAACTTGCACAGCAACTATTTGGATTTTGACTACCATTCTCTAGGTCAGGGGTACTCAAACACTTCTTGTAAAGGTCCATTTAAAGGTATGTGGTGAGAGGTGAATGTCTGGCCATGGGGCTGTCGCAGGGGGTGTCTAGTTAGAAATAAACACACTGGGGGAGGGGCTGGAGATTGCCAAGTGCAAACTAATAAAGGCTGCTTGCCCTTGCTGGGCTGGATGGGGCAGAGCTGAGGGGACAGGGATTGGATGGCTAAAGGTGGGAGGTCAGGAATTGATGGTGATGGGATGGATGGAGCAAATATGTTAGAAATGTATGGGGCTTATGTGGGGGGGGGGGCAGATGGTGGCACTGTGGCAGATGGGGCCGAGCTGGGGCAGCGGGACAGGATTGGACCAAGAGAAAGATGCACCAAGTTACTGTGTACCTTGCAATGCCACTTCCTGTGCAGTACTTCATATTGCAATGCTATGTTTCAGGGAGCCATGACATTGGGCAGGAGACCAACCACTACATCGCCGATCAAGGGGGCAGCTCTGAGCACGTCAACACAGAAGTAACTGAGTGCAGTGCTGTCTGGGCAGGGGTCCGGGAATCTGGTGCCAAGGTCCGCATTGGGACCCCGGGCCGCCAGTTGAGTCTCGCTGCTCTAGGTCAGATATGTTTGGGGGTGTGTCATTAAATTGTTACCTCAAACACAACTCACACAACAAATAGCCAACACATCCCTAATGTTGTGTGTTTTGTGATTGAGTCCAAATCTAACACTTTTCAGGATAAACTTCGTTAGTTGACAAATATTTTTGGTTAATTGGTCTTTTACATAATGTATGTGGTCCTAAATGTGTGATTCACAGGGACCAAAACAGGACACAAACAGGCACAGTAGTGCGAAAGCAAGCCACACCATAGGGCCATACCGTCATCTTGGTACTAGTGACCTTTATATTTTGTAGCAAACAGGCAAACATGCAGATTAAGAGTACTCACCGTGGGTACGGTCGGTGAGTCTGTGTCCCTTAGACCCGCATGGCCACCGACCGCGACCGGATGGAGAAGGCCCAGCACAATCTCCTCAGCAGGGGTAAACTCCAATTTGGTAGGAAAGCCACCTCCAGTTTTCATGCTGAAAAGAGAAAATCGTTTGGTACTCAGAAAAGGTGCATACAGTACATCCTAAACCTTATATTTGGAGACATCATTTATTTACCTGTAATTATGCCTTTTAATTTCTTTTTGACGTACAGCATATTTCAGATCCGAGATTTTCTTTTGAATTTGTGGCACATCTTTCCTCTCTTCCCCCGCTGCATTTACTTGTCGTAGGATGGTTTCAAACAATTCCATCTTGCGCTGCTTCGTGGTGTGTTTTGATTTGCTCCCATAGAGCTCGTCATAGTATAATGTAAGGCCACTAGCCAATGCCATATTTTGGTCATGGGAGAATCTCCCACTCAACTGGCCGCGGCGCAATGTGCGGCCAGATGGTTGGCTTGGGTGCTCCTCCATGTGTGCAGACACATGTGGTGACATTATGGCCTGGGGCTGGGTAGGGGAATGGACGGATTGCTGGCTTCCCAATGACTGGACTGGACTGGCCAAGGGACTGGGTGTTCTTGCGTGGCTGGCCACCGAACTTCCAGGTGTAGATGTGGTCAGGGTGGCCATTCTTTGGCCTCTTGGGGGGCTATGTTCCCGGCTGGTGCCAGGTCGGGGGCTATGTTCCCGGCTGGTGCCAGGTCGGGGGCTATGTTCCCGGCTGGTGCCAGGTCGGGGGCTTCTGGCCCTGCTGCGTGGCCTGTATTGGCTTCTGGCCATGCTTCTTTGCCTGGACGGGCTTCTGGCCCTGCTTCTGGGCCTGGATGGGGTTGTTGCCCTGCTGCGCGGCCTTGCTGGGGTTCTGGGCCTCCTGTCTCGTCTTTCTGGGGTTCTGGCCCTGCTGCGTGGCCTGTATTGGCTTCTGGCCATGCTTCTTGGGCTGGACGGGCTTCTGACCCTGCTTCTTGGCCTGGACAGGCTTCTGGCCCTGCTTCTGGGCCTTTCTGGGGTTCTGGCCCTGCTGCGCAGCCTTGCTGGGGTTCTGGGCCTCCTGTCTCATCTTTCTGGGGTTCTGGCCCTGCTGCGTGGCCTGTATTGGCTTCTGGCCATGCTTCTTGGGCTGGACGGGCTTCTGACCCTGCTTCTTGGCCTGGACGGGCTTCTGGCCCTGCTTCTGGGCCTTTCTGGGGTTCTGGCCCTGCTTCTGGGCCTGGATGGGGTTGTTGCCCTGCTGCGCGGCCTTGCTGGGGTTCTGGGCCTCCTGTGTCTGCTTTCTGGGCTTCTGGCCCTGCTTCTGGGCCTGGACGGGCTTCTGGCCCTGGATGGGCTTCTGGCCCAGCTGGGTTGGCGAAGTGCCCTGCTGGAAACCATGGGCGGTGTGGGCTCCCTTGGGCGGCCTCTTCTGGGGGCAGAGGTGGTGGGTGCTGCTGTGGCCTGTTTTTTGGCCGCAGGGGCACGTGCCTTGGGGGCCCTTTTTTGGGTAAGGGAGGGTCCAGTGTCCCTTGGTGGGGCCGAGGTGGTACTCGCCTTCTTGGAGCGTAATTTCTTGCTTCCTTGCTGGGACCTGGTGGTTGGGCCCTCCGAGGTCTGGCTTGCTGCAGGCTTTTTGGGTGCCATTTTCCACAAATGCTCAAAGAGAATGAGCTTTGGGTGCAGGGACCTTTAAATAATGAGCCCAGCGTGTGACGCCTATGCGCACGACTACGCGCTCGTACGGATGTACGTTCGAGCGGAACCAGGAAACCGCTGGGGTTTCACTTATCTGCTGCCTTGAAGAAGCATAAAGATGGCGCCCACTATCTTCACCCGTCAACAGGAAGAGATCCTCATGCTGGTAAGTGCCTGGCTCTGCGTTTTAAGCTACTCAATGATGGCCTAAATGTAAATGATGCGTTTGAAACTAGTTTTGTGTCTCTTAATGTTTAAGAACTGGCTCCTCACACTTCATCCTCAAGGGCCGAGCCTGGCCACGTTGTCACCTGTCTATGCTGATGTCCGAATTAGGGCAATTGCTCTGGCTTAGCACCAGTTAATAAACCTGTGGATTAGCGGGGCTAGCTGTCAAACCTGGCCTGGCTCGGACCTTGATGCGGATGTTTGAGGAACACTGTTTGCCTAAGACCGCAAAACACAACGGCAAGCCACACACGTGGCCCAAAAGCCTAAGCATAAGCCGACATATTGCATGTTGAAACCATCCTAACATGCCATAGATGCAGGGGGGCTGATTTTTAATGTTGGCTATTATCTGTATGTACATGGTGTGTGAAACATATAACATAAGACCAGACTCTCATTCACAGTCAACGTCCGCTTTAAGGCACTCCCCAAAAATGGCTGCCACTCTAAATGTGTGTGTTAATGACATGAAATTCTCAACTTGTGATGCAACACATATGGGTCTGTGTGTAAAAGTAAAAGCTCTGTGTCCATTATGTTTTTCAGATCATGCTTCAGCGCCGGTATGAATTCGTGCCCAATGTGTGTGAAAAAAGGGACATCGCACGGGAGATCATCGCGGAAATCCACCGTGTCACCAGCACCACCTTCACTCACACCCAGATAATGCAGCATTGGTCGGACCTGAAACGTCTGCACATGCCCCGGGTGTGGAGGTTTTTTTGGGATCCATTTCCCAAGTAAGTACCAAGCGATAGCATGTTATATGTTGCAAATGTATAAGCTATACCTTTATTTATAATGACTTTTCTTTGTTAGTGTTGGAAATGGATTTCAGAATTCGCCGCACCCGGAGGCGCACAGGCCGACCAGTGCTGCATGAGTCTGCATCTGTGAGTGAAGGTGGTGGATCTCCCGGGCGACGGACCTACCCCTCCTCTGTGGCCTCCTCAGACCAGCCCCTGGACCTTACCACAGAGGAGGGGCGCAACCGCGTGGGCGTGGAGTCATGCCCGGCCAGGCATGGGGAAGGCTCTGGTATGTCACTCTTCATGTATAGGCACAAAGATATACATGGCAGCCCAAAAACTAAGTTATCCTTTATTATGTATTTGTAGAAGCTTCTGGTGCGGGTGAGATAGTGGAGGAGGAGGCAGCAGAGATGCTGGAAGTCGATCCTGACGAAGGTGAGTGATGTCAGCCAGCCTGGGAGCCAGATCTGTTTGGAATAGTGACTCTATACAACTACTAACCAAATGTCACATGTTTCTCCAGGGACTTCTTCACAGCATAGCCAGGACCAAGGGCAGCCTGTTGGCCCCAACCAGCCATCTGTCGGCCACCAACTCAGTAAGTATCCATGCCATTATTCATATTAATGTGTTGTTAGCTAATAACACACACCTAACTAAAGGCGTAGCCAATGTGTAGTTAACACTTTCATGTGGGCACTTCGTTAGCTTAAAGCGTACCCTAACTCGTATTAAGAACATAGCTAATATTTAGCCAACACACTGTACATACAAATTGGGAACATTGAAAAACAGCCTACAGCCATCTAATGCATGTTATGAGCCTGTAAACATCCAATATGGCGGAATATTGAATGCGCAATATTTACATGCTGCATGGGATACAGATTAGAAAAAGTAAGGTGCTGCCATGCATTGTGGGACTGATGACCTTTCCCTGAACCCAGCTATGCTCTGTATTCCCAAAGCACCACTGTAACCTACTCCCCTGTACTTGATCCCACTCTCCTCTCCTCATTAACTGTTATGCTTAGGAGTCCCGATGGCGGCGCAGTAATCCTAAATCCCCCAAAATATACTTCGATCTGGTGCAGAATCATTTGGGACTAGTTATTGCTTTTCATTAAATAATGTGGAAGGTCCGGTTTAAGGAGTTTCAATACTTACCTGTGGAAAATGCATTTACTTTATCCCTTTGAAGAATGACATATGTCATGCATTTACATGTATTTAATTAACCCCAAATCTATTTCCAGCATCCAAACCGGTCTGGTACTCCTATTTATGTTTATTTCTCTATTGCTTACAGGGATGAGGCCACAAACCGTGGCCGAAAAAAAAAAAAGAATAAAAGAGTTGGTGGCCGAGCTGCTGGCCATACAGGCGACGTTGGGGCCAACAGATGAAGAAGAGGAGGAGGATTAGTGCCCTTGGTCCTGGCTAGTTTTGTAAAATAGTTTTACATTCTTTTTTATAAAGTTGAATTTTATTTATTTTAAAAAACAAAAAATTTAACACATTTTTAAAATGGTTTTAAAAGAAACCAACAAAAAAAAAATATTTAAAATAAATACTATTTTAAGCCTTCATAAATGTGTCATTTCTAATATGCGCACCAAAAGACATTTACACAAACACGAAAAAACACGCTTAGAAACATATAGACATATGTACATTATGTGGTTTGGGTAAGTTTTAGGGTCGTCAACATGAAGAAGGATGCAAGCGCTAAGGGGTTTAGGTAAGTTTTATGGACCGAGAAATGAAGAAGGATGCAAGCGCTAAGGGGTTTATGTAAGTTTTAGGGACCGAGAAATGAAGTTGGATGCAAGCGCTAAGGGGTTTAGGTAAGTTTTATGGACCGAGAAATGAAGTTGGATGCAAGCGCTAAGAGGTTTAGGTAAGTTTTATGGACCGAGAAATGAAGAAGGATGCAAGCGCTAAGGGGTTTAGGTAAGTTTTAGGGACCGAGAAATGAAGTTGGATGCAAGCGCTAAGGGGTTTAGGTAAGTTTTATGGACCGAGAAATGAAGAAGGATGCAAGCGCTAAGGGGTTTAGGTAAGTTTTATGGACCGAGAAATGAAGAAGGATGCAAGCGCTAAGGGGTTTAGGTAAGTTTTAGGGACCGAGAAATGAAGTTGGATGCAAGCGCTAAGGGGTTTAGGTAAGTTTTATGGACCGAGAAATGAAGAAGGATGCAAGCGCTAAGGGGTTTAGGTAAGTTTTATGGACCGAGAAATGAAGAAGGATGCAAGCGCTAAGGGGTTTAGGTAAGTTTTAGGGACCGAGAAATGAAGAAGGATGCAAGCGCTAAGGGGTTTAGGTAAGTTTTTTGGACCGAGAAATGAAGAAGGATGCAAGCGCTAAGGGGTTTAGGTAAGTTTTATGGACCGAGAAATGAAGAAGGATGCAAGCGCTAAGGGGTTTAGGTAAGTTTTAGGGACCGAGAAATGAAGTTGGATGCAAGCGCTAAGGGGTTTAGGTAAGTTTTATGGACCGAGAAATGAAGAAGGATGCAAGCGCTAAGGGGTTTAGGTAAGTTTTATGGACCGAGAAATGAAGAAGGATGCAAGCGCTAAGGGGTTTAGGTAAGTTTTAGGGACCGAGAAATGAAGTTGGATGCAAGCGCTAAGGGGTTTAGGTAAGTTTTATGGACCGAGAAATGAAGAAGGATGCAAGCGCTAAGGGGTTTAGGTAAGTTTTATGGACCGAGAAATGAAGAAGGATGCAAGCGCTAAGGGGTTTAGGTAAGTTTTAGGGACCGAGAAATGAAGTTGGATGCAAGCGCTAAGGGGTTTAGGTAAGTTTTATGAACCGAGAAATGAAGAAGGATGCAAGCGCTAAGGGGTTTAGGTAAGTTTTATGGACCGAGAAATGAAGAAGGATGCAAGCGCTAAGGGGTTTAGGTAAGTTTTAGGGACCGAGAAATGAAGTTGGATGCAAGCGCTAAGGGGTTTAGGTAAGTTTTATGGACCGAGAAATGAAGAAGGATGCAAGCGCTAAGGGGTTTAGGTAAGTGTTATGGTTCATAAAGGAAAGTGGGAGCCTGGCGCGAGGCAGTAGTGGTGAGAGTGCGCATGCGCAAGATCTTATATACATACGAACGAACGAATCTAAGAGGCCAAAAACCAATGAAAACCAGAGCCAAACGCAAGTAATTGGAAGAGGTGGACGATGGAAGCAGCACAAAAAACAGGCTGCCGCCGCAACAAGTGAGCACATGAACGTGATTTTTACGATTGTCAACTGACTGAGGCAAGTTCGGGAGATATCATACGAACGGACGTATATTTTAGGATAGAAACGTATTTGCTTATTGAATCACTCGCAAGTTCATACGAACGCACGAGCGGACGTGAAAAATAGGATGATCGGCACCCAAATCAAAGCTGTTACATGTTTCTTTGAATCGACCCTATTATGTAGAAAATGGGTGTGGGACTGCTTTAACAGGACAGTCAGTGCCACCATTTCTTCAATGTTTCTTCTCAGTAGTGCTTGGGTGATGACTAGGTAAGTACCAATATAGCTGCTGTCCATGCTTACATCATCACCCCCATTGGTGGCACCCCCCACTAAAAATGCTCTTATCTAGCTTAACCCATCAACCCAAACAGTTGCATTTAAAAAATATATATATATTTTTTTTTTAAGTCAGGCTTTTTATTCCTTGTTTTATTTGAAACGTATTTGAAATTTTAAAATATTTTTTATTTAATATTTTGTGACACCAGGTCTATGCTGTTTGTAATCCTCCAGCCACCCCTCCCTCTCCCTGTACTAAGCACAGTTCAGAGATTTAAATTATAAAACAGCTCAGTTGATTGCTGTGATTATTATTATTGTTTATTTATATAGCGCCATCATCTTTGGTAGCGCTTTACAGAGTAGTAATTAAAGACAGGGTAGAAACATACGGTACATATACTATTTCAAATGCAGTTTTACAGTGGATATTCTGAGTACAAGATACAATAGGGGAAAGAGCCCTGCCCTTGCGAGCTTACAGTCTAAAGGATGAGGGGTGAAGACGAGGGGGAAGGATCACAAACAGTCAGTATTGAGCATTGTGGCATGTGCCCTTTAGAAGATTGGTTAAGCCAGATTATATGCTTGTCTGAATAAGTGAGTTTTGAGGGGACCTTTGAAGGTTTTGAGTGTTGTCGAGTGGCGGATTGGGTGGGGGAGGGCATTCCAGAAGATTGGAGTTGTACGTGAGAAGTCTTGGAGGCGGGCATGAGAGGAGGTGACCAGGGTGGAGGACAGGAGAAGGTCGGCAGCAGAGCAGAGGCTGCGTCTAGGTTGATATTGTTGGATTAGAGATGAGATGTAGGGAGGGGCCTGGTTGGAGAGAGCTTAGTAGGCAAGAGTTAGAGTTTTGAACAGGATTCGCTGTGGGACTGGCAGCCAGTGTAGGGATTGGCAGAGAGGCCCAGAACTGGAGGAGCGAGAGGAGAGATGGATGAGGCGAGCAGCGGATTTCAGAATAGATTGGAGGGGTGCCAGTTTGTTAGTTGGTAAGCCACAAAGAAGGATGTTGCAGTAATCCAGTTGGGATATGACCAGGGCATGCACTAACATTTTGTGGTGTCAGGTGAGAGGAAGGGACGGATGCGTGAGATGTTTTTAAGTTGGAGGCAACAGGAGGTGGCCAGGGAGTGAATATGTGGTTTGAAAGAGAGGGCAGAGTCCAGTGACTCCCAGTCACCGAGCTTGGGGAGTTGCTGTTATTGTGTAATTGTTGACGGAAATAGACGTGTTAAAGAGGGGAGGGGAGTTAGAGGGTGGGAAAATGACCAGTTCTGTCTTGTCCATGTTGAGGTAGCGAGATGACATGAATGAAGAAATAGTTGAGAGGCAGTTGGGGAGGCGAGATAGGAGAGAGGAGAGATAGGGGCCTGAGAGATATATCTGAGTGTCATCCACATAGAAGTGGTATTGAAAGCCTAGTGAAGTTATAAGTTTGCCAGGGCCATAGGTGTAGACTGAGAAAAGTAGGGGCCTAGGACAGAACCTTGCGGCACACCAACAGAAAGGGAACGTAAGGATCAGACTGTGTTAGAATAGGATACACTGAATGATCTGTCAGAGAGGTAAGAGGTGAGCCAAGAGAGTGCAAGACCTTGATCCCCCAGAGAGGAGAGAATATCAAGAAGCAGGGAGTGGTCGACAGTGTCAAAGGATGAGGAGAGGTCAAGAAGGATGAGGATGGAGTAGTAACAATTGCTTTTGGCAGTGAGCAGATCATTGGTGACTTTGGTGAGGGCAGTTTCAGTGGAGTGGTTACGGCGGAATCCTGATTATAAGGGGTCAAGTAAGTTATTAGTGGATAAGTATTGTGCCAGTTCTGAGTGGACATGTTGTTCAAGAAGTTTGGAGGAGAAAGGGAGTAGTGAGATAGGGTGGTAGCTGGGGAGGGCAGAGGGGTCAAAAGGGGGTTTCTTGATTATCGGAGTAATGACTGCATGTTTGTAGGAGGAAGGAAATGTGCCAGTGGTGAGAGGAAGGTTGAATATAGAGGTTAAGGATAGAGTGAGGGATGGAGACAGTTGAGGAATAAGGTGGGATGGAATAGGAGAAATGAGAGAGGCTAGTCCAAGTTCAGTTATTGGAGAGAAGAAAGTAAGGCAGGGGGGTTGTTTGAAGTGGTGAGGGATTCTGAGGGGCAAAGCCAAGTCGAATGTTGTGAATTTTTTCTTTGAAGAATGTATAAGAATGTATTAGATTCTTCTGCTGTTATTTGGGAGGTTGGAGGAGGAGGTGGGGGGCGGAGTAGGGAACTGAAAGTGTTGAAGAGTTGTTTGGGATTCCGGGCTTGTGCAGAAATCAGTGAAGAGAAATATGCCTGCTTAGCAGATGAAAGGGCAGTCCTGAGTTCCTGAAGGGCTTGTTTATAAAAGCTATGATTCTCCCCTGATGATGCTGGAGGGGAGGGGCTCTGCATGACAGCCGTGGACTTAAGTGACAATGGGACTTCAGTGACAGTCCAGTCACCCAATCATGGGAGCAGTGTGGCTGCACTGCTCAGTGAAATGGGTGACTGACCTGTTACTAAAGGGCAACCAAAACTAAATGGGTTGATGAATAGATCTCCTTTAAAAGATACTATTTTAATGAATCTTACATTTTAAAACCCAATTTCACACAAAATACATCCACAAGTATAACACAGGAAAACCTCCCAATGAAATGAAATAAGTGTAATAATTCAGTGCAATAATAGTGAATGTATTTTGTGTGACCAGCTGATAGCAAATGGGGTTAAATTTAAAAATGTTGGATTAATTAAAGTATAATATTTTAAACATATTTGTGGTAATTATTCATTTATAACCCATAGGGAGCCTTAATTAAGAAGCATCAGCACCACAGCGCCACACAGCGCCACTTTTTTGGCCACAGCGTCAGATTTAACAACTAAAAACACGCTGACGCTGTTGCGACCGCTGGATTTTGTGTTATTTAACACTAGCACTGAAAAAGATTTGCCACTAGACGCTGTGGTTGAATCAGTGCCAGATGAAACCTGGAACTCTTGCTAAAATTCCCATAGAGCACAATGGGCTGAATTGCATTGAAGTGTTTAATGCTTATATTTAATATTAAACACATATATTTGAGCAGAACGTGCATTGGGACTTGTCATAAATTGAAACACAGGACCTAGATGGCCTATTTTTTTTGGAGGCGGGTTAAAATACATTTTTATGGTTTACTATAATGAGTAATTTGGACACTAAAGCCTCGATTCAGAGACACATTCATCTGGACTTTCGTAGCTGTCTGTGTTTGTTTTTGTGTTTGTCATTTTTTTGTTTTTTACGTTCCATTTTTCATTCGTACGTTCGTTCGTGCTCGTGCGTATATGCGCTTTCGATGAAAGAAACTAAATCGGATCATTTGCGTTAGTTTGGATAATTTTCCCATCAAAATCTGATATTTTGCGTTCGTTCAGATAACTTACGTTACTGGGATGGGCTTGCGTCTCATTCAGACAGCTGATTGCCGAGGGACCACCACCCTATAAAACCGTTTCCTTTGCGATCCACTTACGGGACCATTTTGCAGTCAGCTGCCTTGCTTTCACCATGTTTTGCAGCTTTGTGAAGGAATATGAGCGCCTCCAGCTAATGGGCATTGCATGTATCAGCAGGGCCGAGGCCAAATTCACCGGCGAAGCATGCATATCGATCGCATGCATGACGTTGAGCTGTTCGAGCTGACCAGACTTAATTGCGCTTCTCTCCATAAGTTGTATAGTGAGCTGCGGCCATGGTTAGCCCGCACCACAAGGAAGGGGCAAGCAATGTCAGGTATGACCAAGATGCTTGGCTGCCTGCAATTTTTGGCGAACGGCTCGTTCCAGAGGCTGGGTGCCCTCTCCGTGGGGATCTCCCAGCCTACGCTGAGCCGCGCGCTATCCAAGTTTTTGGAAGGCATGGCTACCATTAGTCAGAAATATATTTTGTTTCCTGACGACATGGTAGCCTTGAACACGCTTAAGCTGGCATTTTATAATATCGCCGACATGCCCAACGTCATGGGCGCGATTGATTGCACCCACGTTGCATCGGTACCTCCTGCAGGCGACGAGTACATCTATAGGTAAGTTCAATCGGTCATTTTGTTATATAGTTTAAACAAACTGTATTTTACCTATCGATTAATCCCTCCTTGTAATTTGTCCCTGTGAAACAGTTTACAGTATATAGCTTAATCCCTCCTTGTAATTTGTCCCTGTGAAACAGCTTACAGTGTATAGCTTAATCCCTCCTTGTAATGTGTCCCTGTGAAACAGCTTACAGTGTATACCATAATCACTCCTTGTAACTTGTCCCTGTAAAACAGCTTACAGTGTATAGCTTAATCCCTCCTTGTAATTTGTCCCTGTGAAACAGCTTACAGTGTAAAGCTTAATCCCTCCTTGTAATTTGTCCCTGTGAAACAGCTTACAGTGTATAGCTTAGTCCCTCCTTGTAATTTGTCCCTGTGAAACATCTTACAGTGTATAGCTTAATCCCTCCTTGTAATTTGTCCCTGTGAAACAGCTTCCCTCCTATTTGTCCCTGTGAAACAGCTTACAGTGTATACTGTAATTCCTCCTTGTAATTTGTCCCTGTGAAACAGTTTACAGTGTATAGCTTAATCCCTCCTTGTAAATTGTCCCTATGAAACGGTTTACAGTGTATAGCTTAATCCCTCCATGTGATTCATTTGTCCGTCTATAGCTTCATCAATATTCGGCCAAAGCCAAACATTTTCATGTGGACCTTAATTAGTCATTCGAATGTTAATCTTTATTTGATCCAACATACATCCTTTTTTTGCAAAAAATTACTTATGTACTTAGTGATATTTGCATTGGCCAACATGTTTTTGGGAGGGTGTTAGGAGTAGTTTACCTAATTTTTTTTATTTTTATTTTTTCCCAGGAACCGCAAAATGGGCCACTCACTGAATGTCCAAGCAGTGGTGGCCCCGGGCATGCGGTTCCTTAATGTTCTCACTGGGTTTTCAGGCTCATCCCATGATGTGTACATCTTGCGTCGATCTGGATTATACCGTCGGTTTGAGTCTGGAGAATTATCTTACTTATTATTCTTCCCCACACTCGGCTGCAATTCTGTTCATGACTTTATGATAGGGTCTGCGCCATCTTTGCTCAGATGCATGACACTTACTGAGTAGAGGAGAGTGGGATAAAGGGCAGGGGGGTGGGTTAGAGCTGTGTTTGGCTCAGACAAAGCAGATCTGGGGTCCTGAAAAGGTAAGACATCCCAGAATGCTGAGCAGCCCAGTCCTAAGCCAATTCCTGTTTGCAGGCTGCCTGATTTGCCCTCAACCACCATCTTTGATGTTTAAAGGCTCAGAACATGCAGTAGATGTTGTTAGGTTGGTTTTTTAGGTGAGCAATCTGTATGTACAGGGTGTAGTTAAAATATAAGATAGGCTCTTAGTCAGGGTGAATGACCGCTTGTGCATACATTTTTGTTGGGAATGTGTAATTTATGTAAGTATTTTATTATTCTTTCAGGGGATTCCGGCTATCCGCTACTTCCCTGGCTGATGACGCCCGTCTTTCGGCCACAGAATGCGGCTCAGGAGGCCTACAATCGGGCGCACCACAAAACCTGGGCCGTTGTGGAGAGGGCCTTTGGCTTTTTGACTCCAGTATGACCCCAACAAGTTCATCGATATCATACTGCCCTGCTGTGTCCTCCACAACTTTGCCATAATGCAGCATGTCCCCCGGTATGTGGATCTGCCCCCCTCTCCACCCAGCCAGGACCCAGAAGAGAACTACCGTGGCACACCTAGTGCCTCTGGCCAAGCTGTTCGGGCCAATTTGATAAACACCCATTTTGCCTAATTTGTTTTTCCTATGTTTGTTTGTTACATGTAATATTTTTTACTGTCATTTGCCTTTGTGAATGCTTTTGTATTGTTTTTTTTCAAACAATAGTAATGAATTAATTACTAAAATATTGACACATGATCTGAGCCTCATGCATTTTTTTGCCATGTTTGTTTAGAAAACCTTCAGTAATCTCAAAAAAACCCAAACATTAATGCATCAACTTAGTCAACAACCACTAAAGTCACATTCAATATATGTTATTGAAATATGACAAATTGGAGTTGAAGGGCACTCGCAGACTTCATGTACATACATAGTACAACAGAAATATACATTGGTGCAGACTAGAGAGGAGCGAACTTCGAAAAATTCGATTCGACTGATTCGCCGAATTTTCCGACAAAAATCGGTTCGACCCGAATTTATTCGCGACAAATCGCTATTAAAAATGGCTATTTCTGAGCCTCCTAGAGCCTCAATAGGATTGTAAACCATTCTGCCTTGCTGTAACACGCATAGGATGCGTGCTGGGTTAGTGAAATAATACTGTAAATAATTATCACATGCAGATCAGAGGCATCGCTAATAGAATCGCAGAGCAGCACAATTGCAGAGAGTTGAAGTGGCATCACTATGATGGGCCCCTATAGTGCCTGAAAAACACACCCTGGAGCTGGCAGCAGCAGGAGCCCAAAAATTAGCTGAATCACACCCTGAAGTTGCAAGCAGCAGCAGCCGCCCAAACATTGGGTGAAAGAGACACTGGAGTTGGCAGCAGGAGCCCAAAAAATTGGATGAATCACACCCTGGAGTCGCAAGCAGTAGCAGCAGCAGGAGCCCAAACATTGCTTTAAAGAGACACTGGAGTTGGCAGCAGGAGGCCAAAAATTGGATGAATCACACCCGGGAGCTGCAAGCAGCAGCAGCAGCCCAAACATAGCTTGAAAGAGACACTGGAGTTGGCAGCAGGAGCCCAAAAATTGGCTGAATGACAACCTGGAGTCACAAGCAGCAGCAGCAGCAGCAGGAGCCCAGACATAGCTTGAAAGAGACACTGGAGTTGGCAGCAGGAGCCCAAAAATTGGCTGAATGACACCTTGGAGTCACAAGCAGCAGCAGCAGGAGCCCAAACATTACATTAAAGAGACACTGGAGTTGGCTTCAGGAGCCCAAAAGTTGGATGAATCACACCCTGGAGTTGCAAGCAGCAGCAGCAGCAGGAGCCCAAACATTACTTTAAAGAGACACTTGAGTTGGCAGCAGGAGCCCAAAAATTGGATGAATCACACCCTGGAGTTGCAAGCAGCAGCAGCAGGAGCCCAAACATAGCTTGAAAGAGACACTGGAGTTGGCAGCAGGTGCCCAAAAATTGGCTGAATCACACCCTGGAGTTGCAAGCAGCAGCAGGAGCCCAAACATTGCTTTAAAGAGACACTGGAGTTGGCAGCAGGAGCCCAAAAATTGGATGAATCACACCCTGGAGTTGCAAGCAACATCAGAAGCCCAAACATTACTTTAAAGAGACACTGGAGTTGTCTTCAGGAGCCCAAAAATTGGATGAATCACATCCTGGAGTTGCAAGCAGCAGCAGCAAGAGCCCAATCATAGCTTGAAAGATACAATGGAGTTGGCAGCAGGAGCCCAAAAATTGGCTGAATCACACCCTGGAGTTGCAAGCAGCAGCAGCAGCCCAAACATAGCTTGAAAGAGACACTGGAGTTGGTGGCAGGAGCCCAAAAATTGGATGAATCACACCATGGAGTTGCAAGCAGCAGCAGGATCCCAAACATTACTTTAAAGAGACACTGGAATTGGCTGCAGGAGCCCAAAAATTGGATGAATCACACCCTGGAGATGCAAGCAGCAGCAGGAGCCCAAACATTACTTTATAGAGACACTGGAGTTGGCTGCAGGAGCCCAAAAATTGGATGAATCACACCCTGGAGTTGCAAGCAGCAGCAGCAGGAGCCCAAACATAGCTTGAAAGAGACACTGGAGTTGGCTGCAGGAGGCCAAAAATTGGCTGAATGACATCCTGGAGTCACAAGCAGCAGCAGCAGGAGCCCAAACATTACTTTAAAGAGACACTGGAGTTGGCTTCAGGGGCCCAAAAATTGGATGAATCACACCCTGTACTTGCAAGCAGCAGCAGGAGCCCAAACATTGCTTTAAAGAGACACTGGAGTTGGCAGCAGGAGCCCAAAAATTGGATGAATCACACCCTGGAGTTGCAAGCAGCATCAGGAGCCCAAACATTACTTTAAAGAGACACTTGAGTTGGCAGCAGGAGCCCAAAAATTGGATGAATCACACCCTGGAGTTGCAAGCAGCAGCAGCAGGAGCCCAAACATAGCTTGAAAGAGACACTGGAGTTGGCAGCAGGTGCCCAAAAATTGGCTGAATCACACCCTGGAGTTGCAAGCAGCAGCAGGAGCCCAAACATTGCTTTAAAGAGACACTGGAGTTGGCAGCAGGAGCCCAAAAATTGGATGAATCACACCCTGGAGTTGCAAGCAACATCAGGAGCCCAAACATTACTTTAAAGAGACACTGGAGTTGTCTTCAGGAGCCCAAAAATTGGATGAATCACATCCTGGAGTTGCAAGCAGCAGCAGCAAGAGCCCAATCATAGCTTGAAAGATACAATGGAGTTGGCAGCAGGAGCCCAAAAATTGGCTGAATCACACCCTGGAGTTGCAAGCAGCAGCAGCAGCCCAAACATAGCTTGAAAGAGACACTGGAGTTGGTGGCAGGAGCCCAAAAATTGGATGAATCACACCATGGAGTTGCAAGCAGCAGCAGGATCCCAAACATTACTTTAAAGAGACACTGGAATTGGCTGCAGGAGCCCAAAAATTGGATGAATCACACCCTGGAGATGCAAGCAGCAGCAGGAGCCCAAACATTACTTTATAGAGACACTGGAGTTGGCTGCAGGAGCCCAAAAATTGGATGAATCACACCCTGGAGTTGCAAGCAGCAGCAGCAGGAGCCCAAACATAGCTTGAAAGAGACACTGGAGTTGGCTGCAGGAGGCCAAAAATTGGCTGAATGACATCCTGGAGTCACAAGCAGCAGCAGCAGGAGCCCAAACATTACTTTAAAGAGACACTGGAGTTGGCTTCAGGGGCCCAAAAATTGGATGAATCACACCCTGTACTTGCAAGCAGCAGCAGGAGCCCAAACATTGCTTTAAAGAGACACTGGAGTTGGCAGCAGGAGCCCAAAAATTGGATGAATCACACCCTGGAGTTGCAAGCAGCATCAGGAGCCCAAACATTACTTTAAAGAGACACTGGAGTTGGCTGCAGGACCACAAAAATTGGATGAATCACACCCTGGAGTTGCAAGCAGCAGCAGCAGGAGCCCAAACATAGCTTGAAAGAGACACTGGAGTTGGCTGCAGGAGGGCAAAAATTGGATGAATCACACCCTGGAGTTGCAAGCAGCAGCAGGATCCCAAACATAGCTTGAAAGAGACAGTGGAGTTGGCTGCAGGAGGCCAAAAATTGGATGAATCACACCCTGGAGTTGCAAGCAGCAGCATGAGCCCAAACATTACTTTAAAGAGACACTGGAGTTGGCTGCAGGAGGCCAAAAATTGGATGAATCACACCCTGGAGATGCAAGCAGCAGCAGGAGCCCAAACATTACTTTATAGAGACACTGGAGTTGGCTGCAGGAGCCCAAAAATTGGATGAATCACACCCTGGAGTTGCAAGCAGCAGCAGCAGGAGCCCAAACATAGCTTGAAAGAGACACTGGAGTTGGCTGCAGGAGGCCAAAAATTGGCTGAATGACATCCTGGAGTCACAAGCAGCAGCAGCAGGAGCCCAAACATTACTTTAAAGAGACACTGGAGTTGGCTTCAGGGGCCCAAAAATTGGATGAATCACACCCTGTACTTGCAAGCAGCAGCAGGAGCCCAAACATTGCTTTAAAGAGACACTGGAGTTGGCAGCAGGAGCCCAAAAATTGGATGAATCACACCCTGGAGTTGCAAGCAGCATCAGGAGCCCAAACATTACTTTAAAGAGACACTGGAGTTGGCTGCAGGACCACAAAAATTGGATGAATCACACCCTGGAGTTGCAAGCAGCAGCAGCAGGAGCCCAAACATAGCTTGAAAGAGACACTGGAGTTGGCTGCAGGAGGGCAAAAATTGGATGAATCACACCCCGGAGTTGCAAGCAGCAGCAGGATCCCAAACATAGCTTGAAAGAGACAGTGGAGTTGGCTGCAGGAGGCCAAAAATTGGATGAATCACACCCTGGAGTTGCAAGCAGCAGCATGAGCCCAAACATTACTTTAAAGAGACACTGGAGTTGGCTGCAGGAGGCCAAAAATTGGATGAATCACAACCTGAAGTTGCAAGCAGCAGCATGAGCCCAAACATTACTTTAAAGAGACACTGGAGTTGGCTGCAGGAGGCCAAAAATTGGATGAATCACACCCTGGAGTTGCAAGCAGCAGCAGGAGCCCAAACATTGCGTGAAAGAGACATTGCAGTTGGCTGCAGGAGCCCAAAAATTGGATGAATCACACCCTGGAGTTGCAAGCAGCAGCAGCAGGAGCCCTAACATAGCTTGAAAGAGACACTGGAGTTGGCTGCAGGAGGCCAAACATTGGATGAATCACACCCTGTAGTTGTAAGCAGCAGTAGGAGCACAAACAATAGCTGGAAGGCACACCCTGGAGTTGGCAGCAGCAGCAGCAGGAGGCCAAAAATTGCCTGAAAGGCACACCCTGAAGTTGGCATCAGCAGGAGGCCAATAATTGGCTGAAAGGCACACCCTGAAGTTGGCATCAGCAGCAGCCCAAAAATTGGCCTAAAGAAATAAATATGTTTTGCACCATTTGGAAAGTGTAAAACGTGGCACCATGCTGAATCTAGTCGCATGAATCAGCCATTGGTGGGTGGAAATCCTGGCTGATCCATCCCTGATTCATTTTCACAAAGGTGAGTCTCTCCACATTTTTAGTTGACAGACGAGTTCTCCTCGCTGTAACTATGGCCCCTGCCACACTAAACACCCACTCAGATGGCACGCTACTGGCCGGGCAGGACAGCTTTTCCAGGGCAAACTCTGCTAGTTGCGGCCACAAGCCAAGTTTGGCTGCCCAGAAGTCCAGCGGATCCTCAAGGTGTGTTGGCATGGCCATGTCAAGGTATGACATGACCTGCTGGTTGAGGTCCTGCTCCAGGTCTTCCTGCTGCTCATGAGTAGCCTCACTATGCGGGTGTAGAAAGCTACATTAGCGACTGAAGACTGAGGCTGCTGCTAATGGAGCTGCTTCTGCTGCTCCTGCCAACCCCTCCAGCAGGCATGGCAGTGGAAGGTGAGCGCAGAGGTCCCCCCGAGTCAGACCTGCGAGAGTATGGACCATGGCGCAGTTAGGCATCGGCCAACTGACTACGTAGAATGTCTTTGTAGTAGTTCTGTTTGTCCTCCCTCTCGGCGGGTTTAAAAAATGCCCCCATTTTTTGCCGGAAGCGAGGGTCCAATAAGGTGGACAGCCAGAAATCATCCCGGCGATAAATGGAAACAATTCTGGGGTCACTACGCAAGCACGTGAGCATGCTTCCTGCCATTTGCGCAAGTGACTCAGAGGGACTACCTGTCTTCATTTCCACTGCATACTGCCACGGTATGTCTGGGTCCTCTGTCTCGCCTTCCTCACAACCCTCTAGCTCCTCTGGCTGCTCCTGCTCCTCCTATACTGTCAGCTGACTAGATAAACCAGCCATTTCACCAAGCCTAAACTGTGCACTGTGCCACTCCTCCTCCTCTTCCTCCTCCTCCTCCAGTTGAGCTCCAATGGGGTTCATGTGGCCATAAGATGTAGACGACATGTCTCCGGTGCCCTGACCAGCCATGGTTTCCAACATGTGCTGTAATACATGAAGCAGTGGAATAATGTCGTTCATCCCGTAATCCTGGCGACTCACAAATACAGTGGCTTCCTCAAAGGGCCTGAGCAAACGGCAGGTGTCACGTATGAGCTGCCACTGGCTGACATTGAAGTTACACAGGGGAGTCCCCCTATCTGCTTGGATCATCAGGAAATCCGTGATGGCTTTTCTCTGTTCATACAATCGGTCCAACATGTGAAGGATGGAATTCCAACGGGTGGAAACATCGCAAATCAGACTATGTTGGGGGCTACCATTCTGACGCTGTAGCTCAAAAAGGGTGTGTTTGGCGGTGTATGAGTGGCTGAAGTGCATGCAAAGTTTCCTTGAAGTTGTTAGGATGTCTTTCAGATCAGGGGAACACTTCAAAAACTGCTTGACAATCAGATTGAAGACGTGAGCCATGCAGGGTGCATGGGTCAGGCTTCCTTGGCGCAGCGCAGACAAAATGTTCTTCCCATTGTCGGTAACCATGATTCCCATTTTAAATTTTCTTGGAGTAAGCCATGTTTGGATTTCGTGATGAATAAATTTAAGCAGTTCCTCCCCTGTGTGACTCCGTTCGGCAAGACAAACCATGTGAAGCACAGCGTGACACCTCCGTGCCCTGCACACATGGTAGACTGAAGGGACACTGAGACTTGAGCCTACAGTGGAGGGTGAGGAGATGGCGGAGTATGAGGATGCTGATTCGCACGGTGTAACAGGCCCAACGGGCAGGGAGCGCGGAGACCGAAGCGGCGTGACCTGTCCAAGTTGCTGCTGCTGCTGCAAAGGGACCACATTCATCCAGTGGGCCGTAAACTACATGTACTGTCCCTGACCGTAGTTACAGCTCCAGACGTCGGCTCTGCCATGCACTTTACTACACACCAAAAGGGTCAAGGACTGGCCCACCTTCTGTTCAACAAAAGTGTGCAGCGCTGGTACTGCCTTCTTGGCAAAGAAATGACGGCTTGGGACTCTCCACCTCGGCTCGGCGCAAGCCATCAGTTCTCTGAAAGGTGCACCACCTGAAAAGGGAGCAACTGCAGCACCAGCAACTTGGACAGGAGCACATTCAGTTTCTGCACCGTAGGATGAGTGGGCGCATACTGCTGTCTCTTGGTCATAGCTTCGCTGATGGATTGCTGGCGGGATGCATGACTTGGAGGAGGAGGAGCAGGAGCGACAGAGGATGGGTATGATGCACAGCTGCCTTCGGCTGAGGTGCTGCAGCCTTGGCTGGCAGAAATTGGGAGTGGCGTGCCACTTGGTGAGGAAGCAGGCTGGACCACCTTTTCGGAGCCTCGGTTCTCCCAGGCCGCTTTATGGTGATGCATCATATGTTGACGCAGGGCCGTGGTGCCAACATTTGGGTCCTGGCCACGCTTCACCTTCTGCCTACATATCTTGCATGTGGCCATGTTACCCTCCTGCGGATGCTTCAGGAAAAACTGCCACACTGCCAAGTAGCTACTTTTCCCACCAACAGGCCGCACTGATTCACTGCTACTGTCGCCAACTCCAGGAACCCCTGCTCTACTACCTCCCGATAAGGTAGCCTGCCATGCAGCAGGTGCTCTACTCCGGCCCCAGCCCCGTTTGGCTCCAGGCTTTACAATTGTGCCCCCATGCTGACTGCCAAGCATGCTGCTAACACCTTGCTGCCTCAGCTGCTCCCTCCGGGGCAACCTGCGCCCTTCTTCTCCTGATGATGACGATGAAGCCCCTTCTGCACCCGGCTCCCAAGTGCGATCGGCTTCATCATCATCATCATCATGGCGCAGGAGCTGGAACGCTCGCAACACCCACAACACTGTCCACATCAATATTTGTCTGCCTAGCTAAAGAAGCCACCTCCATTTCTTGGCTGGGCAGTAGCTGCTGACTGTCCTCTATCTGATCTTCCTCCTCACTAAAGAGTGGAGCTGAACCCAAAGCATAGGATACGTCGCTGGGGGAGGGAACAGCGTAGGACAGAGGCAATGGGAGGATAGGGACTGCTCTCGGGGCATGTCAACTCAGGGTTGTGTCAGCGGAACCTACCGACCCTAGACTGGGGGTCTCAGACGTAACTTGTGATGATGTGAATGACCGCGTTAACCAATCTACCACGGCAGATGCGTTACTGGTGGAGACACGACCGCTAGCAGATACTGGCAGATCAGGTCTCTCACCGCGACTCATGCTTCCACTCGCCCCTAGTCTGCTGCGACCTCTGCCTGCTGAATCTTGGCCTCTGCCACTCCTCTTTGAACATCCTGGCACTTGTCTGCCTGACATTTTTATGTATTTGAAATGCGCAATAGGTACTTTAAAAATAAAGCTAAATAAAGTGAGGAACTGCTTCTCTGCACCAGATACTATGAAAATTGGCAATATGGGATAACCTGCGGCCTTTTGACAACAGCACAAAAACCAATTAAAAATGCAATAGCTAAATAAAGCTGAGGCTGAACAAGCTTATTTAGTATAACAGGGTGCAACGTGGTGGTTTGGGATACCGTGCAGCCTGGTGTTTTGACAGCAAGACAAAAGCCAATTCAAAATGCAATAGCTTAATAAAGCTGAGGATGAACAAGGGTATTTAGTATAACAGATTGGGTGCAACGTGCAGGTTTGGGATACCCTGTGGCCTGGTGTTTTGACAGCAGGACAAAAACTAATTCAAAATGCAATAGCTTAATAAAGCTGAGGCTGAACAAGCGTATTTAGTATAACAGATAGGGTGCAACGTGCAGGTTTGGGATACCCTGCGGCCTGGTGTTTTGACAGCAGGACAAAAAACAATTCAAAATGCAATAGCTTAATAAAGCTGTGGATGAACAAGGGTATTTAGTATAACAGATAGGGTGCAACGTGCAGGTTTGGGATACCCTGCGGCCTGATGCTTTGACAGCAGGACAAAAAACAATTCAAAATGCATTAGCTTAATAAAGCTGAGGCTGAACAAGCTTATTTAGTCTAACAGATAGGGTGCAACGTGCAGGTTTGGGATACCCTGCGGCCTGGTGTTTTGACAGCAGGACAAAAACCAATTCAAAATGCAATAGCTTGATTAAGCTGAGGATGAACAAGGGTATTTAGTATAACAGATTGGGTGCAACGTGCAGGTTTGGGATACCCTGTGGCCTGGTGTTTTGACAGCAGGACAAAAACCAATTCAAAATGCAATAGCTTAATAAAGCTGAGGCTGAACAAGCGTATTTAGTATAACAGATAGGGTGCAACGTGCAGGTTTGGGATACCCTGCGGCCTGGTGTTTTGACAGCAGGACAAAAAACAATTCAAAATGCAATAGCTTAATAAAGCTGAGGATGAACAAGGGTATTTAGTATAACAGATAGGGTGCAACGTGCAGGTTTGGGATACCCTGCGGCCTGATGCTTTGACAGCAGGACAAAAAACAATTCAAAATGCAATAGCTTAATAAAGCTGAGGCTGAACAAGCTTATTTAGTCTAACAGATAGGGTGCAACGTGCAGGTTTGGGATACCCTGCGGCCTGGTGTTTTGACAGCAGGACAAAAACCAATTCAAAATGCAATAGCTTGATTAAGCTGAGGATGAACAAGGGTATTTAGTATAACAGATAGGGTGCTACGTGCAGGTTTGGGATACCCTGCGGCCTAGTGTTTTGGCAGCAGGACAAAAACCAATTCAAAATGCAATAGCTTAATTAAAATGAGGCTGAACAAAGCTTATTTAGTATAACAGATAGGGTGACATGTGCTGGTTTGGGATGCCCATGTGGGCTGGTGTATTTAAAGCAGACAAAAACCAATTCAAAATGCAATAGCTGAATTAAAATGAGGCTGAACAACGCTTATTTAGTATAACAGATAGGGTGCTACGTGCAGGTTTGGGATACCCTGCGGCCTAGTGTTTTGGCAGCAGACGAAAAACCAATTCAAAATGCAATAGCTCGATTAAGCTGAGGATGAACAACGCTTATTTAGTATAACAGATAGGGTGCTACGTGCAGGTTTGGGATACCCTGTGGCCTAGTGTTTTGGCAGCAGACCAAAAACCAATTCAAAATGCAATAGCTTGATTAAGCTGAGGATGAACAACGCTTATTTAGTATAACAGATAGGGTGCTATGTGCAGGTTTGGGATACCCTGCAGCCTAACATTTTGGCAGCAGACCAAAAACCAATTCAAAATGCAATAGCTTGATTAATCTGAGGATGAACAACGCTTATTTAGTATAGCAGATAGGGTGACGTGCTGGTTTGGGATGCCCATGTGGGCAGGTGTATTTAAACCAGACAAAAACCAATACAAAATGCAATAGCTTGATTAAAATGAGGCTGAACAACGCTTATTTAGTATAACAGATAGGGTGACATGTGCTGGTTTGGGATGCCCATGTGGGCTGGTGTATTTAAACCAGACAAAAACTAATTCAAAATGCAATAGCTTGATTAAAAGGAGGCTGAACAACGCTTATTTAGTATAACAGATAGGGTGACATGTGCTGGTTTGGGATGCCCATGTGGGCTGGTGTATTTAAACCAGACAAAAACCAATTCAAAATGCAATATCTTTATGAGAAATAGCCTTTAAAAGCTGCTTTAGCGTAACAGATAGGGTCAAATGTGCTGAAATAGGATGCACATGTGGACTGGGACTTTTACAGCAGACACAAAAAAAATTTAGACTAATCGAGTTATAAGAAATGCTTGTGTGTAACAGATAGGGTTAAATATGCCACTGCAAACATGGCATGCACAGTGGCAAGGAATTTTTACAGCACAAACAAAAGCAATTTAAAACTGATCTGGCAAATGAAGTGAAATGAAAATAAAAAAGAAGCTTTCCCTGTCACTTTCTCTGCTGTCCCTGCCTCGATCTTTCCCGATTTTTCCCTATCTTTCCCTATCTTTTCCTGGTTCTGTCTGGCACTCTGTGTGTCTCCCTGACTCTTCCTGACTCTCTCTTAGTCTCTCCCTGTCTCTAAACAGCTCCTTGTGGCCGCAATCAAGGCTGAAATACGCACCAGCAAGATGGCCGCCGTTTGTATAGCGCTGTGACCGGGGCTCCTGGCTCCTGATAGGATGCATGTGACCTTCCCATGATAACTTGCCCCAGGGGATATGTCCAGACATGTCCATCCACCATTTTACAATGCCTGTAATTGAAGTAAATGGAGTTTAAAGGAAAACTTCGATCGATCGAATCGCGGGGAAATTAGGATTCATTCAGAATCGAATATTTCCTGAAATTCGGAACGAATTTGGGTTTGTCCGGATCGATTCGCTCATCCCTAGTGCCGACTCATGGCACATAGCAATTGGTCTCATCCAGGAGTTTTAAAGTAACGCACTCCAGGCCGAAGTTTCAATAAACAATAAACTAAACAGACATAGGGAGCAACCATTTGCATGTGAATATTTGGCCAGTAATACATAGGGCCACATACACACCCTCTTCTGCTTGGCCACTTTTGCCACAGGCACAGGTGGAAAGCAGCCATACCTATGCCACATCCACGCCTGTAAGTCAGTGACCCACCCAAACAATAACCCCCAGTCCGAATGCAAGTCCAGTCCAATTTTTGCCATGGTTCAAGGTGATAGTTTGCCAGCCCAGAATGTCCCCCAATCTTGCCTACAAACAGGATGAGCCAGACACAATTTCATTAGGCCCAAGCCTGCAGCGTGGCAGCTTGAGCGGCAGGTTCAGTGAGGCATTAGCTCAGGCATTGGCTAGTGGGGTATCTCTGCACTCTAATGAGCTATATGAACGAAAATCTAAATCATACAAGCAAAGCCATAAAAAAGGCAATCTTGGTAGCGCTCACCAGACAGGTCAATACAGTGGGGATGTAGAGGAAAGATGTGGAGCAGATACAGGTCAAATAGCTGTTAATATGGGTGTTGCCCATAAAACCCTGGTGGTGGGCCTTGGAGGTGGCCCATCACCTGGGCATGTGTGGCATTCATAATCTGCCACTGTTCCAACATGAGTCTATTGCTAGTTCGAACTTCCTCGAGCATGGCTGTGAAATTATTATTTAAGGTGGCCATGTGGCTGTTGCTTGTCCTAAATTCTGTCAGCATGTTGGTGAATGTAATATTTAATGTGTCTAATTGTGCAGTAAGCTGCTCTGTGGTTCTTTGAGTCACCTGACGAAATAAACGGCTGTCATGGCGCCACGCTGACTTCAGGATTGGCACGCGCCTCCCCTGGGAAATTGGTCGATGTTGCTGACTACGTCTACCATGCCTCCAGCTTTACTCTGCTGCAGAGGATTTGGTGCAGTAGCATGTTGGGACAGTGGCAGTTTAGGTTCCAGGGGGGTCAGTTCTGGATTTCCTCCATCAGTGTGTGGATCTGTTCGGACATGTGCAAAAAAAGGTTCAGTTTGGACCCTAAATATATTTGTTATGCAAATTAGTCATGTTCACTTACATGCATCAGCAGTTTCATCAAAGTCCACTTACCGTATATATCTGGTCCTGGCTCCTAGGCAGCACAGAAGTTGACGGCGTGGTCAAACTGGATGAGGCTTCCACACTTGCTGAGGCTTGATGCTGGGCTGTATTTAAAATTAAAAGGCACGTAAACACCCAAAAATCCATTGATGATCTGGAATACTACATATGCATTAGAAAAACCCGTGGCAAAGCAGGAATGCCAACTCCCCCAACAGTCCAAGGTGTCCTTCACCATGAATGAATTATCTGTTATATGTAGAGATGAGCGAACTTTTGAAAAATTCGATTCGACTGATTCGCCGAATTTTCCGACAAAAATCATTTCGACCCGAATTTATTCGCGGCGAATCGCTATTAAAAACGGCTATTTCTGAGCCTCCTAGAGCCTCAATAGGGTTGTAAACCATTCTGCCTTGCTGTAACACGCACAGGATGCGTGCTGGGTTAGTTAAATAATACTTTGAATAAATATCACATGCAGATCAGAGGCATCGCTAATAGAATCGCAGAGCGGCACAATTGCAGAGAGTTGAAGTGGCATCAAACATTGCTTTAAAGAGACACTGGAGTTGGCAGCAGCAGGAACCCAAAAATTGGATGAATCACACCCTGGAGTTGGCAGCAGCAGCAGGAGCCCAAACATTACTTTAAAGAGACACTGGGGTTGGCAGCAGGAGCCCAAAAATTGGATGAATCACACCCTGGAGTTGGCAGCAGCAGCAGGAGCCCAAACATTACTTTAAAGAGACACTGGAGTTGGCTTCAGGAGCCCAAAAATTGGATGAATCACACCCTGGAGTTGGCAGCAGCAGCAGCAGCAGCAGGAGCCCAAACATTACTTTAACCCTTCTATTGCCAGCCACGTAAATTTTACGTGGCTGCCTCTCCAACCGTTAAACGCCAGCCACGTAAAATTTACGTGCCTGACTTTCCCCATAAATAAAATAAAAAGTATAAAAAAATATCACTTACCTGAACCCTTGTTTGATTGGATGAATCACACCCTGGAGTTGGCAGCAGCAGCAGCAGCAGCAGGAGCCCAAACATTACTTTAACCCTTCTATTGCCAGCCACGTAAATTTTACGTGGCTGCCTCTCCAACCGTTAAACGACAGCCACGTAAAATTTACGTGCCTGACTTTCCCCATAAATAAAATAAAAAGTATAAAAAAATATCACTTACCTGACCCCTTGTTTGATTCATCCGGGTCTCCTCTTCAGCCAGAGGGGCTCCGATCGGCGATTGGGGGTCCTCCGGCTGCAGGGGAGGGCCCGGAATAGGGTGCCCCCCCCCCGTTTCAGCAGCCGCCGGCATTTGTCTGCAAAAAAATAAAAAATAAAAATGACATTTACTCACCTCCACTCCCGCCGCCTCTCCTCTTCATGGGGGGGGGCTCCGATCACCCCCCCCGGGTCTTCCGTCTACTGGAGGAGGGCATAACAGCCCTCCTCCCTTTACCTCCTCCGATGGCGGCCGCCATCTTGGATTCTGGCCCCGCCCCTCCGGGGGCGGGGCCGATGACGTCACCGCCGGGTGTCATCGGGGCACCCGGCAGTTCAGCCTTCAGATGCCGGTGACGGCTGGACAGAGGAGGAGGGAGGTAGGCGATCCTCCGATCGCCTGCCTCCCCCCTCCTCTGCCCAGCCGTCACTGACAGCAGATCGCCGCGGGACACAGGAAATGAAGATCGGAGGTGAGTAAAGTAAAAAAAGTTTTTTTTTTTAATAAAGTGTTTAAAAAAAAAAGGGTCTTGTCTTTTTTTTAACTTTAACCCTTTGTGAACTGGTAAGGGGTCCATGTGACCCCTTATACCAGTTCACAGGGCTCGGGGGTCTGGCAAGTCACCTGCGCAAGCGGGTGACTTGCCATTAACCCCTGGCCCCCCAAATTACCTGCCTCCCCAAAGCCCAGGGGGGGGCAGAAGAGCCGTGGCCCTAGGCTATGGCTGCTTGTAGCCGCAGGGCCAGGGGCCACTAAAGCTGGCCCCTGCGCCCTGTTCTACAAGCCCCCATAGCTGGTCACAGGCTGGTTATGCTGGGTAGGGGGGACCTCACGCCATTTTTTTTTTGGATTTTTAAGGGTTTTAACCCTTAAAAATCCCAAAAAAAAATGGGGTCCCCCTCCCTTCGAGGGGGGACCCTATGTCATTTTTTTTTTAAATTAACCCTTTCTTACCTGTAACCCAGTAGGTATAAAAGGCTTCCAGCAGCAGCAGGAGAGCAGAAGCCTAAGTGATCAGCGTGGGACACATGGATGGATCGGAGGTAAGTATTAAAAAAAAATATTAAAAAACATTTATTTTTTTTTAATAAAAATATTTTTAAATAAGTGTGTCTGTGTGTTTTTTTTACTTTTAACCCTTTGTGAACTGGTAAGGGGTCCATGTGACCCCTATACCAGTTCACAGGGCTCGGGGGTCTGGCAAGTCACCTGCGCTAGCGGGTGGCTTGCCATTAACCCCTGGCCCCCCAAATTACCTGCCTCCCCAAAGCCCAGGGGGGGGCAGAAGAGCCGTGGCCCTAGGCTAAGGCTGCTTGTAGCCGCAGGGCCAGGGGCCACTAAAGCTGGCCCCTGCGCCCTGTTCTACAAGCCCCCATAGCTGGTCACAGGCTGGTTACGCTGGGTAGGGGGGACCTCACGCCATTTTTTTTTTGATTTTTAAGGGTTTTAACCCTTAAAAATCCCCCAAAAAAATGGGGTCCCCCTCCCTTCGAGGGGGGACCCTATGTCATTTTTTTTTTAAATTAACCCTTTCTTACCTGTAACCCAGTAGGTATAAAAGGCTTCCAGCAGCAGCAGGAGAGCAGAAGCCTAAGTGATCAGCGTGGGACGCATGGATGGATCGGAGGTAAGTATTAAAAAAAAATATTAAAAAACATTTATTTTTTTTTTAAATAAAGATATTATTTAAAAAGTGTGTCTGTGTGTTTTTTTTTACTTTTAACCCTTTGTGAACTGGTAAGGGGTCCATGTGACCCCTATACCAGTTCACAGGGCTCGGGGGTCTGGCAAGTCACCTGCGGCTAGTGGGTGACTCGCCATTAACCCAGAAACCCCCCATTACCTGCCTCCCAAAAAAACCTTAAAATTCCCCCAAGAAATGGTGGACCCCCCCCCCCCGTGAAGGGGGACCCCACACCAATTTTTTTTTATTTAACCCTTTATTATGTGGATAGTAGTTGTATTTTATTTGTAAATGTTATAAAGTGCTCTTTTCAGTTTATGGGATCACCTGGACAGGAACGGGGGGCTACCGATGCATATGTGGTATCATTGTAATCGGGAGAAATGGGGCTTTCACATGCAATATGGCTTTCTTTAATAAAATAAATGTTTTTGTTTAAAATAAAGGAGACAATTTAAAAAAATATATATTTTTTAATTTTTTAATTTTTTAATTTTTTAAAAAATATTTAAAAAAGTAGAAAAAATACAAACAAGACATTTCATGTTAAAGCCTAAACTCTGCCACAAAAAGAAAATATGCAATTTTCTTGGAAATTCCTGCAAAAATCACAGTTAAACATCACGCAAAATGGTGAAAAATATCCTGTCAGGAGAGGGTGACAAAATCTCAAGTAGACTGGCAGTCAAAAGGTTACAGGTACCTATGCATGTTGGGTATTGTTCTGCTCGGGGGACCTTGCGCTTTCAGATTTAGCTTGTTTTTTCTTATTTGCATATTGATATTTTAAGAAAAGGTGTTTTTTATTCTGCTTTTTTATACATTTTTTTGTAAAACCCTGTGCAACCTAAGAATTCTTCGAGATATTACTTCCAGAAAGATGAGCCCACTACAATAAGCTGGGTACGCTTAGAAAGCTTAACATGTGTACTTTCAGGGAATATATGGTTTATGGGGGATATTCCAAATGTAAAGGGTTGTTTTGGTAGAAAAAGCACAAGGTGCGCACTTTGTCTGCAGAGCTGAAAATCTGAAGTAAAACTACCGCTATGCGCATGCTTTACTTTGGGGTGTTTGGCAACTCTTTCCTTGACAGAACCTATGCATGTTGGGTATCGTTCTGTTCAGGGGATGTTGCTTTTTCAGATTTTCTGTTTTTTCTGGTTTGCATATAGGTTTTTTTAGGAAAATGTGGTTTTGATTCTGCTTTTTTATTCATTTTTAGGGAAACCCTGTGCAACCTAAGAATTCTTTGAGATATTACTTCCAGAAAGATGAGCCCACTACAACAAGCTGGGTACGCTTAGAAAGCTTAACATGTGTACTTTCAGGGAATATATGGTTTATGGGGGATATTCCAAATGTAAAGGGTTGTTTTGGTAGAAAAAGCACAAGGTGTGCACTTTGTCTGCAGAGCTGAAAATCTGAAGTAAAACTACCGCTATGCGCATGCTTTACTTTGGGGTGTTTGGCAACTCTTTCCTTGACAGAACCTATGCATGTTGGGTATCGTTCTGTTCAGGGGATGTTGCTTTTTCAGATTTTCTGTTTTTTTCTGGTTTGCATATAGGTTTTTTTAGGAAAATGTGGCTTTGATTCTGCTTTTTTATCTTTTTTTTAGGGAAACTCTTTGCAACCAAAGAATCCACTGAGGGATTACTTTCAGAAAACTATGGCCACATCAACAAGCATGGTACACCTAGAAAGCCTGAGGTGTGTACTTCCAGAGAATATATAGTTTGTTGGGGGTATTTCAAATGTAAAGGGTTGTTTTTCTTGAAAAACTGCAAGGTGCGCATATTGCATAGCATAGTTGTATTTTATCTGAAAATCCCCTAAAGTGTTGTTTCAATTTGGGGGAGTCTCCTGGGCAGGAAAGGGTGTCTACCTATACATATGTGGTACCGCTGTAACCGGGAGAAATTGGGGTTTCACACGCAATAAGATTTTATTGACAAACTTACATTTTTTATTACAAAAAAACACTACAAATTGTAAAAAATAGTTTTTTTTTTAATTTTTTTGCACAATTTTCACCCAAAAATATTGAGAATACACTTAGAAAATGACAAACAAGACATTTCATGTTAAAGCACAGGCTCCGCTGAAAAAAACAATATATCACTTTCCTGGGAAATCCCTGGAAATCCCTTCAAAAATCACAGTTGAACATGGGGAGCGCAAAATAGGGCAAAATAATCTGGCAACAAAGGGTGACAAAATCTCAAGGTAGGCTGGCAGTTAAAGGGTTAAAGAGACCCTGGGGTTGGCAGCAGGAGCCCAAAAATTGGATGAATCACACCCTGGAGTTGGCAGCAGCAGCAGGAGCCCAAACATTACTTTAAAGAGACACTGGGGTTGGCAGCAGGAGCCCAAAAATTGGATGAATCACACCCTGGAGTTGGCAGCAGCAGAAGCAGCAGGAGCCCAAACATTACTTTAAAGAGACACTGGGGTTGGCAGCAGGAGCCCAAAGATTGGATGAATCACACCCTGGAGTTGGCAGCAGCAGCAGCAGTGGGAGCCCAAACATTACTTTAAAGAGACACTGGGGTTGGCAGCAGGAGCCCAGAAATTGGATGAATCACACCCTGGAGTTGGCAGCAGCAGCAGCAGGAGCCCAAACATTACTTTAAAGAGACACTGGGGTTGGCAGCAGGAGCCCAAAAATTGGATGAATCACACCCTGGAGTTGGCAGCAGCAGCAAGAGCCCAAACATTACTTTAAAGAGACACTGGAGTTGGCTTCAGGAGCCCAAAAATTGGATGAATCACACCCTGGAGTTGGCAGCAGCAGCAGCAGGAGCCCAAATATACACTGGAGTTGGCTTCAGGAGCACAAAAATTGGATGATTCACACCCTGGAGTTGGCAGCAGCAGGAGCCCAAATATTACTTTATAGAGACACTGGGGTTGGCTTCAGGAGCCCAAAAATTGGATGAATCACACCCTGGAGTTGGCAGGAGTTGGCAGCAGCAGCAGCAGCAGGAGCCCAAACATTACTTTAAAGAGACCCTGGGGTTGGCTTCAGGAGCCCAAAAAGTGGATGAATCACACCCTGGAGTTGGCAGCAGCAGCAGCAGGAGCCCAAACATTACTTTAAAGAGACACTGGGGTTGGCAGCAGGAGCCCAAAAATTGGATGAATCACACCCTGGAGTTGGCAGCAGCAGCAGGAGCCCAAACATTACTTTAAAGAGACACTGGAGTTGGCTTCAGGAGCCCAAAAATTGGATGAATCACACCCCAGAGTTGGCAGCAGCAGCAGCAGCAGGAGCCCAAACATTACTTTAAAGAGACCCTGGGGTTGGTAGCAGGAGCCCAAAAATTGGATGAATCACACCCTGGAGTTGGCAGCAGCAGCAGCAGGAGCCCAAACATTACTTTAAAGAGACACTGGGGTTGGCAGCAGGAGCCCAAAAATTGGATGAATCACACCCTGGAGTTGGCAGCAGCAGAAGCAGCAGGAGCCCAAACATTACTTTAAAGAGACACTGGGGTTGGCAGCAGGAGCCCAAAGATTGGATGAATCACACCCTGGAGTTGGCAGCAGCAGCAGCAGCAGCGGGAGCCCAAACATTACTTTAAAGAGACACTGGGGTTGGCAGCAGGAGCCCAAAAATTGGATGAATCACACCCTGGAGTTGGCAGCAGCAGCAGCAGGAGCCCAAACATTACTTTAAAGAGACACTGGGGTTGGCAGCAGGAGCCCAAAAATTGGATGAATCACACCCTGGAGTTGGCAGCAGCAGCAAGAGCCCAAACATTACTTTAAAGAGACACTGGAGTTGGCTTCAGGAGCCCAATAATTGGATGAATCACACCCTGGAGTTGGCAGCAGCAGCAGCAGGAGCCCAAATATACACTGGAGTTGGCTTCAGGAGCACAAAAATTGGATGATTCACACCCTGGAGTTGGCAGCAGCAGCAGGAGCCCAAATATTACTTTATAGAGACACTGGGGTTGGCTTCAGGAGCCCAAAAATTGGATGAATCACACCCTGGAGTTGGCAGGAGTTGGCAGCAGCAGCAGCAGGAGCCCAAACATTACTTTAAAGAGACCCTGGGGTTGGCTTCAGGAGCCCAAAAATTGGATGAATCACACCCTGGAGTTGGCAGCAGCAGCAGCAGCAGGAGCCCAAACATTACTTTAAATAGACCCTGGGGTTGGCAGCAGGAGCCCAAAAGTTGGATGAA
Source organism: Gastrophryne carolinensis (assembly GCA_027917425.1). NCBI lineage: Eukaryota > Metazoa > Chordata > Amphibia > Anura > Microhylidae > Gastrophryne > Gastrophryne carolinensis. Next base: position 117,258,651 of record CM051234.1, read on the forward strand.
TCACACCCTGGAGTTGGGAGCAGCAGCAGGAGCCCAAACATTACTTTAAAGAGACACTGGAGTTGGCTTCAGGAGCCCAAAAATTGGATGAATCACACCCTGGAGTTGGCAGCAGCAGGAGCCCAAACATTACTTTAAAGAGACACTGGGGTTGGCAGCAGGAGCCCAAAGATTGGATGAATAACACCCTGGAGTTGGCAGCAGCAGCAGGAGCCCAAACATTACTTTAAAGAGACACTGGAGTTGGCTTCAGGGGCCCAAAAATTGGATGAATCACACCCTGGAGTTGGCAGCAGCAGCAGCAGCAGGAACCCAAACATTACTTTAAAGAGACACTGGGGTTGGCAGCAGGAGCCCAAAGATTGGATGAATCACACCCTGGAGTTGGCAGCAGCAGCAGCAGCAGCGGGAGCCCAAACATTACTTTAAAGAGACACTGGGGTTGGCAGCAGGAGCCCAAAAATTGGATGAATCACACCCTGGAGTTGGCAGCAGCAGCAGCAGGAGCCCAAACATTACTTTAAAGAGACACTGGGGTTGGCAGCAGGAGCCCAAAAATTAGATGAATCACATCCTGGAGTTGGCAGCAGCAGCAGGAGCCAAAATATTACTTTAAAGAGACACTGGAGTGGGCTTCAGGAGCCCAAAAATTGGATGAATCACACCCTGGAGTTGGCAGCAGCAGCAGCAGGAGCCCAAATATACACTGGAGTTGGCTTCAGGAGCCCAAAAATTGGATTATTCACACCCTGGAGTTGGCAGCAGTAGCAGGAGCCCAAATATTACTTTAAAGAGACACTGGGGTTGGCTTCAGGTGCCCAAAAATTGGATGAATCACACCCTGGAGTTGGCAGGAGTTGGCAGCAGCAGCAGCAGGAGCCCAAACATTACTTTAAAGAGACCCTGGGGTTGGCAGCAGGCGCCCAAAAATTGGATGAATCACACCCTGGAGTTGGCAGCAGCAGCAGCAGCAGGAGCCCAAAAATTACTTTAAAGAGACACTGGGGTTGGCAGCAGGAGCCCAAAAATTGGATGAATCACACCCTGGAGTTGGCAGCAGCAGCAGGAGCCCAAACATTACTTTAAAGAGACACTGGAGTTGGCTTCAGGAGCCCAAAAATTGGATGAATCACACCCTGGAGTTGGCAGCAGCAGCAGCAGCAGGAGCCCAAACATTACTTTAAAGAGACACTGGGGTTGGCAGCAGGAGCCCAAAGATTGGATGAATCACATCCTGGAGTTGGCAGCAGCAGCAGGAGCCCAAACATTACTTTAAAGAGACACTGGAGTTGGCTTCAGGAGCCCAAAAATTGGATGAATCACACCCTGGAGTTGGCAGCAGCAGCAGCAGCAGCAGCAGCAGGAGCCCAAACATTACTTTAAAGAGACACTGGGGTTGGCAGCAGGAGCCCAAAGATTGGATGAATCACACCCTGGAGTTGGCAGCAGCAGCAGCGGGAGCCCAAACATTACTTTAAAGAGACACTGGGGTTGGCAGCAGGAGCCCAAAAATTGGATGAATCACACCCTGGAGTTGGCAGCAGCAGCAGCAGGAGCCCAAACATTACTTTAAAGAGACACTGGGGTTGGCTTCAGGAGCCCAAAAATTGGATGAATCACACCCTGGAGTTGGCAGCAGCAGCAGGAGCCCAAACATTACTTTAAAGAGACACTGGAGTTGGCTTCAGGAGCCCAAAAATTGGATGAATCACACCCTGGAGTTGGCAGCAGCAGCAGCAGGAGCCAAAATATACACTGGAGTTGGCTTCAGGAGCCCAAAAATTGGATGATTCACACCCTGGAGTTGGCAGCAGCAGAAGGAGCCCAAATATTACTTTAAAGAGACACTGGGGTTGGCAGCAGGAGCCCAAAAATTGGATGAATCACACCCTGGAGTTGGCAGGAGTTGGCAGCAGCAGCAGCAGGAGCCAAATATTACTTTAAAGAGACCCTGGGGTTGGCTTCAGGAGGCCAAAAATTGGATGAATCACACCCTGGAGTTGGCAGGAGTTGGCAGCAGCAGCAGCAGGAGCCCAAATATTACTTTAAAGACACACTGGAGTTGGCTTCAGGAGCCCAAAAATTGGATGATTCACACCCTGGAGTTGGCAGCAGCAGCAGGAGCCCAAATATTAGTTTAAAGAGACACTGGGGTTGGCTTCAGGAGCCCAAAAATTGGATGATTCACACCCTGGAGTTGGCAGGAGTTGGCAGCAGCAGCAGCAGGAGCCCAAATATTACTTTAAAGAGACCCTGGGGTTGGCTTCAGGAGGCCAAAAATTGGATGAATCACATCCTGGAGTTGGCAGGAGTTGGCAGCAGCAGCAGCAGGAGCCCAAATATTACTTTAAAGAGACACTGGGGTTGGCTTCAGGAGCCCAAAACTTGGATGAATCACACCCTGGAGTTGGCAGGAGTTGGCAGCAGCAGCAGCAGCAGCAGGAGCCCAAATGTTACTTTATAGAGACACTGGAGTTGGCTTCAGGAGCCCAAAAATTGGATGATTCACACCCTGGAGTTGGCAGCAGCAGCAGGAGCCCAAATATTACTTTAAAGAGACACTGGGGTTGGCTTCAGGAGCCCAAAAATTGGATGATTCACACCCTGGAGTTGGCAGCAGCAGCAGCAGGAGCCCAAATATTACTTTAAAGAGACCCTGGGGTTGGCTTCAGGAGGCCAAAAATTGGATGAATCACACCCTGGAGTTGGCAGGAGTTGGCAGCAGCAGCAGCAGGAGCCCAAATATTACTTTAAAGAGACCCTGGGGTTGGCTTCAGGAGGCCAAACATTGGATGAATCACACCCTGGAGTTGGCAGGAGTTGGCAGCAGCAGCAGCAGGAGCCCAAATATTACTTTAAAGAGACCCTGGGGTTGGCTTCAGGAGGCCAAAAAATGGATGAATCACACCCTGGAGTTGGCAGGAGTTGGCAGCAGCAGCAGCAGGAGCTCAAATATTACTTTAAAGAGACACTGGAGTTGGCAGCAGGAGCCCAAAAATTGGATGATTCACACCCTGGAGTTGGCAGCAGCAGCAGGAGCCCAAATATTACTTTAAAGAGACCCTGGGGTTGGCTTCAGGAGGCCAAAAATTGGATGAATCACACCCTGGAGTTGGCAGGAGTTGGCAGCAGCAGGAGCCCAAATATTACTTTAAAGAGACCCTGGGGTTGGCTTCAGGAGGCCAAAAATTGGATGAATCACACCCTGGAGTTGGCAGGAGTTGGCAGCAGCAGCAGCAGGAGCCCAAATATTACTTTAAAGAGACACTGGGGTTGGATTCAGGAGCCCAAAAATTGGATGAATCACACCCTGGAGTTGGCAGGAGTTGGCAGCAGCAGCAGCAGGAGCCCAAATATTACTTTAAAGAGACCCTGGGGTTGGCTTCAGGAGGCCAAAAATTGGATGAATCACACCCTGGAGTTGGCAGGAGTTGGCAGCAGCAGCAGCAGGAGCCCAAATATTACTTTAAAGAGACACTGGAGTTGGCTTCAGGAGCCCAAAAATTGGATGATTCACACCCTGGAGTTGGCAGGAGTTGGCAGCAGCAGCAGCAGGAGCCCAAACATTACTTTAAAGAGACACTGGAGTTGGCTTCAGGAGCCCAAAAATTGGATGATTCACACCCTGGAGTTGGCATCAGCAGGAGCCCAAAAATTGGCCTAAAGACATAAATATGTTTTGCACCATTTGGAAAGTGTAAAACGTGGCACCATGCTGAATCTAGTCGCATGCATCAGGCATTGGTGGGTGGAAATCCTGGCTGATCCATCCCTGATTCATTTTGACAAAGGTGAGTCTCTCCACATTTTTAGTTGACAGACGAGTTCTCCTCGCCGTAACTATGGCCCCCACCGCACTTTACACCCGCTCAGATGGCACGCTACTTGCCGGGCAGGACAGCTTTTCCAGGGCAAACTCTGCTAGTTGCGGCCACAAATCAAGTTTGGCTGCCCAGAAGTCCAGCGGATCCTCAAGGTAATTTGGCATGGTCATGTCAAAGTATGACATGACCTGCTGGTTCAGGTCCTGCTCCAGGTCTTCCTGCTGCTCATGAGTAGCCTCACTATGCAGGTGTAGAAAGCTACTCATTAGCGACTGAAGACTGAGGCTGCGGCTGCTGATGGAGCTGCTGCTGCTGCTCCTGCCAACCCCCCCAGCGGCCATGGCAGTGGAAGGTGAGCGCAGAGGTCCCCTCGAGTCAGACCTGCGAGAGTATGGAACATGGTGCAGATAGGCATCGGCCAACTGCCTACGTAGAATGTCTTTGTAGTAGTTCAGTTTGTCCTCCCTCTCGGTGGGTTTAAAAAATGCCCCCGTTTTGTGCCGGAAGCGAGGGTCCAATAAGGTGGACAGCCAGAAGTCATCCCGCCGACAGAAACAATTCTGGGGTCACTACGCAAGCACGTGAGCATGCTTCGTGCCATTTGCGCAAGTGACTCGGATGGACTACCTGTCTCCATCTCCACTGCATACTGCCACGGTGTACCCGGGTCCTCTGTCTCGCCTTCCTCAAAAACCTCTAGCTCCTCTGGCTGCTCCTGCTCCTCCTCTCCTGTCCGCTGACTAGATAAACCAGCCATTTCGCCAAGCCTAAACTGTGTTTCGCTGGGCAACTCCTCCTCCTCCTCTTCCTCCTCCTCCTCCAGTTCAGCTCCAACGGGGTTCATGTGGCCGTAAGATGTAAACGCCATGTCTCCAGTGCCCTGACCAGCCATGGTTTCCAACATGTGCTGTAGTACATGAAGCAGTGGAATCACGTCGTTCATCCCGTAATCCTGCCGACTGACAAATAAAGTGGCTTCCTCAAAGGGCCTGAGCAAACGGCAGGTGTCACGTATGAGCTGCCACTGGTTGACATTGAAGTTACACAGGGGAGTCCCCCTATCTGCTTGGATCATCAGGAAATCCGTGATGGCTTTTCTCTGTTCATATAATCGGTCCAACATGTGAAGGGTGGAATTCCAACGGGTGGAAACATCGCAAATCAGACTATGTTGGGGGATACCATTCTGACGCTGTAGCTCAAGAAGGGTGTGTTTGGCGGTGTAGGAGTGGCTGAAGTGCATGCAAAGTTTCCTTGAAGTTGTTAGGATGTCTTGCAGATGGGGGGAACACTTCAGAAACCGCTTGACAACCAGATTGAAGACGTGAGCCATGCAGGGGGCATGGGTCAGGCTTCCTTGGCGCAGCGCAGACAAAATGTTCTTCCCATTGTCAGTAACCATGATTCCCATTTTAAGTTTTCTCGGAGTAAGCCATGTTTGGATTTCCTGATAATTACATTTAAGCAGTTCCTCCCCTGTGTGACTCCGTTCGCCAAGACAAACCATGTGAAGCACTGCGTGACACCTCTGTGCCCTGCACACATGGTAGACTGGAGGGGCACTGAGACTTGAGCCTACAGTGGAGGGTGAGGAGATGGCGGAGGATGAGGAGGCCGAGTCGCACGGTGTCACAGGCCCAACGGGCAGGGAGCGCGGAGGCCGAAGCGGCGTGACCTGTCCAAGTTGCTGCTGCTGCTGCAAAGGGACCACATTCACCCAGTGGGCCATAAACGACATGTACTGTCCCTGACCGTAGTTACAGCTCCAGATGTCAGCACTGCCATGCACTTTGCTACACACCGACAGGCTCAAGGACTGGCCCACCTTCTGTTCAACAAAAGTGTGCAGCGCTGGTACTGCCTTCTTGGCAAAGAAATGACGGCTTGGGACTCTCCACCTCGGCTCGGCACAAGCCATCAGTTCTCTGAAAGGTGCAGATTCCACCACCTGAAAAGGGAGCGACTGCAGCACCAGCAACTTGGACAGGAGCACATTCAGCTTCTGCGCCGTAGGATGAGTGGGCGCATACTGCTGTTTCTTGGACATGGCTTCGCTGATGGATTGCTGGCGGGATGCATGACTTGGAGGAGGAGGAGGAGGAGGAGCAGGAGCGACAGAGGATGGGTATGATGCACAGCTGCCTTCGGCTGAGGTGCTGGAGCCTTGGCTGGCAGAAATTGGGAGCGGCGTGCCACTTGGTGAGGAAGCAGGCTGGACCACCTCTTCGGAGCCTCGGTTCTCCCAGGCCGCTTTATGGTGACGCATCATATGTTGACGCAGGGCCGTGGTGCCAACATTTGGGCCCTGGCCACGCTTCACCTTCTGCCTACATATCTTGCATGTGGCCATGTTACCCTCCTGCGGATGCTTCAGGAAAAACTGCCACACTGCTAAGTAGCTACTTTTCCCACCAACAGGCCGCACTGATTCACTGCTACTGTCGCCAACTCCAGGAACCCCTGCTCCACTACCTCCCGAAAAGGTAGCCTGCCATGCAGCAGGTGCTCTACTCCGGCCCCGGCCCCGGCCGGCTCCAGCCTTTGGAATTGTGCCCCCATGCTGACTGCTACCACCTTGCTGCCTCAGCTGCTGACTCCGGGGCAACCTGCGTCCCTCTTCTCCTGATGATGACGATGAAGCCCCTTCATCACCCGGCTCCCAAGTGCGATCGGCTTCATCGTCATCATCATTATCACCGAGTTGTGGCTGTACGTCACTGATGTTCGTGGATTCGTCAACAGTGTCTGGCGCAGGAGCTGGAACGCTCGCAGCACCCATGACACTGTCCACATCACTATTTGTCTGCCTAGCTAAAGAAGCCACCTCCATTTCTTGGCTGGGCAGTAGCTGCTGACTGTCCTCTATCTGATCGTCCTCCTCACTAAAGAGTGGAGCTGAACCCAAAGCATTGGATACTTCACTGGGGGAGGGAACGGCGTAGGACAGAGGCAATGGGAGGACAGGGACTGCTCTCTGGGCATGCCAACTCAGGGTTGTGTCAGAGGAACCTACCGACCCTAGACTGGGGGTCTCAGACGTAAGTTGTGATGATGTTGTTGATGAGCGCATTAACCAATCTACCACGGTAGATGCGTTACTGGTGGAGACAAGACCGCTAGCAGATACTGGCAGATTAGGTCTCTCAGCGTGACTCCTGCTGCTACTGGCCCCCAGTCTGCTGCGAGCTCTGCCTGCGGAATCTTGGCCTCTGCCACTCCTCTTTTCACTTCCAGGCACTTGTCTGCCCGACATAGTCTAACTGGCGTGGTAGTAGGTGATATTTTCAGAACCCCCCGGCAGCGGTGGGTCTATATGAAACAGAATATAATGCACACCAAAAGTGAGCAGTAACACTCAGCCTCCAACAGGCCTGCCTAGTGTAAATAAGAGAGCTGCTTAGTGTAAATAAAGAGGGGTATGCTATGTTACAGAATGGGATGCCCCAACAGCCAGCAGTGCACCTGGCAGCAGTAAGTATATGCACAGCAAAAGTGTCTTTATCAGGCCTAATTTCAATTAGAATAAGTGCAAATGGTTATGGTCTTAAATAGAGGCTGGTGTAGTCACAGAATGGGATGCCACAACAGGAGTGCACCTGGCAGGCAGTAGTACTATGCACAGCAAAAGTGTCTTTATCAGGCCTAATTTCAATTATAATAGGTGCAAATGGTTATGGTCTTAAATAGAGGCTGGTGTAGTCACAGAATGGGATGCCACAAAAACCAGAGAGCATGCACAGCAAAAGTGTCTTTATCAGGCCTAATTTCAATTAGAATAAGTGCAAATGGTTATGGTCTTAAATAGAGGCTGGTGTAGTCACAGAATGGGATGCCCCAAAAACCAACAGGAGTGCACCTGGCAGGCAGTAGTACTATGCACAGCAAAAGTGTCTTTATCAGGCCTAATTCCAATTATAATAGGTGCAAATGGTTATGGTCTTAAATAGAGGCTGGTGTAGTCACAGAATGAGATGCCCCAAAAACCAACAGGAGTGCACCTGGCAGGCAGCAGTACTATGCACAGCAAAAGTGTCTTTATCAGGCCTAATTTCAATTATAATAGGTGCAAATGGTTATGGTCTTAAATAGAGGCTGGTGTAGTCACAGAATGGGATGCCACAAAAACCAGAGAGCATGCACAGCAAAAGTGTCTTTATCAGGCCTAATTTCAATTAGAATAAGTGCAAATGGTTATGGTCTTAAATAGAGGCTGGTGTAGTCACAGAATGGGATGCCCTAAAAACCAACAGGAGTGCACCTGGCAGGCAGTAGTACTATGCACAGAAAAAGTGTCTTTATCAGGCCTAATTTCAATTAGAATAAGTGCAAATGGTTATGGTCTTAAATAGAGGATGGTGTAGTCACAGAATGGGATGCCCCAAAAACCAACAGGAGTGCACCTGGCAGGCAGCAGTACTATGCACAGCAAAAGTGTCTTTATCAGGCCTAATTTCAATTATAATAGGTGCAAATGGTTATGGTCTTAAATAGAGGCTGGTGTAGTCACAGAATGGGATGCCACAACAGGAGTGCACCTGGCAGGCAGTAGTACTATGCACAGCAAAAGTGTTTTTATCAGGCCTAATTTCAATTATAATAGGTGCAAATGGTTATGGTCTTAAATAGAGGCTGGTGTAGTCACAGAATGGGATGCCACAACAGGAGTGCACCTGGCAGGCAGTAGTACTATGCACAGCAAAAGTGTCTTTATCAGGCCTAATTTCAATTATAATAGGTGCAAATGGTTATGGTCTTAAAATGGACCAACACCCAGGGGGGATCAGATCCCTCCCCGCAGGACATCCGAAATCGGGATGTCCCGCATGGGTGAAACCCCCCAGGAAGCCCACAATCCTACCTTTTCCACGTTCCAGCGGCGCATGCCCATCCGCCGCCGCCGCCTCCCGCGCGTCCCTCTAGCAGGGCGTGCTCCCGCGCCGGCCGTTTGTGAATGGCAGGCGCAGGTGCGCTCCCTGTAAGAGGGACGCGCGGGTGGCGGCGGCGGACGCGCTCTGTTTGTCCGGCGCTGCCTCTCGCTTGTCCACCGGCAGGGATTGGCTGCAGCGGTCACGTGGGAGCGGGGTGAGGTGAGTTTTCGGGGCTCTCTGGGGGGTTTCACACAGCGGGGCACCCCCGATCGGAGTGCTCCACCGAAGTGGACCAAAACCCAGGATAGTCAAAATCCTGGGTGTTGGTCCACTTTAAATAGAGGCTGGTGTAGTTACAGAATGGGATGCCACAACAGGAGTGCACCTGGCAGGCAGTAGTACTATGCACAGCAAAAGTGTCTTTATCAGGCCTAATTTCAATTATAATAGGTGCAAATGGTTATGGTCTTAAATAGAGGCTGGTGTAGTCACAGAATGGGATGCTACAACAGTAGTGCACCTGGCAGGCAGTAGTACTATGCACAGCAAAAGTGTCTTTATCAGGCCTAATTTCAATTATAATAGGTGCAAATGGTTATGGTCTTAAATAGAGGCTGGTGTAGTCACAGAATGGGATGCCACAACAGGAGTGCACCTGGCAGGCAGTAGTACTATGCACAGAAAAAGTGTCTTTATCAGGCCTAATTTCAATTATAATAGGTGCAAATGGTTATGGTCTTAAATAGAGGCTGGTGTAGTCACAGAATGGGATGCCACAACAGGAGTGCACCTGGCAGGCAGTAGTACCATGCACAGCAAAAGTGTCTTTATCAGGCTTAATTTCAATTATAATAGGTGCAAATGGTTATGGTCTTAAATAGAGGCTGGTGTAGTCACAGAATGGGATGCCACAACAGGAGTGCACCTGGGACCAGTAGTAGCATGCACAGCAAAAGTGTCTTTATCAGGCCTAATTTCAATTAGAATAAGTGCTAATGGTTATGGTCTTAAATAGAGGCTGGTGTAGTCACAGAATGGGATGCCACAACAGGAGTGCACCTGGGACCAGTAGTAGCATGCACAGTAAAAGTGTCTTTATCAGGCCTAATTTCAATTATAATAGGTGCAAATGGTTATGGTCTTAAATAGAGGCTGGTGTAGTCACAGAATGGGATGCCACAACAGGAGTGCACCTGGCAGGCAGTAGTACTATGCACAGCAAAAGTGTCTTTATCAGGCCTAATTTCAATTAGAATAAGTGCAAATGGTTATGGTCTTAAATAGAGGCTGGTGTAGTCACAGAATGGGATGCCACAACAGGAGTGCACCTGGCAGGCAGTAGTACTATGCACAGCAAAAGTGTCTTTATCAGGCCTAATTTCAATTATAATAGGTGCAAATGGTTATGGTCTTAAATAGAGGCTGGTGTAGTCACCGAATGGGATGCCACAACAGGAGTGCACCTGGCAGGCAGTAGTACCATGCACAGCAAAAGTGTCTTTATCAGGCCTAATTTCAATTATAATAGGTGCAAATGGTTATGGTCTTAAATAGAGGCTGGTGTAGTCACAGAATGGGATGCCACAACAGGAGTGCACCTGGGACCAGTAGTAGCATGCACAGCAAAAGTGTCTTTATCAGGCCTAATTTCAATTAGAATAAGTGCAAATGGTTATGGTCTTAAATAGAGGCTGGTGTAGTCACAGAATGGGATGCCACAACAGGAGTGCACCTGGGACCAGTAGTAGCATGCACAGCAAAAGTGTCTTTATCAGGCCTAATTTCAATTAGAATAAGTGCAAATGGTTATGGTCTTAAATAGAGGCTGGTGTAGTCACAGAATGGGATGCCACAACAGGAGTGCACCTGGGACCAGTAGTAGCATGCACAGCAAAAGTGTCTTTATCAGGCCTAATTTCAATTAGAATAAGTGCAAATGGTTATGGTCTTAAATAGAGGCTGGTGTAGTCACAGAATGGGATGCCACAACAGGAGTGCACCTGGCAGGCAGTAGTACTATGCACAGCAAAAGTGTCTTTATCAGGCCTAATTTCAATTATAATAGGTGCAAATGGTTATGGTCTTAAATAGAGGCTGGTGTAGTCACAGAATGGGATGCCACAACAGGAGTGCACCTGGCAGGCAGTAGTACCATGCACAGCAAAAGTGTCTTTATCAGGCCTAATTTCAATTATAATAGGTGCAAATGGTTATGGTCTTAAATAGAGGCTGGTGTAGTCACAGAATGGGATGCCACAACAGGAGTGCACCTGGGACCAGTAGTAGCATGCACAGCAAAAGTGTCTTTATCAGGCCTAATTTCAATTAGAATAAGTGCAAATGGTTATGGTCTTAAATAGAGGCTGGTGTAGTCACAGAATGGGATGCCACAACAGGAGTGCACCTGGGACCAGTAGTAGCATGCACAGCAAAAGTGCCTTTATCTGGCCTAATTTCAATTAGAATAAGTGCAAATGGTTATGGTCTTAAATAGAGGCTGGTGTATGCCACAACAGGAGTGCACCTGGCAGGCAGCAGTAAGTCTATGCACAGCAAAAGTGTCTTTATCAGGCCTGATTTCAATTAGAATAAGTGCAAATGGTTATGGTCTTAAATAGAGGCT